>JARQOD010000009.1:1150604-1173485 GCA_033576555.1 Oophaga sylvatica
TACCCATCATTTTTTGAATACTTTTTCCTTCCTTCCTTCGCTAAAAGGTTTTACAGGTAAGCTTTACCAAAATCCGTTTTTTCTGCACACAAAAAAACCCCCGAATAATACCTTATGCTACTGAGAACATTGCCTATTTTCTTTCATTGGGAATTTTAAAACAATTTAGTCGTCAAATTTTTGGGAAATTGTCAACTAATAATCCTATCCCATAGGGCCGTGCCCCTTTGGGTTTGCCGCGGATTTTTCTGCAAGAAACCCACCCTTGGGGCAGAAAACGAGGTGTGGTTTTGACGCGGTTTTTTGCGGATTTGCCCAACACCTATAATGGAAAGGGAAAAAACCGTTTGGAATCCGCACAAAAGAATTGCATGCTGCCGGTTTTAAAACCGCACCAAATCCGCACGGAAAGTTCTCATCAGTCAACTTTTTTTTTCCTTCATTAACATTGTCTGTACATGGGTCCGGTTCACTGCGGATCCCATCCCCCCAAAAACCGCTGCGGAACCGCAGCAAAATCCGCAAGTGTGCAAGGGCCTAAGTTTTCTTATTGTGCTTGCCCTGTGGTGCAGTATTTTGATGCCGTAAAAGGCTTATACACCCTGAAATCTGTTCTTTATTGTAACTCTTGAAACGTTACATTGGGGTTATTTTCAGTACTGAATTCTTACGTACTATAGCTGACATCTGATATACATTATGATAAAAGCCGCATTTTGTTTCATACAGTCTACAATTGTGTCGGTCAAGTTTACAGCAAAGCTGGTTACTTTGAGTCAAAAAATTTTTGGAGTAAAAATATGACATGAATTCATGTTCTTTCCAGTAAAGTTTAAATGGGTGAAAGAAGACAAACTATTATATAATCTAGCATGCCAGTCCCTTTCGTAAAACCCACACCAAAACCTCCAAAACGCGGAATGTCTAAAACACTATATTCTTGGTGTAAATTGTGCTAGAATTCTGCCATATTCTTTGCTAAATTCTCCCCATTGAGTGCGTGTGTAAAGTCATCCAAAAGTTTTGAGAATAAAACCCAAAAAATTATTTTTTCACTGATCTTGCCCCTGGTTTTTATGTGGTTTGCAGATGTTTTTTATCACAGACGAAATATAATTGCAAACATATGAGTAACAAAAGCTTATATTGCAGTTAAGTACTGCCACATAAATATCCCGCTAGCGATCTCGTTAGCGTTGCTACAATGAGATCGCTAGCGGGATTGTTTCTTATCGTAAATGCTTCCGCATTTAGCGATTTAGTTTAACGACCTACGCCGTTAGCGATTTTCTTAACGTTTAGCGGTAACAAAAGTACCGCAAATCGCTAAGAAAAGGTGCCCACAGCGATTAATACTTCCCAGCGGGAGGCCAGCGATGAAATAGGGTTCCGGAGGTTCCAGGACGAGCAGTCCAGCAGGAGCTCCGTGAATGCCGCAGCAAATCCTAACTGGAGCAATTTGTGCGTTTTTTTTGCGATCCCGTTAGGATATTGTTTGTGGGCATACCCTTGATGAGTTAAGCAGAAGTCAATTTTTGCGTGTTGACCCTTCTTCTTCAGGCCCCTCTGCAAATTTCCCTGGCATCCCTCCAATAACTTCTGGACCAAATTGATGATACAGTCCATTCTTGCAAAAACAATGCTTTTGTTTTGTCAGAATTTTTAGGTTTTTTGTTTGTACCAGTTCTTGATGATTGACCACAAGTTCTCAATGGGATTAAGATCTGGGGGTTTCCAGGCATGGCCCAAAATTTTTCTTATGTTTTGTTCCCTGAGCCATTTAGTTATCACCTTTGCTTTATGGCAAGGTGTCCATCATGCTGGAAAAGGCTTTTTGATCGCCAAACCCTTGGAGGGTTGGGGAAGTTGCTCTTGGAGGACATTCTGGTACCATTCTTTTATTCATGGCTTGTTTTTAGGCAAAACTGTGAGAGAGCCGATTCCCTTGCTGGGAAGCAACCCCCACTTGAATGGGGTTTAGGAGCTTAACAGTTGGCATGAGACAAAGGTGGTAGCGCCACCTTTCTTCTCCGAAGAGGGGTTTTCCTGGTCCCAAACAATCGAAAAGGGGATTCATCAAGAAAAAACTTTACCCCAGTCCCAGCAGTCCACTGTACCTTTTAAATATCAGTCTGTCCTGTTTTTTTTTGGAAAAAGTGGCTTCTTTGCGCCTGGTCTCCGTCACAGTGCTTGCAGATGCACTAACCTGCCTGCTTGATTCCGAGCGCTCTGCACTGGGTACCCATCCCGCAGCTGAAACACTTTTAAGAGCGGTCTGGCGCTTGCTGGTCTTTTTTGGGCCTGGAACCTTTTTGGCACAATGGAACCTCTCTCCTTGAAGTTCTTGATGATCGATATTGTTGACTGAGGTGCAATCTTTTGTGCGTACCTTTTCTGTTAGGCCATTTTTGTGCATTGCTGATGATGCACGTGTTTCTTTAGAGATAACCATGGTTAAAAAGAAGAGAAAAATGAGCAAGCCGCCTCCTTTTAAAGTGTCCAGTGGTGCATTCTTACTTAATCATGACATTGATCTCCCCATGTCCCTCAACCCCACACCTGTGTTAATGGAGAATCACTGAAAAGAGGTTATGGGCCCTTTTAGGAGGGCGCAATGTTGTTGAAATGGTTTTGGGGGATAAAGTTCATTTTCTAGCCAAAATTGACTTTGCAAGTAATTGCTGTTAACTGATCACTCTTTATAAACATTCGGGAGTATTGCAAATTGCCATTAGAAAAAGTGAAAGAGTGACTTTGTAAAAATTTTTTAAAATTTTTTTCATTCTCAAAACTTTTGGCCAAGACTGTACATGAATTCAGCAACACCACCCATGGGAGGGTTTTTGATTGGATGCATGCAGAGAGGAAAATTCTTGATCTTTGAGCATTTTGTGTTGACTAGGGTGTCACCATTAGATTCTGATATTTGGGTATAAGGTCTCAGGAAAAAAAAAGAAACACAACAACCTCAAAACCTCTTTAAAACCCCACATCACAAGTTGCTGGGTTCTAGTACAGGGCCTTGTTTTAACCCTGTAAAAATGGAAAGGGTTTTGGTTTTGTTTAGGAAGTTGATCACACCTATGTGCACAATTGAATAACCCGGAGGTTTTTTGTTTTTCCCCCCTTTCCCAGAGCCATAACTTTTTTTTTTTATTTTTCATCATTGGCCGTGTGAGGGCTTTTCTTTTTTTGCGGGACTAGTTGTACTTTCGAACGACACCATTGGTTTTGCTGTTTGTGTACTAGAAAGCGGGAAATAAATTCCAAGTGAGGTGAAACTGCAAAAAAAAGTGCAATCACACGCTTGTGTTTTGTTTTGGTTTTTTTTTTTTTTTTTACTAGGTTCACTAAATGCTAAAACTGGACCCGCCCAAGTGGTGAAAAAAATTCCAAACTTTGTATATAAAAAAATGTGCCATTTTCGATACTGTTAGCGTCTCCATTTTTCGTGATCTTCGGGTTGGGTGAGGGCTTATTTTTTGCGTGCCGAGCTGACATATTTAATGATACAATTTTGGTGCAGAAACCGAATTTTGATTGCCCGTTATTTGCATTTTAATAAAGTGTCGTGGCGACCAAACAAAAACGTAATTCTGGCGTTTTGACTTTTTCTCGCTACGCAATTTAGTGATTCAGGTTAATCCTTTTTTTATTGATAGATTCGGGCGATTCTGAACGCGGCGATAGCAAATGTATATGTTTGTGGGGGGTTTTTTTACTATTTTATTTTGAGTGGGGCGAAAGGGGGGTGATTTGAACTTTTTTTTTTTTTTATTATTATTTTTTTTGTATTTTTAAAAACTTTTTTTTTTTTTTTACTTTTGGCATGCTTCAATAGTCTCCATGGGAGACTAGAAGCTGCCATAACCCGATCGGCTTCGCTACATAGAGATGATGATCAGTTCGCCTCTATGTAGTAGAATTACTTGTTATGGCGCCGACCACTGGGTGGCACTCACAGCAACCCACTGACAACCATAGAGTCTCAAGGAAACTTGGTTGTCATGACAAACACCGGTGCCCCGCGATCACGTGGACGCGGGTCACCGGTGGGCAGATTTCCGGCACGATTGCCTTAAGCGCTTGTTAACACCGCTCTAAGCGTTTGACAGCGGCATTATCGGGTTAATAGCCTCGGGTGGATCGTGATTCCACCTGCGCTATTCCAGGCACTGTCAGCTGTTCAAAACAGCGACATTCAGAAAAGATGTGGGGTCAGCGCCGGAGACCGACATTGCGTATATTACACCCGATGTCGGAAAGGGGTTTAAACAAATAGTGAGGATTATTAGTATGATTTGGAAGCAAAAGACTGTATGATTGCCTATTATAAAACATTTAGTATTGTATATAAAAGTGGGCACTTAATATTTAAAGCTGCTTAGTGCAATCATTCTTTCCCATATTTTTTAAAACATCTGTTTCTTTTGTTTCTAGCTATATTTCGTTGTTGTAGTCCTAAAGCATAATGCGTGTTAGACAAGAAGTAACAATCAGCGATAGAAAGGAAAAAACCTTAATTTTATTTTTCTTTTTGATTGTTTAGGGAGCATCTGACGAATGCCACAAACTCCTACTTATGTAGTAAATAATGGGATTCCTATTGGTTCTGCTGGACCAGCTCACAGTTCATCATCGGCCTCCAAAGTTAAGTACCCAGCTCACACACAGTTAACTGCAGGTAAATAAGTTTGAAGGAAAGGAGTTCCCTTTAATGTTAAAGTGATAATCTGATGGTATATGGCATTTAAATTCATGTTAGGCTGGTTTTTTGGAACCATTTTTTAGGGAGAAATAGGTTGATTATATTCTCCATGTTCCTCCTCATTCAACTATTGAGGTGGTGCAGGGAGTGCTTAGTCACAGCTCGACTCTACCACCTCGAAGACTGGACATGAGCGGCTACCAGAAGAATATACTGTATCTTCACATTACAAGATGCTTTTTTTTTTTGCCAAAATTTTTTGGGGAAAATGAGGTGCGTCTTATAGTCTGAAATGTAGCTGCGGGTGTGAGTTGGTTATACCGACAGCACCAGGCTTGTATGACAATGTGTTCGGCAGCGCCGGGCTATGCGACATTTTTTGGGAGCCCTGCAACTTTCCGTACGCTTCTATGTGATGGACTCTGGGGAAAATGGCTGCCTGCACATGCACAAATTAAATCTCTGCACGAGATCTCATCGCACATGCGCTCCTTTGGCAGCCATTTCCCCGGAGTCCACCTCATTAGAAATATGGAAGGTATGGGGCCCGGGCTGTCACAAAATGTCGACAGAGTCCCCGCACCACTGGAACACTTCGTCGTATCAGCCTGGGGCCCGCAGCCATGGCACGACTCCTGCTGCCACAAAAACACCCTGTCCTACCAGCCTGGAGCACACAGCATCTCCTTCCTCCACAGCCAGCAACCCTGCCATCTGGGATGCTCCACCACAGCTGCCTTCAGGTAAGCTGGTGAAAAAAGTGGATTATAATACGCATGGTTTTATTTACAAAAAAAAAAAACTTTTTTTCCCCTATTTCCTCCCATTTTTTGGGGTGCGTTTATAATACCACAAAATATGGTAACTTCATTTTTCTCCCTGCTGCTTACGTCCAGTAGCACAATATGGTTAAAAGTATATTTACTTGATTATCACTATATCTGCAGGTTAAAGAGTTTTTTGTAAGTGACAGGTTCCCTTTTAAGAGAAGACAAGTTTGGTCTCCACAACCAAGCACATGCTCCTTTGATCATTGTATGCATCTTTTCCTCTTATCTATATTGTGGCACTATACCGTAACAATATTGAAACAAAAATCCTAAACTTTAGCTCTATAGTGGAGAAATTGAAAATCCACTAAACAGATTAGACTTTTTAGGGAGCGCTAACTTTTCATTTTATTCTCTCTGGATGTAGGTTTCATAGGTGCAGTTCAGTGAATTTGGCATCGATCATGACAATACAAAACATTGAGGGTTTTTTTTTTTTTTTTTATTTCAGTTTTGGATGACTGGATGAACAAAATATGGATACATCTGATATTGTCTTTTTTTTTTTTTAATAGTGTTCACCATGTAAAGTTAAATTTAAATTTAGACCTGTTCTGAGAGAGCCACAAGTTTTACATTTCTCTATTTACAGAGTTTGAGGGATTGATTTTGCGAAAAAGCTAATAGTATTTTTTTAATTGTGCCATATTGTATTATATATATTTTTTTTGTCCTTTCTTCAAAACTCCATTTTAAATATTTATAAAAAAAAATCCTGCAGTTAGATCCTACTTGTAAGCTTAAACTGCTGGGTTTGGTGTTCTCGCCAAGGGTGTTTCTTCTCTCTACACTTAATACCCATTTATCATGGATTCCAACAAGGACACCTTAAAATGAACGACCCTATATCTCATACAAGCAAACTGCTCACCTTTACCAATTTTGCTAGCTTCAACAACTTACAGTCGTGGCCAAAGCTGTTGCCACCCTTTAAAATTGTTCCAGGATAAAAAGAAAATGGTCTCTTCAGAGAGGAAGGGAACTAGAACTCTAGTGCCACCTATAGGAAGTAGCAATCCTAAAGTAAATGTCGACCTTTAACGAGCCTTGTCACTGATTAGGATAAAAGCCAAACCAGAATCTCAATTTGCAGACACTGTTTTGGGGTACTGCCCCTCGTCAGTGAAAAGTGTGAGATCTGGTTTGGCTGTCATGTGACCAGGCTGTAAAGGGTCGACATTGACTTTTTGGATTACTGCTTCCAATAGGTGGCACTAGAGTTCTAGTTCTCTTCCTGTCTGAAGAGACAATTTGCCATATTTCCCAGAGGAGCATTGCGGCTTTTGTCTCCTCATCTCGGCATGCTTAACATGTAAACTCTCCACAAGGAGAAGCTTTTACTTCCAGAAAAAAAAAAACTTTCTTCCAGAAAATTATTGCAATTACACAGTTTTGTTATACACATATTTATTTCCTTTGTGTGAATTGGAACAACACAAAAAAAAACTCAGAAAAAATTTGAAATTAATTTCACACAAAACCCAAAAATGTGCTTCACAATATTGGCACCCTCAACATAATATTTGGTTGCACACCCTTTTGGAATAAATAACTGCAATAAATCACTTCCTCTAACCACCCCAAGCTTCTTCAACCTCTCAGCTGTAATTTTTGACCACTGTTCTTTTGCAAACTTCTCCAGGTCTCTTATTAGAAGGGTTGCCTTCTCCCAATAGCAATTTTAATCTCTCCACAGATGTTCAATGGGATTTAAATCCGGACTCATTGCTGGCTACTTCAGAACTCTCCAGAGCTTTGTTTCCATCAATTTCTGGGTGCTTCTTGAAGTATGTTTGAGGTCATGGTCTTGCTGGAAGACTCATATCCTAGGAGCAATCTCAGCTTTCTGACACTGGGCACTAACTTGCGACCCAAAATCCTTTTGGGAATGTTCAGATTTGATGATGCCTTAACAGTCAAGGACCCAGTGCAGAGTCAGCAAAACATCTTTGAACCTCCACCATATTTGGACTTGGGTACTGTTCTTTTCTTAGTAGCCCTCATTCCATTTTCAGTACACAGTAGAATGATGTGCTTTACCATAAAAACTTTTCTTGGTTCATCTGTCCACAAGACTTTCCCAGAAGAATTTTGCTTACCGCATACAGTTTGGCAAACTGTAGTCTAGCTTTTTTTGTGTCTGTCAGCAGTGGGGTCCTCCTGTTTCTTTCTGCCATTGTATTTCATTCCAATGTGGATGTATAGTGCACTGACACGCACCCTGAACCTGCAGGACAGTTTTTAAATTTCTTTGCAACTTGATTAAGGCTGCTTATCACCCAACTGGTTATTCCTGATTGCAACCTTTTATTATTATATTTATTTTTTTCTGCCATCCAATGTCTAAGGGCCCCGTCTCAATAGCGGATTGCCCTGAGTCACAAGTTTTGTGACGCAACAGCGATTCAGCAGCGATCTCGCTATGTCTGACACGTACAGCGATCAGGGCCCCTGCTGTGAATCGTGGTCGTGTCAGAAAAGCCTGGACTTTTTTTTTGATCGCGGTCTCCCGCTGGCCAGCACAAATCGCTGCGTGGGCAAGCAGGAGACCAGCGATCAGTGGTAACCAAGGTACACATCGGGTTTCCAGGCGCGGGGGCTGTGCCTGGAAACCCGATGTGTACGTTGGATACCAGCGGCTGCTGCAGGGGAGTTGTAACCAAAGGTAACATCAGGTTTCCAGGCACCGCACAGCACCTGGAAAACCGATGTGTACCTTGGTTACCAGCTCCCTGCATACAGCGGGCTGGTATCCAACGTTACACTGCAGGTTACTAAGCGACGTTACCCGCTGTGTCGCTGTCTGATCGTGCTGAGAGCTGCCTGTTTTGGCAGCTCAGCAGCGATCATGTAGCGAACACACCAGCGATCCTGACAGTCATATCGTTGTGGGATCGCTGGTGCGTCGCTATGTGAGACGGGGCCCTAAGGAGATGAGCTACATTGCCATGGTTTGTAACCTTCTTGATTATGTTGCTCTCCGTGGACAGAAAAAACATCAAATCTTGGAGATGGATTGTGACCTTTTTAGATTGTTGATATTTTTCAATAATTTTGGTCCTCCTTAGACATTTCTTTCTCTTTCGATTCTACATGCTTGGTGTGGCAACACAATGCAAAGATTGAGTCAACTTCTCCCCTTTTTAACTGGTTTTAGGTGTGATTTTTTTATTGCTCACATCAGTTACTTGCCACTGTTGAGTTTGAACGAGCAACACATGCTTGAAGCAAGTTAGTTACCTACAATTTGGAAACTTGCCAACAATTTTGTCGGGCCCATTTTTGGGGTTTTGTGTGGGAATTATGTCCATATTGCCTTGTTTTCCCATGTTTTTTTTGTGCTGTTCCAACACACAAAAGGAATACACGTGTATAACAAAATGTGTAATGCATAATACTTCATTTTCTGGAGCAATTTCAAGGGTGCCAACTCTTTCGGGGAAATGCTGTATTACCTACTCATTATGTTCAGCAGCTTTCTCTTCAATTCAATCTCCCTTTTGTGGGGGTTGACTCCAGCTATGGAAATTATTTGAGGAACAGGACCATGTTCCAGGTTTTGACTGGCCTCCAATGTTCTATATCTATGCAGATATAGATTAATTCCCAGCATTAGTGGGATGTGCTCAGAAATCAAGACTAATCATACAGAGTCTCGATTGGTATTAGATCAGATATAAGACATGAAAGTTGCTAGTGTTTAGTGCCAGAGTTATTGTGGAGGTCATTTCTTGATGGTTCAGTGTTATTGGGGTGACCTAAAGGGACTCTAAACAATAAGGTGTGTGGTTGTAAGTTATGGCTGTTTGGTGATAATAACAAAATATCAGGTCCATTTTTTTTTATCATGCAGTGATGAAAATTCTTTGTGACAGCCTTGAACATCATAATTTTATTTCCTTAGGAACCTCCAAGGCCAATCCACCCGGCACCACTTCCTGAAGCTCCTCAACCCCAGCGCCTTCCTCCTGAAGCTGCCTCAACTTCTCCACCTCAAAACCTCACTTAAATTAGCCAGAGTACAAAGCAAAATGGAATTGTCCTATCCGGAGTGTATTGGAGGTGGATCGTACGTGTGCCATTGTCGTAGCTACCATCTATACGTTATCTGAAGACCCTACTGCAACATCTTCATCACAGTGGAAAAAAATTGGAGAAGTGAAGCATTCCTCTTCCAAATGGCATGTACTCTACACAGTTTGTTTTGGCAGCAAGTACTATTTTGCTGTCGGGCAAAGGACATTTATGGCCGCTTTGGGCTTTTTTGTGATCCACAGTCAAACAGATGTTATCTCCACTCGAGCAGTTAAAAAAAAAACTTGAGGAAGCGTCCTACTACTTCCTATTAGAAAAAGATCTCCTGCATGAAAATTTTATTTTAGATGACCTACTGGAATTTCATAATGGAGACCATGTACAGCACTTGACTCTTGTCACAAGTTAGCTTGCAATTCTGCAGGAACTTTTGAAATGTCTTTTGTAAAAGACCGTCTTCTGCAGAAAGTGAATTGATTTGAATTTGTTTTCTCTGACTACACTAACCTTGAAAGTTTTTCATTCAGTAGGCCAAACCCAAGTCACAAGGTCTGAACTATTATTAGACAAGCAGCTAATGTAAAGGCTGGGGTGCAAGAGGAACTACTGGCAGAGGAGATATAATTGGTGTATAATTTTCATAAATTGGGAATGTCTTGCTTTGATACTTGGCAATTTATAGCTCTTAAAAGTGACAAGTATTACATAGGAAATCCAGTGTTTGTGTTTTATTCATACACAAAGACAAACGTATTTATCCCCCTGGCTGGGTGTTGACACCGAGCAATTGTTTCTGACACATAATATGGATGAACAAGCTAATGTTTTTGTTTTTTTTTTCCTTTTTGTGAACTTTTTTTCTTTTGTGCCTTAATTGAAAAGGAACTGTGTTTCAGTATTTGGTCTCTACTTTTCCTTTTTTCTTAGTCTATTACATTCTCAAGCCCCAATGCCAAAGAGCAGTTTGTTTTAAACCTCAAAATGTTTAAGTTTTTTTTTCCCTTTTTGTTGCTGCTTTTTTTATCCTATTATTCCATTCTTCTAAATAAAAAGAAAGAAAAAAAAAAAAGTTGACGAACAGCCTGCAAAGTTTATCTTGCACACAGTTTCTACAGTTTACATTGTCGCTGTAATGAATATGTTTTTAAAAAATAAATGGAACATTCAGTTGTATTGGTTGTGCACATCTACGATTCTACAACATGATTGTGCCTCCTGAAACAAAATTTTATTTATATTTGGATAAATTGCACGAATTGCTCTATGTACAGTATATCCCACTGTTTTCGTGAGGATAGGTATTTTTGTATTGGTGTAGATTTTTTCCAGCTACATTACTCATGAATTTGAATACAATTCTTTACCTCTGAAAACTCAGATGGTGTCTTGTTGTGCAGTGCAAATCCTACTACATATTTCTAAATTGTGCTTTTTTCAATTTAAAGGGAATCTGTCATCAGGTTGTATCACTGGGGCATAAATAGGCCTGCTGCAATGTAGTTCAACGAAACCATGCCCCCACTATGACTGGCAACTTTCTGCCTATGCAGTGTATATCCAAAAAAGCTGCCAGTCAGTGGTGTGGGCAGGGATATACAGAGTCAGCATTAGAGAACTGCTAAATCTGCAGCAAATAAAACGTAATCACAACTGCAGCAATCACCGGCTGGTAAAGTATAGACACATCGCTGGAATCAGGCAATCTGCCCTTATATCATGCTGCTTCATAGATGGGGTACCTGGTGATTATTTCTGTTAAGTAAATGGTTATTGTGGCTGCACCTGTCACCAGGGCTGAGCTTGTTCAGTATTGGCAAGAAACTTGAAACTTAGAATTCTTGGTCTGGTAATTCTTCTCTAATTGTAAACTTCACACTCCCAATTCTTGATGTAAAAATCTTAATTCTAAGAGGTAAGCATTGGTTATCAGGTTGAAATTCTTGGTTGAAAGAGATATTGTTACATTGTATGTAAAATAAATATTTTTACAAATGTCAAGGTTCTTTGGTATGCTGGTTTTGAAACTTTGGCGATCTATTTTGTTGAACCATATTGATATCCTAAATGAAGGCCATTTAGCAATTCTGTGGACTATCATGGGAAAAGGCCACTGGAATTAATTTAGTGGCAGTGATAAATGTTAAATGACAAGAGTGACTGGCACTTCCAAATCCAGAAAATGGTGTGCACAGTACCAGCTAAGAGTGGCCTTCTCTATAGATAAATGTAATAAAGTTGCATCTGCAGTGCCAAAGCGTGTAAATATGAAATATAAACAGCATTTTCTGCTCTATAGATAATAAAAAATGGCGATACTTAGCCCATAATTGGCTAATACATGCATTTTGCTGGGAACCTATCTAGTGTGAACACCTCTCTAAGGCTATGGTTCCACGGTCCGGCCATAGCGCTTTGGAGCGGAGCGGAAATTCCGTCCGCTAAGCCCCCCCCCCCTTTATGCGCGGATCTTTCGGAGTGTTTCGGACACCTCCGGAACACCTCCGGAAAGAGCGCAGGGCACTTTGCCCTGTGTTAATTCTGTTGCGGGACGCACCGTCGCCGCAATACGCGAGGAATGCTGCGGTCTAAAAAGACCGCGCCCATGTCGTTTACGCAGGTTCTGCCACCTGCGTTTGTTACGCATAGTGGAGACGGGATTTCTTGAAATCCCCTCCACTATGCGTAAACATCTGGACGCTGCGTGTTTGGCGTGCGGCCAGCGCACGGCCAATCACGCAGCGTTTCCTGACCGTGGAAATCACCCTTAGGTGGGTTCAATTGTGTTAAGTGAATAACGGCACTACCATGTAACGGGTGGTTAAGCACCCATTGCGCCATTTAGAACCATCCTAACCACCCAAATTCGGCATGCATTAGGATGATGTTTACTTTGTGAGCCCCCTCGATTGCGGTTACGCTTTTTTGGGGTGCGTTGGGTCTAACGCACAGCGAACGGAAGGTTTGTGGCTAGACCTGTTGGCTAAACATGGTAAAAAAAGTACCATGCCTAGAGGTTAAAGCTGTCAAAAATACATCAGCGTTTTGGCATCCTTTAAACGCATCCGTTTAACCGTGTTTCAGTGCAGATAAGGAAGGGGGAACACTAACATTACAGTGGGTAGACGGGAGCCCAGATGAGATCCTCAGATTAAAAAGTGTTGACCGGCCCCTCCATCGGTATCCTCCTAATCCGCCTCCGTTTTCAATTTGGGTCAGGAAGATAGTCGTGCTGAAGCAGCCCTCAAAGATTTTATATTTTTACGGAAAGAGACTTGGATCCCAAATGGGTCTAGAGGTCTCAGCGCTCTGGACCCCCACCTCTCCCTGGCGGATCTGTATTACCCTATATGGTGGTCCCTGCAAGAACCCTGCCGGGCCCGCGGGGATGGGATGGCTTCCCTGCGGGGACGCAAAACCGCGCTTCAGGGGTCACTGCGTTCCCGCCCTGGGGGGAAGCATGGGCATAGGCCAGAAACCCCTGGGGGTTCCCTGTGGCGCTTTCGGCTGGTGAGTACTCCACATTTAATATGTGTTTGAGTGTTTTCAGCGACTGCTGCGGCAGTCGCTGTTACAGTATACATGCGGTGATGTGTGTTTTTTGTCCGCAGGTGGATGCCTGCAGGACATAGGAACGGGGGGGAGAGAGGAGCTGCGCGCCTTTTTTATTTGAAATTCGCGCGCTCTGAGCGCGCGCTTTACGGCAGTCTCCTTTTCCGGTTCCCTCATGAGGACACGGAGGCACAGGCGGCGGCCATTACCGATAATGCGCAGGTGAAAGCTCCCTCGGCACGCTCTCCTCCCTCTCGGCGCGCTGCAGCGACCAGCTGGGGAGTCGCTTTACCCTCTAGGAGAAGCTTAAACCCCTCACCCCCACAGCGGGGCGCCTTTTGGGCACAAAGGGTGGCAGATGCGTGCGCAGTGTTATCCAAAGCTGCACACCTTTTCAATAATAAGAGGTTGTGGGAGTTGGACAGTAATCTGCCCTTAGTTCCTGCTAAGACGACGCATATTGCGATCGTTTGTGTGATCATTTTTAATTTCGCTGTAGTGCAAAACTGGGCGATTCATTAACAAGCATAGGCGGTTACGATCCCCTTTATGACTTTGGGGTCTTGCGATTTACAAACAGCGCAATTTTTTTCGATCTTGTGAAACGTTTTCTTGTTAGTGTGGATAGTGTCCTATACTGCTGCTTAAAGGGCATTGGGGCTCGCAACCCCCTTTTTATTATTAAGGTTGTGGGGACTGCGACTTTAACCCCTTGGCGGTTAACTCTTAATGGGGGAAAGCTGGGGAGCTTCTCCTTAAGTCTTTAAACCCTTCAGCGTTTTGTTTTTTCTTTAAGAAGCCACCTTTCTATTTGACGGTTTAACCTGCCTTCGTGCAACCGTCTCCCAGATCCGCTACGGATAGTCTCTGTATCTGAGCGAAACCTGGCGGACGTCAAAGGCAGCGGTCGGAGGTTTTCCAGTGGTGTCAGAATGGAGGGCCCTCGCTAGTTTCTATTGATGGCCTGTCTGATTTTCTATTATTGATGTCACTAGATCCTCTATGTCAGGAAGCGCACAAGCCGGGCCTTCCTTCCGCTAACAAAATGTCCATTCGGACAAGGAGGACGGCGGGACCTCTGCCTTCCTTTTGGGCCGTAAAGAGGTTTTTTTGGGGCGTTAATTCCGAGGAGGTATTGGACGTCCTGGTAAGTGGGGTTGTTTTTAAAACATCAAGCTTTCCATCACTGGATGGCTTAATGGGGCAGTGGAGAAGGAGCGCCTGTGTCCAGAAAATTGAGCCCACCGTATCTGTTCTCGGAGTTGATGATAATTGGATCCTTTCCTGAAGTGGATTCCCTTTTATTCCAGTTAGCAAATCCTCCTTGTTAAGGGGAAGGCGAGTCTGCGGAACCCCTGGACAAAAACTGATGGCAGAAAAATCCATCTGCAGGCCGGGATATGGATTGGGTTTATTAAGAATATGGTGTTGTAAAGTTTCCCCCTGGCCGGTTGGACGTCTAGGACTGCGTGGGGGTGGATCTCCTCTATAGAGGTAGATGGCTTTTTTCCATTTTTGGAGGTACTGCATATCTATCCAGGGCGCAATCCTGGCGTCACTCGAAGAGACTGTGCCTTAACAGGGACGCAGTTTCCAAACAGGGTTTGAGCTTCAAGGTGGCGCTATTTTGGACCTGACCTCACGGAGCTGATTGCCAGGTAAGGCAAAAGAAACAGCTTTAAACGCAGCGCAGAGCGGAACTCTCGTTGGCGGAAGTGCCGGTTTGCGGCGGCCTTCGGTCCAGGGGGATGATTCAGTCACCCCTGGGGTTGGGTTTTCCTCTTTTTTAAAAAAAAAAAAAAGAGGGGAATTTCAGAAATTCCGCATACCCTGGAAACAGAACTCCTTAAACAAGCGGGAAGCGGCAAAAAGCCCGCTAAGGCGGAAGCGCCTGGGTCTCACTCGGCGCTCTGAGTGGGGGTGTCTATTCCCATTCAAAACCGATTGGGCTTCCCGCTGTCGGACGCCTGGGTACCGGGGTTGTTGTGGCAGGTATTCATAGAGTTCTTTTTTCGACCCCCAACAGTTTTTTTTTGTCAACCCGCGTTCCGTCAGGAGCCCGACTTTTTGCCCCTTGTGTGGGGGAGAATTCCCTTCTGCAAAAGGTGTGGGGTACCGGTTCCGCGGAGGGGCCGGGGAAGAGGGTTTTATTCTAACCTCTTTGTGGTCCCCAAAAAAGAGGACAAATTTCGGCCATTCGGATCTCAAAAGTTGAATCGGCTGTCCAGCCAGGAAATTCCGCATGGGTCCTTCGCTCCGTTTTGGCGGGGCCCTGCGCAGAACGTTTTTTTGGTGTCAATCGACATTCCACGCTTATTTGGCATTCCCAATCGGGGCCCCCAACGCTTCCTTGTTTTGCCATAGGTCAGGGCCATTCCAGTTTGTCTCTGCCATTCGGGTTGGCCTCGGCCCGATTTTTTTAAAAAATTTGGGCCTTCTGGGGTTCTTCGAAGGCGGGGGTTAATTTTTCCTAGGACGACCTTCTGTTGTGGCGTTTCAAGGAGGAGGCGGTAATGCTCGCAATCTATCCCTTCGCTCCCTGGGGTTTCGGGTGGCTGGTCAATTGGGAAGATCGTCTCTGGAACGGTCGCAGTCAAACCTGTTTTGGGATGCATTTCGACACGGTGAAGAGTGGTGTCCTGCTCCGAAAGCAAAGCTGTCTCCTTCGACATGCAGGGTTATGAAGTTTCGACACAATGTCCCTGCGAAGCTGTATGCGTTTCTGGGGTTGATGGGGCTCAGGAAGCATTCGTTTCCGGTTTCATTCCAGGGCTCTCCAAAGGTTCATTCTGACCTTGGGACGATCGCAGGTTTTATTGGGATTGCGGTCATCATCCCCCACAGGGTAGAGAGTCCCTAGGGGTGGTGGTAGTCCGAAAGGTTATTGGGGAAATCCTTCTCCTCCGAAGTGGTGGTCTAACCACGATCCAGTGACGGGCTGGGGGGGGGGTGTCTGGAACGATCTTTGGCTAGGGAGTATGGTCTTCGGAGGGTCGTCTTGCCGTCAAATCCTGGAATTGAGGGCGTTTTTTCTTGCCTCCAAACATGGAGGTCCCTTTAAGCGGTCTGCCGTCCGAGTGCAGCGGAAATGCGCGGCGGTGCTATATCAACCACCAAGGCGGGGGGGTGGGAGTTCCAAGCTATGTGGAGGTATCCTAACCTAGTTGG
Source organism: Oophaga sylvatica (assembly GCA_033576555.1). Classification (NCBI taxonomy): domain Eukaryota; kingdom Metazoa; phylum Chordata; class Amphibia; order Anura; family Dendrobatidae; genus Oophaga; species Oophaga sylvatica. The sequence continues at coordinate 1,166,895 of JARQOD010000009.1, forward strand.
GCAGAAACCAAGTCCAGCAATCTCTGCGATCCACATTCTGGAGTTCAGAATACCACGGCGGAATTTCCAAGTCGCGAGAAATGGATCCCGGAAATGGAGTCTTCATCCGGAATTTTTGCAGCTGTGCCCCGTTGGGGAATCCCAAGTGGTTGAGGATCCAGGTTCAATGGCAAGTTACCGACTTTCTGTCCAGGTTAAAGGCCCGAAGGCTGTGGCGGTGGATGCTTAGTGGCTCCGGGGGACAAATTGAGTAATTAGTTTCACCGATTTCCTTACCCTCCTGGTGTTTGGATCAGACTGAGAGAAACCCGGCTATGTTGATAGCCCCAGTTGGCCAAGGAGGGGTGGTTCTGAACTGGGGTCGTTCCTGGCAGCGCCACCATTTCTACTTCCCTTCCGCCGGGACCTGTTAACCCAAGGGCCGTTCGTCATCCAACCTGATGTTCCTGCGTTTGACGGCGTGGTTCTTGGACCGAAATTGATCCGTCAAGGTTTTTCAGCCGAAGTCATTGCCACTTTGCAGCTTCCAGGGTCCGGCTAAACTAGGATTTTACCACTTGGGAAGCCTTTTTTCGTGGTGTTGGGTTCTTCAAGAACCCGGGTTTTTTTTCATTCCCAGTTTTTGGTTTTCCTGCAATTGGGTTGGGGAAAGGGGTTGGCATGAGCACCCTGAGGGGTCAGGTTTTGCTCTTCCTTTGTTTCGAAAAGGCTATCGCCCCGTAGGACGTACGTTCTTTTTTCGTGGAGTAACCCCCGTTTCCGCCGCGGAAGGGCTGTGCTCTTGGCCCTCAATTTGTTTTGGGGCTCTTCAACACGGGCCTTTTGAGCCTTGGCTCTGTTGTCTTTCTTTGTTTTGGAAGGTTGCCTCCTAGTGGCGGGGCATTCTTTGAGAAGGATTTCTGAGTTGGCGGTCTTTCTTATTGCCCCTTTTTGGAGTTTCACCGGATTGTTTGTGTTCGCACACGGGGCGCTTTTACCTGGTGGTGTCGCAATTCATTTACCAGGATATTGTTTTGCCCTCTCTTTGTCGGGGCCCGAGGAATGCGAAGGAAGGGCCCTTGCACACTTGGATTTGGTGGGGTTTGAGTTTATTTGTTGTTACCCAAAGTTTTCGGAATCGGATCCCTGTTTGTGATTCCACAGGTCGTGGACGGGTCAACGGGCTTCCAAGGTTCTATGCTGTTGGATCCGGTCGGCCATTTTGGGGGGTCCAACTTAAAGGCGAACCTGCCCGTTAAGGTTCGGTCTTTCCACAAGCTGTGGGCTCATCGTGGGCTTTCCTCAAGGGGGCCCGGCATTAGCTTTGTGGGCGGCGACCTGGCCTCCGTCCACCCCTTTTTCAAGTTTTTAAATAAGGTGGAGTTGTGCTTGTGATGCGCCTTAGGCGTTGGGTCCTGCAGGGGTGTAGTTTAAAGTTCTATTAACTTGTATTTGGCGCCTGTTGGCATTTTTCAAGGTTGTTGGGATTCTGCCTTTTTTGGGTTTTTTTTTCCCACCCTTAATTTTTGGCGCTTTGGGGTCCCATGTAATGTCTGTGTTTCCCTTCCTTCATTGCAGCGAAAGAGGTTTTGGTAAAACTTACCTGAAAAAATCCTTTTCAGGAAGAAGGAAGGGGACACACATCCCTCCATGGCAGAAAGTGTGTTGTTGTTTTTAGTGCGGCGTGACCCTTTCTGATAGCGTTTATGGGCTGAGGCGCCGCTAAGGCTCTTTACCGCCGCTACTGTGGGTAGGTCCGTGAGTAGTTCCGGAACGGTGGTTTTTGCCTACATGAGCATACCTGTATTTTTGTGTTTTATTCTCTAAGTCCTTAGAAGTGGTTATGTTGCTCCTGGTGATTTGCCTTTCTTAACTTGTACAATGGGAGGAGTAGGAGGGCCCGGCTGGAGGGGCCGGTCAACATCTTTTTAATCGAGGTGTTATCCACTGGGCTCCGCCTACCCACTAGTAATTTGTGTGTCCCCTTCCTTCTTCCGAAAAGGTTTTTACAGGTAAGTTCTTACCAAAATCTCTTTCTCAACTCCATCCTCAGGACCCCAAACCAAAGGTCATGTTTTCAGGATTTCCTTAGATTGCAAAGGTGATGGAATTAATGCTTGGCAGGTTAAAAAAATTATCACCTGGAATACTAAGGAATCCTGAAAACATGACTGTTGGTGGGTCCTGAGGATGGAGTTGAGAAACCTGCGTTAAACGGATGCCCTAAGTGATGTGAACCGCCTTAGGTAAAGCCTAAATCAATGGGTAGGTAGGGGTCGTGCTGCAATTAAAACCCCATGGCTGGAGCTGAAGTGCTCAGGAGCTATATACAAATAAAAAATACGACTGTCACTTCCAATGGGAAACTGGTGTACACCGGTGCGAAAAAGAAAGTCATTGTAGCAGAACAAATTTGTTTATCGGTAGTTCTAAACCATGTAAATTGAAAATTAATAGCATTACGCTTAGATAAGAAAAAATGGGATACTGGGCCATAACTTGGCAAAATTTCCTTTATTATCTGGCAGTATTGCTATTATTTTTTTCTTTTACATGCTTTAGACTACAGTGCAATTTTTGTATTGTGATGATAAATGTATGCCGCAATGGCATGCGTCCAATGCAGTTTTGTAAATTTAAATTGAAATCTTTTAGATATTTAATTCCCCTTGTTTCCCCCTCCCCCAAATATTAAAAAAATAATGGCAATACCTTTAATGGCCATCCGTTTTTCGATTAAGGAAAAAACGTTTGAATTTATATCAAATGAGGTGGAGTGCTAGTGTAGATATGAAAGATTTCACTCCAATTTCTTTTTCCCAATTCCTGTTGACTAACTGGCCTTTGCTAAGTCACACACATAGAGGTGTCGGAAAGCGGGAAGTGGGACACGGGGGGGAATAGGCTGGAGTGACGGCTTCGATCTACTAAGTTCTTCAGCCATTTTGTATATAACACGCAGAGAGGTGCTCCTGACGCTAAGACTGTTTGCTGATAATTTTAGTTAGGGTGTTGTTTCTAAGGTCATTTCACACGTCCGTTTTTTCTAGTACCAGGGAGGGTTTCCATGTGTGTAATACTGCACGCACGTGGGTAACCATGGCGTGTCAGTACAACCGACGGGACCGGAAGAACTGTACGTTAGCGGGTTCCCCGGGCTGAAGAGCTTCATCATTTTCCCGCTTGCCTGGATCAGCACGACGGGGAGAATGATGAAAGTAAATTCAAGGGAACAATTCAGCAGGCAGTGGCTGATGTGAATTATCCTTCAGCCTAAACCTGCACCGCTAATAAATAAGAAAGGGTTGGATGGGAGTTCATCAACCCTGCTACCACCTGTAAACAATTTAAAAAAAAAAAACGGCATGGGTTCCCCTGTATTTCTATAACTACAGGCAAAACTCACAGCGGGGGGCAACCCTCAGATTCCTTTATAAGAAAGAAGGATCTCCATGCTTTGTTTTTTTTTTGTTTTTAATTATTTAAATAAAATTTTGAGGTCCCCCCATTTTGACAACCAGCCTTGCTAAAGCTGAAGCTGGAGGTGGTATTCCAGGTGGTAAGGGGCTATTGATAAGGCCCCTCCAACCTAAAAATAGCCCGCAGTTGCCAGAAAAGATGCATTATTGGATGCACCAATTTGGCCTTTGTCCAGGTTTCCCAGTTGCCCTGTATTGGTGGCCTGGGGTTCAAATTTGGGGGGGTGTCACCTTTGTACCTTTTGGCGTCAATGGGGGCCCCCACAACTTTTTTTTTTTTTTTTTTAAAAATCTTAAACCGCCTTGTTGAAGCGACACTGAGGGTTGCAATTCCCCGCCTGTGATGGCCAGCATGCAGGGGGAATGATGAGCCCGTCTTCAGCAATGGTGTGGGGAACACGCTTCGTAAAGTTCCCTGGCCCGGTCGGTGGCCGGATGACATCCAGTTCATTGGAGGCGCGTGTTTGAGACGTTTTGCGGACCGTGCTGAGGTAAAAAAAAAAGGCCCATTCAGTGTATTTTGCCACGGACACACGGTCTTGGAAAAACTGACGGCACAGACCATTTTTTGGGTCTAGTGTGTCATTTCACCTTAAAAAAAAAAAAAACTCACCACATGTCCGGAGGACAACGGAACTCTAATAACCCTAAGTCAATAGTTTAGATAACTAGTGTCCTGTGTGGTGTGAAATGACCTTCCAGCAGTTAATTTTTTTTGTTATCATGGGTCCACAACAACAGGGCACAATTTCAAGAATGTGTTGTGCATGTTTCTATTATGCCCATGCAGGTAGACCTTTAAAAAATCTATTTCCCATGCCTCATTGGAGCACAGGACCTGGGGTGTTATGCTGGCTGCCACTAGGAGGCATAAGTAATACACAAAGAAATTTCTCCTCTTCCGCAGTATACCCCTCTGTGGCTTAGCCTGAACCATTCTTGTTAGTGTCTGTGGAGGCACTGGGTCTGAAACCCCACGTTATTAATTACTTTTTTGCTTTTTTTCTACGATTTAAGGGGGAGGGGGCCCTTTTTTTAGGTCCCGATCTCCCAAAACACAACAGGGGGCACGCAGAGTGTCTTTCCCCGTATCCCCTCCTGCAACCTCAATACGACCTGAGCTCTCCTCAGGGGTAGGATTCCTTCAATGGGTCCCTCTCCCTCACCACCAACAGCGGAAACATGGGGTGTCGCCCCCAAAGTACCCCCTTCTGGGAGCCAGGTTTTCAGCCGGAACGCAGCCGCCTCACCAAATCCTGACAAAAAAATTTACCTTGGTAACTGCAGGGCTCTTCGGCCCCATGCACCACCACTGTCAGAAAGGGGGATGGTGAGGAGGCAAAAAAGAGACCTCTCCCCTCCCTTAAAGGGGACTGTTGATTGAGGATGGATGGCGTCAGCGCTCCCGACTCGGACATACCGGCGATGTGAGTCAGCCCTGGTTGGCACTTACCGCAATGAAAAGTGCGTGGTGATGAGAAATTAACCCTCTCTGCCTCCCTATCAAAGGGATGGTGGGGTGAGGTGGGGTGTCAGGCTCCCGCTTGACATCCCGGCGGGCGTAGTACGCACTTGTTGGCACATTACCGCCATGAAAAAGGGTGGTGCATGAGAAATTTACCCTTCGCCTCCCTATCAATGGCGGATTGAGGTAGTACGGCCACATATGCCGGGCTCCCACCGCATGAGACCCAAACGCTGCGTGCTTTTTTCCAGGCAGCTGTGATGCATCCTCCCACCAGCTGCCGAGGCCTGTCATAATAGGCTTTGGGCCGACCGCCGCCGCGGCTCCCATCACACCACCCCCGCGGCCTTCTCATTGGGCGCTGCGCAGCCTCTTCGGAACCGCAGCCACCGCCGCGGCTTCCTCTGGAGCCGCCGCCGCCCTTTCAACCCCGCGCCTTCAAGGAAACCGCGTGCGGCTTACTCAAGGAGCGCCGCTGCAATCTTATACCGGAGCGCTCCGCGCCGCTGCGAGGTCTCGCCACACCTCAGCAGGGCCGCGGCCTTCCCAAACTGCCGGGCTGCCTCTCTAATTTATCCCGGTTTTTGGCCGGTAGGGCTCAGTTCCGCCCTCTGGGTGCTCCGCCCACGGTTCTTTGGCGCTCTCCCTGTTCTCGGCCCCCCGCATGCCTCCCACCTGTTTGGTGGGTTATGTCAAAAACAAGAAGCGCAACTAGCCCCGGCCGCCATTTTTTCCCTCAACGCCGCACCTCCTGATAGGGGAAAAGCTTTCCTTTTGTCTAACAAACAAAACATGGAAGGAATGGCCCGGGTAAGTTTAACAGCGTTAAACCCTCCCTGCAAGTTCCTGCCTATTAAATCTGGGCTCCATGCGGCGTCCGTGCGGGCCCCATTTATACCATCCAAAGGTGGAGGTGAATAGGGCTAACAAAACCTCTCCAACTCCCTATCAAAGGGTGGTGGATTGAGCAGTAATCAGTGCGGTGGCGAGTGGTTTGCTGGATTTGTTACTCGTTGTCCACTGCTACCAGTCTGGTCTTGGGGCACGGACATAGGGCCTGGGAGCAGATGTAAAACGCACCTTACGCCTAGTGTACTACTGTAAATGCCCCACTACCGCAAGGCTATCCACGCATCTGTGCAGTTTGCTCTCTCACGGGCCCAACGATGGGCAAGTCTCCGGCTTCAGCTTACCTTACGATGAAGGCCCTGCCTTCGGTCTTCAGAAGGGGTGACCGCAGCAAAGAATGCCCAATTTTCTAACTAACGTCTCCAGGAATTCTGCGTTTTGGGTCGCATCTCCCTTTCCAGCTCCCCCGTCCCGGGGGGGGGGGGTTCACAAACACGACTTGGAAATGAGTCTCTGTGGCCGTATATTTGGACGCCAGACTACCAGGAATTCTTAGTGCCCTCATGATCCGGTTAAAAAACCCTGAACGTACTAGTCAAAAATTATCTTCATCTCAGTAGACCTTCAAAGGGACCAAATGCCTACAGGTTTTTTACTAATCCCCTGAGTTGGACATAACAGAGTTATAGTAGTTGCCGGACAAATGTTCTTGAGCTAAAGCCGTTTTATCACGGTACCCTTTTGCTGTAAAAAGAGAGTGGAGGGTCTCAAAATGGTCCTATATTAGGCTTTCAACCTCTACTGTCTGATGTGGCTTGT
>JARQOD010000009.1:1173585-1206747 GCA_033576555.1 Oophaga sylvatica
CTGTAGAGGTTTTTCAGCCGAGGTCATTGCTACCCTTCGTGCTGCAAGATGTCCGGCTACTTCTAGGATTTACCACAAAATTTGGGAAACCTTCTTTTCGTGGTGTTTGGGGTCTTCTCGGAACCCGAGAAAATTTTCCATTCCCAACCTGTTGGCTTTTCTGCAGCATGGGCTAGACAAGGGTTTGGCAGTTAGCACTCTGAAAGGTCAGATTTCTGCTCTGTCCTTATTATTCCGGAGAACCATTGCTTCGAATAGAGACGTGCTCTCCTTTTTCCGAGGTATCTCTCGTAAGTTTCCGCCACGGAAGGCACCCGTGTCTCCTTGGCGGCTCAACCTTGTTTTGGAGGCTCTTCAGCATAAACCTTTTGAACCTATGGTTTCTGCTAGCCTTTCTTTACTTTCTTGGAAGGTGGCTTTCCTTGTTGCAGTCACTTCCTTGAGGAGAGTTTCTGAATTGGCAGCTCTTTCTTGCTCGCCTCCTTTTCTGGAGTTTTTTCCGGATCGTGTAGTGCTTCGCACTCGGGGTGATTTTTTGCCTAAAGTGGTGTCACAATTTCATGTTAACCAGGATATTGTGTTGCCTTCACTCTGTCCGGATCCGAAGAATACGAAAGAGCGAGATTTACACACATTGGATTTAGTGCGGGCCTTGAAGTTTTATCTATCTATTACTCAAGGTTTTCGTGAGACGGACTCCCTGTTTGTGGTTCCGGCAGGTCGTCGGCGTGGTCAACGAGCTTCCACGGGTTCTATAGCTCGTTGGATCCGGTCAGCTATTTTGGAAGCTTACCGTCTTCGGGGTGAATCTTGCCCGATTAAGATTCGAGCCCATTCCACGAGAGCTGTGGCTTCATCGTGGGCTTTTCATCAAGGTGCTTCGGCAGTGCAGCTTTGCCGAGTGGCGACTTGGCGCTCTGTCCACACGTTTACAAGATTTTATAAAGTGGACGTCAGTGCTTCCGCTGATGCAGCTCTCGGACGTAGGGTCCTGCAGGCAGCTGTAGTTTAAAGTTCTGGTTGAACTTGTGTTTAGCGCTGGTTGCGCTTTGTTGTTAAGGTTGTTGGGTTTCTGCCTTTTATTGGTTTTTTCCCACCCTTATTTTTGAACTGCTTTGGGACGTCCCATCAGTAATGAATTACTGTGGCTCTCTTCCTTCATCTGCAGCTGAAACACGGATTTTGGTAAAGACTTACCTGTAAAATCCTTTTCAGCGAAGGAAGGAAGAGAGACACAGCACCCTCCCACGGCAGAAGTGTGTTGATGTTTTCAGATGCAGCGCGACCCTTATCTGATAGCGATTATCTGGGCTGAGGTCAGCGCGCTAAGGCTCTGTTCCAGCATCGCCAGCTCATCGCAGTAGTCAGGTTCCGTGAGTAGTACCTGGAACTCTGTGGTTTTTGGCTTTCTTTGCATGCATAACCTGTATCCTTGTGTTTTTTCTCTGAAGTTCCTTCAGAAGGGGTTATGTTGCTCCGCTGGTGATCTTGGCTCTTTTCCTAAAAGCTTTGATACGACTGGAGCTGAGTAGGAGGAGCCCGAGCTGGAGGGGCCAGCCAGTCATCACTCTTTTGATCTGAGGTAACATCCTGATCTGGGGCTCCGCCTACCCATCAGTAATGAATTACTGTGTCTCTCTTCCTTCCTTCGCTGAAAAGGATTTTACAGGTAAGTCTTTACCAAAATCCGTGTTTTTGGAGGATACTGCATCACTGCTATCCAGGGCGCAATCCTCGGCAGTCACAGTCAGAAGAGCACTGTGCCTTAGACAGTGGACGCAGTTTCCAAACAGGGTTTGCTAGCTTGCAAGGTGGTCAGCTATTTGGACCTGACCTCACGGAGCTGATTGCCAAGGTAAAGGCAAAAGAAACAGCTTTACCGCAGCGCAGAGCTGTGACCTCTGCGTCTGGCAGGACTAGTGCCGGTAGTTGTCGGCGGTCCTTTCGGTCCAGGGGATGATTCAGTCAGCCCTCTGGGGTTCGGGTCGTCTCTCTCTTTTTTAAAAAAAAAAAAAAAAAAGAGGGGGAATTCTCAAGAAATTCCGCATACCCTGGAAACAGAACTTCCGTTAAGACAAGCGGGAAGCTGGCAAAAAGCCCGCTAAGGCGGACTGACGCCTGGGTCTCACTCGAGCGCTCTCGAGTGAGGGGTCGTCTATTCCTATTCAAACCGACTTGGGCTTCCCGCATGTCGGACGCCTGGGTGACACGGGTTGTGTTGGCAGGCTACTTCATAGAGTCTCTTTTTCGACCCCAGACAGTTTTTTTGTCAACCTCGCGTTCCGTCAGAGCCCGAGCTTTTTGCCGCTCTGCTGTGGGAGGTAGATTCCCTTCTGCAGAAAGGTGTGGTGGTACCGGTTCCGCCGGGGAAAAGGGTTTTATTCTAACCTCTTTGTGGTCCCCAAAAAAGAGGACAAATTTCGGCCCATTCTGGATCTCAAAAGATTGAATCGGCATGTCCACGCCAGGAAATTCCGCATGGAGTCGCTTCGCTCCGTTTTGGCGGCCCTGTCGCAGAACGCTTTTTTGGTGTCAATCGACATTCGCAACGCTTATTTGCACTTCCCAATCGGAAGGGCCCACCAACGCTTCCTTCGTTTTGCCATAGGTCAGGGCCATTACCAGTTTGTGGCTCTGCCATTCGGGTTGGCCTCAGCGCCCAGAGTTTTTACAAAAATTCTGGCGCCTCTCATGGCGGTTCTTCGAAGGCAGGGGGTTACGATTCTTCCCTACCTGGACGACCTTCTGATTGTGGCGTCTTCAAAGGAGGAGGCGGTAACTGCTCGCAATCTATCCCTTCAGCTCCTGGAGGATTTCGGGTGGCTGGTCAATTGGGAGAAGTCGTCTCTGGAACGGTCGCAGTCAATCCTGTTTTTGGGGATGCATTTCGACACGGTGCGAGCAGTGGTGTCCCTGCCTCCAGACAAGCAAGCATGTCTCCTTCGACATGCACGGGTTATGAAGTCTTCGACAGCAATGTCCCTGCGAAGCTGTATGCGTCTTCTGGGGTTGATGGTGGCGTCCATGGAAGCACTTCCGTTTGCCCGGTTTCATTCCAGGGCTCTCCAAAGGTTCATTCTGAGCCGTTGGGATCGATCGCAGGTTTTCATTGGATTGCAGTGTCATCATCCCCCACAGGGTACAAGAGTCCCTAGGATGGTGGATACGTCCGAAAGAGTTATCCCTGGGAAAGTCCTTCCTCCCTCCGAAGTGGTCGGTCATAACCACCGATGCCAGCCTGACGGGCTGGGGGGGGGGGTGTCTGGAACGATCTTTGGACTCAGGGAGTATGGTCTTCGGAAGAGTCTGTCTTGCCGATCAACATCCTGGAATTGAGGGCGATTTTTTTTCTTTGCCTCCAACACTGGACGGTCCCTTTAAGCGGTCTGCCAGTCCGAGTGCAGACGGACAATGCGACTGGCAGAGACCAGAGTGCCAGCTATCTCTGCGATCCACATTCCTGGAGTTCAGAATACCACGGCGGACTTTCTCAGTCGCGAGAAGATGGATCCCGGAGAATGGAGTCTTCATCCGGAAATTTTTGCACTGCTGTGCTCCCGTTGGGGAACTCCCCAAGTGGATCTGATGGCATCCAGGTTCAATGGCAAGTTACCGACTTTCATGTCCAGGTACAAGGATCCGAAGGCTGTGGCGGTGGATGCTCTAGTGGCTCCGTGGGACCAATTCGAGCTAATCTATGTTTTCCACCGATTTCCTTACTCCTCCTGGTGTTACGTCGGATCAGACTAGAGAGAATCCCGGCTATGTTGATAGCCCCAGATTGGCCAAGGAGGACGTGGTTCTCGACACTGGGGTCGCTCCTGGCAGCGCCACCATTTCTACTTCCTTTCCGCTCGGACCTGTTAACCCAAGGGCCCGTTCGTCATCCGAACCTGATGTCTCTGCGTTTGACGGCGTGGTTCTTGAGACCGAAATATTGATCCGTCAAGGTTTTTCAGCCGAAGTCATTGCCACTTTGCGAGCTGCCAGAGGTCCGGCTACTACTAGGATTTACCACTTGGGAAGCCTTCTTTTCGTGGTGTTCGGGTTCTTCAAGGAACCCGAGGATTTTTTCCATTCCCAGTTTGTTGGTTTTCCTGCAATTCGGGTTGGACAAGGGGTTGGCAGTGAGCACCCTGAGGGGTCAGGTTTCTGCTCTGTCCTTGCTGTTTCGAAAGGCTATCGCCTCACGTAGGGACGTACGTTCCTTTTTTCGCGGAGTAACCCACCAGTTTCCGCCGCGGAAGGCGTCTGTGTCTCCTTGGCGCCTCAATCTTGTTTTGGAGGCTCTTCAACACGGGCCTTTTGAGCCTATGGACTCTGTTAGTCTTTCTTTGCTCTCTTGGAAGGTTGCCTTCCTAGTGGCGGTCACTTCTTTGAGAAGGATTTCTGAGTTGGCGGCTCTTTCTTACTTGCCTCCTTTTCTGGAGTTTCACCCGGATCGTGTAGTGCTTCGCACACGGGGCGACTTTCTACCTAAGGTGGTGTCGCAATTTCATCTTAACCAGGATATTGTGTTGCCCTCTCTTTGTCCGGGGCCGAGTAATGCGAAGGAACGGGCCTTGCACACATTGGATTTGGTGCGGGCTTTGAAGTTTTATTTGTCTGTTACCCAAAGTTTTCGGAAGTCGGACTCCCTGTTTGTGATTCCAGCAGGTCGTCGACGTGGTCAACGGGCTTCCAAGGATTCTATAGCTCGTTGGATCCGGTCGACCATTTTGGAGGCTTACCGACTTAAAGGCGAACCTTGCCCGATTAAGGTTCGAGCTCTTTCCACGAGAGCTGTGGGCTCATTATGGGCTTTCCATCAAGGGGCCTCGGCAGCTTAGCTTTGCTGGGCGGCGACCTGGCGCTCCGTCCACACCTTTACAAGATTTTATAAGGTGGACGTTAGTGCTTCCGCTGATGCAGCCTTAGGACGTAGGGTCCTGCAGGCGGCTGTAGCTTACAGTTCTAGTTAACTTGTATTTGGCGCCTGTTGCGCATTTATCAAGGTTGTTGGGATTCTGCCTCTTTTGGTTTTTTCCCACCCTTAATTTTTGGACTGCTTTGGGACGTCCCACTAGTAATGTCTAGTGTGTCTCCCTTCCTTCATCTGCAGCTGAAAGACGGATTTTGGTAAGAACTTACCTGTAAAATCCTTTTCAGCGAAGAAGGAAGGGAGACACACATCCCTCCCATGGCAGAAGTGTGTTGTTGTTTTTCAGATGCGGCGTGACCCTTCTCTGATAGCGATTATCTGGGCTGAGGTCGACGCGCTAAGGCTCTGTTCCAGCATCGCCAGCTCATCGTAGTGGTCAGGTCCAGTGAGTAGTACCTGGAACTGTGTGGTTTTTGCCTACATGCATGCATAACCTGTATTTTTGTGTTTTATTCTCTGAAGTCCTTCAGAAGGGGTTATGTTGCTCCGCTGGTGATATTGCTCTTCCTTAAGCTTGGTACAACTGGAGAGCTAAGTAGGAGGAGCCCGAGCTGGAGGGGCCGGTCAACACTCTTTTTAATCTGAGGTGTCTATCTCATCTGGGCTCCGCCTACCCACTAGTAATGTCTAGTGTGTCTCCTTTCCTTCTTCGCTGAAAAGGATTTTACAGGTAAGTTCTTACCAAAATCCGTCTTTCTCAACTCCAGTCCTCAGGACCCACCAACAGGTCATGTTTTCAGGATTTCCTTAGTATTGCAAAGGTGATGGAATTAATGCTTGAGCAGGTGATAAAATTATCACCTGTGCAATACTAAGGAAATCCTGAAAACATGACCTGTTGGTGGGTCCTGAGGACTGGAGTTGAGAAACACTGCGTTAAACGGATGCCCTAACGTGATGTGAACCTAGCCTTAGGCTAAAGCCTAAATCAATGGGTAGGTAGGATCGTGCTGCAATTAAATCCGCCATAGGCTGGAGCATGAAGTGGTCAGAGAGCTAATATACAAATAACAAAATACTGACTGTCACTTCCAAATCGGGAAACTGGTGTACACCGGTGCGAACGAAGAATAGTCATCTGTATGCAGAACAGATAGTTTCACTCGGTAGTGCTAAACCATGTAAATATGAAATATTAATAGCATTACTGCTCTAGATAAGAAAAAATGGAGATACTTGGCACATAACTTGGCAAAATTTTCCTTTTATTATCTAGAGCAGTATTGCTATTCATATTTTTCATATTTACATGCTTTAGCACTACAGTGCAATTTTATGTATCTGTGATGATACATGTATGCCAGTCAATGGCTATGCGTTCCAATGCAGATTAGTATAATCTTAAATTGAATCTTTCAGCATGATTTCCACTTCCCTTGTTCCCCTCCCCCAAACTATTAAACGACAATAATGGCAATACCTTTACATGGCCAGTCCGTTTTTCGATTAATGAGAAATAAGCGTTTGAATTTATATGCAAATGAGGCTGGAGTGCTAGTGTAGATATGAAGATCTGTCACTCCAATTCTCTTTTCTCCCAATTCCTGCTTGACTAACTGGTCTCTTTGCCTGAAGTCACACAGCATAGAGGCTGTCGGTCAAGCAGGAAGTGGTGACACTGGGTGGGGAATAGAGCTGGAGTGACAGGCTTCAGATCTACTATAGTTCTTCAGCCATTTTGTATATAACAGCGCAGAGAGGCTGCTCCTGACGCTAAGACTGTTTGCTGATAGATTTTAGTTAGGGTGTTTTCTAAGGTCAGTTTCACACGTCCGTTTTTTCTAGTACCAGGGAGGAGTGTCCATGTGTGTAATACATGCGACGCACGTGTGGTAACCATGTGCCGTGTCAATACCACACAGACGGGAGCCAGGGAAGAAGCTGTACAGTAAGCGCTGTTCCTCGGTGCTGAAGACGCTCTCATCATTTTCCCCTACTCTGCCTGCGATCAGCACGAGCAGGGGAGAATGATGAAAGTTAAATTCAAGTGAGAACAATGTCAGCAGGCAGTGGCTGATGGGACTATTACTCCTGTCAGCCTACACCTGCTACCGCTAATAACAGTAACGCAGAAGCGGCGGATGGGAGTAATCATCAGCCTGCTACCACGCTGTAAACAATTAAAAAAAAAAAAAAAAAAAAACGGCATGGGTTCCCCTGTATTTTCTATAACCAGCCAGGCAAAACTCACAGCTGGGGCTGCAACCCTCAGATGTCAGCTTTATCAAGAATAGAAGGATCTCCATGCTTTGGTTTTTTTTTTGTTTTTAATTATTTAAATAAAATGTTTTGAGGTCCCCCCTCATTTTTGACAACCAGCCTTGCTAAAGCTGACAGCTGGAGGCTGGTATTCTCAGGCTGGTAAGGGGCTATTGATATAGGCCCCTCCCAGCCTAAAAATAGCCCGCAGTTGCCCAGAAAAGATGCATCTATTGGATGCACCAATTCTGGCGCTTTGTCCAGGTCTTCCCAGTTGCCCTGTATTGGTGGCAACTGGGGTTCAAATTTGTGGGGTTGCCACCTTTGTACCTTTTGGCTGTCAATGGGGGGGACGCCCACATTTTTTTTTTTTTTTTTTTTTTTTAAATTCTTGATAACCAGCCTTGATGAAGCTGACAGCTGAGGGTTGCAATCTCCCCTGCTCGTGCTGATGGCCAGCAGTGCAGGGGAGAATGATGAGAGCCGTCTTCAGCAACTGGTGCTGGGGAACAGCGCTTACTGTAATGCTTCCCTGGCGCCGGTACGTGTGGCACGGATGACATCCATGTGTCATCTGAGTGCGCGTGTTTGAGACGTTTTGCGGACCGTGCTGATGGTAAAAAAAAAGGCATTTCAGTGTATTTTGCCCACGGACACACGGTCTGTGGAAACACACTGACGTGCACAGACCCATTTTTTGGGTCTACGTGTGTCAGTGTCACCTTAAAAAAAAAAAAACTCACCACATGTACCGGAGACACGGAACGTGCTAAGTAACCCTAAGTCAGATAGTTTAGATAACTAGTGTCCTGTGTGGCTGTGAAATCGACCTTCCAGCAGATTATTTTTTTTTGTGTTATCACTGAGGTCCACAGACACAGCAGGGCACATTTCATAGAAGTGTGTTGTGCACTGTTTCTATTATGCTCCATGCATGAGTAGACCTTTAAAAAATCTATTTCTCCATCGCCTCATTGGGAGACACAGACCATGGGTGTTATGCTGCTGCCACTAGGAGGACACTAAGCTAATACACAAAGAAATTGGCTCCTCTTCCGCAGTATACACCCTCTGCTGGCTCTAGCCTGAACCAGTTCTTGCTTAGTGTCTGTAGGAGGCACTAGGGTCTGAAACCCCACGTTATTAATTTTTTGCTTTTTTTCTACAGATTCAAGGGGCGACGGGGCCTTTCTAGGTCCCGATCTCCCAAAACCACCAACAGGCGGGCACGCAGAGTGTCGTCTCCCCGTATCCCCTCCTGCAACCTCAATGCGACCTGAGCTCTCCTCAGGGGCTACGGATTCCTTCAATGGGTCCGCTCTCACCTCACCACCAACAGACGGAAACATGGGGTGTCGCCCCCAAGTACCCCCTTCTGGAGCCAGGTTCTTCAGCCGGACATGCCAGCCTGCCTCACCAATCCTGACAAGAAAATTTACCTCTGGTAACATGCAGAGGCTCTGTGCGGCCCCACTGCACCACCACTGTCAGAAAGCGGATGGTGACTGGAGCAAAAGAGACCTCTCCACCTCCCTATCAAGGGGACTGTTGATTGAGGATGGATGGCGTGCAGCGCTCCCGACTCGGCTACATACCGGCGATGTGAGTACAGCCACTGGTTGGCACATTACCGCCATGAAAAGTGCGTGGTGCATGAGAAATTAACCCTCTCTGCCTCCCTATCAAAGGGATGGTGGATTGAGGATGGATGGTGTGCAGCGCTCCCGACTCTGCTACATCCCGGCGACGTGAGTACAGCCACTTGTTGGCACATTACCGCCATGAAAAGTGCGTGGTGCATGAGAAATTTACCCTCTCCGCCTCCCTATCAAAGAGATGGCGGATTGAGGTAGTATGACCGCATATGCCGCTGGCTCCCACCGCAGTGAGTACCCAAACGCTGCCGTGCTTTTTTCCATGGCAGCTGCTGATGCATCCTCCCACCAGCTGCCAAGGCCTGTCTTAATAGGCCTTGGGTCCGACTGCCGCCGCGGCCTGCGCCATCACCACCACCGCGGTCTGCTCCTCACCGCCGCCGCGGCTTTCTCATTGGAGTCGCTGCGCAGCCTCTCTCAGGAACCGCAGCCACCGCCGCAGCTTCCTCTGGAGCCGCCGCCGCCCTTTCAACCTCCGCAGCCTCCTCATAGGAACCGTCGCTGCGGCTTACTCAAAGGAGCCGCCGCTGCAATCTTAATCACCGGAGTCGCTCCTGCGCCTCACCTGCGCCACTGCGAGTCTCCGCCGCAGCCATCCAGCAGGGCCGCGGCCTTCTCCAACTGCCGCGGCTGCCTCTCTAATTTAGTCCCCGGCTTTTGGCCGGGTAGGCCTCAGTTCCGCCCTCTCGGGTAGCTCCGCCCACGGTTCTTTGGCGCTCTCCCTGCTTCTCGGCCCCTCTGCATGCCTCCCACCTGTTCTGGTGCTTATCGTCAAAAACAAGAAGCGCCAACTCAGCCCCGGCCGCCATTTTTCCCTTCAACGCCGCACCTCCTGAGTAGGGGAAAAGCTATCCTTGTGTCTAACAAACAAACATGGACAGGACACTGGACCCTGGGTAAGCTTTAACAGCGCTTAACCCCTTCCCTGCAAGTCTCCATGCTCTATTAATATCTGAGGCTCCATGCGGCGTCCGTGCGGCCCCATTTTATCACCACTGCCCAAAGGTGGATGGTGAATGGAGGCTAACAAAACCTCTCCAACTCCCTATCAAAGGGATGGTGGATTGAGCAGATAATCAGTGCGGATGGCGAGTGGTTTGCATGTGACCTTCGTTACTCGTCTGTCACTGCTACGCAGTCTGCCGTCTCTGGCGGCACGGACATATGTCCTGGGAGCACTGACTGATAAAACGCACGCTTACGCCTAGTGTACTACGTGTAATGCCCCACTACCGTGAAGGCTATCCACTGCAATCTGTGCAGTTTGCATCTTCTCACAGGAGCCCAACGAATGGGCAACGTCTCTGGCTTCAGCTTACCTTACGATGAAGGCCCTCTGCCCTTCGAGTCTTCAGACAGGGGTTGACCGCAGCAAAGAATGCCCAATTTTCTAACTAACGTCTTACAGGCATTCTGCTGTTTTGGAGTACGCATGCTCCCTTTCCAGCTCCCCCGTCCCTGGGGATTGCAGCAAACACGACTCAGGATATGAGTCTCATGTGGCCGTATATTTGGATTCGCCAGACTACCAGGAATTCTTAGATGCCCTCATCGATCCGGTTAATAGAGCCCTGAGAGCCGTACTATGTCAAAAATTAGTCTTCATCTCAGTGAGACCTTCAAAGGGACCAAATGTCCTCACAGGGTTTTTTACTAATCTCCCTGAGTTGCTGACATAGGTCAGAGATATAGTAGTTGCCGGACAAATGATTCTCTGAGCTAAAGGCGTTTTATCACGGTACCCTTTTGCTGTAAAAAGAGAGTGGACGGAGTCTCCAACAATGGATCCTATATTACGGCTCGCTTACTAACCTCTACTGTCTGACTGATGGCTTGTCTATTAAAATCCCTACTGACCGTCCAATTGACCCGTGGTCAGTCTTTTGAGGTTTCTGGGGCAACTCTCTTCCCTTCTCTCGCCGTCACCTAGGTGGCCAGAGCATGATGGCTCGGACTAGGGCCCTAGCCAAGATCAGTCAAGACAATAGCTTGCCTCACTAGGTTGTTAGTCTGGATTACCAAATAGCCTGGGCCAGGGATTATGGGTACAACAATCCCTAGATACAGCGGACGGCGACGCTCTTATAGCTCCAATGCCATTACCATCAGCAGAGCCCTTTGGCTCCGAGTGGCGAGCAGATTCCCCTTCGAAGAAATCTCTAACTTCCTTAAGCTCTTCAATTCCTGGGAACGCATACCCTCACGGTCCAAACTCAAGGGTACCCCTTCCCACAAGTTTCTCTGCTCAATGACTCATTGCAGTATCTGAAAGACTCGGACAGGGTAGGCATCCATCTACTCCTGCTTTACCAGGTCTGGCTGGCAGGTATTCTCGACCATGGGTCTGAAATCTAGTGATTTCCAGATACGGACATAGAATTCCTGTTCCCCTCGCCAACTCGTTTCCTCCGGTCCCATCTTTTAAGGACAAAAGGAACAAGTGGCCCCACCTTATTAGGTCATTTCATGTACTCCGCATCTATGGATCCATTCTCACGCTCCCACACACAGACAGGTTCAAACAGTCTTACCCAAACCTGTTCGTCGTTCCAAAGAAGGACATATCGGTGCATCCCATCCTAGAAGTAAAACTGACGAACAAGTTTGTCAGGGTGCGTCTCTTCAAGATGGAATTTTTCCTATGTTATCACCTCTCATTCCAATCCTTCCCAGCCCGACAAGGATTTCTCCGCTTTGCCATCGCAGACAACCATTTTCAGTTCACGGCTTTAACCTTCGGTCTCGCCTCTGCTCCTAGGCTGTTCTCCAAGGTCATGGCAGTCGTTATTTCTATCCCGTGCTCTCGGGGCATAGTGATTCCACTCTACCCAGACGACCTCCTTTTCAAGAGATCGCACGTTCAAGCCTGTGCAGACAGGGTCAGCATCACCGTGGACACTCTCAGTCATCTAGGTCAGTTAGAGAATTTGCGCAATTCCTTTTCATCCCATCTCAGAGGATCCTCGTTTCAGGCCTGGACACTTCCCGAGTGTTGATAATTCCCCCTTCAGGAAAGATTTTCACTGATCCAGGAAGCTCAGAAGTTTCCTCTCCGCCATCCCCTTTTCCTGCAGTCTGGAACGCAGGTCTAAAAAAAAAAAAAAAAAAAAATGGTGCCAACAATCCGCCAGCACCATTCCCTCGACTACATCTCCGTCCTCTGTGGCAGACATTGCTACCAGCGTGGGACCGATATCCATTCTCTGTGGACCGCTATTTTTCGCCAATCCCTCCGGATCAAGCGGTCTCTGAGGTAGTGGACGTTGTTGTCCTTATTGATTCAGATAAAGTACTTTCTTCCTGAGCCCGCGCGGGTGTTGACCACTGACGCCAGTCTCCCAGGTTGGAGAGTACTCCCCCACCTCCACACGGTCCAGGGACGCTTGCCCTTTGGGAATCAGGTCTCCTGATCAATTTTCTTGAGATCCGGGCAATCAGACTAGTCATCCGATTTCTGCCTGCTTCCCGATGGTCATTCCCCCCGGATCCAATCAGTCCATGCCACGGCTGTGGCATACATCTGTGGTCAGGAGGGCTCAAGAACCACAGGAGCTATTCTTGACGTAGCTCGCAGTCTGCAAAAGGCCGATACAAACCATTTACCTTTTTTGTCGGCAGCTCACATTCTAGGGGTAGGAAATTGGGCGCACGTTTTTCCTCAGCCGCCAGGGCCTGATCCCAGTACACTTATTCATTTCCCTGGAAGCCTTTTAGCAAGGTTGGCAATGCTGGGTAACGCTGCATATAGACCTCAATGGCCTCTATGCTAAACGCCAAAGTCCCAGCATTTCTAGATCCGTTCTGTGATCCAATTGTCCTCGGGTCAGATGACCTGGTGCTTCCGTGGCATCAGTTTTTCGCTTCCAATACTTTTTCTCCGCCTCTTCTGCTAATTCCAAGTGTCTTCCAGAAGTTCAAGGCGGAGAGAATCCCACTGTTTTTTCGTTGCACCAGTCTGAATACGACGAGTGTGGTACGTGGTTCTAGTGCATCTAGACCCCTACCTCTGCGGTTACCAAACCGTCCAGATCTTCTTTTTCCAGAGCGCCAGGACTCGAGAGGGCTGGGCTTAATGACCTGAGCATTGACCGCCACACGTAGCCTTCACCATTATCGTCAATGTCCAGAAATTTACTCTCAGGCATATTTACCATTGTATTCGAGAAAGCTTTGTTCCCTTGGTGGTTTTAACAACCACGTTTGTTTCCCACTTGTGTTTGCCATTTCGTCTAAATTGGAGTTTCTCCAAAAGGTTTCCATTCAAGCCTGGCACTGTTTTCTCTCAATGCTATCCACCCTGTTTTCATCTGATCTCAGGTGCTTTACAAGTGGTCTTCTTCAGACTCCTGTAAGATATATCTATCACTCTTCCTTCTTGGAAAGCTCCCTTTCTGGTGGCTGTAACAAACACTTCCAGAACAGCGCCTTTCTCCAAATAGGATTTTCTCTCTGTTTCCAGAGCGACACAGAAAAGGCCTACCTGCCTTTTTTTAAAAAAAAAAAAAAAACATGCAGTAGCCAGATATATCTGCTATCCAACTTAAGAAGCTTTCTGAGTCTGAGGTCTCCTATCCCTGCGAACCTCAGAGTAAACTCCACTACGTCAGTACAGGCATCCGGACGTCGATACAGCAAGGTTGCAGGGCTGCAACTTGGTCTAGTCTTCTCACGTTAGTTAACCATTACATTTAAGCCTTTTAAATTCTGCAATCGACAGCAGCACATCTGTAGACCAGATTATTCGCTGCGTATATTAAGGTTTTGGCTGTCGTGCTGTTTCCCACCCATGGACTGCTTTAGGACGTCCCATGGTCTGTGTCTCCCAATGAGGCGATGGAGAAACAGGGATTTTTCTCCGAGACGCTCATTGGGAGACACAGCACCCACCCTTTTTAGTCTAACGACTTCTACTTGTCTCTTTCAGCCGATGTGGTGATCACTAATATTATGTGAATGATCGTACTTGGTATGATGTTAACCTTCTCCTACTGCTTTTGCACCGAACTGGTTCAGGCTAGAGCCAGCAGAGGGTGTATACTGTGGAGGAGGAGCCAATTTCTTTGTGTATTAGCTTAGTGTCCTCCTAGTGGCAGCAACATAACACCCATGGTCTGTGTCTCCCAATGAGCGTCTCGGAGAAAAGGATTTTACGGTGAGTACACAAAAGTCCCTGTTTTTTCAGTTGCTAACGTGGGTTACCAAGACAAATCTCACCTTGTTATGTAGTGGTGGTGAAATTCAGCTGTATGCAAAGTAAAAAAAAAAAAAAAAAACTTTTTTTTTTTTTTGAATGCTAACGTTATTCATATTCACCTTGTCATTTAGTGCAGGGTTCCCCAACTCCAGTCCTCAAAGCCCACCAACAGGTCATGTTTTCAGGATTTCCTTTGTATTGCACAGGTGATGCAATTATCACCTGGGCAATACTAAGGAAATCCTGAAAACATGACCTGTTGGTGGGCCTTGAAGACTGTAGTTGGGGAACCCTGATTTAGTGAGTGTGATTTAGCAATGTGCAGAGCTGGTGCAAAGTTAAAAAATTGTAAAAATATATATATATATATATATATAATATAATTTTTTTTTTTTTTTTCAGTTGACAATGTTATGACATGCTGAATATTTCATTTTGTCATTTAGTACAGCTGGAATTCCGCTGTGTGCAGAGCTGGTACAAAGTTAAAAATCTAATTTTTGTTGCTAATAGTGTGCTCCTACCACACTATCTGAGCAACATGAGTGGGGCAAAAAGCAAGGTCATGGTGGAAGGGGGAATAGGCTTGGTGTACGTGGGGTAGGTGGTAACGTTTGTTAAAGCACTAGTGAACCAACACTGTCACATCCTATCCAAACACAACTGACAACTTCTGTTACTGGATGGGCTAATCCACTCCTTTTCTTTGTCAGTCACACAGTGGTGCGCCTTGTTGATGAGGGCCAGAAAGAGCATGTGCTACCGCGGTTGGCAAGCGCAGCACAACTTCAAGTGTCCTCTCTTCCTCCACCTTAACATCATGCATAGTACAGTCCACAGAGGTGGAACCCCAATCCTCCTTGCTTCCCCCCACGTCACAACTCTCCAACTGCCTGACTACGGAACCACAGATGGGTGAGTCTACAGAGCTGTTCACACATTCTATGCGATGGGCATCAGAAGTGTACTCAAAAGATTCAGAGTCAAGAGGAGGAAATCTGCACTGATGCACAACATTTTTTTTGGCTTGGATCCAGGGCAGGATGAGGTAAGGTCCCAGCAGCATCCTGACCCACACCAGATGTTAACCCCCAGGGAGAAAGATTATCTTGATGAGACTCATATCTGAGACTCATGGAGACTACTGTGTTGTCAGGGCAGGAAGTGGAGGAGGGTGACTCTAAAGGCTGGGTCTCACATAGCGATACACCAGCGATCCCGACAACGATCAGGATCGCTGGTGTATTGCTATATTATCGCTGCTGAGCTGCCAAACAGGCAGCTCAGGCAGCGATCAGCACAAGGACACTGCGGGTAAACATTGCTAGTTACCCGCAGTGTACCTTGGATACCAGCGCCCTGATGCAGGGAGCTGGTAACCAAGGTACACATCGGGTTTCCAGGCGCTGCGCGGTGCCTGGAAACCCGCTGTGTACCTTGGTTACAAGCTCCCTGCAGCAGGGCGCTGGTATCCAAGGTACACAGCGGGTTTCTAGGCACAGCCCGCGCCTGTAAACCCGCTGTGTACCTTGGTTACCAGCGGATCGCTGGTCTCCCGCCTGTCACACGCAGCGATGCATGCCTGTCAGCGGGAGACCAGCGATCAAAAAAATGTCCAGACATTTCAGCGATACCCGGCAGGGGGCTGATCGTCGCTGAATGTCACACACAGCGATATCGCTGGTGAGCTCGCTGCTGCGTCACAAAACTAGCGAGATCGTTGTGTGAGACGGGCCCTTAAGGTCCAGGAATGGGATAAGGGCAGAGACAGACTATGAGAATCGCATCTTAAATGGAATCTGTCACCCCATTTTTGCTATATCAGATCAAGATATCACAGAATAGTGCGTCCCATAAGTAATCTATAGGTACCTATCATATATCCTGACACCCCAGTTTTCATGGCAAAATACCTTTGTAAAGTTCGTATTTCAGTATTTCGTATCGTATTTCAGTATGCAAATACTTGCGGTCTGGTCTGATGGGCGACGTTTATTCGCATCCCTTCCCCTCCTCAGCTTGTCTTACGTATCTTCGTCTGTGAATATTTTGACAGCGTACTGTTTCTGCGATGAAACAGGGCCCTCGCGCATGCGCAGTAATGATTTTATGCTTTGCCCACTGTTGGGAAAAGCACAATGCGCACGCGCGAGGGCCTTTTTCAAAGCGCAAGCGCGGCAAGCCAACGTAAAGGAAAGAAAAGAAGTGCGTAGGGCAAGAATGGAGGCGGTGGGGGGATGCGAATAAACGCCGCCCATCGGACCGGACCGCAAGTATTTGCATACTGAAATACAATAATAAATTATATTGTGGTACCGTGTTAGCCAGAAAAATCGATGTGAATACTTCTCCGTCCAATTATGACAAGAGCATTCTTAAAGTGATACCTTTATTGGCTAACCAGAAAATTATATGTTCGCAAGCTTTCAGAGCGCAAAAGCTCCTTCTTCAGGCAAGATTACATTTGGAATAATAAGAAAGACACATTAGATGCTTACTATATAGGAAATTTGTTTAAGACCTGGGAGGTGTGATGCCTTCAAAAGATAAGCAAAGGAAATCGAATTAGCATTTTCTTACAATTGGAGAGCTAGTGGGAATGTGTTCTTAGCTATCTGGAGTCCTTCTGGTGAAGGTGTGAACTGTGTCTATGTAGTGGACCATAAAACCGGGTGTTAAGTTGAGTCCTAGTGTCAAAGTATTGAACATCCTAATAAGTTTGAATTCCCATATTTTTCTCTCCCTGTCATCCTTAAAATGACCTTTTAGTATTAAGACTTTTAAGTCTGTCATACAATGTCCAGTTCCAGAGAAATGTTTTCCCACAGGCGTGTCCATTTCATTCCTGATCGTATGTCTGTGTAGATTCATCCTTGTTTGTAGTTTTTGCATGGTTTCCCCAATATAGATAGCTCCAGGGCACCTTGTACATTGTATCATGTACACCACATTGGAGGATGTACATGAAAAGGAACCCATGACCTTATAGTCCTGATTTGTGTTTGGTACACGGACTGTATTTGTTGGTAATATGTGGGTACAAGTTTTGCATTTTTTGTTGTTACATGGGAATGTGCCAGTCACTGATGGTGACGAGAGGACACTTCTGACAAGGAGATTCCTTAAGTTAGGGGCTGTTTGTAGGAGAGGAGTGGTAGTTCTCGGAATATGTCTTTCAATTTGTGGTCTCTGTGGAATATGGGTTGGAGATCAGCACCAATTTTCCTTAGGATGCTCATGTGGGGGTTGTATGTGACCACAAGAGGTACCCTGTTGTTGTCCTCTCTCAGTTTGTAATCCAGGAGGTTGCTTCTTGGGATTCTTGTAGCCCTGTGGATCTGTTCACAGATGAACACATTCCCACTAGCTCTCCAATTGTAAGAAAATGCTAATTCGATTTCCTTTGCTTATCTTTTGAAGGCATCACACCTCCCAGGTCTTAAACAAATTTCCTATATAGTAAGCATCTAATGTGTCTTTCTTATTATTCCAAATGTAATCTTGCCTGAAGAAGGAGCCTCTGTGCTCTGAAAGCTTGCGAACATATAATTTTCTGGTTAGCCAATAAAGGTATCACTTTAAGAATGCTCTTGTCATAATTGGACGGAGAAGTATTCACATACTGAAATACGAACTTTACAAAGGTATTTTGCCAGGAAAACTGGGGTGTCAGGATATATGATAGGTACCTATAGATTACTTATGGGACTTACTATTCAGTGATATCTTTATCTGATGTAGCAAAAATGGGTGGCAGATTCCCTTTAAGACTTGTACTTGCTGTCGGCTGTTATGTTACGGTAGCTGAGGAGTGCAGGTAAAAAAGGCAATACACCAGAGCAGTTGGAATCTATGAGATTGCAGTACCCTGACTAACCACCACAACTAGAGGCAGCCGTGGAGCGTTCCTACGTTGGTCCTAGACGCCTCGTCACAGCCTGAGAAACTAACTACACCTAAAGATAGAAATAGGAAAGCTATCTGCCCCGGAGCAGAACCCCAAAGATAACAGAAAGCCCCCAAACATGTAATGGCGGTTAGACAAGAGGAAATACTGACACAGAAAAAAATAGTATGAGCAAACGCTGGGGCCCAAACTATCTAAATAGAAAAGGATAGGAAGGGTACTTACTGCAATCCCAGAAAACCCTGAAAAGCACCAACTCTACTAATTTCAAAATCACCTGAGATCACACGACCTCTACCACCTAAATTAGTTCTCTGGTGTAACAAAATCAAAACAGCAGCCACTGAAAAAACTGGAAAAAGCAAAAGAACAAAACTCAGTGGCTGAACTAAACTGAGAGGGCAGAAGCCCCCGGAGGGGACCCTGAAGGCCCCCAAAGAAGTTCAGGACAAAATGCAAAAACACAGCAAAAACACAAAAGAAGCAAAAGTCTTATCTGTAAGCAGGAGATGCAAACACGACACAGCAGGCTACAAGGGAAACTGGAATGAAGGATTCAGACCAGAACAATTGATCACCGGCAACCCTGATGGGAAAATGACTCCCTTATATAAGACCAGTCAGTAACACCTGATTCCCATCCTCACAATCCTCACTAGCACCGCTTGTAACCACCAGAGGGAGCCTCTGCTCAGAACTCATCTCAAACCCATTCACAACAGTACCCCCCCCTTGAGGAGCGGTCACCGAACCCTCATTTGAGCAACCAGGTCGGTCAGGATGAGTTCTATGATACGCACGGATAAGTCTCCTAGCATGGATGTCCGAAGCAAACACCCAAGATTGTCTTCCTGACCATAACCTCTCCATTTAACCAAATACTGGAGTTTCCGTCTAGAAAAACGAGAATCCAATATTTTCTCAACCACATACTCCAGATTGCCCTCAACCAAACAGGGTCAGGAGGCACAGCAGCAGGAACCACTGGCTCAACAAACCTCTTCAACAAGGACTTGTGGAACACGTTATGGATCTTAAATGTCCCTGGAAGAAGCAAACGAAAAGAAACAGGATTAATAATCTCCATGATCTTATAAGGTCCAATGAACCTAGGCTTAAATTTAGGAGATGCTACTCTCATAGGAATATTCTTTGAGGACAACCAGACCAAGTCCCCCACTTTAAACCGAGGACCATCAGTCCTATGCCGGTTAGCAAACCGCTGGGCCTTCTCCTGAGAGAGGGACAACCTCTCCACTACCTGGTCCCAAATCTGTTGCATACGCTCCACAACAGAGTCAACACCTGGACAGACAGAAGCCTCCGTCTGTCCTGAAGAAAATCGAGGGTGAAACCCAGAATTACAGAAAAACGGAGACATCAAAGTGGCAGAGCTAGCCCTATTATTAAGAGCAAACTCAGCCAAAGGCAAAAAAGAGACCCAGTCATCCTGATCAGCAGACACAAAGCATCTTAGATAAGTCTCCAATGTCTGGTTTGTTCTCTCAGTTTGACCATTGGTCTGAGGATGAAATGCCGAGGAGAAAGACAATTGAACACCCAGTTTAGAACAAAAAGTCCTCCAAAATCTGGAAACAAACTGGACTCCTCTGTCAGACACAATGTTCTCAGGAATGCCGTGTAAACGAACCACGTGCTGAAGGAACAACGGCACCAATTCAGAGGAGGAAGGCAACTTAGGTAATGGCACAAGATGTATCATTTTGGAAAACCTATCACAAATTACCCAGATGGTGGTCATTCTCTGAGAAACAGGAAGATCGGAAATGAAATCCATAGAGATATGGGTCCATGGTCTCTTGGGCACAGGCAATGGCATCAACAAACCACTAGAGCGAGAGCAAGGCTTGGAGCGAGAGCAAGTCCCGCAGGACTGCACAAATTCCCTGACATCACGAGACAAATTAGGCCACCAAAAGGACCGGCTAACCAAGTCTCTGGTACCAAAAATTCCGGGATGCCCAGCCAATGCGGAACAATGAATCTCAGACATCACACTCTTTTTCCATTGGTCCGGGACAAACAATTTTCCAACAGGGCAGCGCTCGGGCCTATCCTCCTGACACCCCTCCAGAGCAAGTCTCAAATTGGGCGAGATGGCGGAAAGAACTACACCCTCTTTCAAAATAACAGAAGGATCAGATAACTCAGGAGAGTCCGCAAGGAAACTCCTCGAGAGGGCATCCGCCTTAACATTCTTAGTGCCAGGAAGAAAGGAAACCACAAAATTAAAACGTGTGAAAAACAAGGCCCACCTGGCCTGTCTAGGATTGAGTCGCTTGGCAGATTCCAGATAGACCAGATTCTTATGGTCCGTAAGGACCACCACCTGATGTTTGGCTCCCTCCAGCCAATGTCTCCACTCTTCAAAAGCCCACTTCATGGCCAATAACTCCCGATTACCTACGTCATAATTACGTTCAGTAGGAGAAAATTTTCGAGAGAAAAAGGCACAAGGGTTACTTTAGAGGTCTCTGGATCTTTTTGGGACAAAACGGCACCTGCCCCAATTTCAGAGGCATCAACCTCCACCTGAAATGGCAGAGAACATCAGGCTGCCGTAGAACAGGAGCAGAAGTGAATCTCTGCTTAAGTTCCTGAAATGCAGAGACTGCCTCAGGAGGCCAATTCAATAACTGTTGTGAATGGGTTTGAGATGAGTTCTGAGCAGAGGCTCCCTCTGGTGGTTACAAGCGGTGCTAGTGAGGATTGTGAGGACTGGGAATCAGGTGTTACTGACTGGTCTTATATAAGGGAGTCATTTTCCCATCAGGGTGGCCGGTGATACTGTTATGTTACGGTAGCTGAGGAGTGCAGGTAAAAAGGCAATACACCAGAGCAGTTGGAATCTATGAGATTGCAGTACCCTGACTAACCACCACAACTAGAGGCAGCCGTGGAGCGTTCCTACGTTGGTCCTAGACGCCTCGTCACAGCCTGAGAAACTAACTACACCTAAAGATAGAAATAGGAAAGCTATCTGCCCCGGAGCAGAACCCCAAAGATAACAGAAAGCCCCCAAACATGTAATGGCGGTTAGACAAGAAGAAATACTGACACAGAAAGAAAATAGTATGAGCAAACGCTGGGCCCAAACTAACTAAATAGAAAAGGATAGGAAGGGTACTTACTGCAATCCCAGAAAACCCTGAAAAGCACCAACTCTACTAATTTCAAAATCACCTGAGATCACACGACCTCTACCACCTAAATTAGTTCTCTGGTGTAACAAAATCAAACAGCAGCCACTGAAAAAACTGGAAAAAGCAAAAGAACAAAACTCAGTGGCTGAACTAAACTGAGAGGGCAGAAGCCCCCGGAGGGACCCTGAAGGCCCCCAAAGAAGTGCAGGACAAAATGCAAAAACACAGCAAAAACACAAAAGAAGCAAAAGTCTTATCTGTAAGCAGGAGATGCAGACACGACACAGCAGGCTACAAGGGAAACTGGAATGAAGGATTCAGACCAGAACAATTGATCACCGGCAACCCTGATGGGAAAATGACTCCCTTATATAAGACCAGTCAGTAACACCTGATTCCCAGTCCTCACAATCCTCACTAGCACCGCTTGTAACCACCAGAGGGAGCCTCTGCTCAGAACTCATCTCAAACCCATTCACAACAGTCGGCTCTCCTGACCTGAGCTTGACCGCTGCATAGAAATGCATCATGTTGTCCTGATCAGGTCAGAAGAGGTGCCAGGCCAGTCTGTGTGATGCGATTCTTGCATGAGAACTACAGCTGTCTGGCTCAGCCCTGACACAGAGGATGATGATGATGAGGTTGTAGATCCCACTTGGTTGTGAACCCAGAGACACAGCTGAGTAAGTCATCTATCGAGAATGAAGATGAGGTGGTTACGTTGCACCCTATGGCTCAGACACTGAGCCATCCTCAGCCACAACTGTGGCGAGCAGTGTTTGCTGGTTTGCAGCTTTCAGTAGCGGCAAGGATTGCCTAGCTTTTGGCCTTTTTTTGACACCACCAAGGATGAGCCAACTCACTTTATCTGCCAACTTTGCAAAAAAATCTGAGTAGAGGTAAAAAGTGCATTAATTTGACTCACATGCATGATCCTTCACAATCAACATACGTTACTCTGGCAATCCCACTGCGATAAAATGCAAACCAGTGGACCTCAACAACCATAATCCGCCTCATCAACACCATCTGCTGCTTTTTCCTCGTCCTCTTATTGTCAAGGACCCACATGCCACTCTCTGGGGAATACTCGCTCCCGTAGGGTACTATAGAGAGATTCAAAACCCTTTTTTTTTTTCTCCTCTTACCTTCGACTATTCAAGTTTATGGAGTTATTCTACTCCACTAAGGTAATGATAGGGTTTTTGTGCTTTGGACCCATGAAAGATCCCTAGGGTGAGCATTGTGGATTGAGATCATTATTTAGTTTATAGGCAAAAATCCCAAAGATTTAATTGTGTTTCCCTGATGATGATGATAATAAGCTTGGGCTAATTTAGCCATTGCTGCAATGTTTTTTTGTGCAACACTCATTATAGGTTACACCTTCATAGGCATGTGGACTTAGTCTTTTGAGTATTTAACTCTGGATTGTGACCTTTTTTGTATGTACCATAAGCGGTTTTTTAAGTGTTTTTAATATTGTGTTTGGTTTTATTGTGTGTATTTGATTTGGAATAAACGTTATATTGTTTGGCTTTACAAGATTTTTTGGTGATCCTTCAATATATGCATGTGTCTTTTCTTTGTTGTTTCTCTTATTGTCAAGTATTGTCACGCAGGTCTCTGACTACAGAATCTCCAGTTCTTTACACGCTCCAGTCAGGCTGAGTGACAGCCCGTCAGCTGTAACAGAAGAGGATATGCCTGCTGTTTTTGACCGATCTCAGAGAATGAGCACACCACAACTTTATCAATCCATCATAACTTCTCCGCCTGCACCTCACTCGCGGTCCAACAGTTTGTCCAATTCACTGTACTCCACCCTCTCTCAGCACTGCAGCCAGCCCTCAGTTCCGCAGTTGTGGTCACATACTGGATTGTTTCCGCCTACGCATGACAAAATTGGGAGGTTGAACTCAACCATCTTCAATCTGTTGGCCACAGAAATGCTGCCTTTCCGCCTGGTAGATACAGACGGTTTCCGAAAGCTGATGGCTGTCGCAGTCCCTCAGTATCAGTTGCCCAGTCGTCATTACTTCTCTAAGAAACTGTGCCTGCACTACACCAGCATGTCGCAGACAACATCACCCGTTCCTTGGCTAAATCTATATCAGGGTGCATTTCACCGCAGACACTTAGACAAGTAAGCATGGTTAAGGGCGTTACATCTCGTTGACTGGGCACTGGGTGACTGTTGGCTGTGCAGGCAGGCAGGGAAGGTGCTGCTTCACAAGTTTTGGAATAACCAAGGTTTGCAGAACAAACCTCTAAATTTTACACTTCCTTCACTACTTCTGCTTCCTCCACCTCCTCTAGGGCCTCCACCTGCGCCCTCAACCTCTGCCTTAATGAAACACGTGTTCCAACAGTGCTGAGCAAATCCCCACCACCTCCGTACTGCGCAGCCAGGGCTCACCACAATCAGGCAGTATTAAAATTGACATGCCTTGGAGAACGCAGTCATACATCTGAAAAGTTTTGGACAGCTATCCAGGCCGAGTTTGAGTAATGGCTGTCTCAGCTGAACCTGCATCCAGGGAAGGCCGTGTCCGATAACAGTGCAAACCTGGTGGCGGCCCTGTGCCAAGGTAAGCTCACACATGTGCCTCAATCTGGTGATCCAGCATTTTCTTTGCCACTACTCTGGCCTGTTTGAGCTGCTACAGAAAGCATGGAAGATGTGTACTCACTTCCGCAATTCGCACCCATCAGTTAATAGGTTGATATGCGATGTGCTGACACAGTGGAATTCCCTTCTGCACATGTTGCAGTGACTGGCAGCAGCAACAAGCGCTGACACAGTATGTCATTTCGTATAGCCTGGGCCAATGCATTACGGACGTTGGACATATCACGTTTACAGAGTGGACACAGATTAAGGACCTCTGCACTATTCTGTATAGTTATAAAATGGGTACTAAGATGGTTAGTGCTGACAATGCCGTCATCAGCATCACTATTCATGTCATCTACATGCTGGAGCAGACTTTGAATAGCCTGAGGGAGGAGATGGGGGTCCCAGAGGAAGAGGAGCAAGCAGAGGAGGATGTGGAAGGGATAACATTGTCTCAAAGTTCCAGACTGTCGTCACACAGGCGGGTACCTAGGGAGGGTAGATTACTGCGATCGAGGAGGACTGGTGATAACATACTGTTAGTGAAGATGCAAGAACCGAGGAATAAATGGAGGAGGAAGAGGTGTGGACGAACAACTGTCAGGAGATGAAGAGGATAATCATCCCTTCTCTGTTGTTCATGGTTGGCTGGAGGGGACGGAGGAAACAAGTATCAGTGTTTCCCAGCCACCAACACAGCATGAGCTTGGACCTATTAGAACAACCCAACATATGAGTGCCTTCTTGCTGCACTATTTGTACATGATCTCCGTATAGTTATGATTTGAAATAGTGCTGACCACTGGGTTGCCACTCTGTTAGATCCACATTACAAGACAAAATTTTGCCAGATGCTTCACGTCCTGGAAAGGGACCCCCGAATGCTGGAGTATCGAAATACGCTTTTATACAACCTTAAGAGAGGTTTTCCCCAAGACAGCAGTAAGACACACAGTGTGCATCGCAATTCTAGACTTCCAACCTCCGGAACGTCAATATGTTAACATCAAAACATTAGCAGCAGCAGTGTAAATGGCAGAAGCAATTTCTGTGAGTCCCTTGACACATTTTTTAGACCAGCTTGTGCACCAGCAGAACAGAGTCCAAGTCTGACATGTGGTGAACAAATGGAGAGGATGGTGCAGGAGTATCTAAAACTCAATATCAATACCATCAGGGAGGGTTTGGACCCTTTCACATTTTGGTCTTCAAAAATAGATGAGTGGCCTGAGCTTGCCTTTCACACCTTGGAGGTTTTATCATGCCGGCAGCCAGCGTTCTCCCAGAACTTGTCTTCATCGCTGCTGGTGTTGTCCTGACAGATAAGCGCAACCTGCTGTTCCTTGAAAGTGTAGACCACCTAACTTTCATCAAGATGAACAAGCCAATGGATCTCCAAGGCATTCCAATCGCAGACTAGGCGATGTTGAAGTTTTTAGTGTGCTGTATTGATCTTGCGTAATTGCAGTCTGTGATATATTTAGTGTGGCTTCTGTGCCTGCTGTTGCTGCTGCTGCAGATGTTATCACAAATTTGTGGAAATGTGAACAGTCATGGTTGGTCTCTATCTACTGGGTTAGCTGTAGTGGAAGATGTGTCTGTCCCTATTATACTATTTCTACTCTCGTGACATTGATGCCTCTTCAATGATGTCAGGCCTTCATTTTTTTAAATTGATGCCACTTTGGTGGTGTCTGCTACTAAGTTTTGCAAATGTGGAGAGTCCTGATTGTGTATCTCCATCTGCTGGGTTGGCTGTAGTGGAAGAGATATCGCTCCCTATTATACTATTTCTACCCTGGGGAAATTGATGCCACTTTGGTGGAGTCTGCCAATAATTTTTGAAAGTGCGAACACTCCTGGTTTGGTGTCCATCTGCTGGGTTGGCTGTAGTGGAAGACTACTCGGTCCCTATTACACTATTTCTATTCTCATGAAATTGATGCCACTTTGGTGGTGTCTGACAATAATTGTTTGAAATGTGTAGACTCCTGATTGGGTCTCCTTTATGTGTGTTGCCTGTAGCAGTAGGCCTCCGAGACCGGCAGGCCTCCACTCCCTTTGAGTCAACTAGAAAACTAGATCTGAACTGAAAAAGTAAGTTGATGTGTATGCAAAATGTAAATGCATATTAACACATGACCATTACACAGAAAACCAGGCACAAAAAACAAATGTCCTAAAATAAAATAAATAAAAAATTTTTTGCAAAAATTGCATGAAGGTAGTGATAATTATAAGGGTAAAGGAAAAAGATAAAATACACTGGCGCTACCTAGGGATCCTGAAAAATCCCAGAGCTATGAACACAAAACGTGTGTTTAAATAGATGAATATGGAGGCTGCTGGAGTCTGGGTCAGTTGCTGTGCAATCACTGATCCTAAAATGCCCAAAAATTGGTGCAAGTATGTATAAAATAAATAAATTAAAAATGACAACCTGCGCCTCCAGAGTGATCCATCAGGACTAAACCCTTGCACTAAAGATGTGTAATGGGTACATATAACTACGACAACTCAATGAAGTGAAAGCATGCTTACATGTGATGACAGTATGCTTGCTGGCAGAGGTGCAGGGAAGTGAATCCGAAGAGGAGGAAGTCCCAGCTTCGTGCAAATGTTCCCCGATCTGCACACACAGATGAAAGACACAGTCCGTGTTCAAAGCAGGAGCGTCCTCCCTGCAGTTGGAGAAAACTTGCTGTGTGAAGTCGTTCAGAGTCCGGTGCTGGGCGGCGTTCTCAGGCCACGAGACGCCGCTGTTCTGAAGCAAACAGGACGGGGATGGGACAAAAAATGGTGACGTCACCTGGGTAATGGAGGCAGGAAGGGTCAAGAAATATCCGACGCGTTTCAAGGTACACGGACCTTCTTCATCAGGGATCCCTGATGAAGAAGGTCCGTGTACCTTTGAAATGCTTTCACTTCATTGAGTTGTCGTAGTTATATGTACCCATTACACATCTTTAGTGCAAGGGTTTAGTCCTGACTGGATCACTCTGGAGGCGCAGGTTGTCATTTTTATTTTTTATAATTATAAGGGTATTTAGTAAACATAATTTTGATCAAAAGATGTACAAGCCATCCCGCCACGTCAAGGCAACCCTTTATGGGACAGTCCTACTCTAATATTAAAAACCTTTCCACTTGTCAAGTGACGTAAATGTGAACAAGCAGAGGACTGAACCCACCAGTTGAAGCTTAGGCCAGACAGGATGGATTTCTCAACTCAGAAACATGGCGGTCCCACCCTTATATGCACAGAATGCACTCTGAACTACAGAGAAAACTAGATCTGAACTGAAAAGTAAGTTGATGTGTATGCAAAATGTAAATGCATATTAACACATGACCATTACACAGAAAACCAGGCACAAAAAACAAATGTCCTAAAATAAAATAAATAAATTTTTTTTTTGCAAAAATTGCATGAAGGTAGTAATAATTTAAGGGTATTTAGTAAACATAATTTTGATCAAAAGAATGTACAAGCCATCCCGCCACGTCAAGGCAACCCTCTGTGGGACAGTCCTACTCTAATATTAAAAACCTTTCCACTTGTCAAGTGACACAAATGTGAACAAGGCAGAGGGACTGAACCCACCAGTTGAAGCATAGGCCAGACAGGATGGGTTGCCTTGACGTGGCGGGATGGCTTGTACATTCTTTTGATCAAAATTATGTTCACTAAATACCCTTATAATTATTACTACCTTCATGCAATTTTTGCAAAAAAAATTTTTATTTATTTTATTTTAGGACATTTGTTTTTTGTGCCTGGTTTTCTGTGTAATGGTCATGTGTTAATATGCATTTACATTTTGCATACACATCAACTTAATTTTTCAGTTCAGATCTAGTTTTCTATGTAGTTCAGAGTGCATTCTGTGCATATAAGGGTGGGACCGCCCTGTTTCTGAGTTGAGAAATCCGTCCTGTCTGGCCTATGCTTCAACTGGTGGGTTCAGTCCCTCTGCCTTGTTCACATTTACGTCACTTGACAAGTGGAAAGGTTTTTAATATTAGAGTAGGACTGTCCCACAAAGGGTTGCTTTGACGTGGCGGGATGGCTTGTACATTCTTTGATAAAAATTATGTTTACTAAATACTCTTATAATTATTACTACCTTAATGCAATTTTTGCAAAAAATTTTTTTATTTATTTTATTTTAGGACATTTGTTTTTTGTGCCTGGTTCCCTTTGAGTCAACTGCCCATGTTATTATCCTTACACCTTTCAGACAATCATAGTCTACGAAACTGATATGTGTGCCACTTGAGAGTGGCTGAGCATAAAAGCAGGTTGAGCTGTTGCATGTAGTATCAGGGCTCCCAGCACAGCAGGCCTACATTGATGTCTCACCCACCTCGTCTTAAATTTGAAGTTCAATTCAAAGCTGTAAATGCTGTCCCAGACTCTGATATCTCATGCATGGCTGATTGCTGCTGTGCCATTCTAAAAATTTTCCTGTGGGTAAATTGAGGCCACTTTCCTAGTGTCTCCCCCTAATTTGATGTGTTTTGGCAACTTTTGTGCCCATTTGAAGATGTTGTGTATGCGTTTGTTTTTGTCTTCCATTGACTTCAATATTGCAAATCCAACGGAATCCGAACCGAACCTTGAAATATTTGCTCATCTCTCTATATGATGAGTTCAATTTTTTTGTTGCTATTTAACCTTAACCCCTTCAAAACTTTGTGATTTTGTGTTTTGCGTTTATGTTTTTGCTTCACTTGTTCCCAGAGCTGTAACTTTTTTATTTTTCTGTCAATATGGCCATGTGAGGGCTTGTTTTTTTTGCGGAACAAGTTGTACTATTGAACAACATTAATGGTTTTATCATGAACTGGATGGAAAATGGGAAGAAAATTTCAAGTCGGTGAAATAGCAAAAAAAGTGCAATTTCACAATTGTGTTTTTTTTTTTACCATGTTCACTAAATGCTAGAACTGACCTGCCATTATGATTCTCCAGGTCATTATGAGTTTGAAGATACCAAACATGTATAGGTTCTTTTATATTTAAGTGGTGAAAGAAAATCCAAAGTTTGCAAAGTAAAAAAAGAGGCTCCATTTTCCAAGACCCTTAGCGTCTCCATTTTTTGGGATCTGGAGCTAGGTGATGTACGCCAAGCTGATGGTTTTATTGATACCATTCTTGGGTAAATACAGTCTTTTTATCACCTGTTATAGTATTTTATTGTAATGTTGCAGCGACCCAAAAAATGTAATAATGACGCTTTGATTTTTTTCTTGTTACGCTGTTTAACGATCGGATTAATTATTTTTCTATTTTGATAGCTCGGTCGTTTCTGAACTCAGCTATACCAAATATGTACGCTTTTCTTTCTTTTGTTTTGTAATGCCGGTATGTCTGTATCTTGTTTCCCCGGCGTTACTTTGCATGTCTCTGCTTTAACCCTTTGCTCCTTTCCCTCTAACCAGCTGGGATACTGTTGCTGTTGTCTGTTACTTGTGTGGATGCTGCTCAGTTCCCAGCTCCGCTACATAGCCCTACATGTGTTGTGATGTCTCTGCTCCGCTGCATGACCATCCACATGTGCGGTCCCTGGCTACCGCTGTGGAAGCTATCTGCAGCTTACGAAGTCCTCTGCAGCTGGTGCATGACTTTCCACATGTGTCCAGGCTTGCAGCCGCTGCCAGGTGCCTTAACCCCTTCACCCCCAAGGGTGGTTTGCACGTTAATGACCGGGCCAATTTTTACAATTCTGACCACTGTCTCTTTATGAAGTTATAACTCTGGAACGCTTCAACGGATCTTCGCGATTCTGAGATTGTTTTCTCGTGACATATTGTACTTCATGTTAGTGGTAAAATTTCTTCGATATAACTTGCGTTTATTTTTGAAAAAAACGCAAATATGGCGAAAATTTTTAAAATTTTGCAATTTTCAAACTTTGAATTTTTATTCCCTTAAAACAGAGAAATATATCACACAAAATAGTTAAGAAATAACATTTCCCACATGTCTACTTTACATCAGCACAATTTTGGAACCAAAATTTTTTTTTGTTAGGAAGTTATAAGGGTTAAAAGTTGACCAGCGATTTCTCATTTTTACAACAAAATTTACAAAGCCATTTTTTTTAGGGACCACCTCACATTTGAAGTCACTTTGAGGGGTCTATATGGCAGAAAATACCCAAAAGTGACACCATTCTAAAAACTGCACCCCTCAAGGTACTCAAAACACATTCAAGAAGTTTATTAACCCTTCAGGTGCTTCACAGTAACTAAAGCAACGTGGAAGGAAAAAATGAATATTTAACTTTTTAGCCACAAAAATGATCTTTTACAAACTTTTTTTTATTTTCACAAGGGTAAAAGGAGAAAATGGACAGATAAGGTTGTTATGCAATTTCTCCTGAGTACGCCAATACCCCATATGTGGGGGAAAACCACTGTTTGGGCACACGGCAGAGCTCGTAAGGGAAGGAGCGACGTTTG
Organism: Oophaga sylvatica; assembly: GCA_033576555.1. Taxonomy (NCBI): domain Eukaryota; kingdom Metazoa; phylum Chordata; class Amphibia; order Anura; family Dendrobatidae; genus Oophaga; species Oophaga sylvatica. The sequence goes on from JARQOD010000009.1 coordinate 1,203,711, forward strand.
ACTTTTTCAAACTAAAATTGGCTGGAATTTAGATTGGATGCCATGTCGCGTTTGGAGAGCCCCTGATGCGCCTAAACAGTGGAAACCCCCCACAAGTGACCCATTTTGGAAACTAGACCCCCTAAGGTACTTATCTAGATCTGTTGTGAGCACTTTGAACCCTCAAGTGTTTCACAAAAGTTTATAAAGCCGGGTTGAAAAAAAAAAAATCAATTTTCCACAAAAATGATTTTTTAGTCCCAAAATTTTTGAATTTTTCCAAGGACATTGGACCCCAAAAATTGTTGTCCAATTTGTCCTGAGTACGCTGATACCCCATATGTGGGGGGGAAACTGTTTGGGCGCACGGCAGGGCTTGGAAAGGAAGTAGTAACGTTTTTGGAATGCAGACGTAATGGGGGTCCATGTTCCGTTTGCAGTGCCCCAGATGGCCTAAACAGTGGAAACCCCCCACAAGTGACCCCATTTGGAAACTAGACCCCCTAAGGAACTTATCTAGATCTTTGGTGAGCACTTTGAACCCCCAAGTGCTTCACACAAGTTTATAATGCCGGGCATGAAAATAAAAAATCTATTTTTTTCCACAAAAATTATCTTTTAGTCACTAATTTTTTATTTTCCCAAGGGTAACAGAGAAATTGACCACATAAGTTGTTGTACAATTTGTCCTGAGTACGCTGATACCCCATATGTGGGGGGAACCACTGTTTGGGCGCAGGCAGAGATCGGAATGGAAGGAGCACCATTTGACTTTTTCCAATCAAATTGGCTGGAATTGAGTTTGGATGCCATGTTGCATTTGGAGAGCCCTGATTGCCTAAACAGTGGAAACCCCCCACAAATGACCGCATTTGGAAACTAGACCCCTCAAGGAACTTATCTAGATTTTTGATGAGCAATTTGAACCCCCAGTGCTTTCACACAAGTTTATAACGTAGAGCCGTAAAATTTAAAAAATCATATTTTTTCCACAAAAATGATCTTTTCACCCCAATTTTTATTTTCCAAGGGTAACAAGACTCCAAAAGTTATTGTGCAATTTGTCCTGAGTGCGCTGATACCCCATATGTGGGGGTAAACCACTGTTTGGGTGCATGGCAGAGTTTGGAAGGGAAGGAGCGCCGTCTGACTTTTTCAACGCAGAATTGGCTGGACGTCCATGTCGTGTTTGGAGAGCTCCTGATCTGCCTAAACAGTGGAACCCCCATAAATGACACCATTTTGGAAACTAGACCCCTCAAGGAACTTATCTAGATGTGTGGTGAGAACTTTGAACCCCCAGGTGTTTCACTAAAGTTTATAACGTACAGCCGTAAAATAAAAAAATCTTTTTTTTTTTTACAAAAATGATTTTTTCGCCCCCAATATTTTATTTTCACAAGGGTAACAGAAGAAATTGGAACGCAAAAGTTGTTGTCCAATTTGTCCTGAGTACACTGATACCCAATATGTGGGCGAAAACTACTGTATGGGCACACGTCGGGGCTCGGAAGGGAAGTAGTGACGTTTTGGATTGCAGACTTTGATGGAATGGTCTGGGGGCGTCATGTCATATTTGGAGAGCCCCTGATGCACCTAAACAGTGGAAACCCCCACAAGTGACCCCATTTTGGCAAATAGACCCCACAAGGAACTTATCTAGATGTGTGGTGAGCACTTTGAACCCCGAAGTGCTTCACAGAAGTTTATAACGCACAGCCGTAAAAATAAAAAATCCTTTTTTTTTAACAAAAATGATTTTTTCGCCCCCAATATTTTATTTTCACAAGGGTAACAGGAGAAATTGGACCCCAAAAGTTGTTGTCCAATTTGTCCTGAGTACGCTGATACCCAATATGTGGGAGAAAACTACTGTATGGGTACATGTTGGGGCTCGGAAGGGAAGTAGTGACGTTTTGGATTGCAGACTTTGATGGAATGGTCTGGGGGCGTCATGTCGCATTTGGAGAGCCCCTGATGCGCCTAAACAGTGGAAATCCCCAACAAGTGACCCCATTTTGGAAAATAGACCCCACAAGGAACTTATCTAGGTGTGTGGTGAGCGCTATGAAGCCCCAAGTGCTTCACAGAAGTTTATAATGTACAGCCGTAAAAACAAAAAAATATTTTTTTTTGTACAAAAATGATATTTTCGCCCCCAGTTTTTTATTTTCCCAAGGGTAACAGAAGAAATAGGACAAATTGCACAATAACTCTTGGGGTCCAGAGTACGCTGATACCCCATATGTGGGGATAAACTACTGTTTGGACGCATGGCAGAGCTCAGAAGTGAAGGAGCACCGTTTGACTTTTTCAACGCAGAATTGGCTGGAATTGAGATCAGACGCCATGTCACATTTGGAGAGCCCCTGATGTGCCTAAACAGCGGAAACCCCCCAATTCTAACTCCAACCCTAACCCCAACACACCCCTAACCCTAGTCCCAACCCTAACCACAAACCTAACCCTAACACACCTTAATCCCAACCCTAACCCTAATCCTAACTTTAGCGCCAACCCTAACCCTAACTTTAGCCGCAACCTAACCTAACCCTAATGGGAAAATGGAAATAAATACATTTTTTTAATTTTATTATTTTTCCCTAACTAAGGGGGTGATAAAGGGGGGTTTGATTTACTATTTATAGCGGGTTTTTATGATTGGCAGCTGTCACGCTAAAAGACGCTTTTTATTGCAAAAATAGTTTTTTGCATCGCCACATTTTGAGAGCTATAATTTTTGCATATTTTGGCCCACAGAGTCATGTGAGGTCTTATTTTTTGCGGTACGAGTTGACGTTTTTATTTGTACCATTTTTGAGCAGGTGACATTTTTTGATCGCTTTTTATTTCGATTTTTGGGAGGTTAGAATGAACAAAAATCAGCAATTCATGAATTTCTTTTGGGGGAGGCGTTTTTATTGTTCCGCGTGTGGTAAAATTGATAAAGCAGTTTTATTCTTCGGGTCAGTACGATTATGGCGATACCTCATTTATATCATTTTTTTATGTTTTGGCGCTTTTATAGAATAAAAACAATTTTATATAAAAAATAATT
>JARQOD010000009.1:1206847-1345841 GCA_033576555.1 Oophaga sylvatica
GTCACAGGTAGGCACCTAAGCGTGGTGTGCATACATGGAGACATCAAAGTCTACCCAGTAACCTCCTCAGACTTCGTCACAAAACTTGGGGAGATCTCATATGAAGTGGGGGTAGTGAAGAACCTGATGCATCCCGCCATATTGGGTCGTGACTTTCCCCTGTTTTGGGGTCTTTGGAAAAAAAATGTTTCTGCTGGACAGTGTGATGAAGCTCCTACTGAGGGTGCGCAGTCCCGAGGGGCGGAACACAATGCTAGTGGGCCGTTAAACTTATGTGATGATAATGATAATAATGGTGATGATAATGACCATGGTAATGATGATGATCATGATAATGATGATGACCATGATAATGATGCTGATGCTGATAGTAATCACGATAATGATATTGATAATGATGATGACTGTAAAAAAAATGAATTTCCATTTCAGGTGATGTTGGGGGAGGGGGAGGATGTTTCTCTAGAACAGAATGTCCCTGACCTACCGGTGTCCCGTGGCAATTTTGGGAGTGAGCAATTGCAAGACCCCACTCTTAAACATGCCAGGGAGAATATAACTGTTTTGAATGAGATCCCACAAGAGCCCGGCTCTGATGAAAAATTTCCCCATTTTGCCATGAACAATGACCTGCTATATAGGGTCACTAAAGTAAAGGGAGAGGCCGTGAGTCAGCTCCTAGTACCTAAGCCATATAGAAGTATGGTGTTAGGTTTGTCCCATAACCACGTGCTGGGTGGGCACCTGGGGATGGACAAAACCCAGGAAAGAATTCTTCAGAGGTTTTACTGGCCCGGGGTTTATCGAGATGTGGAGGATTATTGCAAAACCTGCCCCTCGTGTCAGATAAATGCTCCGGTGTCTCACTTCCGGAGTCCATTAATCCCGCTGCCGGTTATAGAAATACCCTTTGAAAGGGTAGCAATGGACTTGGTAGGTCCTATTGTAAAATCAGCCAGGGGACACCAATACATCTTAGTTGTCCTTGATTATGCAACCCGGTACCCCGAGGCGGTCCCTTTAAGAAATATGGCAGCTAAAAATATTGCACGGGAACTCTTTCATATGTTTTCCAGGACAGGAATTCCTAAAGAGATTCTCACGGACCAAGGCACACCTTTTATGTCCAAAGTGTTGAAGGAAATGTGTAAGTTGCTTAAAATCTCGCACATTCGGACATCTGTGTATCATCCCAGACGGATGGGTTGGTTGAACGTTTTAATAAAACATTAAAACATATGTTAAAGAAAGCAGTAGAGAAAGATGGGCGGGACTGGGACTACCTGTTACCCTACTTATTGTTTTCGGTCAGAGAGGTCCCCCAGGCCTCTACGGGATTTTCTCCCTTTGAGTTGGTGTATGGTCGGCATCCGCGGGGCTTGCTGGACATAGCCAAGGAGGTTTGGGAAACCGAGACAACTCCATACAAGAGTGTTATAGAGCATATTGCCCAGATGCAAGAGAGGATGGCTAAAATTATGCCATTGGTGAAGAATCATCTGCAGAGAGCCCAAGAAGCTCAAAGCAGAGTCTATAATCGGTCAGCAAAAATTAGGTCTTTCAACCCCGGGGATCGAGTCCTAATTCTAATTCCCACGGTGGAAAGTAAGTTTTTGGCCAAGTGGCATGGTCCATACGAGATCGTACAAAAAGTGAGCGAGGTTACTTACAAAGTACACCAACCCGGGAGACGGAAGCCCTACCAGGTATATCATATCAATCTGACCAAGCCCTGGAGGGACAGAGAGGCATTGTTGGCCTCGGGGGTAGTAGAGAAAGGGGTAAAACCATCTCTACCTCCTGTGACCATGGGAGAGACATTGTCCGTGCACCAAAAACAGGAAGTGCGGGAGTTTCTGCAGAAAAATCAGAAAAGATTTTCTGACTTGCCCGGCCGGACTTCTCTAATAAAACACCATGTCGAGACCGAGCCCGGTACTAAGGTCAAGATAAAACCGTACAGACTCCCAGAAGCCCGCAGAAAGATAGTCTCTGCTGAAATTAAACGCATGTTAGAACTCGGGGTCATTGAGGAGGCCCAAAGCGAGTGGTGTAGCCCGATTGTACTCATCCCAAAACCTAATGGAACCTGGAGGTTCTGTAATGATTTCAGAAGGTTGAACGAGGTGTCAAAGTTTGACGCATACCCAATGCCACGGGTAGACGAGCTAATCGAGAGGTTAGGGGGTGCCCGTTATATTACAACCCTCGATCTGACAAAAGGGTACTGGCAGATACCCCTGTCGGAGGAAGCGAAAGAAAAAACGGCCTTTGCAACCCGGAAGGTTTGTTTCAGTATCTGGTGATGCCCTTCGGGTTGCATGGAGCCCCAGCTACCTTTCAGCGGCTTATGGACCAGATACTGCGCCCGCATCGAGCCTATGCGGCTGCCTACCTGGATGATGTGGTAATTTTCAGTTCAGATTGGGAGAGCCACCTCGCTAGGGTGCAAGCCGTCGTAGACTCGATAGCCGGAGCTGGACTGAACATAAATCCAGAGAAATGTGCAATTGGCCTCGAAGAGGCCAAATATCTGGGCTATGTTATTGGCAGGGGGCTGATCAAGCCACAAATTGATAAGGTAGAAGCAATTCGGAACTGGCCTGTACCCCTCACAAAAAGACAGGTCAAAGCATTTCTGGGCATCACTGGGTACTATCGCAGATTCGTACCAAATTATGCCTCCATTGCTGCCCCATTGACTGACCTGACAAAAGGGGGGAAGTCAAAAATGATAAATTGGAATCCGGAGGCAGAAAAAGCATTTCTGTCGTTAAAAATAGCTTTGTGTCAAAGACCAGTTCTGGTCACCCCTAATTTTAGAGAAGAGTTTTTGGTTCAAACTGATGCCTCTAATGTGGGGTTAGGGGCCGTGTTGTCACAGGTCGTGAAGGGTGAAGAACACCCAGTCCTGTATCTAAGTCGAAAATTGACACCGGCTGAACAAAATTATGCCATTGTGGAGCGAGAGTGCCTCGCAATCAAGTGGGCGCTGGACTCCCTGCGTTATTATCTCTTGGGTAGAAAATTTAAATTACAATCAGACCATGCTCCTCTGGCATGGATGAAGCAGAACAGGGAAAGGAATGCCAGGGTGACAAGGTGGTTCCTTTCACTTCAAGAGTTCAATTTCTCGGTGGAGCATAGACCTGGGAAGTTACAGGGTAATGCTGATGCCTTGTCCAGAGTTCACTGTCTCTTTGGAGTTTTGGACCAGCCCTCTGGTCTGGAGAAGAGGGGGGGATATGTGAGACAGTGAAGGGGTGCGTACTGGACGGGGTGTATATCTCCCCCAGGTTTCTTAGCTGGGGCGCATAAAAGTAGGTTGTCAGTGCGGTGTTCACTCCATTCCCATCTGGGACAGGTTTGCAGTTCAGCCCAGAGTGAACACAGCTGCTTAATTAGACAGCCATAAGTACCTGCTTGGAAGTTCAGAGGAGGCTCTTTTTCTCAGTCTGGATCTGACTTCAGACGCCATTGGAGCCTCATGTGAGCTGCACGCTGGTAACTACTGAACATATGTGTTGTTTTGGGCACAGCCTGGTAGAGGCTGGACCCGGATAGAGAGGGAAATCTATATATGTGTAATTAGTGGCTAGACAAGCCTAGGTTTTCTGTTTATGCTTTATTTTTATCTGTTTGCTGTGGACTTTAATAAAACTGGTTGTGGCCAGTTTTCACCAGAACCACTGTCTGTGAATGGTCTCTTTATGCCACTCCGTCTCCCCAAGACGGCAATCCCAGAGCTATATCCCCTGAAAAGCTTACAATATGTATATATATATATATATATGTCACAATGACATATATATATATATATATTCTATGTGTGTATATGTATTGTTTCTATTATTTATTAAAGCTGTCAGTGTGATTTTACAGTATAGCCGGGGATGAATTAGCGGCTATTATACTATGTAGAAGTGTATGAACTATAAATATATATATATATATATATATATATATATATGTATGTGTCACAATGACATGTATATATATGTATATATATATATATATACAGTGTATATATATATATATATATATATATATATATATATATATATATATATATATATATATGTATATGTATTCTATGTGTATGTATCTAGTGTTTTGTGAGCTGTCAGTGTGATTTTACAGTAGCCGGGGATGAATTGCCGGCTTTTCAAAGGAGACTGGTGCGTATAAATCGGACAGCACTCGCATGGTGTGAGTGCTGTGCGATAATTTCTCGCACTCATTGACTTGCATTGGCGATTATCATGCCAAATTTGCATCAAATCGCAGCATGTTGTGATTTTTTTCTCACACCGATTTCGGCTGAGAAAAAAATCGCAAACGAGATGTCACCTATTGAATAACATTGGTCAGATTTGAATCCGATTTTTTATCGGTTGAAAATCATCCGTTTTCGGCTCAAGTGAGTATGAGCCCTAAATGCGATTACAATGCCGCAGTAACTTCGGTTGATCTTACTCCTATTATGTCTACAACAACCAAACCCCTTCAGTTCTACTGAGCTGAATACACAGAAGTTCACCATAGGGCTCGGTGATAGACATTTGGCTCAATAGACCCACAGGATATCTGCATGTCGTGTCTGTAATACAATACCAAACATCTACAGTTTGAGTAATACCTTGACTTTTATGCTTGATAATGATATCAATAACACCTTTATGCAAGACTTGTCCTTTATATTCAATAATTCTATAATGCGTATAATAAAACAATGGCATATCACTAGATATCACTGATCTTTGGGGGGTCCAGCCTCTGTGACCCCAACAAATCCTGGAAGCGAAGGGACTGCAGCACTGATATAGTGCTACGGCGCGTCACTGTTTTTTTTTTTTTTACTAAACAGCTTCCTGACCAAGGGATTTGGAAAGAACTATCACGTGGCTCTATTGGAATGAATGGCGCTGTGCTGCAACGTCCTGTGCAGCCGCTGGCCACAAGTCCCGCTGTGCGGGGAACATAGCGGTCAGACACACACAGACCACACAGTGAGGGCCTAGCTTAGCAATATACAACTATTATATCAGTAAGAAATAGCAACAACACCAACCATCACACATATGTAAATGTACCAAATCACAAGAAAATTATTATGCTAGTCGTGACATCAAAGCACATATGTGTGGACACCAGGACAATGTATGAAACACTGCAACAGCTACGCATAGAAAAAAGAAAAGAAAAAAGCAGTGGAAATTCATATAAAATAACCTTTATTTATAGAAATTAAAACAACAAACAAAGACAAGTGCATGGTGAACGAGAAAGTAGATGGCCACAATGGTGCCAGCACAAAAAACGCAAATCAAGGGACAGGGGTCCATCTACCCACCAATAATTCACATTACATAAACGCTGTCATAGTCAGAGGATAATCACAGACATATCATAATGCTCAATAGCGCAATACTAATATCCTATGACCAAACATAGCTGAAATATACCTGCAATAGTGAATAGGAAGCGGACCACCAGCCCACCCCAACGCGCGTTTCGGAGCCTCACTCCTTCCTGAGGAAGGAACTATTATATCAGATGGAAATAACCCTTTTATATGTCTCATTCTGGCTGTGTAAAAAAAGTTTGCAGAGAAGAACTTACACAGAAGGAGATATAGGAAGGTTGTACTGCTGGTCCTTTTCTCCTGTAAGCCAATATGTTGTTTCCGTTCCCTTTCCCTAATACAAATGAAAAAATACTATGATTATAATGAAAATCTTACAGTTTATTCCGACACTGGTTTTTGTGTTTTTATGCTGTTCACTGTGTGGTAACATGTATTAATTGTTATATATGGTATTAATATTGTGATACATACAGTACAGACCAAAAGTTTGGACACACCTTCTCATTTAAAGATTGTTCTTTAATTTCACGACTATGAAAATTGTAAATTCACACTGAAGGCATCAAAGCTATGAATTAACACATGTGGAATTACAGTATATACTTAACAAAGAAGTGTGAACCAACTGAAAATATTTCTTATATTTTAGGTTCTTCAAAGTAGTCTCCTTTTGCTTTGATGACTGCTTTGCACACTCTTGGCATTCTCTTGATGAGCTTCAAGAGGTAGTCAGAAGTGAAAACCATACAGGCATGTGGAGGCCACACACAATACTGAGCATCATTTTGACTTGTTTCCACTTTAATTTTTGTCTTGTTTTGATTTTCATTTTGACTTGTTTCCACTTTCATTTTGGGGGTCTCTCCAAATCCAGGCCTCCATTGGTTCAAAAATTTGATTTCCATTGATGATTTTTGTGTGAATATGTCAACAGCACATTCAACTTTGTACAGAACAAAGTATTCAATGAGAATATTTCATTCACTTAGATTTAGGATGTGTTATTTGAGTGTTCCTTTTATTTTTTTGAGCAGTATATATATATATATATATATATATATATATATATATAGTAGACAAAAAGCAGGAAGAGCACACCATTTTCTTGTGAAGGGTAGAGCTAATTTATTAAGCCCATAGTGGCGACGTTTCAGTCCTAACAACATCTTGAGAAAGGTCCGTGTTGTTAGGACTGAAATGTCGCCACTATGGGCTTAATAAATTAGCTCTACCCTTCACAAGAAAACGGTGTGCTGTTCCTGCTTTTTGACTACTGCATTTAAGGTTTGGTATTTGCCTTTGGGAGCGATCTTGCACCCGTACTCAGCTTTTTTGTTTATTGTGCTGCTCTAAGTTTATTTTTGATATATATATATTTTCTTAATTTTACTACTTTTTCACAAAATTTATACATTGTATTGGACACAAGTTTTTTTTGTAACCGCATTCCAAGAGACCAACATTTTTTTTTTCTGGTTGTCGGGATGTTTATTTTGTAAATGTTTCTAACATTTTTAAAGCCATTGTTCACAATGCAACAAATAACATGCAAACTTTACATGTGTCATTGCAATTGAGACGATACCATAAATATGTTGTTATTATTATTATTTATTATTTTTAACATGAGTAAAATAAAACACATTTTTTAAATTAACAACAAAATAACAGGGAGTAACGGTCCTTTTCAAAAATTACAAAATTTATTAAGAAAAAATACATATATGCAGCGCCCCCCGATGAAGCCCACTCAAAACGCGCGTTGCGGCTGCTGACTACCTCATCTAGGTAGTACCACATGGGTAAGGATGCTGTTTGAATGATATGTAATCTCCATATGTGTTAGCGGCTGGCTGCTGGGGTAATTGGTTGGTTGCTCAATATGTTTTACCTCACCTTATGTGAGTCATTTTTATGAGCTACGTTTTTACCAGCATTATTCCCCTGTATATTTTTGATGGTTTATGTAACATAGAGGCATTTACATTGGCACTTTAAAAGCAGCAGTACTGGTACTATTTTGAAGAATACTATTTGGTATCGAGTCTCCATGTCTACTTCACATTTTTAAGATGAGTTAGTTACTTGCTTCCACTGAAGCCCCTTCTCTGTAATCCTTATCTATATATGAAACATACAAGCTTTTTTAATTGTCTATATATGTATTTTTTCTTAATAAATTTAGTAATTTTTGAAAAGAACCGTTTCTCCCTGTTTTTTTTTTGTTGATCTGTATATGGAGTGTTCTTTGATTATTGGGCTTATTTGAGACAGTATGCCCCAATAGTGATGCTAGCATTTAATTATGTTTTCTGTTTCAGTATTATTGTTTTCACATTTTTTTTAAATTGAACACTTTTTTTTTTTCTTAAAGTGAATACATATTAAACTTTAATAACATATATTTAAAGGGAACCTGTCACCAGGGTTTTCCCATATAAAGTAGGGCCAGCACCTGTAAGCCTTATGTGACAGAATTTAAAAAAATATGTTTTAATATGCTCACCTGCAGGGCAGTCTGGTCCGATGGACATTGATAAAGATGATCCGGCACCTCCTCCCTTCTTGCTTCGTGTGGATGACACGTTTTACGTTATCCACACAGTGTCCTCAGCATCGCGCTCCTGCGCAGGCTCACTTCTCTGTGCTGCCAAGGACAGCGCAAGGTACTGCAATGCACGTGAGTGGCGAAAAGCCAAAAAGAGCTGGCACATGCACATTACTGTACATACTTTGCTCTGCCATCAGCAGAACAGAAAAATGCGCTTGCGCTTTAGTGCGATGCCGAGGTGACTGTGTGGATGACATAGAACGCGTCATCCACATGAAGCAAGAAGAGAGAATGCGTCGAATCAAAAACAGTGATGCCGCTTGGACCGGAGTGCCCCATAGGTGAGTATAGCAAAAGCAATTTTTTGTTTTATGAAAAGTGCATTGGGCACATACTGGGGTGTCTGTGTTTCTGTGTTTAGTGGGTGACCTCGGTCAGGACTACCATCCCGGTCTCCCCTTGTTACATTTAGCTTACTGCGGCAGGATGAACCTGAGCAGCCTTGCAACCCTGGGAGTGATGGATGGAATGTTTAAGATTTGTGATTTTGAAATGCTATCCGCCGTGAGAGAATTGAAGACGGCAGCCGACTGTGATTTTGAAGTGGCCGCCATAGAAGAAATAGAGATGGCAGATGACCGTGACTATGAGCCTGGAGTTTGTGATGTGCTGCCCAGACTGGAAGATTTGGAGCTGTCAACGATTCTGAGACTTGTGACTGTGGATTAGGAACTTGTGTTGTGTTGTCCGCTGTGACAGAATTGCAGATGGGGGATGTTGTGGACTTGGAAATGGTGCTGACAGTTGCTGAAAAGATGGCGGCCATTGGCACTGAAATTATCGCCTTTCGTGGGCGTCATGCAGAAAATTTGGTGCCAGAAGAGAGAAGTCCGCACCCCATTGTGGTGGATGCCTGCCCTTAATGGGTGCGGTCAAATAAGGAGATGCTGCCCATGTAGCCTGATCAGGAGAAACGGGTGGAACAGCAGAGAATGACCACACCCACGAATGGGTGACGCCCGAAGGAGCCAGACAGCATGCCTGTGAGAGAGACACCATTGCCTGCAGATATGGAGAGATATAGCGTTCTGTGGCTACATCAGCCTCCAGAACTGGAGGTAATCCAAGGCCTGGGCGGAGGTGGGCCTACGTTTTGAGGCCTGGTGGCCAGGAGAATTAGAGGAGCGGCCCTTTAACCGGCGGCCGCATTAGCCACCTGTGGAGGCCGAAGACTACACGAAGGATGAGGGACTGGCGATGCCCCGACAGGAGCCCGCAGGTGTACGGAAGCCTCTGGAGGTGGCCCTGCAGGACATCATGGCGGTCGCAATTGCTGACCATGGCGGCCACGCTAGGGGACTGTCACCGGTCATGGCGGTGAGTAAAAGCCCCCCACCTGGCCATCTTGCCACCTTGCCCTGTGCTCACCTGCTTCCCTTGGCCCCGCCATCTTCACTGGAGTCATCTCGGCGGTCCCCTCTGTCGTCGTCTTCAGCAGCCACAGCCCCTGCGCTTCCCCAGGTCGCACCCATTCCGGCTGATGCCCGTGGTAGAGGTGTTGAGAGACCCCATGTACCTGCAGCCATGGAGGACCCGTGGAATCATGAAGTTATTCGGCAAAAGAGGAGGCGGGAGCGTTGGATCGTCCGAGAGCTGCAGCGCCCTGGCGTAGGAACTGCAGCAGGCCAGATGACCACCGGCATCGTCCGGTATCTGAATTGGAACAGGGGCTATGGCTTTGTGCAAGAGCTGGAGACTGGAGCAAAGGTCTATGTTAATGCTGGCTCTCTCACGTTCAGTGGCGCCCTCCGGTAGGGGGATTATGTGGAGTTTATTAAGGAGCAGGGACCACGGGGCCCTATGTGTTGGCAGTCAGGATGGCCTCCGATAGGGAGATCAGCCCACCACCGGAGATCTCAAACGTGGAACGGACGGCTGCTGCAGCCACAGATGTCTCTGCCGCCCAGGAGAGAGCAGTGCCTCAGGGCAGTGAGGCGTCTGCCGATGTGTTCATGGAGCCGGAGGCTCCCAGAGGTATGGGACCACTACTGGAGCGAGTGCGGAGCTGGAAGAACAGCGGAGACTCCTCCAGTGAGTCCTCGTCTCAGGTATATGTGGTGGTGCATGGTCCTAATGCGGCCCACTATGCAACACAGCGGCCATGTACAGACTAAGCGGTCCCTTTAAAACTTGATATCAGTGCTGGTTGCACCCAGCAAATGAATGGGACTGTTCTGTGTCCCTAGGCCAGTAAGCCCTAATGGCGCCCAAGGACAATGGTGTCTGATGTGGTCACCCATTGACGGCCATGGTTATATATATGTTTTCCCCTCCTCCCAGTTTGTTTGCACCCGTTGGTGCCTCCCTTGCTGGATCACAAGACCAAGACCCCACGGGGGTTAATAGTGGTGGACTCCAGATGTGGCTGCTGGACTGTGCGCCCCTGAACTTTGCCCCCACCTTGACCCTTGGACTAGCCCCATGTTTACAAATGCAGCCCACCACCGGTAAAGGGCCCATGATCTTCTGAAAGGAGGGAGGGGGAGATTGTTGGATCCATGCACAGAGAAAGACTGTCGGGTCTGAATGAGGCCCACCGGCGTTCAAAGACTTTAGCTGTCCATGTTAAAGGGATGACTGGCCATTCTAGTACTACATGCACATTATGAACTGTTTCCTTTCTGCGTTTTATCAAGGTTTCCATGGCCGGGGACAGCCATGTTTGAGGATGGGGGAGTGTAAGGAGGTGGCAGGTCCCCTCAAATGCGCCCTCTCCTCCTTCCCTGTGACCCCCCGTGCACTTTATGTACATATGTTATGAACCTGTATGTTATTGTGTCATTATGCTGTATTCGTTATGTACTGTGGTGTAATATATGTGTTTTTGGATTAATTGTACTGTTTGTGTATTAATGTAATATGAGTCATGCATCGTATAGTGGATGTAATATGAGTCATGCATTGTATTGTGGATGTTCCCCTTTAATGCCTGTCTAGTTAGGGACAGAACAGACGTGTATTTCTGAGGGGGCACTGCCAGACTCATGGATGGGAGAGCTCTGTTGCCCTGGACTAAGGACTCTTAAGGACTGAAGAAACACAACACGGGCCCCAGGACTCTGAAAGGGCTCCGCTGAAGGGGTTTTAAGCGCCCAGATTCCAGCGAGTGGATTACTGCAAACTTCGGCTACTGCAGACGTTGTTTGGTATGGCTGTAGCAAGTGTCAGGGAGAAAGCAGGAAGCCAGTGTTGAAATTGTCTTTTTGTCAAATTTTTCTTTGTTCATTAAAAGTTAATTCCCTGTTGGAGAACAGTTGCATTTCTGGACTCTTCATTGCCTGGACTGCTGTGACCAGAGGAAGACAAGAGTACCAGTCCTATATTGTGTGTACAAGGGGCTGCAGTGTCAGATTCATGCACCGGAACTTTAACATAATAACGCTAAAAACAAAAAATACTGCTCAAATCCAAAGTCAGAGCAAAATTCTCGGATGAATCTGCATGCATTTAGGACAGCAATTGGAACACGACAAGTTTTCTGCCTACTACTTAACGTATTAACTCAGGCTACGTTCCCACCATGAGCTTTTGATGAGTTTTTTCTGTTGCAGATTTTCTGCACTATTTCTCCACCTATTAAGTAAAATAGGCTACTTGCAATTTTTCAAAAATACGCAGAGTAAAAAACTGAACAAAAGCTCATCGAGAGAACGTAGTCTCACTGTACCTATTATTTATACTGCAATATACAGTAATCATGAAAGAGTATAACATAAGTTTAATTAAACTCAGGTCTTTTATAATATTACCCTAAACACTAATAATAGGATTAGAAAAACAGAAGAGAAAAACATTATTTACAGTATACTCAGTTATTTTATATGAAGATTAGCATGTATTATTTATGGAGAGACAATCAGGAACAGGCAGATCATGTTTCAGCTTCTAGTAAATAACCACCTACACCTAAACAAACAGTACAAATGAATATAAAAAAAACCTCTGTCTTATAAGTGGATCAAGAACAGATTTCTTTGCATGATATATTATATTTACCTCCCCCCTCTTTACTGAACTTTGTTCCAACTGACAAATTGCTGGAATCCATCTTAGTCAAACTAGATGGACTGCCAACTCCTGTAGTGCAGTTAATCACCTAGATGCAGTATGGCGAACCACTATGGCACGCATGCAGTGAGGGCACGCAGAGCCCTTCAGCTGGCACGCGGCTCGCTCAGTTATCCCTGACTGCAGCCCTCTCAATGAGCGGCGAAATGACGTCAGCGGCCGCAGCAGCCGCTCATATGTGAGGAAGTGAAAAAGAAGCTGCCGGAATCGTGAGAGTGAGTGGCGTGTGCGTGAAGAGCTGCGTGTTGTGTGTGGTGGTGTGGTGGTGTGTGTGTGTGTGTGTGAGTGCTGTGTGTGTGTGTGTGTGTGAAGCTGCTGTGTGTGTGTGAGACGCTGTGTGTGTGTGACGCTGTGTGTGTGTGTTGTGTGTGTGAAACGCTGTGTGTGTGTGTGTGTGATAGATGAGGAAGCGATATCAGCGTTGGAACGGGCAGAGGTGAGTAGTTTTTTTATGCAAGGCCATTATTCAGTATGGAGCATCATGTGGGGCCATTATACTGTATGCAGCAGTATATGGGGCCATTATACTGTATGCATCATCATGTGGGGCCATTATACTGTATGCATCACTATGTGTGGCCATTATACAGTATGGAGCATCACATGTGGCCATTATACTGTATGCATCATCATGTGGGGCCATTATTCAGTATGCATCATGTGGGGCCATTATACTGTATGCATCATCATGTGAGGCCATTGTACTGTATGCATCATCATGTGGGGCCATTGTACTGTATGCAGCATCATGTGGGGCCATTATACTGTATGCGTCATCATGTGGGGCCATTATACTGTATGCATCATCATGTGGGGCCATTATACTGTATGCACATCATGTGGGGCCATTATACTGCATGCAGCATCATGTTGGCTTATTCATATGGAGCTCATTGGATATTCAGTATGCATCATCATATGTGGCCATTATACTGTACGCATCATGTGTGGCCATTATACTGAATGCGTCATCATGTGGGGCCATATATACTGTATGCATCATCATGTGGGGCCATTATACTGCATGCAGCATCATGTGTGGCCATTATTCACTATGGAGCATCACGTGGGGCCATTATACAGTATGGAGCCTCATGTGTGGCCATTAAACAGTATGGAGCATCATGTGTGGCCATTATACAGTATGCAGCATCATGTGTGGCGATTATACAGTATGGAGTTGTTTTTCTAATCTAAAACCTCAGTTTTCCGCTTAAATTGCCGTGTTGGCACTTTGCGATAAATAAGTGGGTTTTAGATTGCAGTTTGGCCACTCGGTCTCAAAAAGGTTCGCCATCACTGCCCTAGAGACAAGGAGGAGAAAGGAGAAGTGCTGTGTACAAAGAATCCCTTACTATATGTGGGCTGTGTATGGGAGACATGGCAGCTAGTCTGCCCCCACTAGCTCAGAGCCAACTGAAAATTAGAGATAGAGACTTCAGAATGGAAAATTATTGAAAAATACAGGATGCAAGTCATATAATGGCCAAAATTAGTGTTATTCCTCATATATACACATATGAAAACTCATTCTGAAAGGTTACATGAAACTACAGGTACGCTTTAAAGGACACAACTTTTTATGTATTCTTACCTTGAGATAAGTTTCTCCTCTTACTTCATACTGAAATTTGCAGTCTGTCCTCTTCAAAATAGATATGGTAGATTTACTTACATGTATTCGCAAAGCTGGAAATGAATGACAGAAGGCTCATTATCTAATTTGATTCCTATGTTGCATTACAATAAATGTTATAATAACATTTACTGACCTATAAGCAAACTAAGTGGATTATATTTCTCTTAGGAGAGTTGGGTCACAGTTGATATACAGTGGGGAAAATAAGTATTTGATACACTGACGATTTTGCAAGTTTGCCCACCTCCAAAGAATGGAGAGGTTTGTAATTTTTATCGTAGGTACAGTTCAACTATGAGAAACAGAATCTAAAAATAAAAACCAGAAAATCAAATTGTATATTTTTTAAGTAATTAGATTGCATTTGATTGCATGAAATAAGCATTTGATCATCAACCAACCAGCAAGAATTCTGGCTCTCACAGACCTGTTAGTTTTCCTTTAAGAAGCCCTCCTGCTCTGCATTCATTGCCCGTATTAATTGCACCACTTTGAACTCATTAACTTTATAAAAGGCACCTGCCCACAAACTCAATCAATCACACTCCAAGCGCTCCACCATGGCCAAGACCAAAAAGCTGTCTAAGGACACCAGGGACAAAATTGTACATCAGCACAAGGCTGGGATGGGCTACAGGACAATAAGCAAGCAGCTTGGTGAGAAGGCATAACCTGCTGGCACAATTATTAGAAAATGAAATAAACACAAGATGACTGTTAATCTTCCTCAGTTTGGGGCTCTATGCAAGATCTCGCCTCGTGGGGTAAGGATAATTATGAAAAAGGTAAAGAATCAGCCCACACCTACACGGGAGGACCTGGTCAATGACCTGAAGAGAGCTGGGACCACAGTCTCAAACATTACCCTTAGTAACACACTATGTCGTCATGGATTAAAATCAGGGATTGCAAGGTCTCGCTTCTCATGACACCACATGTCCAGGCCCATTTGAAATTCGCCAATGACCATCTTGTGGATCCAGAGGAGGCATGGGAGAAGGTCTTGTGGTCAGATGAGACCAAAATAGAACTTTTTTGGTATTAACTCCATTTGCCGTGTTTGGAGGAAGAAGAAGGATGAATAAAACCCCAAGAAAGCTATTCCAACCAGAAAGCATGGTGGGAAAAACATCATACTTTCGAGGTGCTTTTCTGCAAAAGGGACAGGACTGCACCGTATTGAAGGGAAGATAGTTTGGGTCATGTGGGGAGAGATTTTGGCCAACAACCTTCTTCACTCAGTAACAGCATTGCATATAGGTCGTGGCTGGGTGTTATGTTTCGGTAGCTGAGGAGAGCAGGCAAAAAGGCAATACACCAGAGCAGTTGGAATCTATGAGATTGCAGTACCCTGACTAACCACCACAACTAGAGGCAGCCGTGGAGAGTTCCTACGTTGGTCCTAGACGCCTCGTCACAGCCTGAGAAACTAACTACACCTAAAGACAGAAACAGGAAAGCTATCTGCCCCGGAGCAGAACCCCAAAGATAATAGAAAGCCCCCAAACATGTAATGGCGGTTAGACAAGAGGAAATACTGACACAGAAAGAAAATAGTATGAGCAAACGCTGGGGCCCAAACTATCTAAATAGAAAAGGATAGGAAGGGTACTTACTGCAATCCCAGAAAACCCTGAAAAGCACCAACTCTACTAATTTCAAAATCACCTGAGATCACACGACCTCTACCACCTAAATTAGTTCTCTGGTGTAACAAAATCAAAACAGCAGCCACTGAAAAAACTGGAAAAAGCAAAAGAACAAAACTCAGTGGCTGAACCAAACTGAGAGGGCAGAAGCCCCCGGAGGGGACCCTGAAGGCCCCCAAAGAAGTGCAGAACAAAATGCAAAAATATAGCACAAACACAAAAGAAGCAAAAGTCTTATCTGTAAGCAGGAGATGCAGACACGACACAGCAGGCTACAAGGGAAACTGGAATGAAGGATTCAGACCAGAACAATTGATCACCGGCAACCCTGATGGGAAAATGACTCCCTTATATAAGACCAGTCAGTAACACCTGATTCCCAGTCCTCACAATCTTCACTAGCACCGCTTGTAACCACCAGAGGGAGCCTCTGCTCAGAACTCATCTCAAACCCTCATTTGAGCAACCAGGTCGGTCAGGATGAGTTCTATGATACGCACGGATAAGTCTCCTAGCATGGATGTCCGAAGCAAACACCCAAGAATTGTCTTCCTGACCATAACCTCTCCATTTAACCAAATACTGGAGTTTTCCGTCTAGAAAAACGAGAATCCAATATTTTCTCAACCACATACTCCAGATTGCCCTCAACCAAAACAGGGTCAGGAGGCACAGCAGCAGGAACCACTGGCTCAACAAACCTCTTCAACAAGGACTTGTGGAACACGTTATGGATCTTAAATGTCCCTGGAAGAAGCAAACGAAAAGAAACAGGATTAATAATCTCCATGATCTTATAAGGTCCAATGAACCTAGGCTTAAATTTAGGAGATGCTACTCTCATAGGAATATTCTTTGAGGACAACCAGACCAAGTCCCCCACTTTAAACCGAGGACCATCTGTCCTATGCCGGTTAGCAAACCGCTGGGCCTTCTCCTGAGAGAGGGACAACCTCTCCACTACCTGGTCCCAAATCTGTTGCATACGCTCCACAACAGAGTCAACACCTGGACAGACAGAAGCCTCCGTCTGTCCTGAAGAAAATCGAGGGTGAAACCCAGAATTACAGAAAAACGGAGACATCAAAGTGGCAGAGCTAGCCCTATTATTAAGAGCAAACTCAGCCAAAGGCAAAAAAGAGACCCAGTCATCCTGATCAGCAGACACAAAGCATCTTAGATAAGTCTCCAATGTCTGGTTTGTTCTCTCAGTTTGACCATTGGTCTGAGGATGAAATGCCGAGGAGAAAGACAATTGAACACCCAGTTTAGAACAAAAAGTCCTCCAAAATCTGGAAACAAACTGGACTCCTCTGTCAGACACAATGTTCTCAGGAATGCCGTGTAAACGAACCATGTGCTGAAGGAACAACGGCACCAATTCAGAGGAGGAAGGCAACTTAGGTAATGGCACAAGACGTATCATTTGGAAAACCTACCACAAATTACCCAGATGGTGGTCATTCTTTGAGAAACAGGAAGATCGGAAATGAAATCCATAGAGATATGGGTCCATGGTCTCTTGGGCACAGGCAATGGCATCAACAAACCACTAGAGCGAGAGCAAGGCTTGGAGCGAGAGCAAGTCCCGCAGGACTGCACAAATTACCTGACATCACGAGACAAGGTAGGCCACCAAAAGGACCGACTAACCAAGTCTCTGGTACCAAAAATTCCGGGATGCCCAGCCAATGCGGAACAATGAATCTCAGACATCACACTCCTCTTCCACTGGTCCGGGACAAACAATTTTCCAACAGGGCAGCGCTCGGGCCTATCCTCCTGACACCCCTCCAGAGCAAGTCTCAAATTGGGCGAGATGGCGGAAAGAACTACACCCTCTTTCAAAATAACAGAAGGATCAGATAACTCAGGAGAGTCCGCAAGGAAACTCCTCGAGAGGGCATCCGCCTTAACATTCTTAGTGCCAGGAAGAAAGGAAACCACAAAATTAAAACGTGTGAAAAACAAGGCCCACCTGGCCTGTCTAGGATTGAGTCGCTTGGCAGATTCCAGATAGACCAGATTCTTATGGTCCGTAAGGACCACCACCTGATGTTTGGCTCCCTCCAGCCAATGTCTCCACTCTTCAAAAGCCCACTTCATGGCCAACAACTCCCGATTACCCACGTCATAATTACGTTCAGTAGGAGAAAATTTTCAAGAGAAAAAGGCACAAGGGTTACTTTTAGAGTCTCTGGATCTTTTTGGGACAAAACGGCACCTGCCCCAATTTCAGAGGCATCAACCTCCACCTGAAATGGCAGAGAAACATCAGGCTGCCGTAGAACAGGAGCAGAAGTGAATCTCTGCTTAAGTTCCTGAAATGCAGAGACTGCCTCAGGAGGCCAATTCACCACATCAGAACCCTTTCTGGTCAAATCAGTTAACGGTTTAACAATAACCGAGAAATTACCAATAAATTTACGATAAAAATTGGCAAAACCCAAAAATCTCTGAAGAGCCTTTAATGAAGTAGGTTGGACCCAATCACAGATGGCCTGAACCTTGACCGGGTCCATTTCAATAACAGATGGGGACAAAATGAATCCCAGAAATGAGATCCTCTGTACGCCAAAAAGACACTTTGATCCCTTCACATACAGAGCATTCTCTCTCAAAATCTGGAATACAGTTCGAACATGTTTCACATGAGAGTCCCAGTCATTAGAAAAAATCAAGATATCATCCAAATAAACAATCAGAAATTTATCCACAAAATCCCTAAAAAATGTCATTCATGAAGGACTGGAAGACGGAAGGAGCATTAGTGAGCCCAAAGGGCATCACTAGGTACTCAAAATGCCCTTCAGGGTATTGAATGCCGTCTTCCATTCATCCCCGTGCTTAATGCGAATAAGGTTATACGCCCCCCTGAGGTCAAGCTTGGTAAACCAAGTAGCGTTTTTCACCCTGGAAAACAGGTCAGAAATCAAGGGTAACGGGTATTGATATTTCACAGTAATATTGTTCAAGAGACGATAATCAATACACGGCCTTAATGAACCATCTTTTTTGGCCACAAAGAAAAAACCGGCACCTAAGGGTGAAGAGGATGGTCTGATATGACCCTTCTCCAATGATTCCTTGATATAAGACCGCATAGCTTCATGTTCAGGTACAGACAAGTTAAAAAGGCGACCTTTAGGGAATTTACTACCCGGCACTAATTCAATAGCGCAGTCATAGCTCCTATGGGGAGGCAAGGATGCAGATTTACTTTCGCTAAACACATCAGAAAAATGAAACAAAAAGTCAGGAACATCCTGAGCCTGGGGGAGGCAGAAAAAACAGGAGTGTTGGTATTAACACATTGGCAGCCCCAACTGGTTACAGACACAGATTTCCAATCCAAAACAGGATTATGAGACTGTAACCAAGGGAAACCCAGCACGATAATGTCATGCAGATTATATAGAACCAAAAATTTGCAGCACTCCTGGTGATCAGGTTCAACCCTCATTATCACCTGAGTAGAAAACTGGGGTTTATTCTCAGCCAAAGGGTAGAATCGATCCCCAGTAGGGGAATAGACTTCTGTAGGGGTATCAAGGGAAACCCACAACGTTTAGCAAAATCATAATCCATCAGGTTAATAGCTGCTCCAGAATCAACGAAAGCCTGAGCAGAAAATGAGGACAGAGAGCATATCAGAGTGACAGTTAATAAAAACTTAGTCTGAACACTACCCAAGACAACTGAGCGTGCAAAACGTCTTCCCCGCTTAGGGCAGACTGAAATAGCATGAGAGGCATCACCACAGTAGAAACATAACCCATTGCGCTTTCGAAACTCATGACGCTGTGCCCCAGACACCACTCTATCACACTGCATGGGTTCAGAAGCTGGTTCACAAGGCAACACCATTCCACGCATACTTCTCCGCTCACGCAAACGTCTGTCAATTTGAATCGCTAATGACATAGAATCATTGAGACCAGAGGGGACAGGGAATCCCACCATAACATCCTTTACATTATCTGACAGACCCTTCCGGAAAAGGGCCGCCAAAGCGTCATCATTCCATTTGGTCAGGACTGCCCACCTACGGAATCTCTGACAGTATAACTCAGCGTCATCAAGCCCCTGATTTAATGCCAACAAGGTTTTTTCAGCTTGATCAGTGACATTAGGCTCATCGTACAATAACCCCAAAGCCTGAAAAAACGCATCAACATCACTCAAAACAGGATCCCCAGGTATCAGGGAAAAAGCCCAATCCTGAGGATCGCCGCGCAGGAGAGAGATGATAATTTGAACCTGCTGCGCTGCGTTTCCTGAGGACTTAGATTTTAAGGCAAAAAACAATTTACAATTATTTTTGAAATTCTGAAACTTAGCTCGATCCCCCAAAAACAAATCTGGCATGGGAATCCTAGGTTCCACAACAGGCAACCTAGCAAGATATGCAGCAATACTCTGAACCTCAGTGGCAAGCTGATCCACACGGCCAGACAACCGTGCAAACTCCATTGGGAGAAAAGATCCTCCCCAGCACCCAGAGATACAGAGGGAAAAAAAAAAAAAATGCAACAAACAGAAAAATATCTCTGACAACTCTGACAACCTTTTTTCTTTCACAATATTTTTCCCTTCTGTGAGTACCATACAATTTTCAATTTTTTAGGCCGGTGATACTGTTATGTTTCGGTAGCTGAGGAGAGCAGGCAAAAAGGCAATACACCAGAGCAGTTGGAATCTATGAGATTGCAGTACCCTGACTAACCACCACAACTAGAGGCAGCCGTGGAGCGTTCCTACGTTGGTCCTAGACGCCTCGTCACAGCCTGAGAAACTAACTACACCTAAAGACAGAAACAGGAAAGCTATCTGCCCCGGAGCAGAACCCCAAAGATAATAGAAAGCCCCCAAACATGTAATGGCGGTTAGACAAGAGGAAATACTGACACAGAAAGAAAATAGTATGAGCAAACGCTGGGGCCCAAACTATCTAAATAGAAAAGGATAGGAAGGGTACTTACTGCAATCCCAGAAAACCCTGAAAAGCACCAACTCTACTAATTTCAAAATCACCTGAGATCACACGACCTCTACCACCTAAATTAGTTCTCTGGTGTAACAAAATCAAAACAGCAGCCACTGAAAAAACTGGAAAAAGCAAAAGAACAAAACTCAGTGGCTGAACTAAACTGAGAGGGCAGAAGCCCCCGGAGGGGACCCTGAAGGCCCCCAAAGAAGTGCAGAACAAAATGCAAAAATATAGCACAAACACAAAAGAAGCAAAAGTCTTATCTGTAAGCAGGAGATGCAGACACGACACAGCAGGCTACAAGGGAAACTGGAATGAAGGATTCAGACCAGAACAATTGATCACCGGCAACCCTGATGGGAAAATGACTCCCTTATATAAGACCAGTCAGTAACACCTGATTCCCAGTCCTCACAATCTTCACTAGCACCGCTTGTAACCACCAGAGGGAGCCTCTGCTCAGAACTCATCTCAAACCCATTCACAACAGCTGGGTCTTCCAGCATGACAATGACCCAAAGCACACTGCCAGGGTGACTGAGGAGTGGTTCTGTAAGAAGCATTTCAAGGTCCTGGAGTGATCTAGTCAGTCCCCAGACCTGAATCTAATAGAACATCTTTGGAGGGAGCTGAAACTCAATGTTGCCCAGCGACAGCCCTGAAACCTGAAAGATCTGGAGAAGATCTGTATGGAGGAGTTAGCCAAAATCCCTGATGCAGTGTGCATACTTGGTGAAGTATTACAGCAAACGTCTGACCTGCAAAATGCAAATTAATTATGTAAAATTTGATTTTCTGGATTTTTTTAAGATTCTGTCTCTCAAAGTTGAAGTGTACCTACAATAAAAATATAGACCCCTCTATTCTTTGTAGGTGGGAAAACTTCCCAAACTGTATGTGACTTTGCTTATTGTTGCAGTAGGTTGTATGAGAAAACATGCATGTCTCTGGTTGAGAAAAGAGGCAGTAACGAAAACACCTACATTGAGGACACTACTTATATACTACGCTCTCCTGAAAACCACAAAGTCTAATTGAGATTTACTTTTTTTCTCCCTTCGCTTCACACGTACTTGGCCCACAAACCAATTATGTAGACATATTACTGTTTTAGATTTGTAACATTACCCTAGAGCAGTGGTCTCAAACCTTCCTGACCTTGAGAACCACATTTAACACTGAGAGAGGGTCACGAGCCACATTCAGCTCCGAGAGAGGGTTGCGAGCCACATCCAGTTCCTGCCCCTCGCAGTAGTGGCAACCAAAGCCCTCATTACCAGTATAATGATAACCAAAGCTTTTCCACAGAAATCACACGAAAGCAGTATACCAAGATCCAGAGGTTCCCACAGTACCCTCATTCAGTATTTTCCCGTCAAGCCCTTCCAACACACTGTCACATCCAGCTTCAAGCATGTCCTCTCACAGGTAGTATCATCCTATCTCCAGCATACCATACTTAAATTATCTGTAATACAGTGCCTTGCGAAAGTATTCGGCCCCCTGGAACTTTTTCCCTTTTCCCACATATCATGCATCAAACATAAAGATACCAAATGTAAATTTTTGGTGAAGAATCAACAAGTGGGACACAGTTGTGAAGTTGAACGAAATTTATTGGTTATTTTAAATTTTTGTGGAAATACAAAAACTGAAAAGTGGGGCATGCAATATTATTCGGCCCCTTTACTTTCAGTGCAGCAAACTCACTCCAGAAGTTCATTGTGGATCTCTGAATGATCCAATGTTGTCCTAAATGACTACTGATGATAAATATAATCCACCTGTGTGTAATCAAGTCTCTGTATAAATGCACCTGCTCTGTGATAGTCTCAGGGTTCTGTTTGAAGCACAGAGAGCATCATGAAGACCAAGGAACACAACAGGCAGGTCCGTGATACTATTGTGGAGAAGTTTAAAGCTGGATTTGGATACAAAATGATTTCCAAAACTTTAAACATCCCAAGGAGCACTGAGCAAGTGATCATATTGAAATGGAAGGAGTATCATACCACTGCAAATCTACCAAGACCCGGCCATCCCTCTAAAATTTCATCTCAAACAAGAAGACTGATCAGAGATGCAGCCAAGAGGCCCATGGTCACTCTGGATGAACTGTAGACCTCTACAGCTGAGGTGGGACAGTCTGTCCATAGGACAGCAATCAGTCGTACACTGCACAAATCTGGTCTTTATGGAAGAGTGGCAAGAAGAAAGCCATTTCTCAAAGATATCCATAAAAAGTGTTATTTAAAGTTTGCAACAAGCCACCTGGGAGACACATCAAACTTGTGGGAGAAGGTGCTCTGGTCAGATGAAACCAAAAATCAAACTTTTTGGCAACAATGCCAAACGATATGTTTGGCGTAAAGGCAACACAGCTCATCACCCTGAACACACCATCCCCACTGTCAAACATGGTGGTGGCAGCATCATGGTTTTGGCCTGCTTTTCTTCAGCAGGGACAGGGAAGATGGTTAAAATTGATGGAAGATGGATGGAGCCAAATACAGGACCATTGTTGAAGAAAACTTGTTGGAGTCTGCAAAAGACCTGAGACTGGGACGGAGATTTGTCTTCCAACAAGACAATGATCCCAAAAATAAAGCAAAATCTACAATGGAATGGTTCACAAATAAACGTATCCAGGTGTTAGAATGGCCAAGTCAAAGTCCAGACCTGAATCCAATCGAGAATCTGTGGAAAGAGCTGAAAACTGCTGTTCACAAACGATCTCCATCCAACCTCACTGAGCTCGAGCTGTTTGCGAAGGAAGAATGGGCAAGAATTTTAGTCTCTCGATGTACAAAACTGATAGAGACATACCCCAAGTGACTTGCAGCTGTAATCGCATCGAAAGGTGGCACAACAAAATATTAAGTTAAAGGGGCCGAATAATATTGCACGCCCCACTTTCAGTTTTTGTATTTCCACAAAAATTTAAAATAACCAATAAATTTCGTTCAGCTTCACAATTGTGTCCCACTTGTTGATTCTTCACCAAAAATTTACATTTGGTATCTTTATGCTTGAAGCATGATATGTGGGAAAAGGTTGAAAAGTTCCAAGGGGCCGAATACTTTCTCAAGGCACTGTATCTCAGCAGTATAAGTGCACCAAGATCTGCTCTTCTGTGCAGGGCTACTCACAAAATTCACCATTTTAAGATGTGCTCTTCATATCTGTTTGCTAGACCTGGAGCTAATGCACCAAGCTGGCAGACAGCCGTCAGCCACAATTCATGGGACTGCGAGCCACATATGACTCCTGAGCTACATGTTGGGTAACCGTGCCATAGAGAAAATTTTTTTTTATGGGTTTTTGATTACAGCGTCACAAAAAATATTTTCCATATGGTTTTTATTTTACAAACAAAAAAGTAAAAGTAAATATTGTATCCTTATGAGTCATCAGTTAAAGTGAATCTGTCACGTGTAGAAATGCTATTTACTTGCATATATAGGGATGATCTACAGGTAAATAGCATTTAAATCTTGTGTAGCTGGCTTCCTGGAGCAGTGGCTACAGTGAGAAAATTAGGTTAGTTTCTTCATGCAGCCGCTTGCTTCCAGTCATTGGAGAATTGCAGAGAGCTCTAAACTGTAAACAAGTCATTGCACTTTGATAGCCTGACCTGCACACACACAAACACACCTAACACACTACAGAGAAGGCGATCAATCAACATCTCAGAAAGTGATTATAGCTGCACACTCCATAAAGTAAGCAGGGACTATAACAATTCCTTATAGTGCCCCAGTCACTGAAAAGAAGCGTCTGCAGGGAGAATAAAACGTAACTTTTCTCCCCTGTAACCGCTGCTGCAGTAAACCTGGCAGACATGTTTTAAATGCAATTTACCTGCAAATTAACCATTTATCTGTACATAGCATTTTTGGAGATGACGAGTTCCTTATAAAAAAATATTCTCGTGAAAAATGACATGCCTTTAAAGGTAATCTGCCAGTAGGGTCAACCCTCCTAAGCTATCTCCATGGACAAGTAGGTCATAGGAATCTGCATAAAATGATACTTTAATATCTGCGATCTAAAGTCTTATTCCAGAGAAATCCACATTTTCTTATGTAAATGAGCTGTACAGAAAAATTGGACAGACTCTAATCTACATGAGAATCTGCCAGCTTACTTTATATGAAAAGTGGACACGACCAGAGTGATGTGTAATGGCCGCTCCCTGCTCTCCTGATCTTACTGCAGAGCTGTGTGTGATTTTAAGGCCGGCGTAACACTAGAGAGGAATACAGACGAGTGCTATGCGAGAAAAAAATAGCATAGCACTCAGACCAATTTTAATCTATGAGGCAGCTCCCAGCAGCCGATTTTTTCTTGCCCGTATTATACGGGCCGAGAAAATCGCAGCATGCTGCGATTGTCAGCGTATTACGGGTATAATACGCCAATGCAAGTCTATGGAGGCGAGAAAACTACGGGTTACACACTGACCACATGTGTGACTTGCGAGAAATACGCACAGGTATCCTTTAGAAAAGCTGGCAATTCAGTGCGCTATATTGTAAAATCCCACTATCATGTTTAATAAAGAATGGAAAGAATATTATATATATATACACACATAGAATACATATACACCATGTTCCAAATTATTATGCAAATTGGTTTTAAGTGTCATAGCGTTTTTTTTTTGTAAATGAAACCCATTGATGGTATTGTGTCTCAGGGTTCTTTGGATCACTGAAATCAATCTCAGATACCTGTGATAATTAGTTTGCCATGTGAGCCCAATAAAAGGAAAACTGGATGTTCCACACTATTAAACAGGCCAGAGTTTTCAAGTAATATGGGAAAGAAAAAGGATCTCTCTGCTGCTGAAAAGCATCAAATAGTGCAATGCCTTGGTCAAGGGATGAAAACATTAGATATTTCCCGAAAACGTAAGCGTGATCATCGTACTGTTAAGAGATTTGTGGCTGATTCTGAGCATAGACGTGTTCGTGCTGATAAAAGCAGAATGAGGAAGGTTTCTGCCAGGCAAGTTCATCGGATTAAGAGAGCAGCTGCTAAAAGCCATTACAAACCAGCAAACAGATATTTGAAGCTGCTGGTGCCTCTGGAGTCCCTTGAACCTCAAGGTGTAGGATCCTTCAAAGGCTTGCTATGGTGCATAAACCTACTATTCAGCCACCCCTAAACTCACAAACAGAAACGGTTGATGTGGGCCCAGACCAAAAGTTTGGACACACCTTCTCATTCAAAGATTTTTCTGTATTTTCATGACTATGAAAACTGTAGAATCACACTGAAGGCATCAAAACTATGAATTAACATATGTGGAATTATACATTACACTTTACAAAAAAGTGTGAAACAACTGAAAATATGTCTTATATTCTAGGTTCTTCAAAGTAGCCACCTTTTGCTTTGATTACTGCTTTGCACGCAGAAAAGGTAAACGGATGGACTCTACATGCCTGGTTCCCACCGTGAAGCATGGAGGAGGTGGTGTGATGGTGTGGGGGTGCTTTGCTGGTGACACTGTTGGGGATTTATTCAAAATTGAAGCGGTGAGCGGTACAGCTCACTCCAAACCATCTCGATTGAGTTCAGGTCTGATGACTGTGGAGGCCAGGTCATCTGGCGTAGCACCCCAACTTTCTCCTTCTTGGTCAAATAGCCCTTACACAGCCTGGAGGTGTGTTTGGGGTCATGTCCTGTTGAAAAATAAATGATGGTCCAACTAAACACAAACCGGATGGAATAGCATGCTGCTGCACGTTGCTGTGGTAGCCATGCTGGTTCAGTATGCCTTCAATTTTGAATAAATCCCCAACAGTGTCACTAGCAAAGCACCCCACACCATCACACCACCTCCTCCATGCTTCACGGTGGGAACCAGGCATGTAGAGTCCATCCGTTCACCTTTTCTGTGTGCAAAGCAGTAATCAAAGCAAAAGGTGGCTACTTTGAAGAACCTAGAATATAAGACATATTTTCAGTTGTTTCACACTTTTTTGTAAAGTGTAATGTATAATTCCATATGTGTTAATTCATAGTTTTGATGCCTTCAGTGTGATTCTACAATTTTCATAGCCATGAAAATACAGAAAAATCTTTGAATGAGAAGGTGTGTCCAAACTTTTGGTCTATACTGTACATGAAGACTAATTTTCAAACAGTCTTGTTAACTGATGAGTGTCGAGCAACCCTGAATGGTCCAGATGGATGGAGTAGTGGATGGTTGGTGGATGGCCACCATGTCCCAACAAGGCTGCGACGTCAGCAAGGAGGTGGAGAAGTCATGTTTTGGGCCGGAATCATGGGGAAGCAGTATAGAGTTTCTGACTGACAACTTTTTTCCATGGTATAAAAGGCAGAAATGAGTCTTCAGGAGCAAAATCATCTTCATGCATGACAATGCACCATCTCATGCTGCAAAGAATATCTCTGAGTCATTGGCTGCTATGGGCATAAAAGGAGATAAACTCATGGTGTGACCACTATCTTCCCCTGACCTCAACGCTATAGAGAACCTTTGGAGTATCATCAAACAAAAAATCTATGAGGGTGGGTGGCAGTTCACATCAAAACAGCAGCTCTGTGAGGCTATTCTGACTTCATGCAAAGAAATACAAGCAGAAACTCTCCAAAAACTCACAAGTTCAATGGATGCAAGAATTGTGAAGGTGATATCAAAGAAGGGTTCCTATGTTAACATGTAACTTGCCCTGTTAGGATGTTTTGGAGTTAAATAGCTTTTTTGTTCAGTGAATGTGACCTCCTAATGCTGCAAATTTCACAAATGAGCATTTTCAGTTCTTTAAAACATATCAAATGTTTAGAAATTCTACTGTGCCTAATAATTTGGAACAGTGCATTTTGAGTTTTTATTAATTTTGGAGATTATACTGTTATCATTGGGAGGTTTCTTCAATAAAATTCGATGTATACTCTAATGGGTGATGACTTCTATTTGACTGACTGTCATTTGCACCAACCACTTAGGAAAATCAGAGAAAAATATAATTTGCATAATAATTTGGAACATGGTGTATATATATATAATATATATATATATATATATATATATATATATATATATACTGGTCAAAAAAATAAAGGGAACACTCAAATAACACAAACTAGATCAAAATGAATGAAATATTCTCATTGAATACTTTGTTCAGTACAAAGTTGAATGTGCTGTCAACATAATCACACAAAAATCATCAATGGAAATCAAATTTTTGAACCAATGGAGGCCTGGATTTGGAGAGACCCCCAAAATGAAAGTGGAAACAAGTCAAAATGAAAATCAAAACAAGACAAAATTAAAGTGGAAACAAGTCAAGATGATGCTCAGTATTGTGTGTGGCCTCCACATACCTGTATGACCTCCCTACAACACCTGGGCATGCTCCTGATGAGGCGGCGGATGGTCTCCTGAGGGATCTCCTCCCAGACCTGGACTAAAGCATCCGACAACTCCTGGACAGTCTGTGGTGCAACGTGACGTTGGTGGATGCAGCGCGACATGCTGTCCCAGATGTGCTCAATCGGATTCAGGTCTGGGAAACGGGCGGGCCAGTCCATAGCTTAAATGCTTTCATCTTGCAGGACCTGCTGACACACTCCAGTCACATGAGGTCTGGAATTGTCCTGCATTAGGAGGAACCCAGGGCCAACCGCACCAGCATATGGTCTCACAAGGGGTCTGAGGATCTCATTTCGGTACCTAATGGCAGTCAGGCTACCTCTGGCGAGCACATGGAGGGCTGTGCGGACCTCCAAAGAAATGGCACTCCACACCATTACTGACCCACTGCCAAAACCGGTCATGCTGAATGATGTTATAGGCAGCAGATCGCTCTCCACGGCATCTCCAGACTCTGTCACGTCTGTCACATGTGCTGAGTGTGAACCTGCTGCCTGCAACATCGTTCAGCATGACCAGTTTGGCAGTGGGTCAGTAATGGTGTGGGGTGGCATTTCTTTGGAGGGCCATACAGTCCTCCATGTGCTCTCCACAGGTAGCCTGACTGCCATTTGGTACCAAGATGAGATCCTCAGACCCCTTGTGAGACCATATGCTGGTGCGGTTGGCCCTGGGTTCCTCCTAATGCAGGATAATGCCAGACCTCATGTGGCTGGAGTGTGTCAGCAGTTGCTGCAAGATGAAGGCATTGAAGCTATGGACTGGTCTGCCCGTTCCCCAGACCTGAATCCAATTGAGCACATCTGGGACATCATGTCTCGTTATATCCACCAACGTCACGTTGCACCACAGACTGTCCAGGAGTTGACGGATGCTTTAGTCCAGGTCTGAGAGGAGAACATCCGCAACCTCATCAGGAGCATGCCCAGGAGTTGTAGGGAGGTCATACAGGCACGTGGAGGCCAAACACAATACTGAGCATCATTTTGACTTGTTTCCACTTTCATTTTGGGGGTCTCTCCAAATCTAGGCCTCCATTGGTTCAAAAATTTGATTTCCATTGATGATTTTTGTGTGATTATGTTGACAGCGTATTCATATTTGTACACAACAAAGTATTCAATGAGAATATTTCATTCATTTAGATCTAGGATGTGTTATTTGAGTGTTCCCTTTATTTTTGAGCAGTGTATATATACATGTCATTGAGACACATATGTATACTTATAGTTCATGCACTTCTACATAGCAGAATAGCCGCTAATTCAATTGCCGGCTTCTGTAAAATCATTACAGAACCCGACATGAAATGACACATGGTTTACATACAGTAAACCATTTCATTTCATTTAGTTTGATATATATTTGTGACTAATAATTAGATTAGTGTATGTGTGCAAAATTTCGGACATGTAGGTGTTAATTTAACGTGTAAATTTGTTGTAAAAAAATGCGTGGGCTCCCGCGGTATTTTCTCCACCAAACAGGGAAAGCCAGTGACTGAGGGCAGATATTAATAGCCTTGAGAGGGACCATTGTTTCTGGGCCCCCCTGGCTACTAATATCTGGCCCAAGCCACCCCAGAAAAGGCACATCTATTATTAGATGCGCCTTTTCTGGCACTTAGCCTGTCTATTCCCATTGCCTTTAGCGGTGGCTAATGGTTAATAATGGGTTTAATGTCACCTTGCTATTGAAAGGTGACATTAATCAGGGTTAGTAATGGAGAGTTGTCAATTAGACAACTCTCCATTATTAATCCTATTGTAGTAAAGGGTTAAAAAAACACACACACGTTAATTAAAAATTATTTTAATGAAATAATGACATAGTTTTTGACCAAATTTTATTATACTGCTAATCCTTCTGAACCCATTGTTCTCCTGTAATAAAAATAAAATAAAAAAGCAACAATATCCATACCTCTCCATCGTTCAGTCAGGTCCCCCCGCTGCAATCCATCACAAGGGGTTAAAAGGTTTACACTAGGGACCGATGCTAATGCTACCGACACGGCTGTAAACCACTGCAGAATGAATTAAATCATGTCTGCGCAGGCGCCCCGGATGACCGGAGATGAACTGATTAGTGTGGGAAAGTTAATTTTTTCCCATGCTATTGATTTCACTTCAAGTCAGCCAGGGATTCTGCGCAGCCTCACTGACTACCGCTGACGTTATTGAGGCTGCGAACAGTCCCCGGCTGACCTGAAGTGAACTCGATAGCGTGGGAAAAAATTAATTAACTTTCCCAAGCTAATCAGTTCATCTCCGGTGAGCCGGGGAGCCTGCGCAGACATGAATTCATTCATTCTGCAGTGGTTTACAGCAGGGATGGTAGCATTAGCATTGGTCCCTGCTGTAAACTATTTAACCCCTTGTGATGGATTGCAGCAGGGGACCTGACTGAACGGCGGAGAGGTATGGATATTGTTGCTTTTTTATTTTATTTCTATTACAGGAGAACAATGGATTCAGAAGGATTAGCAGTATAATAAAATTTGGTCAAAAACTATGTGTCGTTATTTCGTTAAAATATTTTTTAATTAATGTGTGTGTTTTTTTAACCCTTTACTACAATAGGATTAATAATGGAGAGTTGTCTAATTGACAACTCTCCATTATTAACCCTGATTAACGTCACCTTTCAATAGCAAGGTGACATTAACCCATTATTAACCCATTAGCCACCGCTAAAGGCAATGGGAATAGACAGGCTAAGTGCCAGAAAAGGCGCATCTTTAATAGATGCGCCTTTTCTGGGGTGGCTGGGGCCAGATGTTAGTAGCCAGGGGGGTCCAAAAACAATGGTCCCTCTCAAGTCTATTAATATCTGTCCTTAGTCACTGGCTTTTCCTGTCTGGCGGAGAAAATACCGCGGGAGCCCACGCATTTTTTTACAACAAATTTACACATTAAATTACCACCTACATGTCCGAAATTTTGCACACATACACTCATCTAATTATTAGTCAAAACTAAATATCAAACTAAATGAAATGAAATGGTTTACTATATGTAAACCATGTGTCATTTCATGTCGGGTTCTGTAATAATTTTACAGAAGCCGGCAATTGAATTAGCGGCTATTATGCTATGTAGAAGTGTATGAACTATAAATATATATATGAGTCACAATGACATGTGTATATATATATGTATTCTATGTGTATATATCTATTCTTTCTTTTGTGATTTAAAACCTGTCATTGGGGTCATTGGGATCCATTATATGTCGGTTTTGCAAACCGGTGAGAAAATCTCGCCTTACGGATGTTTATTAAAGGGTTATTTCGTTAAGATATGAAAGTGTAATAAATTAAAACCAAAGCATATAATTATAAAATTTATAACAAAGAAATAATCTAAAAACCCAGAGACAAATTTTTTAGGCGAAATCCACCCAGCATTAGTTGAGCGGCAATACCCACAAGCTCAAAGAAACACGGTCCCCAAAAACACTGCAGTCATTCAATTAGAGGTTCTGCATACCAGCGTTAAAATGTAAATCCCACCATTTGATAAATGCACCTTATCTGTTCTATAAATGACCTATATAAAGCACCCATAAATATTTATGGCTGTAACTGAAATCACCTAAGGCCTTCTTCACATGCCTGTTTTTTATGTCTGTATGCGGTCCATTTTTTAAGGACCGCAAATACGGGCACACGCACAACCATTGTATTCAATGGTGGTGCGCACATGTCAGGTCTTTCATATGGACACACGGTCCGTGTGAAAAACCTGTAGACATGTCCTTTTTTTTCATGCACCATGGAAGAAATGTGTGTTGCATATGTGCAAACTGATGACACATGGATGTCATCCATGTGTCATCAGTCTGACACGTACTGGTGCCTGGGAAAAGCAGTACAATTAGCGTTATTCCCAGGACCCAGCCGAGTGCTGAACGTAGCTCTCATCTTTGTCGCCTGGTCTCTTTGTGATCACCGAGACCAGGCAACGCTGTTGTGAGAATGAGAGAGCACCTGTTGTCTGTGTATAGCCTGTATTAAATAAATATAAAAAAAAAAACAGCGTGGGGTCCCCCTTCATTTTCCTAACTAGCTGAGGGAAAGCCAACAGCTGGGGCTGATGTTAATATTCTGGGAAGGGGACAATAGCCATAAAGGTTCCCAGGTTTTTAATATTAACTCACAGCTGTTTGCTTATCCTTTACTGGTTATTATAGGGGAGACCCACCCTCTATTTTTACTAACCAGCAAAGGCTAAACAGACAGCTGTGGGCTGATATTAATTGCCTATGAATGGGCCATGGATATTGGCCCACTCACAGACGAAGAACATCAACCCTCAGCCATCTCAGAAATGGCGCATAGATGTGCCAAATCTGGATCTTGGTCTCTTCTCTTTCCACTTTTCCTGGTGCAGTGACAAGCGGGGTAATAGTTGTTAGGTTTATGTCAGCAAGAGGCTTCTATCAGACTACGTTACTAACCCCATAGTCAAATTTAATAAAGACACAGAGTAAAGTCCTTAAATTGAAATAAACACACAAAGTCCTTTAACTGAAATTGCAGAGTTGGCTGAAACCCGGTCAGCAGGAGCGCAAAAACAGGGGCTAAATTAATAAACAATCTTTTTTTATTAAAACTGGTGGTTTTAATAAAAGAAGATTGTTTATTAATTTAGCCACAGTTTTTGCGCTCCTGCTGACCGGGTTTCAGCCAACTCTGCACCTCTCTTCCTCATCTGAGGCACCCGGCTGGAGCTGCATTACATCACCCAAAGCTACGCTTGGCTGGCGCTCCTCTGTGACCGTCTTACCTTGTCTGAACTTTAACTGAAATTAACACTCCCTGACCATCTTTTACTTACTATTTATTCACCAACAAAATAAACAAAGCAAAGTTATACTCACTTTCTGCTGATAATCCATAATTTTGCATGTGACCAATATAGGAATAATGGAGAAGACAGTTAAATGTTTAGAGCCAGTCCATGATGGTAGGGGTCAAGGTCAAGATAAAGGGAATAATTTTCTGGTTTATTGAGTTAGAATAAGTGATAGGTTCAAGCTGCAGTGAGATGGAGGCATGTGCAGTACATATCATTCTGGCAACATGAAGTCGTACCAAATTTCATGCAGACATTGCTGTAATGTCCAGGGCCTACAGCCTGAGCTAGGCACTGAGGAGTATGCATTAATCTTGTCCATACAGAGGAAGATGGATGTGGCACCACAAGGGGGAAATATAACGGATCTCAGGAAAGCTGTGGTGATGGATGGGAAATCCCTGGTGCTGACAGGAGGATCAAACATAAAGATAGTTGAAGTTGAATGTAAGTAAATGCTTGAAATGTACTGTTTTGATGGAACAGAAAGTGGAGGATGTTGTGCTTGATACTGAGTGTTAAAGACAGATATACTTGAATTTCCAGTAAAGTTGAACTTGCTTAAATGAACCAGGTGTCCTCTGACTTGTGTGCGGCTGTTCCTGGAATCATGGACGCTGAGACTGCGATGGCTTCCCGCCTGCTAGTGAGCGTGATGCACCTGTAAGGGGGTGACAGAGGCTGTCATATGCCTCCCCCTCCTTGAACAGTGGTCACATTTAATACGTGCGGTTCCATAGAGTTTATGAATGTTAATGTATTCATTTGCTGTTATTTTAATGTGTATGTACTTTATATGTATTGTGTATAGGATTAGGGATAGAAGAAAGAATAGAAGTGTAGCAGTAGCATAGATTAATGGGGCACAGTAGAGACAGGTAATGAGAGTGCCAGCACAGGCATAGTTAGCATAGGGGGCTTTCCAGACTGGGAGGAGTCAGAGATAGGTGTAGTGAGTGATAGTGTAGAGACTTCCTGTTTTGTGGGCAGAAGTGATGCAGCAGTAAGAGATGGCAGTCAGATAGCCATGGAGGTGAAGTCGATGAGGCCAGGCTGAGCAGTGTGCAAGCGGTCGCCATCTTATACAGTAACGATTTCAAGGATTTAGGGCCTACGGCCGGGACTAGGCAGAGCTGAGCGTGCCTTTTACCTTTTCCTATTGAAACTGGACAAGAGAAATGGGAGGAAATTGGTGGACCTATGGGCAATGTAGGGATTTGCTCTGGTAGGCCGGGCCAGGCATGCAGTAATGAGGCAACACACAGCCTTCAAGTCCAAAATTCAGTGGTTTAATAGTACTTTTCCAGTCCAGATAACATAAACAAAAACAGAACATAAATACACTCCAGCTTGGAGAACCACTGTTCCCAGACTCACCCTTGTTGGGACGGGCTTAACTAAGCGGCTGCAGTCCTGCAGTGACCACCAGGTGCCATTCCCCGGGTGGTCTGGAATCTGCTTTCTGGAGCTTACTGACACAGTGCACCAAAACCAAGTATTCAGGATGGCTCCAGCCAAGCTCCTTCTCTTCCACACCCACACACAGATCCCTATTAAATAGCCCTAAAACCACACCCTCAGGTGAGGTACACATCACCTGGGCTGCTCACGTGACCATGACCTCATCACAGGTCCTTGTCTTCAGGGAAAATCCTGACCAAACTTTAGCCTGCTGGGAGAAATATATCTCCCATCCAGCAAGACCCCCTTTTGTGTACCACATACCTCCCCCTTTGTTCAACCTTAGGAGGGTGGACACATGACATACAGTGAACTCTGGACAGGGCATCTGCGTTCCCCTGTAGTTTGCCTGCCCGATGTTCCACTGAAAATTTAAAATTTTGCAGTGACAGAAACCACCTGGTGACTCGTGCATTCCTCTCTTTGGCTTGACTCATCCAGGTCAGAGGGGAATGATCCGTCACCAACCGAAACGTTCTCCCCCGCAAATAGTAGCGCAATGACTCCAGTGCCCACTTGATGGCTAGGCACTCTCTCTCTACAATGCTGAATCTGGTTTCAGCTGGAGTAAGCTTCCGACTCAGGAAACTAAAGGGATGCTCTTTCCCGTTAACCTCCTGAGACACCACGGCACCCAGTCCTATTTCCGACGCATCAGTCTGTACAATGAATTCTCTTTTGAAATCGGGTGTGATCAGCACTGGTGTATCACACAGTGCCCCTTTTAATTTTACAAAAGCTTCTTCAATCTGATCATTCCATCGCACCATTACTGACTTCCTCCCCTTCAGGCAATCAGTTAAAGGTGCCGACAAGGTTGCAAAATTGGGAATAAACCGCTTGTAATATCCCACTAACCCCAAAAACCCTTTCACTTGTTTTGTGGTGAGGGGACGAGGCCAGTTTTGGATTGCCTCCACTTTGTTTATTTGGGATTTGAGAACTCCTCTTCCAATTACATACCCCAGGTACCGAGCTTCCTCCAACCCTATGTAACATTTCTTTGGGTTGGCAGTTAGCCCTGCTTGTCGCAGAGAATCTATCACTGCCTGTACCTTGGGTAAGTGACTTTCCCAGTCTGTACTGTACACAATAATATCGTCCAGATAGGCCGCGGCATATCTGCGATGAGGACGGAGAATAATGTCCATTAACCTCTGGAATGTCGCTGGAGCGCCATGCAACCCTAAGGGTAGGACTATATACTGGAACAGCCCCTCAGGTGTTATGAAAGCCGTTTTCTCTCGCCGCTTTTGTTAGCGGTACCTGCCAATAACCTTTTGTGAGGTCAATGATGGAGAAATACCGGGCCTGTCCAAACCGCTCTATTAACTCATCGACCCGTGGCATGGGATAGGAAACAAACTTAGAGATTTCATTCAGTTTTCTAAAATCATTAGAGAACCTTAGAGTCCCATCCGGCTTTGGTATTAGGACTATTGAGCTGGCCCACTCACTTTGGGATGCTTCAATAACCCATATCTGCAGCATCTTTTTTTACCTCCTCCGAGATGGCTTGTCGCCGGGCTTCAGGCACCCGATATGGCTTTAGTCAGACTTTGGCCTGGGGCTCCGTGACAATGTCATGTTGGATTAGGGAGGTATGACCAGGGAGTTCCGAAAAAACATCGGTATTTCGGCTAACGAATTCTCGAACCTCCTGAACTTGTCTAGGAGACAAAGTGTCTGCTATTTTGACAGCGGAGAGGGTTTCTCCTACCTCCGCCTGAGGCAAGGGAGCCTTCTCCACCGGAAAGGCCGGCCGTGGACACTCCCCACCCAGGTGGTCTCTGTCTTTCCATGGTTTGAGTAGATTAACATGGTACACCTGCTCTGGCTTTCTCCGTCCCAGTTGGTGTACCTTATAATTTACTGGACACACCTTATCTATAATCTCATAGGGTCCCAGCCACCTTGCAAGCAACTTACTATCCGCCGTAGGCACAAGTACCAACACCCGATCTCCAGGGTTAAAGGACCTTACCCGTGCCTCTCGGTTATATACCTGACTCTGCGACCTTTGGGCTGCCTCCATATGTTCTCGGACTAATGGTAGGACTGTCTCCATTCTCTCTTGCATTTTTGTCATACTTTTGTGGGAGCAGGTTGGTTCTCCCAGGCCTCTTTGGCAATATCGAGCAAGCCCCGGGGATATCTGCCATATAATAGTTTGAAGGGCGAGAACCCGTAGACGCCTGGGGCACCTCCCACACTGCAAACAATAAATAAGGCATCACGAGATCCCAGTCCTTACCATCTTTGGAGACTGTTTTTTTTAACATATTCTTCAAAGTCTTATTAAATCTTTCTACCAGCCCGTCTGTTTGGGGATGATAGACCGATGTGCGCAACTGTTTAACATTTAACAAATGGCAGAGTTCCTTCATAATTTTTTACATAAAGGGGGTTCCTTGATCTGTCAAGATTTCTTGAGGGAATCCCACCCGTGTGTAATAATTATAGGGGATAACTCAGGAGACTTCTTGCGTGGAAACAAGACAACTACAGGACACAGTCTTATAAGTGGAAAAGTCTATATTATCACACGGTGATTCAAACAGGTGCAAAGCAAAGTTCAAGTCCACAACACTTGGTGTAGATAATAAAAGCAGCTTAACAGTCTATAGGAAACTTCAGAGAGAAATGCAATCAAGCAAAGAGTCTATGAAGCACAGTTAAACTTGAGGATACTTGACACGACTAAGTCTTAGTTTAGTCCAAACACAGGTAGGCAGTTCAAATGATATCTTTAGCTCAACCAGGTAGGCCTGGGTGATAGTCTCAGTTTTAAGCAGCGCAGGGCTGCAACAGCTTACATGTCCAGCAAATGCAGATGGGAGTAGCACAAGCAGCCAGATGAAGGAGGATTACTGGAAACCGATGTATGCAGCAGGAACTCAGAGCAGAGTAGCAGGATCATAAAACAGGTTTACAGGAGCAGGTACAAAGCCAGGGAGCCACCAGAGGTCAGAAGCTGGATGCAAGGCAGAATACTCTAGCACAGACTAAAGGCTGGGGTGGAGTTATATAGCAGGAAGACACAGTGCACATGAGACCAAAGACGCCATCTTGGAAAAGGGCAGTAATGTACAAAAGGTGATCAAAAATGTTCAGAGTCCTGACATTACTCCCTCCTTAGAAGCGGCCTCAGGACGATCCTGGACCTGGTTTCTCAGGGAATCTCTGATGAAAACGAGAAATCTTCTGTTGGGCATTGATGTTTTCCACTGGTTCCCAAGAGTATTCCTCAGGGAAATATCCCTGCCATCTTATTAGATATTGGAGTCGATTCCTGCGAATCCTGGAATCAATAATTTCCTCCACCACAAATTCTTCTTGCCCATCAATCACCACAGGCTGCGGAGGTGGCACAACACGTTCCTGGAAGGTATTAGGAGATACAGGCTTTAGTAAAGATACATGGAAAACTGGGTGTACCTTCATAGTCCTAGGCAGCTTCAGACGGCAGGCCACGGAGCTCACAATACTGTTGATCTTGAAAGGGCCAATGAACTTCTGTCCAAGTTTTTGTGAAGGAACGTTTAATTTCAGATTCTTAGTTGCTAACCACACGGAATCTCCTACCTTGAACATGGGTGCAGGTTTACGGAATCTATCAGCCGATCTCTTATAGCGTTCTTGAGCTGTGGTCAGGGACTCCTTCAGTACCTCCAAATTTTGCCTCATCGCAGTCAGCCTTTCCTCCACTGCCAGAACCGGAGAATTAATCGGAGACCTAGGTAAGCTACACGGATGATAACCCAGATTGGCAAAGAAAGGTGTAAACTTAGTGGAGGCGCTCTGAGAATTGTTGTATGAAAATTCGGCTAATGGTAGCAACTCCAACCAATCATCCTGGAGATGGCTGACATAGCATCTTAGATATTGTTCCAGCGTCTGGTTGATACGCTCAGTCTGACCATTTGTCTGGGGATGGTAAGCGGAAGAGAGACAGACATTAATATTGAGTGCAGAGCAAAACCCTTCCAGAATCTTGAAGTGAACTGTACTCCACGGTCAGAGATGATCTCATCTGGGACCCCATGCAGCCGAAAGACATTCTGTATAACCAAGTTCATTGTATCCTTAGCTGAGGGGAGGCCGGTGCAAGGAACAAAATAAGCGGATTTAGTCAGGCGATCAACTACCACCAAGATCGTATTCATGCCCCCGATGTAGGCAGCTCCACAATAAAGTCCATTGATATAGACCCCAAGGGCGGGACAGAACAGGCAATGGTTGCAGAAGACCCGTAGGTGCCACATGAGGAGTCTTGTAGCGAGCACATACCTCGCAAGAGAGAACATAGTCCTTGGTATCCTTCAGGCAAGTTGGCCACCAGAAAAATCGGCTTAGGAACTCTTGTGTCTTCTGTACCCCCCTGTGACCAGCCAACTTGGAGCCATGTACCAACTTGAGGATCTGCAGACGGACGGCTTCAGGGACGTAGATAGGTCGATCTCTGAACCACATGCCACCCTTAAAGACAAGATTAATATCAACAGGTGGGTTGGCCAGAAATAAATCACCGTCATAAGCTCCCTGCACTCCTTCCACAAGTCTTGATCGTGGATAACTCAGATTAAATTGGCATCAGATAGAATGGTCTTGGACGGGGCTCCAGGTACGGAATCCGCAGCATGGATTCGGGATAAAGCATCAGCCTTCCCATTACGAGAACCTGGACGGTACGAGATAACAAAATTAAATTGATTTAAAAATAAATTCCAACGAGCCTGATGAGGAGAAAGACATCTAGCGGATCTAAGGAACTCTAAATTGCGATGGTCAGTTAGCACTACAATCTGTTGTGCAGCTCCTTGCAGATGATGCCTCCATTCCTTGAAAGCCGCAATAATAGCCAGCAATTCATTGTCTCCCACGTCGTAATTCTTCTCTGTGAGGTTAGTCTACGGAAAAGAAAGCACAAGGATGTAGCAGCCCCTTCTCTCCAGTTCTTTGAGAGAGAATAGCCCCCAAAGCATTATCAGAAGCGTCACCTCCACAATGAAAGACAGTGTTGGATCTGGGTGTATCAACAGCGGTGCTGAGGTGAAACAGATCTTAAGCCGATCAAAAGCTTCTTGAGCCTGTGAAGACCACTTTAAAGGCTTTTCCTTCTTTGTCAAGGAAGTAATAGGACGGACAATATCAGAAAAATTTCGAATGAAACGTCTGTAGAAATTTGCAAAACCAATAAAACGTTGGACCTCCTTAAAGTTCTTGGGTACCGGCCAGTCAAGGATAGCCTGAATCTTACCAGATTCCATGTTCAGCCCCTGAGGAGAGATGATATAACCTAAGAACTGTATCTCAAAATGATGGAACTCGCATTTCTCCGGCTTGATATACAGATGGTTCTCTTTCAAACATCTTAAAACCGCTTTGACATGTTCTTCATGTTCCTGTAGAGAGTCAGAAAAGATTAAAATATCGTCCAAATAGATCACCACAAACTGGTCCAACAAATCTCTGAAGATGTCATTAGCAAGATGTTGAAACGTTGCAGGGGCGTTACAAAGCCCAAGGGCATCACGAGATATTCAAAGTGTCCATTCCGGCATCTGAATGCTGTCTTCCACTCATCCCCTGGACGAATACGCGCCAAATTATAAGCCCCACGAAGATCCAGTTTAGAGAATACCTTAGCATGGCGGACTCTTTCCAGTAGTTCGGGAATCAGAGGCAAAGGGTAACGGTTTCGTATGGTTATCTTATTGAGTTCCCGATAATCTACACAGAGTCTCAGGGTCCCATCCTTCTTCTTTACAAAAAATATAGGTGCCCCTGCTGGTGAGGAAGAAGGACGTATGAAGCCTTTGGCCAGGTTTTCATCAATATACTCCTTTAAGGCTTGGAGCTCAGGTGCGCCAAAGGGTATACGTTGCCAAAAGGAATAGCTGCCCCAGGAAGCAGCTCAATGGGACAGTCATAATGCCTGTGTGGAGGAAGCTGATCTGCATTCTTCTTGTCACAGATGTCAGAGAACTCTTTATATGCTGAAGGTAAAGTAAATACCTGTACAGGTGGCTCAGTAGCAGTGGACTCAGGGACAACTTCAGTTGATGCTGGGTTGCTCCTTGTTGGAAAGATAACCTCCTTGGTCTCCCAGTTGATAGTTGATTCTGAGAACGCAGCCAAGAGATGCCTAAAATCACAGGAAAATGAGGAGAAGAAATTAGCAAGAAAAAGAGTTGCTCCTGATGATTAGGCTCCAACAAAATCTCAAAGGGTGCGGTCTCCTGATCCACAGGCCCGGAGATTAAAGGTGACCCATCCACTGTTTCCATGGTAATTGGAGAGGCTCTTTGCTGAATTTCAATACCATGTTCTTTGGCAAATGCGATATCCATAAAATTGCCACCTGCACCAGAGTCAATTATAGCTGCACTGGAAATCCACTGTCCAGAACACAGGATCTTAATAGGGAGAGAACAGTGAGAGTTCTTTTCCTTCAGCTCCTTGGGTGGTGAAGTCATAGAAAGTGAGTGGAATACAGCGTTTATAGGCAGGCTACATTCAGAGATGTCAGATTCATCATCACAGTAGTCATACTCTCCTACCGCTGCTAGCACCTTGTTAGGCCGCTTGGGACACTTGGGACAGTTGATTAAAAAGTGGTCAGACTGGCCGCAGTAGAAACATAGACTTTCACGAAGTCGATGCTCCCGGCGCTCATTACTCTCGCGCTTCTGAACAGAATCAATTTGCATGGGCACCTCCTCCACCTCCCGAGATGTTTTACCTGCAGACTCTCTGGAAGGAAGGGAAAAGTTAGAGATACGGTTCAAGGCAGCAAACTTCTCTGCCTACGCTCAGTAAGGCGAATGTCAATGCGCACACAATGCTGTATAAATGTCTCTAGCTCTTGTGGTGGTTCAGAGCGAGCTAATTCATTCTTTACAAT
Source organism: Oophaga sylvatica (assembly GCA_033576555.1). Taxonomy (NCBI): domain Eukaryota; kingdom Metazoa; phylum Chordata; class Amphibia; order Anura; family Dendrobatidae; genus Oophaga; species Oophaga sylvatica. The sequence goes on from JARQOD010000009.1 coordinate 1,247,811, forward strand.
GCTAGACAGACCCCTTTTAAAAATAGGCAATTGTGCAGAACTGTCCCAATTGGTATCTACTGCTAATCTCCTGAATTCGGTAGCATACTCAATAACAGAACGTTTAGCCTGGCGTAAAGACAATAAAGCAGATTCAGCAGTTGCACGGCGATTAGGATCATTAAACATTAATGCCATAGCGGCCAAGAAATCATCCAAATTATTTAACCGCGGGTCACGAGACTCAATCATCGGATTCGCCCAGGCGAGCGCTCGTGCGGTCAGCAGCATTATTACACACAATACTTTAGATCTATCATTAGGGAAACGGTCAGCATGCACATCAAAATATAACATACATTGATTGACAAAGCCACGAAATTTGTCGCGATCACCATTAAATCTGAATGGGGGCAACTTAGGTGGGCTAGCTAGTGGCGGTTGCCCAGAAGGTTGTGCCGCTATTTGCGTGCTTATGTCCTGGAAAGCCCGTCCATACTGGTACTCCATGCCAGTAAGTTTATTTTCCTGGGCTGCCATGCGGGTGCTTAAGTCCTGCAAAGTTTGTCCAAGCACATGTTCATTGCGTTCAAAGCTCCCAAATTTCTTTTGCAGACCTTCCACATCTTTCTGCAGTGATCTAATTATGGAAAACACTGCTCTAATTGCCTTCTGCAGTCATTGTTCCAGCAGTCTCCTCTTTTGAGGCTAGAGTATCCTGTAATAATTATAGGGGATAACTCAGGAGACTTCTTGCATGGAAACAAGACAACTACAGGACACAGTCTTATAAGTGGAAAAGTCTATATTATCACACGGTGATTCAAACAGGTGCAAAGCAAGGTTCAAGTCCACAACACTTGGTGTAGATAATAAATGCAGCTTAACAGTCTATAGGAAACTTCAGAGATAAATGCAATCAAGCAAAGAGTCTATGAAGCACAGTTAAACTTGAGGACACTTGACACGACTAAGTCTTAGTTTAGTCCAAGCACAGTTAGGCAGTTCAAATAATATATTTAGCTCAACCAGGGAGGCCTGGGTGATAGTCTCAGTTTTAAGCAGCGCAGGGGCAGGGCTGCAACAGCTTACATGTCCAGCAAATGCAGATGGGAGTAACACAAGCAGCCAGATGAAGGAGGATTACTGGAAACCGATGTATGCAGCAGGAACTCAGAGCAGAGTAGCAGGATCATAAAACAGGTTTACAGGAGCAGGTACAAAGCCAGGGAGCCACCAGAGGTCAGAAGCTGGATGCAAGGCAGAATACTCTAGCACAGACTAAAGGCTGGGGTGGAGTTATATAGCTGGAAGACACAGTGCACATGAGACCAAAGACGCCATCTTGGAAAAGGGCAGTAATGCACAAAAGGTGATCAAAAATGTTCAGAGTCCTGACACCGTGTGAACATATTCATGAGTTCTTTTGCAATGAGCTTAGCTGATGTGTGACGCAGGGGGATGGCCTCAGGATACCTGATAGCGTAGTCTACATCTACGAGGATGTGTTGGTGACCCCTTGCTGATTTATTAACAGGCCCCACCAAATCCATAGCTATTCTCTCAAACGGTATTTCTATAATTGGTAAAGGCACCAAGGGACTCCGAAAATGGGGCTGAGGGCTGGTTACCTGGCACACTGGGCAGGAGTTACAATATCGTTTAACTTCTTCATAGACCCCTAACCAGTAAAATTGCTGTAGAATTCAGTCTAGGGCTTTCTTTTGGCCCAAATGTCCCTCAGTACATGCGCATGCGCTAAATCCATTACCAGTCTACGATAGGCCTGAGGTACCAGCAATAGCTCTACCCTTTCCCCACGTATTCTCTCGACCAGATACAGCAAATCTTGATTCAGCTCAAATTGGGGAAATACTGTAGCTGCCCCGGGTTGTTGAGGTTCCCCATTAACGACCAGTACATGTTCCCGGGCTCAAGCCAACTTAGGGTCTCTGAGTTGCGCCGTACCAAAATTGTCACTGGCCACAGTTAAGTCTGACAATTCCGGTCCGGTGGCAAGTCTTCCATCTCCCCAGCTAACACTTCTATAGGAGAGGTTCTCCCCTCCTCCACCGAAGGAAAGATACTCCTACCGCCAGCACTTCTTCCTCTGGGCCACCAGGTTCATGCCCGATTTCTGGAGCATGCAACCCGGGTGCCACTGGTGTCGGTGACTGTTCAGTGGTAGGGGTAACTACAGGCCAAAGCACAGAAAACAATGGAAAATCTCTTCCAATTATTACGTCATAATGCAAATTAACCACCACCCCCATCTCGTGGCACCGCCTCCCCTCTGGCGTGTTTAGCATCACCAGAGCGGTAGGATAATCTTTTAGGTCCCCATGAATACACAACACGCCCATTTTCCGACCAGTATACTCGCTGATTTGCATGTGGTGGGCTCGTATCAGGGTCACCAGACTCCCTGAGTCCAGTAGAGCCATAGCAGGGGTACCCTCCACCTCCACTTTACACAAATGGTCCATACTGGGTCCCTTGGGGTTGCCCACTGCACTCATGGGTTCGGCATAGTGAGACTGGTAATACCCAAAGTTTGTGTCCATGGGCTCCATCAGGTGGGGACAATCAGCTCTTACATGTCCTGGTTCTTGGCACCGCCAGCGGATTATGGGGCCCCTTTTGTCCCCAGACCCGACCTGAGCGGTCTTCCGGGTCTCTGCTCACTGAGCCGCGGGTAAAGGTTTAGGGAAGTTCCTCGTTACTTTCCGGGGAGCCTTTCCCTGTAGTTCCTTGGTAGCCTCATATCTCTCTATGAGGTCTACCATCTGGAGGCCATTAGTAGGGGCTACCTGTCCAACCCATGTCTGAAGGGCATGGGGCAAAGTTCTTCAAAATATATCAGTCACGATACGATCCAGCATAGCGCTTGGTGGTAACTCCTCCGGCTGCAACCACTTTTCTACCAGGTGTACCAAGTCATAATACTGAGCCCGAGCCGGCTCGGAGGGGAAAAACTCCAAATTATGTACCCGCTGGGCCCAGACCAAGACATTTACCCCAAGACGTGGGAGAATCTCACCCTTGACGATCATGTAGTCCTTCTGTTGGTCGGGGGATAGGTCCTGATAGGCTTTTGCGGGTCCTGGAGCCAGGAATGGAGCAACGATTTCTACCCACTTGTCCCGGGGTAGTCTCTCCCTTTCAGCCACACCTTCAAACATTTCAGGTAAACCTCGACGTCGTCCGTTTTCTCCATTTTGGGAATCGCTGCACGCACCGCTTTCCGGACATCCTGGAGTACCTGGGAAGCTCCTGCTGTCTGCTGCGCTGTGAGGTGCTGTATCAGTAGCCTGTTGGTTTCCTGTTGCTGCTGATTAAATAGCAGCTGCTGCCGTGTAGCCTCCTGTTGCTGCTGCATAGTCTGCTGCTGCTGCGTAGCCTGCTGCTGCTGTCGCACGGCCTCCGCTAGCACCTTTAACGTGTTCTCCATTTCCAGACTGTTTTCCACCTGGTTTTGCAACACACTTTTCACCCAGGACATCCACTGCCATGCAGAAAAAACCCTTTGAGAAAAACAGCCTGACCTCACTGCGTGTGCCCGCGTTCTCCACCAAAATGTAGGGATTCACTCGGTAGGCCGGGCCGGGCATGCAGTAATGAGGCAACACACAGGCTACAAGTCCAAAATTCAGTGGTTTAATAGTACTTTTCCAGTCTGAATAACATAAACAAAAACAGAACATAAATACACTACAGCTTGGAGAACCACTGTTCCCAGACTCACCCTTGTTGGGACGGGCTTAACTAAGCGGCTGCAGTCCCACAGTGACCGCCAGGTGCCATTCCCCAGGTGGTCTGGAATCTGTTTTCTGGAGCTTACTGACACAGTGCACCAAAACCAAGTATCCAGGATGGGTCAGCCAAGCTCCTTCTCTTCCACACCCACACACTACAACAGATCCTTATTAAATAGCCCTAAAACCACACCCTCAGGTGAGGTACACATCACCTGGGCTGCTCACATGACCATGACCTCATCACAGGTCCTTGTGTTCAGGGAAAATCCTGACTAAACTTTAGCTGCTGGGAGAAATATATCTCCCATCCAGCAAGACCCCCTTTTGTGTACCACAGCATGGATGCCGCAGAAGAGACAGAGATTGTCAGGAGACACAAAGATTCTCAGAAGAGACAGAGATTGTCAGGATACAAGTGCCTTCAGGATGAAAGCTGTGTCAGAGAAGACAGGGAGATTTCAAGGAATGCCCATGTATTGCCCAAAACCAGGGGAGGAGTCCCGAGGAGATAATTTGCATATTCCCAGTGCCTTCTGGGATAAGTGAAGAGTCTCCGCGAGCTCAAGGAACACTGGATTTTGGCTGTTGCAGCTGAAAGGAGGACATCAGTAAACAGGGGAGGAGTCCCGAGGAGATAATTTGCATATTCCCAGTGCCTTTGGGATAAGTGAAGAGTCTCCGCGAGCTCAAGGAACACTGGATTTTGGCTGTTGCAGCTGAAAGGAGGACATCAGTAAACCAGGGGAGGAGTCCCGAGGAGATAATTTGCATATTCCCAGTGCCTTCTGGGATAAGTGAAGAGTCTCCGCGAGCTCAAGGAACACTGGATTTTGGCTGTTGCAGCTGAAAGGAGGACATCAGTAAACCGCGCGCCGCTAGGAGCGTGAGTTTTGGCTTATATTTCACCGCTTGATTATCTCTTGAACAATAAGAACATGGAAGAGGCTAGGAGCCATGTGGTGAGCTGCATTTCTTGCTACATGTTCATAGACTTACCAGTGGAAAAGCCAAACTTCACATGCCAGAAATGCAAGCTTGTGTCCCTGTTGGAGGAAAAGTTGCAAAATCTGGAAGAGAGGTTATCTACATTGAAGACCATTAAGGAAGGTGAAGAGTTCTTAGACAGAGCAGAATTATCTCTTCATGGTACAGAAAGAGAAGAAATTCGAAGTGCAACTGAAGAAACAGAGGAATGGAAGCATGTGACCAGAGAAGCAGGAGGATCAGGAGGCAGTCAGCACCAATTCTGCTCAGGAACCAATACCAGGCTCTTACACAGGAGAACGATGAAGAAATACATCAGGATAAGACTTTGCCCACAAACAACCTTGTACGCCCTCAGAGTCCTCCTGAATGGAGAAAGAAAACTGTTGTGAAGAAGAAACGGAGAGTTGTTGTCATGGGCGATTCCCTGTTGAGAGGAACAGAGGCCGCTATCTGCAGACCGGATATAACCTCAAGAGAAATGTGCTGTCTTCCAGGTGCAAAAATTAAAGATGTGTCTGACAGGATATCAGGACTCTTCAGACCTAAAGATGACTACCCATTCCTGCTAATACATGTGGGGACAAATGACACTGCTAGAAAACGACCTGGAAACCATCTGCAGTGACTTTGAAAACTTAGGTAAGAAAGTGAAAGAACTGGGAGCGCAGGTGGTCTTCTCTTCCATCCTCCCAGTGGATGGCCATGGAACAAGGAGGTGGAATAAGATTCTGCAGGTGAACAACTGGCTACGTCGATGGTGCCGTCAGCAAGGATTTGGATTTCTGGATCACGGAGTGAATTACCTATACGATGGACTACTTGCTAGAGATGGGGTGCACCTTACGAAGACTGGAAAACATGTATTTGGAAGTCGCCTTGCTACACTCATCAGGAGAGCTTTAAACTAGAACAATGTGGGAAGGGAAGCAAAACGCCAGCAAAAGCCATACACTTGACAAATACTATTGAGATTTCTGCTATTAGAAGTGAAGGGGAAGAACAAAGACAAAAAAATTTACATAATAAAAATATTGAAGGAAGAGAAACCAATCACAAACTAAAGTGTTTCTATACGAATGCACAAAGCATGGGCAACAAACAAGGAGAACTGGAGCTACTAACGCAGGAGAAGAAATATGATGTCATTGGAATCACTGAGACTTGGTGGGACGATACACATGATTGGAATACAAGGCTAGAAGGATACAACTTATTTGCAAGAAACAGACTTGATAAACGAGGAGGAGGTGTTGCATTGTATGTTAGAAAAGCGTATATCTGCACAGAGATTGACGCTTCAGAGACTGGGAGTTCTGTGGAAACTGTTTGGGTAAGAATACAAGGACAGAACAATGGAAAGGACACCATTGTAGGCATTTACTACAGGCCGCCTGTGCAAGCTGAAGATATGGATGAACTCTTTATGCATCAAATGGCCAAGTTCTCCAAAAAATTGACATAGTGGTCATGGGAGATTTCAACTATCCAGACATTTGTTGGGAATCTCTCTCAGGCAAAACTAACAGGTCCAGGAAATTCTTATCCTCTCTTGCTGACAACTTTATCTTCCAAAAGGTAATGGAGAAAACAAGGGGATCTGCTACCTTGGATCTAATCCTCATAAACAGGGAGGAAATGGTGGAGGAGGTAAGAGTGGCTGGGACTCTAGGAGGTAGTGACCATGCTATTTTAGAATTTTGGATAACAAGAGGAGGAAGACCTGTGAAGACTCAGACATCAAGGTTAGATTTCAGAAAGGCAGATTTTAAAGAACTCAGAAAGAGAATTGGAGGGATCCAATGGCTGGATATCCTTAAGGACAAAAATGTCCAGGAAGGATGGAAAATCTTGAAAAATGAGATTCTCAAAGCACAATCGTTAACAATTCCGAAAAGAGGGAAGAATGGGAAGCATTTAAGGAAACCAGGATGGATGAACATAGAACTTAAACACATGCTAAAAAGGAAGAAAGAAATGTTTATCAAATGGAAAGAGGGAGGCATATCTAAAGAAGAATATAATGCCATCTGCAGAACCTGCAGGGCACAAATCAGATTATCTAAAGCTGACAATGAATTAAGGCTTGCAAGTGACGTCAAAAGCAACAAAAAAGGATTTTGGGGATATGTCAAAAGTAAAAGAAAAGTCAAAGATGCTATAGGATTTTTACAGGATGAAAATGATGAAATGGTAAGTCAGGATGTTGAGAAGGCTGAACTTTTAAATTCCTATTTTGCATCTGTTTTCTCTCAGAAAGGAAATGTAACATCAACTGATCTTCACTGTCCTATTAAAGGAATAGAAGAATCCAGGATATCTATAAACAGAAAGACAGTGAGGAAACACTTAGCTAACTAAATGAATTCAAGTCTCCAGGTCAGATGAATTACACCCCAGGGTACTGAAGGAGATAGCAGAAGAAATTCTTGAACCACTGTCCATAATCTTTGAAAATTCTTGGAGAACAGGAGAAGTCCCAGAAGACTGGAGAAGAGCAAATGTTGTTCCTATCTTCAAAAAGGGGAAGAAGGTGGACCCAGGGAACTACAGGCCGGTGAGTCTGACTTCTATACCAGGAAAGATCTTTGAACAAATTATTAAAGAACATGTATGCAAGTACCTGGATAAGAATGAAGTGATTAAACAGAGTCAGCATGGGTTTGTAACTAATAAGTCATGTCAGACTAACTTAATTTCCTTCTATGACAGAATCACTGACTGGGTGGATCAGGGAAATGCTGTAGATATAGTATATCTTGACTTCAGCAAAGCATTTGACAAAGTATCTCACACAATCCTTATTGAAAAAATGACTAAGTATGGAATGGACAAGGCAACTGTTAGGTGGATTCATAACTGGCTTAGTGATCGGACCCAAAGAGTGGTTGTAATGGCTGCACATCCAGTTGGAAGAATGTCTCAAGTGGGGTACCACAAGGCTCTGTTTTGGGCCTGTATTGTTCAACATCTTTATCAATGATTTAGATGAAGGAATTGAGGGTAAACTGATCAAATTTGCTGATGACACAAAGCTAGGAGGGGTAGCTAATACTAGAGAAGAGAGAGAGAGGATTCAAAAAGATATACATAAACTGGAGCAGTGGGCAGCAACTAACAGAATGGATTTTAACAGGAAAAATGCAAAGTACTACATCTGGGCAATAAAAATGAAAAAAGCATATACAAAATGGGAGGAATAGGGCTAAGTAACAGCACATGTGAAAAAGACTTGGGTATACTAATTGATCACAGACTTAACATGAGTCAACAGTGTGATGCAGCAGCAAAAAAGGCAAATGCAATTCTAGGATGTATCAACAGAAGCATACAGTCTAGATCACGTGAGGTCATTATTGCCCTCTACTCCTCTTTGGTCAGACCTCATCTGGAATACTGTGTCCAGTTTTGGGCACCACATTTTAAAAAAGACATCAACAAACTGGAGCAAGTTCAGAGAAGAGCCACCAGAATGGTGACCGGTCTGCAAACCATGTCCTATGAGGAACGGTTGCAGGATTTGGGAATGTTTAGCTTGCAAAAAAGAAGACTGAGAGGAGACTTAATAGCTGTCTACAAATATCTCAAGGGCTGTCACATTGTAGAAGGATCATCTTTATTCTCATTTGCACAAGGAAAGACTAGAAGCAATGGGATGAAACTGAATGGGAGGAGACACAGATTAGATATTAGAAAAAACTTTTTGACAGTTAGGGTGATCAATGAGTGGAACAGGCTGCCACAAGAGGTGGTGAGTTCTCCTTCAATGGAAGTCTTCAAACAGAGGCTGGATAGACATCTGTCTGGGATGATTTAGAGAATCCTGCTTTGAGCAGGGGGTTGGACCAGAAGGCCCAGGAGGTCCCTTCCAACTCTACCATTCTATGATTCTATGAAATGTGCTACATCTGCATCGAGAACCCAGTTTTCAAGTAAAAGTTTTGAGTTTGGACAAGGAGTCTGGAGTTGCTTGTGTGAACCATGAATCTGGAGCTGGGATTGCAGAATCCGAAGGATCCCCAGAATCTAATGTGAGTGTTCTACTTGGTACATATCACACACAGCAGATGGGACTTTGTGTTTCCTTTGTGGGGTCCCAGGGTGCGAAGATGCAACAGCTCCTCGCCACGACTACCACCCTTGCCTCCTCACAAAATTGGCATAGTCGGCAGGATAGTGATTCCTTGTGTGCAGAGAGCGGAGAAGCCCTGAAAACGGCAATGATGGCGGCCAATACAGACTTTAAGATGGCGCCGAACGCTGACATGAAGATGGCGGTCAGTGGCGCGAAAGATGGGAGCGGTGCCACTCATCATGGACATCCTAAACAGAAAAAGGTGTGAAGACCAGCTTGTCAGAAGCAGTGGCCTGAGCCAAGGCCACGTCCCTGGTGACTGGTGCCCGCCCGTGATGGGTGCGACGAAGGAAGAAGAAGCCCGACCCTTGCAGCAGATTCCTGAGGAACGTGAGGAGTCTGAAACGAATGGATGGAGCAGCCGAAAGTGGCTCCACCCATGAAAGAGCAGGGTCCGGAAGGGAATGATGTCACATCCAGAAGGGAGACACCATTGCAAAGCAAGTTGCCTTTCCCATGCAGTGGCGCAACATGTCCTTCCAAGGAGGTATCAGGCAGCAGGACTGGGAGCAGTCAGTGGCACAGTTGAAATTGGACTCTCACCCCGGAGGCTGGTGGACAGCGGAACTGGAAGATGTGGAACCCAGGAAGGATCGGTCATTGCTCCCGAAAGGTTGGTTCCCGTTTAACCGGCCAGTGAGGAAGATTGTCGGGAGCAGGAGCAAAACGGATGTAGAGAGTCCTGAGCTGCAGCAGCTGGAGGAAGCAGTTGGAAAAAGCTGAGATAGCAGAAAGGGGGACCATCGCGGCCGTGATTTTGAATTTGCGTGGCTGAGGTGGAGGTTCGTCTCAGATGGATGCGGCTACCGCAGTGAGTGTGGCACATACCCTCACCCCAGCCCCTGCACCGACTCCTGTCCGGCGCCTTCTTTAGTCCCCACATCTCCCCACAGCGGTTACCAAGACGAACCTCGGGCTCCCACAGCAGAAGAGTCTCAGTGGGTGGCAGGAGTCATCGAGGAGAAGAAACGACGGGAATGCAGAATTTTAGAGGAGCTGCAGAGCCCGGTTAAGAAACCATGTCCAGTCATATGACACGTGGCCTGCTGAGGTATTTTAACCATACCAGAGGATATGGGTTCACCCAGGAAATTGAGACCCGTGACAAAATTTACATGAATGCTGGGTCCATTGCACATGAGGGGCCTTTGCAAGAGTGGGACTGGGTGACCTTCATAAGAGAAGGAGGGCCCCGGGGACCATATGCCATGGCGGTCACAGTGACCTCCAGTATCGAGAGGATACAGGCACGGGAGGCACAGTATGTTCGGCAGCTGCCTGTAACAGTCGTAACACCTGCAGTGAAACAGAGGGCAGAGGCACCTTAAGAGAAGCGGTGGCCACAGTCGGGTCACAGGAGCGGGAGGCTCCAAGCTCCCTGAGCCAGCCTCTGGTTGAAGGTAGGAGCCGGAGAAACAGTGTGGAGTCTTGCTCCAGTGGGTCCTCGGGCCATATATTTATCATTGTGCAGGGCCAGAACACTGCTCATTACTCTGGTTGCAAGGGCGGTGCAGAGTAGAGGTGATCCTTTAAGTAACGACCAATTGCAATGCCTAGCGGACATGAAATGCCGTAGATATGTGACCAATGACTGATTAGTCCTCTCCACCAGCCCATTCGTCTCAGGATGATACGCAGACGACAAATTGAGCTCAATACTAAGCAGGTGACAAAGCTCCCTCCAGAAACGAGAGGCTAACTTAGGACCCGGTCACTGATGATCTTATCAGGCATCCCGTGAAGGCGGAATATATGCTTAATAAACAATGCCACTAGAGCCGTGCGGAAGGTATACGAGGCAGAGGAACCAGATGTACCATCTTGGAGAAATGATTGGTGACGACCCAAATGACCTTGTTATTATGGTACTTAGGCAAGTCCACTATAAAGGCCATCCCGACCATCTCCCAGGGCTATCCACCACAGGAAAGGGATAGACCAAGCACCCACTTCTCTGCCTGGAAGGCCGATTCTTGGCACATGAGACGCAGGCTTGAACATACTCCTTGACATCTCACACTATCCGAGGTCACCAATAAGACCTCTCAAGAAGTTCAGAGGTCCTTTTAGTGCCGAAATTACCACCTAATTTAGAGGTGTGTGCCCATGAGAGAACCTCTGGCCGCAAATTAGGTGGAACATAAGACTTGCCTGAAGGCACCTGCTCTAAGGACACTGGAGCCACCATTTGAAAACTCTCCAAAGGGACAATCAAACGTGGCTCGTCCCCCTCCTCGGATGAAACTACAGAATGGGACAAGGCATCGGCACGTAAATTCTTTTCCCGGACAAAAAATGAATGGTAAAATTGAACCAGGAAAAGAATAAGGACCACCTGGCCTTCTGGAGATACAGAAGATTCTTATGGTCCGCAAAGACCTTGAAGGGATGCTGAGCTCCCTCCAAGAGATGTCTCCATTAAGAAAAAGCCAACTTCATGGCGAGGAGTTCCCTGTCTCCAATGGAAGACACCATGGAAGGCTCCTGCACTATCGGACAAGGCATCTTCCAAGATGAAAGGCTTGTCTACATCAGGCCGATGCAGAACTGGCGTCCTAGAGAAATGAGACTTCAAAGAGGTGAAAGCCTTGGAGACCTCCTCAGACCACTGCCTAGGATTAGCTCCCTTCTTGGTGAGGGCTACCAATGGAGCTGCTAAAGTGGAGAAATGAGGCATGAACTGGCGTTAGTAATTAATGAATCCCAAAAAGCGCTGCACCGCTTTAAGGGAATGCAGTTCTTGCAAGTTCAACACCGACTCCAGCTTGGCAGGGTTCATAGCTAACCTCTTGGCTGAAATGATGTATCCCAGAAATGGTAAGGACTCTTGCTCAAACACGTACTTCTCCAGTTTGGCAAAAAGGGAGTTAGCGCGTAGAAGCTTGAACAGACACCCTTACGGTGAGTGTTGACATCTGAAGAATAGATGAAGATGTCATCCAGATATACCACCACAGATGTGGATAATAATTCCCGAAAGATGTCGTTCACGAAGTCTTGAAAGACTGCGGGAGCATTGCAGAGACCGAATAGCATGATCAAGTACTTATAATGACCGTCCCGAACATTAAAGGCGGTCGTCCATTCATCCCTTCACATATACGAATGAGATTATAGGCCCCACGCAAATACAACTTCGTGAATATCCTAGCACCCTGCAGCCTGTCAAAGAGTTAGGAGATTAAAGGCAAAGGATATTTATTTTTGATAGTGATCGCCTTCAAAACCCTATAATCTATGCAGGGACGTAACTCTCCATTCTTCTTTTGAACGAAGAAGAAACCTGCCCCAGCAGGAGACACTGACTTCCTGATAAACCCCTCGGCAAATTCTCCCTGATGTATTCGGACATAGCCTAAGTCTCCGGGAGAGACAAAGGGTAGACACGCCCACGAGGAAGCTCTGCCCCCGGAATGAGGTCTATAGGGCAATCATAGGGGCGATGAGGAGGAAGTGTCTCTGCGGCCTTTTTAGAGAAAACGTTGGCGTATTGCCAATAATGCCTAGGTAGAGAGGTTAGGTTAGTTGAGACCTCAGACTACCTAATCTGAACCTGAGCCCTAAGACATTGTCCCTCACATGACCTACTCCATTCCAGTATGTTGCCTGTTGCCCAATCAATAAGAGGTGAATGACGGCGCAACCAAGGTATACCCAGAAGTACTTCGTCCATACCCTGGACAATACCAAGAAAGAGATTATCTCCTGATGTTTGGAGACATCGTGAGAGTAAGAGGTATGGTCTGATGAGTAATCTGAGTAGGAAGGATAGACCCGTTTACCACCCGGATGTTGACTGGGTTTGGGAGAATCACTAAGGGGATAAATCTATAGTGGTAACTGTTCAGTGTTTAATTAGAACCAAAATTGGTGAGATTAGAGCTAATTAGATAGAATAGCCTAGTTACCAACTGATTTCCACAGCCACTATCAACATCACATGGCTGGTAAATATGTATGTACACATTGTAATCTAGGCATATCCTGTATCGCAGATTGATTGACAACAAATTCTAGATATACCCCTGATAGGGCAATATAGTGTCTAAGTGCACTTGTCCCGCGGTGGTTCGTGATCACGTGCCTAATGAATATATATGGTATAGTCTAAGGTATGTCAGATGTCACAAGACGCTTCTCAAAGTGTTCAGCGTTATGATGTACTTTTATCAGAAAAATTCAAAGCCTTAATGTAGACACACCCAGGCGATTCGTGATCGCCTAATTAATATATGATATATAGCGTCATATGTACTTTATGTCAGGGCAATTGATAATCACTTAGTTGATGAATCTCTATATGTGATATACCCCAGATAAATAAATGCTGTAGACTGAATCTACAGCAGTCTACAGCATTTATTTATCTGGGGTATATCACATATAGAGATTCATCAACTAAGTGATTATCAATTGCCCTGACATAAAGTACATATGACGCTATATATCATATATTAATTAGGCGATCACGAATCGCCTGGGTGTGTCTACATTAAGGCTTTGAATTTTTCTGATAAAAGTACATCATAACACTGAACACTTTGAGAAGCGTCTTGTGACATCTGACATACCTTAGACTATACCATATATATTCATTAGGCACGTGATCACGAACCACCGCGGGACAAGTGCACTTAGACACTATATTGCCCTATCAGGGGTATATCTAGAATTTGTTGTCAATCAATCTGCGATACAGGATATGCCTAGATTACAATGTGTACATACATATTTACCAGCCATGTGATGTTGATAGTGGCTGTGGAAATCAGTTGGTAACTAGGCTATTCTATCTAATTAGCTCTAATCTCACCAATTTTGGTTCTAATTAAACACTGAACAGTTACCACTATAGATTTATTACCTGTGTTCTCTGTTTTTACACTATTGGGACATAGGGATGTACTAGCACAGAAGGTCTCTGTCTAGATATAGGGGTCCCCTTAGCCATTGGGCAGTGGGATCCAAAAAGTCCGCAGGGTATATCAGGGCCACTAGGGTCAGCCATCGGTGAGCGGGGGCGCCACAACGCTCCCCCCTAGGGTGCCAACCTCCGCGGCAAGGCAGGTAACAGCACAGCTACCTTCTAGGGACATCCAGATGGGCCCAGTATTTTAATCCTGAACACTACATGTATATTTTGTATGTCAATTTTTGGTGTTACTTATTAAGGTAAATTATCAATAAAGTATTTCATTTTTGTTTTTTTCATATGATTTTTGCTTTACTAGCCCTATTAGATTACCAATTTTTTGATTAGTACTCGAGAATCACTAAGGGGATTGCATGCAGTTGGGCAAAGGTGGACGACAAAAAATTGCCCTCAGCCCCGGAATCCACGCAGGCCTCAGTAGTGAGAGTGGACGACCCATAAGACAGGGAAACCTTAAAGGTTAACTTGGAGGACAAATTTACCGTGTCTAGTGAACCTCCTCCGATAGCCACTAGACACGGTTGCTTCCCCTGACACATTGGACACTTGTTGGCATAATGTCAAGCCTGCCTACAGAAAAAACAGGTTGGTTGTGGATGCACGGGATGAGAATTAGATTCCGCCCGAGATACATCCATGGGCTCCACAAGATTTAGTCGTCCAAGCCGGGCATTTTAAAGTGTTAGTAAAGTTTGGAGCTATCCCAATGTTTTGTCTACTGAGAGCTCGCTCTAATCTCCACTCTGCGTGACGGAGATCGATGTGAGTGGATATAGCTATTAAATCCTCTAGAGTAGTAGGTATCTCCCTAGTGACCAAAGTGTCCTTTACATGGTCAGCTAAACCTTTCCAGAATATGTGAATTATGACCTTATCTGGCCACTCCAGCTCGGAAGCTAGAGTTCGAAACTGGATGGCATATTGACTGACCATGGAAGAGCCCTGGGTTAATGCCAAAAGTTGGAGAGCAGAATTATGATTGATCCGAGGTCCCAGAAAGACCTGTTTCAGAGCCTCCAGGAAACGAGAGGCGCTCTGGACCACCTGATCGTTATGCTCCCATAAAGGCGTAGCCCACTCTAACACCCTATCGGTCAAAAGGAACACCACAAATCCCACCTTGGCCAACTCGGATGGGAATCGTGAGGACAGTAGCTTCAGCTGGATTGAGCACTGGTTCATGAAGCCCCTGCAAGCCTTGCCATTTCCTGAGAACTGTTCGGGTAGAGAATAGTGAGAAAATGGTGGAACAGAGGTCGCAGCAGAAGCCATAGTGGCGGCTTGGGTGACTGCTTGCGCTGCCACTGCGGTAAGATCCACAGCTGAAGTTGCCTGCTCAAGAGTGGACAACCTGCCCACCAGCTGTTGGATGTACTGTTGAAGTCGCTGCTCATGTGCCATCACTAGCCAGACCCTGGAGCTATTGTACTGTTAGGGTTGGTGGATTGCACTAAAATAAAATATAAACAAAGTGCAATCTCAACCCAGGGTCCACCATGCAGAGATGATACTGCTGCTAATGTAAGCTATGACTGAACCGAACTGCGAATGATTCCTTGAACTCAATGTTTTAGTGTCACACAGCGTGAAAGGAATACTGAGTACCAAGCCCCGTTAACTCACGGAGAGGTACTGCCCTAAAGACTACAAAATGCTATACCCTGTTAACATCACAGGAATATTAGCCCATGGTTGAAATTGCCCTGTAACTGGTCCGTGCTACTAGCACATGTGGCCGAAACAGGCACTGAGTCAAGAAACAGACTCTAGCGACCAGGGACGTACATAGAAATCATGGGGCCCCATAGCAAAAGTCTGAATGGGGCCCCCCCCAAAAAAAAAAAGCCTGAGCCATTGTAAATGTAAAGTGCCAGCACAGTGAGGAGACACATTTAACAAAAAAAATGTATTATGCCCCCATAGATGCTCCATAGATTGTGCCCCTAGTGCCCCCATAGATGCTCCATAGATTATGCCCCATAGATGCTCCATAGATTGTGCCCCCATAGATGCATCATGCTCCATAGTTAATGCCCCATAGATGCTCCATAGATTGTACCCCATAGTATAGGTCCCTTATACTGCCGCAGCTGCTGAAACCAAAAAAAAAAGACATACTCACCTCCCGGCACCTGTGATATTTACCTGTCACCCGGTGCACCGCTGACCGCTGCTGTCTTCTGGGTCCTCCGCAGTGAATGCTCAGGCAGAGGGCGCGGCGCGCACAAACTACGTCATCGCGACCTCTGCCTAAACATTCACAGCAAGAGAGGATGCGAGCACACAGCAGTGCAGCGGTGGAACGGGACAGGTAAATATCCCTTATACTCACCTCCTCCTGGCGCGGTCTCTGCCCTGCTCTTCTCCCGCGGTCTCCGGCGCCTGTGTTCAGCGGTCAGGTGGTACCGCTCATTAAAGTCATGAATATACACATATGTATGAGGAGGTGAGTATAAAGCACACAGCTGCGCTTCGCCTCCCCCTGCCCTGGTAGTACTGTGTCAGCACAGCTGCCAAACCGCAGCGGCCGTCGTGGGCCCCCTCACCTGTCCGGGCCCCATAGCAGCTGCGTGGTCTGCTACAATTGACGGTAGCCACTGCTAGCGACGCTAGGTAAATATCCTACTGCTCAAACTGAGAGTTGACTAAAGGGTTGATCTTGCTCTGTAACTGACCCGTGCTAATAGCACATGTGGCTGAAACATAACAAAGAAAGAGACACATGCATAACCAGGGATCACCGAAACAAATATGGTCAAAACATATCAAATTTATTGAAAAAGACAAACCATAGTGAACACACAATTTAAAAACATCTAAAAAACACTAATTGCGTATACAAAAAAGTCCTTAATAAAGAATATAATACTCAAAAGAAACACCCACATGTCTATAATAAGTCAGATAATAGATGTTGCACTGTATATAGAGATTAAAAAATACCATAAAAAATTTTTTTCTCATGTTGTCATCATCATAACATATGCAACCAAGTATATATATGAATGGGGAGAGAATTACAAGAGAAACAAACAATCAAATAATCACATAGGATAATATAATAGCATTAATGGCCTGAGATGGAGGACTTCTATAAGAAATACACCAAGGTTCCTGAATGCAATAAACAAGGCAAATCACCTATAATACAGCCCAGCCAAAAGAAAGCTTCACATGGTAAATAAACCACACTTAGCCATATCCTATGTGCTCATCCCCCAGAACAGAAGACAGACATGTGGGAGGAATGGACCCACGCGTTCCGACACAAACTGTGTCTTTATCAAGGTAGGTGATAAAGACACAGTTTGTGTCGGAATGCGTGGGTCCATTCCTCCCACATGTCTGTCTTCTGTTCTGGGGATGAGCACATAGGATATGGCTAAGTGTGGTTTATTTACCATGTGAGGCTTTCTTTTGGCTGGGCTGTATTATAGGTGATTTGCCTTGTTTATTGCATTCAGGAACCTTGGTGTATTTCTTATAGAAGTCCTCCATCTCAGGCCATTAATGCTATTATATTATCCTATGTGATTATTTGATTGTTTATTTCTCTTGTAATTCTCTCCCCATTCATATATATACTTGGATGCATATGTTATGGTGATGACAACATGAGAAAAAAAAAAAATTTTTTGGTGTTTTTTAATCTCTATATACAGTGCAACATCTATTATTTGACTTATTATAGACATGTGGGTGTTTCTTTTGAGTATTATATTCTTTATTAAGGACATTTTTGTATACGCAATTAGTGTTTTTTAGATGTTTTTAAAGTGTGTGTTCACTATGGTTTGTCTTTTTCAATAAATTTGATATGTTTTGACCATATTTGTTTCGGTGATCCCTGGTTATGCATGTGTCTCTTTCTTTGTTATGGTTTTTAGTTTTTTCACATGCAGGGGTGATCCCATTTATCTGATATTTATTATTTTTAGGTGGTGCCCGCTTTACTTTAATTGTGGTTACATGTTGCTGAAACAGACGCTAAGTCAGGCTGCTAATTACCTCGGTCCTGATGCTACTAATTTGTGCCTAACCAGCACCCTAAGCATAAAACAGACTAGGCTCTGGTGCTGAGCCAAGGGTATGAAGCCACAGCAGTGTGCAAGCTACCTGCCAAAGTGGTCACACACAGAGCAAAGGACACACGCAACTGCGCAGAGTGGTAGAGTATCCACCCACACACAAACATGAATGACACTATCGCGCCCATGTGCGCCGTTGAGAGCCTTTTATACCTTATGCTCCACCCCAAACACTCATGCCCAGTCGGCCGAGGCATCGCCTGTGGGCCAATTCCGAGCTTCCACATCACGGACATGCTCAGTTTAGTGATCTCTGGACTTAGATTCCAGAGCGGAAGGCTGCATCTGTACGCCACTGGTTACTAAAGACTTGGCTGGAGAACCAGCAGTAACCAAGTGCACATCACGAGCCTGAGCAAGACGCTGGGACTGACGCCTATGCTGAGCAGGACTTGAAGCGGCTGGATCCGAATGGGAGAGCACAAAAGCAGACAGGGCTTGTGGTCTATCCCGCACAGTGGAAGAATCTGGACACCTAACAAGCGCTGGACTAAGACTGTATTAACTGTATAAATATGTCAAATGTTTTAAATATGAAAATTGGTGTTTTACAGGTGCCGCTATGGTTGGGGACGACCATATTTTAGGAGGGAGGAGTGTATGGTGGTGACAGAGGCCGTCAATTGCCTCCCCTCCTTGGACAGTGTTCACATTAAATACGTGAGGTTCCATAGAATTTATGAATGTTAATGTATTAGTTTGGTGTTATTTTAATGTGTATGTACTTTACATGTATTGTGTATAGAATTAGGGATAGAAGATAGAATAGAAGGGTAGCAGTAGAATAGATTAGTGGGGCACACAAGCGATTGGGAATGAGAGTGCCAGAACAGGCATAGTTAGCATAAGGGGCTTTCCAGACTGGGAGGAATCAGAGATGGATGTAGTGAGTGATAGTGTAGAGACTTCCTGTTTTGTGGGCAGAAGTGATGCAGCAGTGAGAAAATGCAGTCAGATAGCTGTGGGGTGAAGTTGCTGAGGCAAGAAGGGACTCAAGGCTGAGCAGCGTACGAGTGGTCGCCATGTTATACAGTAACCATTTCAAAGAGGATGCAGGGCCTACGGCCGGGATTAGGCAGAGCTGAGCGTGCCTTTTACCTTTTCCTATTGAAACCGGACAAGGGAAATTAGAGGAAGTTGGTGGACCTTGGGCACGGACGCCGCAGAAGAGACAGAAATTGTCAGAAGAGACAGAGATTGTTGGAAGGGACAGAGATACAAGTGCCTTCAGGATGGAAGCTGTGTCAGAGAAGTTCAAGGAATGCCCATGTATGTGAACTGTTCTAGTCTGTATCAAGAACCATGTTTTCAAGTAAAGTTGAACTGTTGAGTATGGACATGTAGTATGGAGTTGTTTGTGTGAACCATGAATCTGGAGCTGGGATTGTAGAATCCGAAGGAACCTGTAACAAATATGTGGGTACTATGGAATCTGATTGCGTGGGATAAAACTAGTCTGAGACTAAAGCTGAGACAAATAAATGTATTTAACGAAGCAAGAAGTAGAACATAAACTAACAGAGACTTTCCTGCAATTGTAACAAAGTGCACAGCACAAAACAGAAATGTCCAAGAAACTTAGTAGCAGAGCGCGACCGCTAATACAAACAAATCCAGCAGTAATATGCAGCCAGAGTGCAACCGGAACTCATACGTGGAAATCTAGCAGTAATAAGAAGCAAGAGTGCGACTGGCACTTATATGTAGAAGTCCAGAACTATGCAGATAGAAGAGATGACACCTTTCATGGAAGTCCAGAAATACATGGGTGGAGCATAACAGGGAGAAGGTCCTTAAATGTACCTTTTGGACTGAGAAGTTCTGCTCAAGTCCCACACAGCAGCCAGCAACAGAAACAAACTCAGAAGTCTGGACAGTAGGTAACCGATCCAGGATCCGGAAGCAGTTTAGAAAACTGAAGGCAGCTGGAAGTGGTGAGGCAGAGCACAGAGTAACGAGCACCTTAGAAGCGGCCTCAGGACGATCCAGGACCAGGTTTTCTAGGATATTTGTGATGAAATAGATCAATCTTTTGAGGAGCACAGATATTACTTACCGGCTCCCAAGAGTTCTCCTCAGATGAATATCCCTGCCACTTAATGAGGTACTGCAGCTGATTCCTGCAGATCCTGGAGTCCAGAATCTTCTCCACAACAAGTTGTTCTTGCCCATCCACCAACACTGGCTGAGGAGGAGGTACAATACGATCCTGAAAAGTATTTGGAGTCACAGGTTTTAATAAGGAATCATGGAACACATGATGTACCTTCATGGTCCTTTGTAACTTCAGAGGCAGGCAACGGCGCTCACGATCCCAGAGATCTTGAATGGACAGCTGAAGTTTTGCCCCAGCTTCTGTGATGGAACATTCAGTTTTAAATTCTTCGTGGATAACCACACAGAGTTTCTTACCTTAAACATGGGTGTAGGTCTCTGGAATCTATCAGCTGATTTTGTGTATCTCTCCTGTGCAGTAGATAGTGATTCCTTCAGAGTTTCCAGATTTTGTTTCATCACCGCCAACCTCTCATCTACTGCAGGCACCGGAGCATCGATTGGGGATCTGGGAAAAATACTAGGGTGATAACCCAGGTTGGCAAAGAAGGGTGTTACCTTAGTAGATGCATTTCTGCGAGTTATTGTAGGAGAACTTCACTAGAGGAAAGAACTCCAACCAGTCATCCTGAGAGTGGCTGATATAGCAACAAAGATACTGCTCCAGAGTCTGATTAGTCTGCTCCATCTGCCCATTGGTCTGAGGATGATACGCTGAAGACAGACATTAATGCAAAGTGCATAACAAAATTCTTTCCAGAATTTGGAGGTAAACTGCACTCCCCAATCAGAAATGATCTCATCTGGAACTCCATGCAGCCGGAACACATTCTGAATGACCAGATCTACAGTCTCCTTAGCTGAGGGAAGACCAGTACAAGGAATAAAGTGGGCAGCTTTAGTAAGGCGATCTACTATGACCAGAATAGAGTTCCTTCCACCGAGGTGGGCAATTCCACTATAAAGTCCATAGAAATAGACCCCCAAGGGCGAGCAGGAATGGGCAGTGGTTGCAGCAATCCAGCAGGTGATACACAAGGAGTCTTAAAATGTGCACATACCTCACAAGAGAGAACGTAGCTCTTAATGTCCCTCAGACAGGTAGGCCACCAAAAGAAGCAGGCCCGAAACTCCTGTGTCTTCTGTACCCCCCAATGACCAGCCAACTTGGATCCATGGACAAACTTGAGAACCTGCAGCCTTATGACCTGCGGAACGTAAAAAAGTTGATCCCGGACCCACATAGCATTCATGAGAAGCAAGTTCACATCATCAGTCGGGTTAGCGATAAATGGGTCTGCGTCATAGGCCTCCTTAATAGTCTTCCATAAGTCCTTATCCTGGATGACTCCAACAAAGTTGGCATCTGACAAAATGGTCTTAGACGGGGTCCCAGGTACGGAATCCGTGGCATGGATTCGGGACAAAGCATCCGCTTTCCCATTACGTGAACCTGGGCGGTACGAGATGACAAAATTAAATTGGTTCAAAAACAAACTCCAACGAGCCTGACGTGGAGAAAGACATCTAGCAGATCTAAGAAATTCCAGATTACTATGATCCGTGAGCACAATAACTTGTTGGGCTGCCCCCTGCAGATGGTGCCTCCATTTCTGAAATGCAGTGATAATGGCTGGAAGCGCTTTATCTCCCACATCATTATTCCTCTCCACAGCAGAAAGTTTATGAGAGAAAAATGAACATGGATGTAACAGACCTTTCTCTCCTGTTCTTTGCGAGAGGATGGCCCCCAGAGCACAATCTGAAGGGTTCACTTCCACGATGAAAGGATGTGCTGGGTTAGGATGAATCAACAGAGGTGCAGAAGTAAAACGGGACTTAAGACAATCAAAAGCCTCTTGAGCATGTGTAGACCACAAGAAAGTATTTTCCTTCTTTGTTAGTTGCGCAATAGGTCGAACAATCTCAGAGAAATCACAAAAAAACCGTCTATAAAAATTAGTGAAGAGGATAAAACATTGTAACTTCTTGACATTTTTAGGTGCGGGCCAATCAAGAATAGCCTGGATCTTACTTGCCTCCATGTTAAGCCCCTGTGGCTAGATGACAAACCCAGAAATTGAATCTCTGTGTGATGGAACTCACAGTTCTCAGGCTTGATGTAGAGATCATTCTCTTTCAGCTGTCTTAAAACAGTCTTAACATGTTCTTGATGTTCCTGCAATGAATCAGAAAAAAAATCAAAATATCGTCCAACAAAATGATCTAGCATATCTCTAAAAATGTCATTAGCCAAGTGTTGAAAGGTTGCTGGAGCGTTGCAGAGACCAAAAGGCATCACAAAGTACTCGAAGTGCCCATAACGACATCTAAATGCCGTCTTCCATTCATCCCCAGAGCGGATCCGAACTAGGTTATAAGCTCCTCGAAGATCCAACTTAGAGAATATCTTAGCATGTCGTACTCTTTCCATTAGTTCAGGAATTAACGGCAAAGGATAACGGTTCCGAATGGTTAAATTGTTGAGCTCCCAATAGTCAATACAGGGTCTAAGAGTTCAATCCTTCTTTTTTACAAAAAAAATGGGTGCTCCTGCCGGTGATGAGGAGGGGCGAATGAAACCCTTAGCCAGATTCTCGTCAATGTACTCCTTTAAGGCCTGCAGCTCTGGAGTTGCTAGTGGGTAGACATTCTTAAATGGAATAGCTGCCCCCAGAAGCAGTTCAATAGGACAATCATAGGGTCTGTGAGGAGGAAGCTGATCTGCCATTTTCTTATTACATATATCAGAAAACTCATTATAAATGGATGGTAACAAAGATACCTTAGGGGTACATTCCGTATCCTGAGATCTTGCCTGACTTGTTAATGGTGTGTCTTTTGGTCAAAAAGTGATCTCCTTGGTCTCCCAGTTGATGATTGGGTTCTGTGCCTGCAGCCAGGAAATTCCTAGAAATAAAGGAAAATGTGGCGAAGAAATTAACATAAAGGAAAGCACTTCGTGATGATTGGATTCTATGCAAATCTCCAGAGGTTCTGTCTCCTGATCCACCGGTCCTGAAACTAGAGGGGAACATCCACTGTTTCCATGGTTACTATGGTGGCTCTCTGTTGCATCTGTATGCCATGTTCCTTGGCAAGGGAGAGATCCATAAAGTTACCCCCTGCCCCAGAATCCAGCATAGTTTCACAGGAGATCCATTGCCTCGAAAGCAAGATCTTAATGGGGATGGAGCAATGTGTATCTCTATCGTTCCGTATCTTTGGAGAGGTATTCATTGAAAGCAAATGGAAGACAGTATTCATAGAAAAACTGGACCCAGAAACAACAGATTCAACATCCTGATCTTCATACTCCCCCACAGCTGCTAGTACCTTGCTTGGCCACTTAGGACAGTTAATAAGGAAATGATCAGACTGACCGCAGTAAAAACACAAGCTCTCACGAAAACGATGCTCCCTGCACTCGTTACTCTCACGCCACTGTAAAGCATCCACTTGCATGGGAACTGGTTCAACTTGCCAATAGGATTTGCCTGAATGTTCTTTAGGAGGAAAGGGAGAGTTAGTGACACAATTAGAGGCTGCAAATCTCTCATGTCTAAGTTCTGTACTACGTATGTCAATGCGCACGCAATGCTGTATGAACGCCTCTAACTCATGAGGAGCATCTGCATGGGCTAACTCGTCCTTACTCACACTAGAAAGTACCCTCTTAACAATGGGTAATTAAGCATAACAGTGCCAGACCGTATCCACCGCCACCCGTCTAAATTCAGTAGAGTATTCAACAACAGAACGCTTACCCTGACGTAATGACAACAATGCAGTTCAGCTGTAGTGCAACAATTAGGATCATTAAACATCATAGACATTGTAGCTAGAAAATCGTCCAAGTGATTCAGACGAGGGTCGCGAGTCTCGATTAGCGGATTTGCCCAAGCGAGTGTTAGCACCACGCTGGCTTCCGGGCGTGTCACTTCACTCATCCGTGCTGCAGTTGGTTCCTTTCCCCCTCATGCTCCGCATGCTTTCAGCAGCACTTCCAGCCATGCCTCTGGCCATGTTCTAAGGGCACACGCGCGCGCTCCCGCCCTCTTAAAGGGCAAGCGCGTGCACTTGCTATTTCCTCCCGAGTCAATGGTTTTGAGGCATTATGTATATAGTGCTTCCTTTCCACTGGGGAGCAATCTTCCTGTTTCAGTATAGGTTGTGTAAGGTCACATACAAGTGCAAATCCTGCCTGCTGTACTCCAAGTACAAATCCTGCCTGTTGTACTCCAAGTGCAATTCCTGCCTGCTATACTCTAAGTACATATCCTGCCTGTTGTACTCCAAGTGCAATTCCTGCCTGCTGTACTCTAAGTACATATCCTGCCTGCGGTACTTCAAGTACAATTCCTGCCTGCTGTACTCCAAGTACAAATCCTGCCTGTTGTACTCCTAGTGCAATTCCTGCTGCTGTACTCTAAGAACATATCCTGCCTGCGGTACTCTAAGTGCAAATCCCACTTGCTGCACTCTGAAGCAAATCCCACTTGCTGCACTCTGAAGCAAATCCCACTTGCTGCACTCTGAAGCAAATCCCACTTGCTGCACTCTGAAGCAAATCCCACTTGCTGCACTCTGAAGCAAATCCCACTTGCTGCACTCTGAAGCAAATCCCACTTGCTGCACTCTGAAACAAATCCCACTTGCTGCACTCTGAAGCAAATCCCACTTGCTGCACTCTGAAGCAAATCCCGCTTGCTGCACTCTGAAGCAAATCCTGCTAGCTGCTCTCTGACGTAACAGCTCCTCGCCATGACTACCACCCTGGCCTCCTCACACACCTTACACAAAAATGCACACTTGGACTAGTACACAATTTATTTGTATGGTGCCAGGGTGTGGGAAAGCAGCCTCTCAGCCATGACCCGTCGGAGTACAGCGAGACACCCAGCAGTGGCTGCTGTTCCAGTCTATGAAGCCCCATTCTCTCAACTGAGCATCATACACTGGAAGATGGAGTGGGGGACCTCTATGTGTGCCAGGGCGTGGGAAAGCAGCCCCTCAGCCATGACCCTGCGGAGTACAGTGAAACACCCGCAGTGGTTGCTGTTCCAGTCTATGGAGCCCCATTCTCTCAAATGGGCACTATACACTGGAAGCTGGAGTGGGGGACCTCTATGTGGACTACAATGGATCAGCGTGGGACCTTCATGTGGACTATGGAGGACTGGGGTGGGTTTTTTTAAGAAATGGGTGAAAGAGGGAAATTGTGGAGTTTTTTCAAATAAATATTTTTTTCTGTGTTATTTTCTCTTTTTATTTACTGGGTCAGTAATGGAGTGTCTGATAGACCTTCTCCATTAATAACCCATGGGCTTGATGCCAGTGGACATTATACAGCTGACATCAACCCCAAAAACTATTACCCCAATTGCCACTGAACTACGGCAATCAAGAAGAGCCGAGGCTAAGTGCCAGAATTGCCACATCTAATATATGCACCATTTTTGGGGTGGCCGAGGGATGGTCTTATTAGGCTGGGAAGGGGCCAGTATCTATGAACCTTCCCATCATATTAATATCAGCCCCCAATTGAATTTTCTTAATTGATTATTAAAAATAGGGGGGACCACACATCATTTTTTGAGGGGTCTTTGTCAAGTGTCTGAAGCTCCAAAGACTGGAGCATCAGTCACTGCCGGGTCTCACTCTGTAGTCCGCTGGTGTTGTGGAGTACAGCGTGAGAGTGTGAATGATAAGCAGTGACATAACTGTGAGTAACCTATGAAGTCTCGAGAGCGAGGCTCCATAGGTCACTCCCGGTCATGTCCCGTGGGTGATGACGTTACTGACATCATCACCAGTGAGAAATAACCGCGAGTGATCTATGTAGCCTCGAGAGCGTGGTATCATAGTAGTAACACGATTTTCGGGAGAAGTCTATGTTTGGAGTTCAGCACCGGACACTAGGTGTCTGGTACGAACACCAAACTTTACAGTTCAGGTTCACTCAGTTCAAAAGCCAAAGTTAGTCAAAAATAAGTGTCAGATCTAACTCAATGAAAATTGTGTTTCCCATTGCCAATGCTGTTATGCCATCAGTTTCCCTTTTGAAGTTTGTCTTGTCTTTCTGTAGTTTAGCTCTGATATAGGTAACCCCTTCCTACTATTTGTATTTAGTTAGTTTTGAGTCATCCATCATTGTCTTATGTTCATCCTCTTTACATCCCTAGTTAAGAATCATCTTTTCATCTGCTGCTGTTGTGCATAATACAAGAATTTCAGCCTGAGAGTAAAGCTCTTCTGGAATCTTCCTACGTGCCTCTGCAGCTGAGTTGACCCTGTCTGACAATTTTTTTGGTGTGAGTATTGGTTCAATGCAGACATTTATAGCAAAGCATTGTCAAAAGAGCCCCACACTTGCAGCCCAGTTATGAAGTCAGAATAAAAGAGTTATTCCCATCTTAGCCAGTTGGAATAGGTGATTACTTGCTGATGACTGAAGGTCATTCTATTGGAATAGAGTGATATCAGTGCAGGGGCACCACAGCTTCATGCATTGTCTATATGGGATTGCAGGAGATAGCTGAGTGCAAAAAAATTCAATTTATCAAAAAGCAACCTATGTTCGATAACATAGGTTGTTGATGAGTCAATGTAAACTACTTATTTATATATTTTAAAAGATTCTTACGCAATCCTGTAGACTCCATCCGTGAAGCTGTATTAACAGTGTCACCGAAAAGGCAATATCTTGGCATTTTAATTCCAACTACACCGGCAGCACACGGTCCTGTGCAAAAAATTTCATAAACCAGTTTACAGCAAGCCGTGAATCATAAGCGTGGGAAGAAATATTAATTCACATGAAAGTACTAATTTTTTGAAAGAGAGAAAAGGGCAATTTTAAATCAAAGTGTAAAACTGGAGAAACAAAAAGAGCAAATAGGTTCTTATCTGATAACCAAGTGGTATAAAATGTTATAGGCACGCTCACCTGATAGGGTGGTGACAGTCACAACTCCTATAGAGACATGCAAAGGCTGCAGCAGGACCACCAAGGAGATATGTTGCAATATATGAGGAATATGGTGGTTCAGAGTCCACACTGCCCAAGGTTAAAAGATACACACGAAGGTGAAGCATGAATACAGTTTATTTTGTCAATGAGTTTCAAGGTTTTCAAACCTCTTCATCAGGACCAAACCACAATGATAAGACACAACTCAAAAAGTTCGGGATTATACAGACAATGTATGCAAAAAAGGCACGCAGCAACTAACCTTGTCATTGTAGCAGAAAATAGAATAACATAGTAACATAGTAACATAGTTATTAAGGTTGAAGGAAGACTTTAAGTCCATCTAGTTCAACCCATATCCTATCCTAACCTGCCTAACATGTTGATCCAGAGGAAGGCAAAAAAAACCCAAGTGGCAAACAGTAAGCTTCACATTGGGGAAAAAAATTCCTTCCCGACTCCACATACGGCAATCAGACTAGCTCCCTGGATAGGGAGACAAAATAAGACAAAATGTATAACTGTAAAAATAAAAATGAAATTTATTTATTAAAAATGATACATGTATATTTAATTTTTTATCCTTATCCATTTGTCACAAGTACATATATCTATTTCATTTTTACAGTTATATATTTTGTTTTATTCCTCTTGCAATCTTTGTATCTGCTACAATGACGAGGTACCATATGACCGCAATGGTTCGTTGCTGCGCACCTTTTCTTCAATACAATGTTTATATATTCCCGCACTTTTTCAGTTATATCTCATCATTGTGTTTGGTCCTGATGAAGAGGTTTGAAAACCTTGAAATGCACTAACAAAATAAACTGCAATCATGCTTCACCATTGTGTGTGATCGTATCTTTGAACCTTGGGCAGCGTGTACTCTGAACCATCATATTCCTCATTTATTGCAAAAGTGGAAATTTAAAGCTTTAAAAAAAATCAATACATGTAAACTGCACAACCTAAGGTCAAACATGTAATGAGATATAAAACCAGGGCGCTCCATAGAGCAGAAATCCTTTATAGAAAGGACATATGGTAGTGCGTACACATTAGAGGGATACGCAGATACCAGACCCAACTCTGTTTCAGAGGCAGAGATGGAATGAATCAGTCACAGCTTGCCTCAAGTGACGGTACAGTGCAGGAGTCACCACAATAATGTTAAAAAATTTAGATAAAAAAGGGGTGATAAAAGTGCTGCTGAGAGTGGCCAAAAGGCAGGTAGTATCTTCATAAGAATTTATTAAAACAAAATATGGGCTATGTTTGTTTCAACAATGGACAGATGTCTTACTCATGTCTTACCTACATGCCTAGCCTGAGTAAGACATTTGTCCATTGTTGAAATGCGTAGAATATATTTTTATTAATAAATTCTTCTGAAGATATTACCTAACTCTGTCGCACTCAGCAGCACTTTTATCACCACCGTTATTATCCATAATTTTTAACATTTTTTTCTGAGTTCACACATGAGCAATGCATTCATCTCTATTAATGTTTTCTGCAACTAAAAACATGCTGGTTTGCTGAAATTTGCCTTGCTTATGTAGGTTTTACAGTTGAAACATTTATTTGATATGGATAAGCAAATTTTGCCACTGCATCTGTTTGTAGCCGTAATGAAATCCTCTGGGTAATGTTATCAAGCCTCATAAACTAATAGCATAAATACATATCAAAATGACCTCATGTGGCTACTGGATTATGCTAGAAGAAATTGATTGTGAAATCTGTAAAAAGTCTTGGTTTTGTCATAAGGCCTTATTCAGATGTCAGTGGTTCTATTATTCTGCAAAAGAAATGGTTCAAGTTCCATCAATGTTTTTATATGATTTTCATCAGTTGTTTTTACTATCTGTGTTTAATCAGGGAATTTCTTGTATGAAAAAATAAGTAAATAAATTGCAGTTTCTCCTCCCTATTACACTATTAACCCCTTTACACCATGGCCATTTTCCATTTTTTCCTCTTCGTTTTTTCTTCCCCTTCTTCCATGAGCCATAATTTTTTTATATTTCTGTTAATATAGCCGTATGAGGGTTAGTTTTTTTGCAGGAGGAGTTGTACTTTTGAATGACACCATTGATTTTACCATATAGTGTACTGGTAAACAGGAAAAAAAAAGAGGGTGAAATTGCAAAAATAAGTGCAATCACACGATTGTTTTTTATTTTTCTTATTTACCATATTCACTATATGGTAAACTGAGCTGGTAATATGATTCCCCGGGTCAGTGTGAGTATGTAGATACCAAATATATATAGTTCATTTTTTATTTAAGTGGTGAAAAAAAATCTAAAATTTGTATGAAAAAAGTTTTTGGGTTTGTTGCCATTTTTTGAGACCCATAGTGCTTTCATTTTTTGGGATCTAGAGCTGGATGGCGGCTTACTTTTTGTACCCTGAGCTGACGGTGTTATTGATACCATTTTGAGGTAAATACAATGTTTTGATTGCCTTTTATTGCAATGTTGCAGTGGCCAAAAAAATGTAATTTTGGTGTTTTTTTTTAAATTCTCCTTACTAGTGATAGGTAAGATCACAACAACAAAACTACGGATTTACATCATATAGTGACCGTAAATAAAGTGTTCCAGCAATTTTAATCATTAAAAAATCAAATTTATTATTACATTTAAAATTTTGTACATAAAAACAAAAAAATGCCCAGTAGAAGGCAATCAAATCCCCTACCATATCAAGGATAATATATATAGCATATCCAAAGCCAATATCAATGTGACAATGTTCACATAGTCCATAATGTATGTAATCCACTAAAATAGAAACATTATCGCAATAAATTTGCACTATATAATTAATTTATTTTAAAATAAATCCCCAATACGATAAATAATGCCTATCTGTGAAAGTTGCACCTAAACGGTTAATACAATTAACTTAGGCAAACACGTGTGGATACATCACTCATGAGGCACAATATGATACAATTGTATCTATCTATCAAGGATATACATGGATGATTGGATATATAGATTCTAAATCAAACAGTGCCAACAAAAGCACAAGATCCGTATCACAAATTGTGCACAAACAGTGAACAGGCTAAATTACCTAATGGCTGGACAGCGTGACCGTGACTGGCCTTACCTCCTCCACCCCAACACACGTTTCGCAATAGCTTCATCCAATCATCCATGTATAGCCTTGATAGATAGATACAATTGTACCATATTGTGCCTCATGAGTGATGAAATCCATACTGAGCCTGTGAGAGTCTGTGTCTGACTCTGGAAATATATACGGAGATTGACAATTATCCCTAGACTGTATACAGCTGTACGCTTCTGATACATTAGCCTTTTTCTGCTTTTTATATTCTGGTGTAATCCATACTGAGCCTGTGAGAGTCTGTGTCTGACTCTGGAAATATATACGGCGATTTACAATTATCCCTACACTGTAAACAGCTGTACGCTTCTGATACATTACCCTTTTTCTGCTTTTTATATTCTGGTCTAATCCATACTGAGCCTGTGAGCGTCTGTGTGTTACTCCTGAAATATATATGGAGAACTGAAATTACCCCAACACTGTATACAGCTGTGCTCTGGTGATACAGTACCCTTTTTCTACTTTTTATATTGTGGTCTAATCCATACTGAGCCTGTGAGCGTCTGTGTGTTACTCTGGAAATATATGCAGAGATTTAAAATTACACCAACACTATATACACCTGGTATTTTCTGATACAGTACCCTTTTTCTGCTTTTTATATTCTGGTCTAATCCATACTGAGCCTGTGAGCGTCTGTGTGTTACTCTCGAAATATACCGTATATGCTCGTGTATAAGCCGACCCGTGTATAAGCCGACCCCCCTAATTTTGCCACAAAAAACTGGGAAAACTTATTGACTCGTGTATAAGCCGGGTGTATAAACTGCCAACCTGCTCTGTGCTGCCCCCGTCCTGCTCCTTGCTCCCCCATCCAGCTCTGTGCTCCCCCATTCTCCTCTGTACTCCCCCCCTCCTGCTCCATCCTCCGCTGTGCTCCCCCATTCCTTCTCCGTCCTCCTGTGCCCCCCCGTCCTGCTCCGTGCTCCTCTGTGCCCTCCATCCTCCCCCCGTCCTGCTCCGTGCTCATTGTCCTCCTCCATGCTTCCCCCGTCCTCCGTTCTCCCCCCCTCCTGCTCCGTGCTCATTGTCCTCCTCCATGCTTCCCCCGTACTCCGTTCTCCCCCGTCCTGCTCCGTGCTCATTGTCCTCCTCCATGCTTCCCCCGTCCACCGTTCTCCCCCCGTCCTGCTCCGTGCTCCTTGTCCTCTCCTCCATGCTCCCCCCATCCTCCTCCATCATACTCACCCTCCCCGTGCCATCGCTGAACGTCCCTGCAATCCTGCGTTCTCCCCGGCTTCCTGCAGCTCTCCTGTGCTGAGCGGTGACGTAATACCGCTCATTAAGGCCATGAATATGGATGCTACGCCTATGGGAGTGGCGTCGCGTCCATATTACATGACCTTAATGAGCGGCATACTTCACCGCTCAGCAAAGGAGAGCTGCAGGAAGCCGGGGAGAATGCAGGATTGCAGGGACGTTCAGCGATGGCACAGGGAGGGGTGAGTATGATGTCCCAGCCACCGGCTCCTGCCGCGGCACCCCCTCCCCCGCTGGTTTCTGCCCAATGACTCATGTATAAGCCGAGGGGGCATTTTCAGCACGAAAAAAGGTGCTGAAAATCTCGGCTTATACACGAGTATATACGGTAGACGGAGATTTAGAATTATCCCGACACCGTATACAGCTGTACGCTTCTGATACAGTACCATATATCTGCTGGCATTTTGGGTACATTTTCCCAAACTTAAGGAAGTATGGTGGAAGAGGCCGCGGACGTGGGAGGGGGGGCAGCTGGTACTGATGGTGGTGGTGGTGCATCTGATGGTAGTGCCAAAAGCACAATAGCACCTAAGGCAGGAGGAGTTGAGTCTGCGTCATCATCTGGCTCCAGAAGGCCTGGAAGGCTCCCTTTTCTGGGAGTAGGTAAACTGCTTTTAAAGCCGGAGCATCAGGAACAGGTTGTCTGACATTGCCGAAACAGCCTCCAGCTCTATCGTCTCCTCTTCTGAAATTTCAAAAAATGCAAGCACTGAGTCGTCAGTGCAGGCTCCTGGTCAGGAACAACACCTTTCCTTGTGTCCTTCACCCCCACCAAAAGTGAAGGATGCGACAGGCCACACTTCAGAATACTCCATGGAGCTCTTTTCACATACCATGCCTGGGTTATCAAGTCAAATTCCCCAGTCCAACATGAATCTGACATGTAGTGCACTGATGCACAGCCACTGCTAGATGATTCTGCTGGTACATTCACACAGAGCACTACATTGCCCTCACTGTCCACTGAGCCAGAATCTGACCCTGATGAAACTCAGGTGTCCCTTCCCGCATACTATACCACCTTACACGGTGACACAGAGGAAGGTGCAGATGAAATTGAAGAGGAGGTGATGGATGACCCAGTTGTTGACCCGGATTGGCATCCATTGGAGGAAGAGGGTGCCGCTGGCAATAGCTCAGAAGAGGAGAAGGATCCGCAGCAGGCATCGACATCGCAGGAGCGGTTATCTGGCAGGCCCGTAGCAGTCCAAAAACGTGTTAAAAAAACAAAAAGAGTTGCAGGACAGTTTGGCCAGACGGTCAAATTACCACAGCGGGCAAGCCCTGAAAATGTATACCATAGTAGGAAGAGTGCAGTGTGGCACTTTTTTGACCAAAATCCTATTGATGAGGCAAAGGTTATCTGTAAGAAGTGCGGAAGGACCTTTAGCCGAGGGAAAAATCTCCAAAATTTGAATAGCAGTTGCATGCTTAGATGTTATGTTTAGGTAGCTGAGGAGATAAAGCAAAAACGGCAATACACCAGAGAGGCTGGAACCTATTGGATTGCAGTAACCTGAACTAACCACACAACTAGAGGTAGCCGTGGAGCGTTCCTACGTTGATCCTAGACGCCTCGTCACAGCCTGAGAGATAACTACACCTAAAGGCAGAGTGATGAAAGCTATTTGCCCCGGAGCAGATCCCCAAAGAAAATAGGAAGCCCCCAAACATGTAATGGCGGTTAGACAAGAAGAAGCACGGACACAGACAGAAAATAGAATGAGCAAACGCTGGGGCCCAATCTGTCTAGACAGAAAAGTACAGGAACGAATTCTAACTGCAATCCAATAAAAAACCCTAAAAATACCAACTCTTCTGATTGCAAAAACACCTGAGATCACACGATCTCCACCACCTAAATCAGATCTCTGGTGTAACAAAACTAAGCCGCAGCCACTGAAAAAACAGGAAAAAGCAAATGAACAAATAACAGTGGCTACAGATAAACTGAGAGGAGCACAGGCCCTAGGAGGGGCTGACCTCCACAAAAGTGCAGAAAATTATGCAAAAAGCAAGCACAAAAAAAAAGCAGAAAACATCTTATCTGAAAGCAGCAGATGCATGCAAGACTCCAGCAAACTTCCAAATGAACCAGGAACCACAATTGAGACAAGAACAATTGATCACCGGCAACCATCATGGGAGGGAACCTGTTATGCTTTGGTAGCTGAGGAGAGTAAGCAAAAACAGCAATACACCAGAGAGGCTGGAACCTATTGGATTGCAGTAACCTGAGCTAACCGCACAACTAGAGGTAGCCGTGGAGCGTTCCTACGTTGACCCTAGACGCCTCGTCACAGCCTGAGAGATAACTACACCTAAAGGCAGAGTGATGAAAGCTATCTGCCCCAGAGCAGATCCCCAAAGAAAATAGGAAGCCCCCAAACATGTAATGGCGGTTAGACAAGAAGAAGCACGGACACAGACAGAAAATAGAATGAGCAAATGCTGGGGCCCAATCTGTCTAGACAGAAAAGTACAGGAAAGAATTCTGACTGCAATCCAACAAAAAACCCTAAAAAATACCAACTCTTCTGATTGCAAAAACACCTGAGATCACACGATCTCCACCACCTAAATCAGATCTCTGGTGTAACAAAACTAAGCCACAGCCACTGAAAAAACAGGAAAAAGCAAATGAACAAATAACAGTGGCTACAGATAAACTGAGAGGAGCACAGGCCCCAGGAGGGGCTGACCTCCACAAAAGTGCAGAAAATTATGCAAAAAAGCACAAAAAAAAAGCAGAAAATATCTTATCTGAAAGCAGCAGATGCATGCAAGACTCCAGCAAACTTCCAAATGAACCAGGAACCACAATTGAGACAAGAACAATTGATCACCGGCCACGATCATGGGAGGGAACCTGTTATGTTTTGGTAGCTGAGGAGAGTAAGCAAAAACGGCAATACACCAGAGAGGCTGGAACCTATTGGATTGCAGTAACCTGAACTAACCGCACAACTAGAGGTAGCCGTGGAGCGTTCCTACGTTGATCCTAGACGCCTCGTCACAGCCTGAGAGATAACTACACCTAAAGGCAGAAAGATGAAAGCTATCTGCCCCGGAGCAGATCCCCAAAGAAAATAGGAAGCCCCCAAACATGTAATGGCGGTTAGACAAGAAAAACGGACACAGACAGAAAATAGAATGAGCAAACGCTGGGGCCCAATCTGTCTAGACAGAAAAGTACAGGAAAGGATACTAACTGCAATAAAAAAAACCCTAAAAAATACCAGCTCTACTGATTGCAAAAACAACTGAGATCACACGACCTCTACCACCTAAATCAGTTCTCTGGTGTATCAAAACTAAGCCGCAGCCACTGAAAAAACAGGAAAAAGCAAATGAACAAACAACAGTGGCCCCCAGACAAATCGAGAGGAGCACAAGCCCCCCGAGGGACCGGCTGACCTCCACAGAAGTGCAGGAGCAATGCAAAAAGCAAGCACAAAATAAAAGCAGAAAATCTTATCTGATAGCAGAAGATCAGGCAAGACTCAGCAAGCTTCCAAATGAACCAGGAACCACAATAGAGACAAGAACAATTAATCACCGGCAACCATCATGGGAGGGAACCTCCCTTATATCAGACCAGTCTGTGATGCCAGATTGCCACTCCTCGCTGAAAGGTTCAGTACTGTCAGTAACCACCAGAGGGAGCCTCTGCTCAGAAACTATTTTTAGCACATTCATAACAGTACCCCCCCTTATGGAGGGGTCATCGAACCCTCACTTGTGCAACTAGGTCGATCAGGATGAGCTCGGTGATAGGCATGGATCAGTCTCCTAGCATGGATGTCCGAAGCAAACACCCAAAAATTGTCCTCCTGACCATAACCTCTCCACTTAACCAAATACTGGAGTTTCTGTCTAGAAAAATGAGAATCCAATATTTTCTCAACCACATACTACAGATTGCCCTCAACCAAAACAGGGTCAGGAGGCACAGCCATAGGAACCACTGGCTCGACAAACCTGTTCAATAAGGACTTGTGGAACACGTTATGGATCTTAAATGTCCCTGGAAGAAGCAAACGGAAGGAAACAGGATTAAGAATCTCCATGATCTTATATATGTCCAATGAACCTGGGCTTAAACTTTGGAGATGCAACCCTCATAGGGATATTTCTTGAGGACAACCAAACCAAGTCCCCCACTTTAAACCGAGGACCATCAGTCCTATGCCGGTTGGCAAACCGTTGAGCCTTCGCCGGAGAGAGAGACAACCTCTCCACTACCTGGTCCAAATCTGCTGCATTCTCTCCACAACAGAGTCAACACCCGGACAGACAGAAGCCTCCGCCTGTCCCGAAGAAAATCAAGGGTAAAACCCAAAATTGCAGAAAAATGGAGACATCAAGGTGGCAGAGCTAGCCCTATTATTAAGGGCAAACTCAGCCAAAGGCAAAAAAGAGACCCAGTCATCTTGATCAGCAGACACAAAACATCTCAAATAAGTTTCCAAGGTCTGGTTTGTTCTCTCGGTCTGTCCATTGGTCTGAGGATGAAAAGCAGAGGAGAAAGATAACTGAACACCAAGTTTAGAACAAAATGTCCTCCAAAATCTGGAAACAAACTGGACTCCTCTGTCAGACACAATGTTCTCCGGAATGCCATGTAACCGAACCACGTGCTGAAGGAACAAAGGCAACAATTCGGATGAGGAAGGTAACTTAGGTAATGGCACAAGATGTATCATCTTGGAAAACCTATCACAGATTACCCAGATAACGGTCATTCTCTGAGAAACAGGGAGGTCGGAAATAAAATCCATAGAGATATGGGTCCATGGCCTCTTGGGCACAGGTAATGGCATTAACAAACCACTAGAGCGAGAGCAAGGCTTGGAGCGAGAGCAAGTCCCACAGGACTGCACAAATTCCCTGACGTCACGAGAGAAAATAGTAGGCCACCAAAAGGACTGACTCACCAAGTCTCTGGTACCAAAAATCCCGGGATGACCAGCCAACGCGGAACAATGAATCTCAGACATCACACTCTTCTTCCACTGGTCTGGGACAAACAATTTCCCAATAGGGCAGCGCTCACGTTTATCTTCCTGACTCCCTTCCAGAGCCAGTCTCAAATTGGGCGAGATGGCGGAAAGAACTACACCCTCTTTCAAAATAACAGTAGTATCAGATTACTCAGGAGAGTCCGCAAAGGAACTCCTCGAGAGGGCATCCGCCTTAACATTCTTAGTGCCAGGAAGAAAAGAAACCACAAAATTAAAACGTGTGAAAAACAAGGCCCACCTGGCCTGTCTAGGATTAAGTCGCTTGGCTGATTCGAGATAAACCAGATTCTTATGGTCCGTGAGGACCACCACCTGATGTTTGGCTCCTTCCAGCCAATGTCTCCACTCTTCAAAAGCCCACTTCATGGCCAATAACTCCCGATTACCCACGTCATAATTACGTTCAGTTGGAGAAAAATTTCGAGAGAAAAAGGCACAAGGGTTACTCTTAGAGGTCTCTGGATCTCTTTGGGACAAAACATCACCTGCCCCAATTTCAGAGGCATCAACCTCCACCTGAAATGGTAGAGAAACATCAGGCTGCCATAGAACAGGAGCAGAAGTGAATCTCTGCTTAAGTTCCTGAAACGCAGAGACTGCCTCAGGAGGCCAATTCACCACATCAGAACCCTTTTTGATCAAATCAGTCAATGGTTTAACAATACCG
Organism: Oophaga sylvatica; assembly: GCA_033576555.1. Taxonomy (NCBI): domain Eukaryota; kingdom Metazoa; phylum Chordata; class Amphibia; order Anura; family Dendrobatidae; genus Oophaga; species Oophaga sylvatica. Next base: position 1,284,820 of record JARQOD010000009.1, read on the forward strand.
GAGAAATTACCAATAAATTTACGATAAAAATTGGCAAAGCCCAAAAATCTCTGAAGAGCCTTTAATGAAGTAGGTTGGACCCAATCACAGATGGCTTGAACCTTGACCGGGTCCATTTCAATAACAGACGGAGACAAAATGAATCCCAGAAATGAGACCTTCTGTACGCCAAAAAGACACTTTGATCCCTTCACATACAGTGCATTCTCTCTCAAAATCTGGAACACAGTCCGAACATGTTTCACATGAAAGTCCCAGTCATTGGAAAAAATCAAGATATCATCCAAATAAACAATCAGAAATTTATCCACAAAATCCCTGAAAATATCATTCATGAAGGATTGGAAGACGGAAGGAGCATTAGTGACCCCAAAGGGCATCACTAGGTACTCAAAATGCCCCTCTGGGGTATTAAACGCCGTCTTCCATTCATCCCCGTGCTTAATGCGAATAAGGTTATACACCCCCCTGAGGTCAAGCTTGGTAAACCAACTCGCACTTTTCACCCTAGAAAACAGGTCAGAAATCAAGGGTAACGGATATTGATACTTCACAGTGATCTTATTCAAGAGACGATAATCAATACACGGCCTCAATGAACCATCCTTTTTGGCCACAAAGAAAAAACCGGCACCCAAGGGTGAAGAGGATGATCTGATATGACCCTTCTCCAATGACTCCTTGATATAAGATCGCATAGCCTCATGTTCAGGTACAGACAAGTTAAAAAGGCGACCTTTAGGAAATTTACCACCAGGCACTAATTCAATAGCGCAATCGTAGCTCCTGTGAGGGGGCAAAGATGCAGATTTACTTTCACTAAATACATCCGAAAAATCAGTCAAAAAGTCAGGAACATCCTGAGACTTGGGAGAGGCAGAAAAAACAGGAGTGTCGGCATTAACACATTGGCAGCCCCAACTGGTCACAGACACAGATTTCCAATCCAAAACAGGATTATGAGACTGTAACCAAGGGAAATCTAGTACAATAATGTCATGCAGATTATACAGCACCAGAAATTTGCAACTCTCCTGATGATCTGGTTCAACCCTCATTATCACCTGAGTAGAAAACTGGGGTTTATTCTCCGCCAAAGGGGTGGAATCAATGCCCAGTAGGGGAATAGACTTCCGCAGGGGTATCATGGGAAACCCACAACGTTTGGCAAAGTCAAAATCCATCAGGTTAATAGCTGCTCCTGAATCAACAAAAGCCTGAGCAGAAATTGTGGACAGGGAGCAAATCAGGGTAACAGTCAACAGAAATTTAGTCTGAACACTACCCAAGACAACTGAGCGTGTAAAACGTCTTCCTCGCTTAGGACAGACTGAAATAGCATGAGAGGCATCACATTACCACAGTAGAAACATAACCCATTGCGCTTTCGAAACTCATGACGCTGTGCCCCAGAAGTCACTCTATCACACTGCATGGGCTCAGAAGCTGGCTCACAAGGCAACACCATCTCACGCATACCTCTGCGCTCACGCAAAGTCTGTCAATTTGAATAGCCAATGACATAGAATCATTGAGACCAGAGGGAGCTGGGAATCCCACCATAACATCCTTTACATTCTCTGACAGCCCCTTCCGAAAAAGGGCTGCCAAAGCATCATCATTCCATTTGGTCAGGACTGCCCACTTTCGGAATTTCTGATAGTACAACTCAGAGTCTTCAAGACCCTGATTTAATGCCACCAAGGTTTTTTCAGCTTGATCAGTGATATTAGGTTCATCATACAATAACCTCAGAGTCAGAAAAATGTATCCATATCATTCAAAACAGGATCCCCAGGTGTCAGGGAAAAAGCCCAATCCTGAGGATTGCCGCGCAGCAGAGAGATGACAATTTGAACCTGCTGTGCTGCGTTACCTGAGGACTTAGGCTTTAAGGCAAAAAACAACTTACAGTTATTTTTGAAATTCAGAAATTTAGCCCGATCCCCAAAAACAAATCTGGCATGGGAATCCTAGGTTCCAAAACCCGGCAACCCAGCAAGATAGGTAGCAATACTCCGAACCTCAGTGGCAAGCTGATCCACACGGCCAGACAACTGTGCAAACTCCATTGAGAGAAAAAAAAATCCTCCTCAGCACCTAGAGAAAAAGAGGGAAAAAATGCAACAGACAGAAAAAAAAAAAAAAAAATCTCTGACAACTCTGACAACTTTTTTCTTTCCACACTATTTTTCCCTTCTGTGATTACCATATAATTTTCAGTTAGGGCCGGTGATACTGTTATGTTTCGGTAGCTGAGGAGGACAGGAACAACAGCAGGGCAGCCGGACACCTGAGATGTTGGTAACTGATGGGTTGCAGATTCCTAAACTAACGACACAACTAGAGGTAGCCGTGGAGCGTTCCTACGTTGATCCTAGACGCCTCGTCACAGCCTGAGAGATAACTACACCTAAAGGCAGAAAGATGAAAGCTATCTGCCCCGGAGTAGATCCCCAAAGAAAATAGGAAGCCCCCAAACATATAATGGCGGTTAGACAAGATAAAAATACAAACATAGGCAGAAAATAGACTGAGCAAATGCTGGGGCCACAAGCTGACTAAATAGGATAGGACAGGAGAGATTACTTTCTGCAACCCAGAAAACCCTACAAAAATCCAACAATTCTGATTGCAAAAATACTGAGATCACACGATCTCGCCACCCACTAAATTAGGTCTCAGTGTGAACAAAAACCAAGCCGCAGCCCCTGAAGAAACAGGAAAGAGCAAATGAGCAAATAACAGTGGCTGCAGATAAACTGTGAGGAGCTCAGGCCCCAGGAGGGGACCTGGCTGACCTCCACAGACGTGCAGAAAACAATGCAAAAAGCAAGCACAAAAAGAAAAGCAAAAAATATCTTATCTGAAAGCAGGAGATGCAGGCAAGACTCCAGCAAACTTCCAAATGAACCAGGAACCACAATTGAGACAAGAACAATTGATCACCGGCAACCATCATGGGAGGGAACCTCCCTTATATCAGACCAGTCAGTGAACCCAGATTGCCACTCCTCGCTGAAAGGTTCAGTACTGTCTGTAACCACCAGAGGGAGCCTCTGCTCAGAAACCATCTCTAACACATTCACAAGACACAGGGCAGGCAGGCACGGCTGAGACACAGGGCTGGCAGGCACGGCAGAGACACAGGGCTGGCAGGCACAGCTGAGACACAGGGCTGGCAGGCACAGCTGAGACACAGGGCTGGCAGGCACGGCTGAGACACAGGGCTGGCAGGCCACGGCTGAGACACAGGGCTGGCAGGCACAGCTGAGACACAGGGCTGGCAGGCATGGCTGAGACACAGGGCTGGCAGGCACGGCTGAGACACTGGGCTGGCAGGCACGGCTGAGACACAGGGCTGGCAGGCACGGCTGAGACACAGGGCTGGCAGGCACGGCTGAGACACAGGGCTGGCAGGCACGGCGGAGACACAGGGATGGCAGGCACGGCGGAGACACAGGGTAGGCGGGCATGGCTAGGACTCAGGGTAGGCGGGCACGGCTGAGACACAGGGTAGTGTCCTGTTCACACAGCAAATGCAGATGCTGGAACTGACTGGAAGGAATGGTGTATGGAGGAACAGGTATAGACCTGTTCACACAGGAGGAAAACCGCAAGGCTGCGGAGAAGGGCTGTAGAGCAGCAAAAGGTTCTGCAGCGGCAGGAGCAAAGCAAAGAGGAACCGCAATGTATGCAGAGAGGAGCTGTAGCAAGAGGTTCTGCAGCTGCAGGAGTGAAGCAGAGCAGAACCACAAGATATGTGGAGAGGAGCTGCAGCAAGAGATTACTGCAGCGGCAGGAGCAAAGCAGAGTGGAACAGAGCAGAACCGCAGGAGTGCGGACAAAAGGAGTAAAGTGATTCAGAGAGAACACAAGGCAAGACACAGCAGGGAAGGAAACCACAGACAAGGAAATGACACGAGACAAGGTACAGGGACAAAGACACAGGGACCAGGATATTCTGCCTCCTGGAGGGCAGAAAGGACAAGTACAATACAAAGTCAGGAACAATAGCACAGAGACCAGGATATACTGCCTCCTGGAGGGCGGACAAACAGGTACAAGGGAAAGCTAAGAGTGAAGCCTCCAAAGATGGAGGAACACAGAGCAAGACCTGGCAGCTCAGTAGCAAAACACTAACTGAGTTAACACATTGCACAGGCCAGATCTACAGGGTGGAGCTGCCCTAAATACTAGAGGGCTAATGGTAATTGGTCAGGGACATATTAAACAGGTGCACCCTGACTCCATAAGAACCAGAGAGTTCTGGCGCCGCCCCCCTATGTACACAGCCAGGAAACATGCAAAGAGCAGATAGAAGACAAGAGGCACAAAGCATGGATCTGGCAGCAGACAGAAATCACAGATAGACCTTAAGCAGTGAGCAGGTTGGTGTGCAGGAGATGGGAGGCCATGTAGTGATGCCAGCAGAGTTGTTACAGGCATAGTCAAAGCCCAGACCTTAATACAATTGCAAATCTGTTGTCAGACTTAAAGATTGCTGTTCACCAGAGAAAACCATCTTATTTGAAGGAGCTGGAGCAGTTTTGCCTTAAGGAATGGGTGAAAATCCCAATGGCAAGATGTGGAAAGCTCATAGAGACTTATCCAAAGCAACATGCAGCTTTAATTGCCACAAAAGGAGTCTCTACAAAGTACTGACTTTATTGGGGTTAATAGTTATGCACACCAAAGTTTTCAGTTATTTTGTCCTATTTGCTGTTTTCTTCACATTAAAAAAACCAAATGTTCACAGTTGTAGGCATGTTCTATGTATAAACTGATGCGAGCCTTCAAAAAAACACACTGAAATTCCAAGTTGTAAGGAAGCAAAATATCAAAAAAGGCAAGGGGGTGAATTATTTCAAAATCCACTCTATTTTGAACACGTTAATTGCATACCTGAGTGAATTCCAATTCGGATCCATACAGGCAATCCAGGCAAATGGTTTAATTCAAAAGAACCCATAAAACTAAGAATATCCAAAGCCATTCTGCATATATCTATTGCATGTCGATTTCCATTTCGATTAGGAAGACCACTGACCACCATATAAGCATCTCCAATTGTTTCAACCTTAGGATGACATAAACATTTAGGTTACAGAATAATGCTTATTACCTTCTTAGGTTACATTCACACATATGTTTTTCTCATCTGATTGCCAATGTGATGTTAAACTGGAGAGTACACAGACAAATTGAGTTTAAATAAACCATTCACACATCCCTTGTTTTAATGGATCCTTGTGTCTATTCTCATTCATTTTTGCGGATCAGATTCAACCATTAAAATCTACGGCGAACTTTAAAAAATGAATGAATAATGAAAGCCATCCATTTCTCAATTATTTTTAACTGACCCACTGCTAAGAGTCAACAGAAAAAGACACTTTTAAAGAAAAATGGATGCAAAAACAGGAGCAAAATAAATGACATGTGGGAATAAAACAGTCCACATTTGTCAAGAGTAAAAATGTACAGTCATGGCCAAAAGTTTTGAGAATGACACAAATATTAATTTTTACAAAGTCTACTGCTTCACTTTTTCTAATGGCAATTTGCATATACTCCAGAATGTTATAAAGAGTGATCAGCTTAACAGCAATTACTTGCAAAGTCAATATTTGGCTAGAAAATGAACTTTATCCCCCAAAACACATTTCAACATCATTGCAGCCCTGCCTTGAAAGGACCAGCTAACCTCTTTTCAGTGATTTCTCCATTAACACAGGTGTGGGTGTTGATGAGGACATGGCTGGAGATCAATCTGTCATGATTAAGTAAGAATGACACCACTGGACACTTTAAAAGGAGGCTGGTGCTTGGCATCATTGTTTCTCTTCTGTTAACCATGGTTATCTCTAAAGAAACACGTGCACTCATCATTGCAATGCACAAAAATGGCCTAACAGGGAAGAGTATCGCAGCTAGAAAGATTGCACCTCAGTCAACAATCTATCGCATCATTAAGAACTTCAAGGAGAGAGGTTCCATTGTTGCCAAAAAGGCTTCAGGGCGCCCAAGAAAAACCAGCAAGTGCCAGGACCGTCTCTTAAAAGTGTTTCAGCTGTGGGATCGGGCTACCAGCAGTGCAGAGCTTGCTCAGGAATGGCAGCAGGCAGGTGTGAGTGCATCTGCACGCACTGTGAGGCGGAGACTCTTGGAGCAAGGCCTGGTCTCAAGGAGGGCAGCAAAGAAGCCACTTCTCTCCAGAAAAAACATCATGGACAGACTGATATTCTGCAAAAGGTACAGGCAGTGGACTGCTGAGGACTGGGGTAAAGTTATTTTCTCTGATGAATCCCCTTTTCAATTGTTTGGGACATCAGGAAAACGCCTCATTCGGAGAAGACAAGGTGAGCGCTACCACCAGTCTTGTCTCATGTCAACTGTTAAGCATCCTGAAACCATTCATGTGTGGGGTTGCTTCTCAGCCAAGGGAATCGGCTCTCTCACAGTCTTGCCTAAAAACACAGCCATGATTAAAGAATGGTACCAGAATGTCCTCCAAGAGCAACTTCTCCCAACCCTCCAAGAGCAGTTTGGCGATCAACAATGCCTTTTCCAGCATGATGGAGCACCTTGCCATAAAGCAAAGGTGATAACTAAATGGCTCAGGAAACAAAACATAGAGATTTTGGGTCCATGGCCTGGAAACTCCCCAGATCTTAATCCCATTGAGAACTTGCGGTCAATCATCAAGAGACGGGTGGACAAACAAAAACCTAAACATTCTGACAAAATGAAAGCATTGATTGTGCAAGAATGGACTGCTATCAGTAAGAATTTGGTCCAGAAGTTGATTGAGAGCATGCCAGGGAGAATTGCAGAGGTCCTGAAGAAGAAGGGTCAACACTGCAAATATTGACTTGCTGCATTAACTCATTCTAACTGTCAATATAAGCTTTTGTTACTCATATGTTTGCAATTATTATATTTCTGTCTGTGATAAAAACATCTGTCAAACACACATAAAAACCAGAGGGCAGCAGATCATGTGAAAATATAATATTTGTGTCATTCTCAAAACTTTTGGCCATGACTGTAAATAAATGTTTACATGCAGTCTAAAGCAATCTTCATGTCATGTTTTTGCCTTGTTTTTCACAGAAAAAAATGCAGAAAAACCATAGCAAAACAGCAATTAAGAATCATTAAACATCCATGCAGATCGGTCCGAGATCAGCCAGCTTTGTTATTTCAATGAGTCTGTCATGCTCAAGTCGGGACAAATAAAAACAAGGAAGACAAGCTGATGGAGCGCCAGGCTGGCAGTCAACAGAGACATATATTGAGAGGCGTCCAATGCAGCTACTGTCGGGTGCCTCAATGAGGAAAAACAATAAAATGCAGGAAACTCCGGTCACAGGGAAGCGCAAAGGACACAGATGAATGTGCCACCTGATGAAGACGAAGCTTTTCCGTCAAAACGTGTTGTGGATTTCAATTTTTAAAAATAAAAATGTTAATTTTTTCATCTGTGTCCTTTGCGCTCCCCTGTGACCGGAGTTTCCTGCATTTTATGCTCAAGTCGGGAGACCCACTGTCAGTGTGTGCATAAGCAGTCCATGCTATGACCAATTTGCACGGAAATCTGAATGAACCATTATTGTCCCATCAAACCTAATGATATTTCTAAAATCTCATGCATATTGCTTATTTTTTTTCCTTGCAAATGTGAAGCAGTTTCCAATTTTCAGCATTATAATAATTTCAAACATCAGTTATTTTTCTTGTACGTAAAAAACAGACCGATTGTCATCAGTGTTTGGTCAATGTGTCAGTTTTTATCATCAGCACTTCATCAGTGATTTTCTCATATGCTAAAATATAAATTGCAATGTTAAAAATGGACAACATATGGATGGCACACGGATGTCTTCTGAGTATTGCCAGTGATTTCATGGATCCGAAGACTTGAACAGAGACATATGAACACAGAGACATATGAACAGTAACAAAATCTTTAATCCAAGGGCAGATCTGTGCAGCTGCACAGGCGCCCAAGAGGTAAGGGGACCCACTGCCATCTTCAAAGGAGATAGAATTGTGCATTACAATGAGCTATGAGACTGCAAAGGGCCTATACAGTTATGTACAAAATAACAGGAGTGTGTATAAAACAACAGAAAAAGCTCAATATTAATAATAGCTAGAGACAGGCGAACCCGAACAGTAAAGTTTGGCATCTATACTGAACACCTAGTGTTCGGGCACGGACCCCGAACATGGACTTCACCAGGAAGTCTGTGTTACTGTTTGTGTTCGGCACCCCGTGACTTTTTCTCACTGTACTAGCAGTGATCTCACGGAGGTCCCCACAGTTCAGGGGCCCAGCTGGGAACACAGCCTTGGTGACCTGCAGTAACCTTGATAATGTCACCGCTAGTCACTGAGGCTGAGCTCGCAGCAGCTCAATTCCTCAGTGGCTTTCAGCCCGGACTTTGGAACCATCTAGGTTGAAAACTGTTAATTCCCAGACATGGATTACGGTGTGGGACAGAACGATGGACAGGTGAGGGTTTATGATTGTTTTTTATTTTTGTTTTTTTTACAGGAGACTTTGGCTTCAGTGAAATTGGGTGTTAGGTGAGTATTTTTGTTGTTTTTTACAGGAGACGTGGGCTTCAGTGGAATGAGCGCTAGGTGAGTATAACTGTGTTTGTTATTTTTAAATAAAAAAATAAAAGTGTGTTTTTTTATTTCAAATAAAGGACTTTATTTTGGATGCACCTTTTCTGGGCAGTTGCGGGCTGCAGTCTTTAGGCTGGAGGGGGCAATATCCATAGCCCCCTACCAGACTGAGAATATCAGCCAACAGCTGTCTGCTTAAGCTTGGCAGATTGTCAAAAATGAGGGGGACGCTACGCCATTTTAATTATTTATTTAAATAATTTTAAAAAACGGCATGGGGACCCCTCTATTCTTAATAATTAGCCTTGCTAATGCTGACAGCTGAGGGTTGCAGCCCTCAGCAGTCAGTTTTGCCTGGCTGGTTATCAAAAATACAGGAGAACCCACGCTGTTTATCCGCAGGCTCCGGCTGATGAATACTCCCATCATCCGCCGCCTGCTCTCGCTGATATTAGTGGCAGCAAGTGTCGGCTGATGGAAGTAGTAGTCCCATCAGCCGACGCCAGTAACCAGAGGTAAAGTTTTACCTCTGATAATAGCTGGGGGCTATTATCACTGAACTAATTTTTAGTAATCTAACTTTTATTTCTGATAAGTAACTGCTTTACATCTGTGTGGTATGGAGTCGACTAAAATCTGACACCTGCGAACAGATATTTCAGCACAAGCTGACTGAAATACATTCTACAGTTCTTTTACATTCTTAGGTTTTGTACCAAAGACAATATTTTTTATGTAACTTCATAACATCAATGTTGTTTGTCTGGAACCAGGATGTTGCCCATTTGCTGGTGTGTTTGGGATTGTTGTCCTGTGAAACACCTATTCCAAGGGCATTTCTTCTTCAGCATAAGGCACCATGAACTCTTCCAGTATTTTGATATATTCAAACTGGTCCATGGTGCCTGGTATGTGATAAATGGGCCCAATACCATAGTACGAGAAACTTCTCCAAACCATTATGCTTACACCTCCAAGTTTTACAGTCTTTACAGTGTACTGTGGCTTGACTTCACTGTCTATGGGTCTTTTCACAAACTGAAGGTGGCCTTTAGACCTAATAAGAACAATTGTGCTCTCATATGTCCAAGGAATGTTGCTCTACTTCTCTTTTGGCCAGTCAATGTGTTTTTTGCAAACTGTACAAACGAGAAGAAAAATCCTGTGGACTACATAAGTGCTACCACAGGAATGGAAGGAGAATCCAGGTATGAAGGAACTTTATTACATGTTTCAGGATCGTTAAGGCTCCTTCATCAGATGTAGAAGTTTGTATATCTATAGTCCCGGCACCAGTGGGTCCAGAATTCAACGAACACAGCTGCAGCCTCTGTACAGATATAAATCTTATGCGGTCTATAGCGTTGTGCCTGAATTGTACATCAGCAGGTGAGAGCTTCAACTCACATATCTCCACCCCCCCCCACCCCCCCCCCCCCCCCGGTATACTGCACTAGGATCGCTTTCTGTTTTCCATTTACTTTTGCAAGTTGTAACATTTTCAACACTTTTTTTTTTCCGCAATGGTACTTTACGAGAGTTTCTTCCAAATGGTTTGGCTTCATTGTACGCGTCTTCTAATGGTTGCAAGAATCACAGATAACTGAAGACCTTCTTTGATAACCCTGGAGCTGTACATTGAATGCCTCTTTGGCATTCTTGTGACTCTATGATCTATGTGGATGATGGCATTTTTTCCTATCATGTGCTTTTGGTTTTGTTTGCCATTTTAAATAATTGGAAATCTATTTTGCTGAGCAGCCAATTATTTTCTGAACATCTTTATTCGTTTTCCCCTTTCCAATCAACTTCTTGATCAAAGTTCTTTCTCTTTCAGTGCAATGTGTGGAATAGATGGACCAGTTCACTCACTGATCAAGGGCTAAAACCAGCAGGTACAACATTTGCTGCCCTCCTTCTTTAAATAAGGGCTATAATTAAAACCGCTGTCTTCTCAGAATGAATTACCTCACTAATTGAACTCTGCACTACTATTAATTAGAACATCCCCTTACATTAAATGAGTCAATTACACCCGATTAGCAACGTGCATATCACAAGACTGTTGTTTCTATTGGTTGTACAATTGTCGCCTACAACTAGTCATGAATTTTTTCCCATGTTGTATGATCTTTTCTGCAAAAAAATGTTAATTAAACACATTTGTGGTGTTGGACTGCAATTATTTTGCAAATAACTGTATATTGTTCTTGCATACAGTGGCATGTAAAAATTTGAGCATCCCTGGTAAAAATTATTGTTATTGTGAGCAAGTAGAAGATCCAATGATCTCTAAAAGACCTGAAGTTAAAGATAATACATTTACTTTGTATTTTAGGCAAAAAAAATACATATATCGTAATTTTTTTATATTTTGAAAATTACAAAAAGGAAAATGGGCCAATGCAAAAATTTCGGCACCCTTGTAGATTTGTGTGTTTAGATAACTTTGACCTGGGTTTCAGACCTTAAAGGGAATCTGTCACCCTAAATTGGCGGGATATTTAAATGATGGCAGTCAGGTCAGATGGGCGGTGTTTTGAGTATTTGCCTTAACATGTTGTTCGCCGCTGTCTCCATTATTTCTGGGAATTGTAGTCGTTGCCCTCCATATAACGCGCCTGCGCATTGCAATCTGCGGGCAAAGCATACTGCGTGTGCGCAATTCAAGATTGCAATGCGCAGGCGCTTTATATGGAGGGCAACGACTACAATTCCCAGAAATAATGGAGACAGCGGCGAACAACATGTTAAGGCAAGTACCCAAAACACCGCCCATCTGACCTGACTGCCATCATTTAAATATCCCGCCAATTTAGGGTGACAGATTCCCTTTAATTAGCCTGTTAGAATTATAGCTTGTTCACTATCATCATTAGGAAAGGCCAGGGTATGTAAATTTCCGAACTTTATAAAAACTAAGCCTTCTCTTTGATGAATTTCTGAGTACAGGACACCGTAAAAAACATGAATCGGTCAATGAGTGCATGGAAAAAAACAGCAGTGAGGTTTACAATTTATAAGGCAATAATCAACTAGAAGGTGGATTCACTTCTTCTCCTCCCGCTTCCTCAAACTCAATGTGGACAAATCTGAACTCATCATCTTTCCCCCATCTCACAGATCTTCCTTACCTGACCTATCTATAACAATTGACAACACCACGCTTTCCCCCGTACCGGAGGTCCGCTGCCTCGGAGTAACCCTTGACTCTGCCCTGTCCTTCAAACCACACATCCAAGCCCTTTCTACCTCCTGTCGCCTCCAGCTCAAAAATATTTCCAGAATCCGTCCCTTCCTCAACCCTCACTCTACTAAAATGCTTGTGCATGCCCTCATCATCTCCCGCCTCGACTACTGCAACATCCTTTTCTCTGGCCTCCCTGCTAACACACTCGACCTCTCCAGTCCATCCTTAACTCTGCTGCCCGACTAATTCATCTCTCTCCTCGCTACTCCTCCGCATCTCCCCTCTGCAAATCTCTTCACTGGCTCCCATTCCCTCAGCGAATCCAATTCAAATTACTAATACTGACCTACAAGGCCATCTATAACCTGTCTCCCCCATATGTCTCTGAACTAATCTCCCGATACCTTCCCTCACGTAATCTCCGGTCCTCCAAGACCTCCTTCTCTCCTCCACACTTATTCGCTCCTCACCCAACCGCCTCCAAGACTTCTCCCGAATATCCCCCATCCTCTGGAATTCTTTGCCCCAACACGTCCGACTATCAACCACTCTCGGATCCTTCAGACGTAACCTGAAACCCATCTCTTCAGGAAAGCTTACAGCCTGCAATGACCCCGCTGCCTCCTCACCACTACCGGAGATATCGCCTCAACCAACACTGGAACTGCTGCAACCCCCCAACCTACTGTCTCCTTCCCCACCATCCTGTAGAATGTAAGCCCGAAAGGGCAGGGTCCTCTCCCCTCTGTACCAGTCTGTGATTGTTAGTTTGTTTACTGTAAGTGATATCTGTAATCTGTATGTAACCCCTTCTCATGTACAGCACCATGGAATCAATGGTGCTATAGAAATAAATAATAATAATAAATAATAATAATTCACAGAAAAGCATTTTTCCTATTACTAAGGAGTGGGTTTCCCACACTGGTAAAGCGTATGCACTAAGTTCAAGGGATGCCAAAAATTAGAAGGAGGCACTCTAATACCCCTTTGAAAAGAAATAGTGCAGGGCCTCAGATAACATTTTTTTCCCCATTATTAAGGAGTCGGTATCCTAGACTGGTTATGAAAAACATTTACCCCTGTGGAGCATATATATAATATATATATATATATATATATATATATATATATATAATATATACAGTACAGACCAAAAGTTTGGACACACCTTCTTATTTAAAGATTTTTCTGTATTTTCATGACTATGAAAATTGTACATTCACGCTGAAGGCATCAAAACTATGAATTAACACATGTGGAATTATATACTTAACAAAAAAGTGTGTAGCAACTGAAATTATGTCTTACATTCTAGGTTCTTCAAAGTAGCCACCTTTTGCTTTGATTACTGCTTTGCACACTCTTGGCATTCACTTGATGAGCTTCAAGATGTAGTCACCGGAAATGGTTTTCACTTCACAGGTGTGCCCTGTCAGGTTTAATAAGTGGGATTTCTGGCCTTATAAATGGGGTTGGGACCATCAGTTGTGTTGTGCAGAAGTCTGGTGGATTCACAGCTGATAGTCCTACTGAATAAACTGTTAGAATTTGTATTATGGCAAGAAAAAAGCAGCTAAGTAAAGAAAAATGAGTGGCCATCATTACTTTAAGAAATGAAGGTCAGTCAGTCCGAAAAATTAGGAAAACTTTAAAAGTATCCCCAAGTGCAGTTGCAAAAACCATCAAGCGCTACAAAGAAACTGGCTCACATGAGGACTGCCCCAGGAAAGGAAGACCAAGAGTCACCTCTGCTTCTGAGGATAAGTTTATCCGAGTCACCCGCCTCAGAAATCGCAGGTTTACAGCAGCTCAGATTAGAGACCAGGTCAATGCCACACAGAGTTCTAGCAGCAGACACATCTCTGCAACAACTGTTAAGAGGAGACTTTGTGCAGCAGGCCTTCATGGTAAAATAGCTGCTAGGAAACCACTGCTAAGGACAGGCAACAAGCAGAAGAGACTTGTTTGGGCTAAAGAACACAAGGAATGGACATTAGACCAGTGGAAATCTGTGCTTTGGTCTGATGAGTCCAAATTTGAGAACTTTGTTTCCAACCACCATGTCTTTGTGCGACGCAGAAAAGGTGAACGGATGGACTCTACATGCCTGGTTCCCACCGTGAAGCATGGAGGAGGAGGTGTGATGGTGTGGGGGTGCTTTGCTGGTGACACTGTTGGGGATTTATTCAAAATTGAAGGTATACTGAACCAGCATGGCTACCACAGTATCTTGCAGCGGCATGCTATTCCATCCGGTTTGCGTTTAGTTGGACCATCATTTATTTTTCAACAGGACAATGACCCCAAACACACCTCCAGGCTGTGTAAGGGCTATTTGACCAAGAAGGAGAGTGATGGGGTGCTACGCCAGATGACCTGGCCTCCACAGTCACCAGACCTGAACACCCAATCAAGATGGTTTGGGGTGAGCTGGACCGCAGAGTGAAGGCAAAAGGGCCTTAGCAACAAATGCTAAGCATCTCTGGGAACTCCTTAAAGATTGTTGGAAGACCATTTCCGGTGACTACCTCTTGAAGCTCATCAAGAGAATGCCAAGAGTGTGCAAAGCAGTCATCAAAGCAAAAGGTGGCTACTTTGAAGAACCTAGAATATAAGACATATTTTCAGTTGTTTCACACTTTTTTGTTAAGTATATAATTCCACATGTGTTAATTCATAGTTTTGATGCCTTCAGTGTGAATGTACAATTTTCATAGTCATGAAAATACAGAAAAATCTTTAAATAAGAAGGTGTATCCAAACTTTTGGTCTGTACTGTATATATACAGTATATATATATATATATATATATATATATATATATATAAAAGAATGTTTGAGGTAGGCCCCTAAAAATTATTAATGCGAGCATCATAAACACCCTTAAAAATTTAATAGCGAGCGTAGCGTGATCACCCTGTTGATATAGTGGTGGTGGAGAAAGAGGAGGATGAGACAAAAAACACGAAATCTTGAAGCGTGTACCCATGTTTGGGTGGGAAGGTGAGCAGGTGAATAGACCAGAAAAAAACCCACTGGATTTGAGTTTATGTTCTTGCTGCTGTCATCAGGTGGTGTACAGAAATCTGGTCCAATCAAGCCCTTGTTCATTGTGATAAAAGTCAGCCTGTCGTTGATTAGATGGATGGTGATGCTGAATATGGTGTCATCGCCATTTACCATCTTGGTCGAGTCCTCAAAGTTTTGGAGAACCACATAGATGTCAGACATCCATGCCCACTCATCAGCGCTTATGTGCAGAGGCTGACCCAAAAACCGATGTGCATGATGTAGCTGGTATTCAACTACTGCCCTCTTCTGCTCACCAAGCCTTGCCAACATAACATTGAGTTCCAATACGTGGTGACTTCGCACAACAGTCGGTGAGCTGGAAGTTGCAAACGGTGCTGTAGTACTGGCATGGTGGTGGCAGCAGTAGCCGACTTGCAGAAATGAGCACAGACATGGGGTAGGTTTTGAGAAACTGCTGAACCACTAAGTTGAACACATGGGCCAGGCATGACGTGTAACACCCCTGCCGGCATCACTGCATGGCCTCCCATCCCCCACACACCAACTTACTCACTGCTCCAGGCCATGCTGTGACTTCTGTCTGCTGCCAACTCCATGCTGTGTGTATTTTGCTTCCTACATGCTCTCTGCATGTTTCCTGGCTGTGTGCATAGGGGGGCGGCGCCGCCACTCTCTGATTCTTATGGAGTCAGTGTGCACCTGCCTAAGGTGTCCTTGGCCAATTACTGAGAGGCCTCTGGTATTTGAAGCAGCTCCACCCGGTGGTAACTGCCTGAGCAACGTCTTCACTCAGTTAGTGTCTTGATACTGAGTTGCCAGGTCCTGTCCTGTGTCTCGCCTTCTCTGGAGGCTTGATTCCTAGCTTTGCCTTGTACCTGTCTGTCTGCCCTCCAGGAGGCAGAATATCCTGGTATCTGTGTCCTTGTTCCTAGCTTTGCCTTGTACCTGTCTGTCTGCCCTCCCTCCAGGAGGCTGTATATCCTGGTCTCTGTGTCTTTGTTCCTGTGCCTTATGTTGTTCCTTTTCCCTACCTTTACTCTGTCCTATACCTGTGTCTGTTGTGTCTCAGTGTCTCAGCTGTGCCCGACTGCCAGTGTCTCAGCCGTGCCCGTCTTCCAGTGTCTCAGCCATGCTGGCCTGCCAGTGTCTCAGCCATGCCCACCTGCCAGAGTACTAGCCATGCCTGTCGTGCTCCTCTGCCTGTCAGTCGCACCTGTCCTAGTGTCTTGTTCCCCAGTGGGATCAGCAGCCACAGCCAGACACCACCCTTTAGTGGCACCTGGCAGCTACTTGCCGCACAAGCCTGACCTCACCATCAGAGGCTCCAGAGAAGACCAAGGTAGCTGCATTAGTTATGCCCCTTCCAGGGTAGTCTGGTTTGTGGCACAGTGTGTAAGGTTCTTTGTACATGTTTCTTGAAACTCAGTTTTTCCGTCAGCCATTTTGCTTTCTGTCTTGCTGCAGCTATCTTGCCCTCAGTCAATATGGAGTTTCCAGCTTTCATGTTCCCGCCCTGATTCTCTCCCTCTTGCTTCTTAAGCAGCCTCAGCTGAGCAATCAGTGCTTCAGAATCAAGCCTGCAGTGAGCCTGTGACCTGACTCCTGGAAAACCTTGGACTTTGTACTCCAGCTATTTCCTACTGAGGAACTTTGGAACACTTGTGGACTCTGGAAACCTGCTATTTGATAAATCCACGTTTGCATGGAATTACGGTAACAGAGAAGAGATCCTGAACCTGTTGTGGAGAGTTATTGCTGAGCTTAAGTTACTCTGGCCTGCTGTGTCTCCTGCTTCTGTACCTGCAAACTGTGTGACTATTTTTGCCACTTGTATGAAGTAATACAAGTCCTTCTATATCAAACCTGTGTCTCATGTGTTTTCCTCGCACCCAAGCACAAGACGCTATATGAACTGTACATCATACATTACAAGATTCTGAAGCCAAACGTTAGTGTCTGCTGGGTCTGGGAAGGCTGTGTCTGCTGTGACTGTGGATATCAGATGTCCGGTTATACTTTCTGTGATGACAGTGGTTGTGACTTCTCACAACCATTCCAGGTGAGCAATTCCCTTAATTTTACTCTGCAGTGTTACCACAGGTAAACATATTGTTTTTTTTTTTCTCTTCTCCTTCCAGTACTCCTGTCTTAAAAGATCTGGAAGATGGAGGCTCGCATAAAGGAGCTTTGCAGAGTGACTGATACAATCCTTGCAGATATACAGACTATAAAGACCCATTTTGCAAACCTACAGGACCTCACTAATCACAATTTGCAAGTGTTTGGACAAACTACCCAGGATTTACGAGCCAGGATTGAGGTTCTAGAGGAACGAGTCCAGGCTCCTGCCATAACCCCGAGTTCTGGGATTCCCAAGTTACCCCCTTTTCATTTTGGCGGTGAACGTGAGAAATTCAGAGGATTTATTAACCAATGCAATCTTTTTTTTTCTGCACATGCTTCACAATTTCCCACTGAACGATCTAAAGTGCTTACTATAATCATGTTGCTTACCAACAAGGCTTTGATGTGGGCAAACCCTCTGATTGAGACTGAGGATGTATGTTTGGATCATCTTGATGCTTTCATTTCAGCCATGGGGCAGGTGTTTGATGACCCCAATCGAGGTGCAACAGCTGAAGCAGCCATGTCAACTTTGCGCCAAGGTAAGCGCTCAGTAGCCGAATATGCCTTGGATTTCAGGAGATGGGCCCTCGATACCACTTGGGACAGTTCCGCCAAAAAATCTATTTTTTGAAAAGGGTTGTCTCCACTGATTAAGGATGAACTTGCTCGTGCCGACCCTCCCACTGCGTTAGGTGACTTTATTAACTACTGTATCCGTATTGATGCTCGTCTGACTGAACGCAGGCAAGAGAGATGATTCGAAAGCAATCGCACTAACCTTTTCCTACCTTCCTCCCCAGCTAAGGAACCTTTGAGTAGGATCACACGGGAACCTGAACCTGAACCCATGCAGGTGGACTCTTTACAAAGACGGGTTAGTGATGCACGCAAAGAACATCGTTTAAAGGAAAATCTATGTTTCTACTGTGGTAAGTCAGGGCACTTCATTATAAACTGCCCCAGCCGTTCTCGTAAGACTACTGCAGCAGTCATTCACTGTGAGTGTTGCGAGAGGAGATCTGTCATGTCCGAGCCTCAGGCTCCAGAGAGATCTGCAGCAACAGATATTGATTTCTCGGACTTAAACTCCATCACTTCTGAGGACGATGACTGTGTAAACGCTGCAATTTTTCAAGTTTCCTCAGCGGTGTCCCAGCTGAGTTGTAAGAAAAACAATTCTCATTGCTTCCTTTCCATCAAACTCTGGGTTGACTCAGTCTGGGTGTCTAGCTCTGCTATGATCGACTCAGGGGCAAGTGGAAATTTTATGGATATCTCCTTTGCTCTGAAACAGGGGATACGTTCAGTGAAGAAGGCTACTCCAGTACAGATGGAGACTGTGGATGGCTCCCTGCTGACCTCTGGACCAGTGGATCAGGAAACGGAGCCTTTGAGGGTCCTTATGGGTAAAGATCATCAAGAGAAACTGTCCTTTATGCTTATCTCTTCTCCCCACTTTCCCATTATTCTAGGGCTACCATGGCTGCAGGCTCAGAACCCTACCATTAACTGGGAGACCAAGGAATTACACTTTCCAGAGAAACAGACGAGTCCAGAAGTTTCAGCTTGCTCTGTTCCTAAAGGAACCATGTCAGTCCCTGAACTACCAGCTGTATACCAGGACTATGTGGATTTATGTGACAAGAAGAACGCTGACCAGCTTCCCCCTCACCGTCCATATGATTGTCCAATTGAATTATTGCCTGGAGCAGAGATACCTTTTGGTAAGATCTACCCCCTGGCGGGGCCCGAGCTAAAGGCTTTAAAGGATTACATAGACGAAAATCTAGCCAAGGGCTTCATACGCCCCTCTTCATCTCCTGCAGGTGCACCCATCTTCTTTGTGAAGAAGAAAGATGGATCTCTGAGACCCTGCGTAGACTATAGGGAACTCAATAAGGTTACTATTAGAAACCGTTATCCATTGCCTTTAATCCCTGAGTTATTGGAGAGAGTGCGGCATGCCAAAATTTTCTCTAAACTGGATCTCCGTGGGGCCTATAACTTGGTCCGTATTAGACCTGGGGATGAATGGAAGACTGCATTCAGGTCACGCTATGGACACTTTGAATATCTAGTTATGCCTTTTGGTCTGAGTACCGCCCCAGCCACTTTCCAACACTTGGTGAATGACATCTTCAGGGATCTCCTAGATACATTCGTGGTGATTTATTTGGATGATATTCTAATTTTTTCTAACTCCACAGAGGAACATCATGGACATGTGAGAATGGTCTTAGAACGTCTAAGACAAAACCATCTTTACATCAAACTTGAAAAGTGTGAATTCCATAGGACCGAAATTCAATTTCTGGGGTATGTACTGTCTACACAAGGAATTAGTATGGATGGAAGCAAGACCCAAGCCATCAAGGATTGGCCAATTCCTAGAAATGTGAAGGAGGTGCAGAGCTTCATCGGGTTTGCCAACTTCTATAGACGTTTCATTAGGAATTTCTCTGAGGTAGTGTCACCTATCACCCAACTTACCCGGAAAGAGTCTAGGTTCTCCTGGACCTCCCAAGCCCAGGAAGCATTTTCCCGTCTAAAGGATAAATTTACCACCGCACCTATCTTAGTACATCCCAACCCCAAACTTGCCTTCATAATAGAGGTGGATGCTTCAGACTGTGCCGTTGGAGCTATACTCTCTCAGAGAACAGGTGAGAAGAATGTCTTGCATCCCTGTGCCTTCTTTTCCCAGCAGTTGTCTTCGGCTGAGAGGAACTACGATGTGGGCAATAGAGAGTTGTTGGCCATTATTGCCGCCTTCAAAGAATGGAGACACCTTCTTCAGGGAGCTGCACAGCAAATAGTCGTCCTGACAGACCATCGTAACCTTGAATTTATCAGGTCGGCTAAGTGCCTGACTCCTCGCCAGGCTCGCTGGAATCTTTTCTTAAACCAATTTAATTTTGTAATTTCTTATAGACCAGGATCGCGCAATGGAAAGGCTGATGCACTCTCTAGGATTCATTCAGCAGAGACCCGTCCACTTACTCCTCCTAAGACTATTCTTCCTGACTCTAGATTCCTGGGAGTGATTCATAATCAAGACCTACTTAAGGACATCAAGGAAGCATACCATGCGGATTCCTTGTTGGCACAACCCCCAAGGGACGTAAGTCTTGTCTTTAAGAATGGTGTGTGGATTCAGGGACAACGTCTGTATATACCTGAAACAGTCAGATTGAGAGTATTGCAACTCATCCACGATTCCAAGATAGCTGGGCATAGAGGAATTCTAAAGACACAGGAATTTCTTTCTCGTTTCTTTTGGTGGCCCACTTACAGGAAAGATGTTTTAAACTATGTCACTTCATGTGAAGTCTGTGCAAGATGCAAAACACCTCGCTCCTCACCAACTGGTCTGTTGCAACCCCTTCCCACCCCGTCCCGCCCGTGGGGATCCATTTCTATGGACTTCATTGTGGAGTTACCAACCTCTCAAGGGAAGAACACCATTCTAGTGGTGGTTGATCGTTTAACAAAGGCAGCTCATTTTATCCCTTGTGTCGGCTTACCCACTGCAAAACAGACATCAGATTTGATGATTAAGAATGTGTTTCGCTTACATGGAGTACCGGATGAAGTTATTTCGGATCGAGGGGTGCAATTCACTTCAAGGTTTTGGCAAAATTTCTGTGCCGCATTGGACATTAAAGTAAACCTTTCTTCTGCTTTTCATCCCCAGACTAATGGACAGACAGAACGAACCAATCAGACCCTGGAGCAGTATCTCCGCTGCTTTATCTGCCACCTACAGGATGATTGGGTGGATCTACTTCCACTGGCTGAGTTCTCTTATAACAACTCTCAGAGCGCCTCCACTAAGCAGTCTCCTTTTTACTCCAATCTAGGTTATCATCCTAACATTCTTCCTCGATTTCCCATAGAAACGCCCTTGCCAGCAGTGGCTGAAAGAATCACGTCTTTACAAAAGAATATGGATCTTCTAAACGAAAATCTGGAATTGGCTCAGGAAAGGTACAAGAAAGCAGCAGATAAATTTCGTAAACCTGCACCAGCTTTCAAGGTAGGAGACTTGGTCTGGCTGTCAACCAGAAATCTTAAGTTAAGGATTCCATCGTCTAAGTTGGGACATAAGTACATTGGACCCTATAAAATCAGTAAAATTATAAGTGCCGTTGCTTGTCGTCTTCAACTGCCCAGAACTATGAGAATCCACCCTGTCTTTCATGTATCCCTACTAAAGGCTGCAACACCCAATACATTTCCTGGACGTTCTTCTCCTTGCCCTGACCAGTGCTAGTCGATGGTCAGGAAGAATTTGTGGTGGAAAGGATTCTAGATTCCAGGTTGTACAGAAATCAGTTACAATATTTGATTAAATGGCAGGGCTACCCAGTGGAGGACAACTCATGGGAACCAGTCAATAACGTTAATGTTCCTCGCTTGCTCCGCCAGTTTCATCAGAGGTACCCAGACAAGCCTGGTCTGAGGTCATCCGGAGGTTGTCCCTAAGGGGGGAGTAATGTAAGGTTCTTTGTACATGTTTCTTGAAACTCAGTTTTTCCGTCAGCCATTTTGCTTTCTGTCTTGCTGCAGCTATCTTGCCCTCAGTCAATATGGAGTTTCCAGCTTTCATGTTCCCGCCCTGATTCTCTCCCTCTTGCTTCTTAAGCAGCCTCAGCTGAGCAATCAGTGCTTCAGAATCAAGCCTGCAGTGAGCCTGTGACCTGACTCCTGGAAAACCTTGGACTTTGTACTCCAGCTATTTCCTACTGAGGAACTTTGCATGGAATTACGGTAACAGAGAAGAGATCCTGAACCTGTTGTGGAGAGTTATTGCTGAGCTTAAGTTACTCTGGCCTGCTGTGTCTCCTGCTTCTGTACCTGCAAACTGTGTGACTATTTTTGCCACTTGTATGAAGTAATACAAGTCCTTCTATATCAAACCTGTGTCTCATGTGTTTTCCTCGCACCCAAGCACAAGACGCTATATGAACTGTACACCATACATTACACAGTGGGTCCCCAACCCCTTGCTCGCGCCAATCTGCCAAGGTACAAGCGTGACAGTACGTGTACGGGATTACCAAGCTTCAGAGCTGCCACCAGGTTATGGCCATTGTCACACACGACCATGCCTGTTTGTAGGTTCAAGGGCGATAGCCACAGATCAGTCTGGTCTGTTAGACGCTGGTGGTGATCAGGCTGGTAGTTGTGCTACCCCTGCTGATGCTGGCATGGCAGATGTTGCAAATGGACTTTTTATTGGATAACTAGACTGTCTTTGAAAAAGCGCCAGACT
This sequence comes from Oophaga sylvatica, assembly GCA_033576555.1. NCBI lineage: Eukaryota > Metazoa > Chordata > Amphibia > Anura > Dendrobatidae > Oophaga > Oophaga sylvatica. The sequence continues at coordinate 1,307,088 of JARQOD010000009.1, forward strand.
CAGACTCATGAAAACCTAAACTTTGGCTTGGCAACTTAACTTATGTTGGTGCTCTGCCTCTTCCTGTCTGCTGTGATGCTAAGGATCCTTCCCCCTTGTGCGCTGCTGTCCTCGCTCTGCATGACACCTTCCCCAGGTTGAGTCAGTGACTTCATCGTTCACCACCTCATCTTCCACTTCTGCACACTGGTCCTCCTCCTGACTTGCTGATGTAACAACACCACTTGCTGGCAATTGTGTCCCATCATTATCCAGCTCTTGTGACAGTAATTGCATTTTCCTACAGTTGCCTTCTTGTGAGCGTGACTGCTCAAATATTTGAGAATCGCTACATGCAATCTCCTCATGTCCCAGTTGGAACAGGCAGGGCGAGAGGCCAGAATATATCAATGTAAATGTGAACAGCTCTTCGGAGTGTCCAAGTGTGGGATCACTTGTCTCCAGGCATTCGGCATGATGGAAAGCAGGAGGAACAGGGTGAGGATTCTGCGGTCCAGAATCACGGCTACCGAAACTGAACTGTGTGATAGACATGGGGCTGCTGGCAAAGTGACTGAAAGCAATTATCTGCTATCCATCCAACAAACTTTTCATAATGGTCTGGCTTCAAGAGTGGTGTTCCATGCTCCCATACAAAGTGGGATAGGAAGCTAGATCGACATGATGTGTGTGTTTGTTGAGCTCCCGTGGTAGGCACAGTTTCACCTTGCCCACGGTCTCGGCCTCTGCACTCACCATTACCATCACGTCCACTTCACCGTCCCTTACAACGCGCCTTGCCGCCCATTTTAAATTACTATAATAACAAACAGCCGCATAAATATAGCAAGGGAAATGTGGGCCACACAGAACATGGGTGAGGCCAAAAAGTCACTACTCATATATGAACATGTAGATACAGGAGAAGAGAGGAGTCATTAGTGACCAAAATAAGTCAAATGTATTAAAGTAAATATTTATTACACAAATCAGTAAAAAAGAGGGTATCACAAAATAACATATGTATACAAACAATGAAAACACATACAAAACGTGTGCACATACAGGGAAGTATATCTCAAAAAGCGGTATAACAAAGTAACAGATGGCGAGGACAAAGGTAACTAGGTAATGGCACTCTATAAATAGTAGCAATATCCCCATATGGTGGGAATGAGATGCCCATCACAATAATCATACGCCACAATAAATCACCAAGCATGTTTCTCAAACATGGCCAGCGTGTGAAGACAATAGTATAAATAGTTTAGGGCGCCAGATAGGTAGAGAGCTGTGCTAACCACAAGGGTTAAGGTAGCGCACGCTATACCAGGTAGGAAGGCGCTGCAGTACAGAATCAGAAAAACCGCTGCCATATCTGAGGGAGGGACATGCTTACCAAGAGGGTATGGTGACCGCAGGAGATAACACCCTGTAAGGCGATACTGCCCCAACGCACGTTTCGTGGCTATCTGCCACTTTTTCAAGGGGATAGTAGCGTACTGTGCATAGGACCTTTTTATACCTAGTACTTCCTGATCACATGGTTAGCGTCCTCCAATGGGAGACAGTATGGCGGCGCATGCGTCGTTTGAAACCCGGGAGCTCTCAGCGGCGAAAGCGTCATGCATCCAGACATGCGCAAAGGCACAAGGCCCAAGCACCGTCCGCATGCAAGAGAGACGCCCCCACCGCAGAGAAACAACCCAGGTGAAACGGGGCATGCGCGCACTAGTCTCCCATAGTGATAAATACTATTGTAATGAACTGACAACAGTTATACAAGACGGGGATGAAGCGTATATAGCAAACCAAATGTAATTACAATAAAACGTCAAGAATATAACAACATATATCCATAGGAAAACGTTTGCAATTTTTCTATATTCCATCAGTAAATTCAGTTCTTCATATCCGAGCAGGAGTCAAGGTAAAGAGTCCCAAAATATATGAAATAAAGAGACAAATATAAACTGTGGAAAAATAAAATTTTTTTTTTTTTTTTTTTTTTAAAAACACAGATTAAAAAGCGAGAAAGCATCAGAAAGGAACCAGGGAAGGGGAAAATTCAAAGGGGAAAATTTCAGAGGAAAAGAGTTATTATATCAACAAAAAATCAACAAAAGCATCTACAAAAAAGAGGCGAAGTTTAAAGATTCGTTAAGGCCATTTGGAACCATTGTATTGAGTTGAACGATCCAGCGAGCCTCCATTTGGGCTAAGATTTTTTTATAATCGCCGCCCCTAATTCCAAGATGCAAAATGTCAATTCCACGAACCTTAAAAGATGTGGCATCACAGTTGTGATGGTGTTTGAAGTGTCGTGGAATAGTCTTTAGATCAGAGGCGTCGGAAATGGTCCTTGCTGCGCCAATGTCCCTAACGTGCTCCCTGATACGTATCCTCAATTCTCTGGTGGTCAGGCCAACGTATATCCTGGGACAATCGCACGTGGCGTAATAGATAACATTTGAACTACCACAGGATATACGTTGGCGAATATGAAATGTTTTATCGCCACCAGAGGAGGAAAAATCCAGGGCACGTAGGGCATTGGCGCACGCAAGGCAATTTCCTCTGAAATTTTCCCCTTTGAATTTTCCCCTTCCCTGGTTCCTTTCTGATGCTTTCTCGCTTTTTAATCTGTGTTTTTAAAAAAAAAAATATATATATAAAAAAAAAAAAAAAAAAAAAAAAAAAATTTATTTTTCCACAGTTTATATTTGTCTCTTTATTTCGTATATTTTGGGACTCTTTACCTTGACTCCTGCTCGGATATGAAGAACTGAATTTACTGATGGAATATAGAAAAATTGCAAACGTTTTCCTATGGATATATGTTGTTATATTCTTGACGTTTTATTGTAATTACATTTGGTTTGCTATATACGCTTCATCCCCGTCTTGTATAACTGTTGTCAGTTCATTACAATAGTATTTATCACTATGGGAGACTAGTGCGCGCATGCCCCGTTTCACCTGGGTTGTTTCTCTGCGGTGGGGGCGTCTCTCTTGCATGCGGACGGTGCTTGGGCCTTGTGCCTTTGCGCATGTCTGGATGCATGACGCTTTCGCCGCTGAGAGCTCCCGGGTTTCAAACGACGCATGTGCCGCCATACTGTCTCCCATTGGAGGACGCTAACCATGTGATCAGGAAGTACTAGGTATAAAAAGGTCCTATGCACAGTACGCTACTATCCCCTTGAAAAAGTGGCAGATAGCCACGAAACGTGCGTTGGGGCAGTATCGCCTTACAGGGTGTTATCTCCTGCGGTCACCATACCCTCTTGGTAAGCATGTCCCTCCCTCAGATATGGCAGCGGTTTTTCTGATTCTGTACTGCAGCGCCTTCCTACCTGGTATAGCGTGCGCTACCTTAACCCTTGTGTTAGCACAGCTCTCTACCTATCTGGCGCCCTAAACTATTTATACTATTGTCTTCACACGCTGGCCATGTTTGAGAAACATGCTTGGTGATTTATTGTGGCGTATGATTATTGTGATGGGCATCTCATTCCCACCATATGGGGATATTGCTACTATTTATAGAGTGCCATTACCTAGTTACCTTTGTCCTCGCCATCTGTTACTTTGTTATACCGCTTTTTGAGATATACTTCCCTGTATGTGCACACGTTTTGTATGTGTTTTCATTGTTTGTATACATATGTTATTTTGTGATACCCTCTTTTTTACTGATTTGTGTAATAAATATTTACTTTAATACATTTGACTTATTTTGGTCTCCATTTTAAATTACGTATGATATATCCCTGTTCAGAAAACATTGCAAACAGTATTACAATGCCAGCAAAATTTGCCCACTACAGATAGACATATAAGACTATAGTATCAATATAGCAATTCAATTTTTTTTCCGTGTTTTGAGGCTCAACTCTTTTACGATAAATGCCATATAAAATGTCACTTCTGAAGAAAAATTGCAGTATTACAATGCCAGCAAAATGTGTAGAACTAAGATGCACGTATAAGAGTGCAGTATCAATATAGTAATGCAATTTTTTTGTAAAAAGTTTTTTGTGGGGGGGCTTTTAAAGCCCACTGCAGTATAAATATAGCAATGTGATTTTTTTAACAAACAACTTCTTTTTTGGGGGGTTCTCAGGCATTCGTTCATGCCAGTATCCCATCCCCTGATGATACCACACTCGCAGTGAAACATGTTGGTTGGGGACAAATGCATTAATACAGATTGTCATATTCTGACCTTATATGCTGACACCCCGGTATATCATCCAAATTATATAGCCAATTGAAGTGGGTAGAAATGATATAATTTGAGGTGGATTAGGGACAAAAGATATTTATTCCCTTAGTTTTTAAATTTGATACAGAGGGATTTCTTTTGGGGTTCTCCCCAATTTGTTAATTCTTAATGTATCTCTCCAAAGCCATTTTTTGTCGTTTAAATTTGTTCAAAGTTTGTAATCCTTATCTTTATTCTGAAGCATAGTCTGATTGCAATTATGATGAAATCAATGTTCTATAAGCGAAGTTATAACTATATCAAAACTTTATGAGTTACAATTATGAGAACATCAAAGTTCTGTGATCTGAAATAGGGCCACCTCAAAATTTCAGCAAAATTAGTGGAAAATTGAACAGTAAGTGAATTAAAACTTGCCCGGGAAAACATAAATCTATCCAAAGATGAAAAAAAATAATGCAGACTACATTGTTCATGAGGTATTTTTCTGTTGTTATTCTATTATAGGTTTATTTTATGGGATTGACAGCAAAGAGGAGGGAAAAACAGAGTGTAATACAAAATTCAAGAGTCTGATCAGAAGCAGACAAGAAATTAACTGAAGGGATGTGTGTATGGCATACAGTTTATAAAATAAGTCCACAATATGACAAACAATTAGGTGGGAGGTGAGGTCTTCTTTAATACATGTTGTTGATTAGAAATGAATGACTACATTTGCAGGATCCTGGTTCAATGGTTATAACAGTATTCTGTGTCCGCCAGAAGGGAGCACTGGGAACCGCCTTGTACTGGCAGCATTCCAAGCAATTCTTCTGATTTGTAGGCCCAGCACAATGATAGTATGATGAGTTGCCAGGACTGCTAATCAGAAAAGGTGCCAGGGTTGCCAGCAGGTAGGAGGTGGGTTGCAGCCTGCAGGGCTCCCGTCTGGCAGTCACAGAATACTGACTTGCTGCTAGACGAGAGTCTTTAAAACTGATTTGCACATGTCAAATGCTGAGATTATTTTCAACAACCCCAGTGTTCTTTGACATGGTGCAAACTATGTACTGTCTGGTAATTCTGGATGAGAGCGCACATTAACATGCATTTTGCATTTACCACCCTTGGAATTGTAGGATTTATTTATTGCACCTCTGTCTTCTTCCATCCGACTATATATTCTGCTGATTTACAAACATTCTGATTAGCTTACCTTATAAACATCATGATGATCTAAAATCCGGTCAAAATCCTTGTACACGTCATTCAGCATATCCACAACCTCCATTGGTGTACTATATTTGCAGATTGTAGTAAATCCAACAATATCACTGAAGTAAATGCTGACTTCTTCAAAGAATTCTGGTTCGACTAATCCTGTTTCCTTAAGGGACTTAACTACAGGCCTGCAGTAAATAAATATACAAGAAAAGCTTTCTATATTTCCATGTTGAAGGATTCAAGGTACAATAATATTGCAGCAGTAAGACAAGACTCAGAAGCCCCTATGAGGACAGAGGCTGGAGTCCTAAGGTTTAAGCAATCGAATTTTATTCCATGTCTATTTTAAAAATGTAATTTTAATATTATCACACCATTTTTGCAGAGATTAGGTCTGCATACACAGGCTTTATTCTTAGTAGGAACCTTACACTATGTACCTTGTGACAGATGCTCATTTACTACCCAATTCATATGTGAGGTTTTTAACCACAAATGTGTCAATTTAATACATTATTACAATATATGAGGAGGAGGAGGCCTAATAGCTGTCTACAAATATCTGAAGGGATGTCACAGTGTAGAGGGATCATCATTATTCTCATTTGCACATGGAAACACGAGAAGCATTGGAATGAAACTGAAAGGGAGAAGATACAGTTTAGATATTAGGAAAAACTTTTTGACAGTGAGGGCGATTAATGAGTGGAACAGGCTGCCACGAGAGGTGGTAAGTAGTGATGAGCGAGTATACTCGTTGTTCGGATTTTCACAAGCACGCTCGGGTGGTGTCCGAGTATTTGAAAGTGCTCGGAGATTCAGTTTCTGTTGCAGCAGCTGCATGATTTATGCTGGACAGCTTGAATACATGTGAGGAATCCCTGTTTGTTAAGTAATCCCCACATGTATTCAGCTTGTCAAATAGCCGCAAATCATGTAGCTATGGCAACAGAAAGTAAATCTCCGAGCACTTATAAATACTCGGAGATCACCCGAGCGACGAGTATACTCGCTCATCACTAGTGGTGAGTAGTGATGAGCGAGTATACTCGTTGCTCGGGTTTTCCCCGAGCAGCTCGGGTGGTGTCCGAGTATTTGGAAATGCTTGGAGATGTAGTTTCTGTTGCCGCAGCTGTATGATTTATGGCTGCTGGACAGCTTGAATACATGTGAGGAATGCCTGCTTGTTAAGGAATCCACACATGTATTCAGCCTGTCAAATAGCAGCAAATCATGCAGCTACGGCAACTGAAACTGAATCTCCGAGCACTTCCAAATACTCGGAGACAACCCGAGCGCTCGGGGAAAACCCGAGCAACGAGTATACTCGCTCCTCACTAGTGGTGAGTTCTCGTTTAATGGAAGTCATCAAACAGAGGCTGGACAAATGAGTTTGAGATGGTTTAATGAATCCTGCATGGAGTAGGGGGTTGGACACAATGACCAGCACAATTACTTGACTGCTGCCTCGGTATCTATTACTTGGCTGCATCGGTGACATTGTTTCAACATCGCTGCTGAACACTAATTGTTTGCAAGGATCTTAATGTGATGTCTCTGCTGCAGCCAAGAGAAACATAGACCAAGGTAGAGGCAGAGACACAGTGCTGGACCTAGGGAGTGTAAGTTATAAACTGAGGGGGGGGGCGTTTACAATGAATGGAGCATATCAGGAAAACTTTTCTGAAAGCGACAGTCCCTCTAAATTCAATGTATGAACACTATGTAGTAAATAGTATGCTCATGAGCTCCATCTAGTGATAGCTTCAGAAAGATAGAAATAAGTTAATCAGCGGTAAAATAGGGAAATTAACCATTGTTTTACAAAGGTCTTACTATGTGCTGCTTCTTTTGATTGTAAGCCACATAGAGAAATGTACATTAAGGGTATTGTCTTGTAAAAGCAAGTGATCACCTATCCATCTTGGTTGGGGTCTGACCACTAGGGCACGCAATAATCAGCAGAATGGGGAACTTTGATTCCTTTTAGAATGGAATAGCAATGTACATGCTTGGCTACCACTCCATTCATTCTCAATGCGGCTGACAAGAGCAATATTTGGCTTTTTCTGATAGTCTGATTGAGAATGGATGGAGCGACGGTCAGGCATGCGCACTACTGCTCCTGTCTAAAGGAGTTCAAAAGATACTATTCTGCCGATTGGTGCGGTCCCAGTAGTCAACAAGTTGTCACCTATCTAGTGAAAAGGTGATAGCTTGTTTTCACCAGACAACTTTGTTAACGAGGACCTTTAAAGGAGTTGAACTGTTGAACTGAATATATGATGTAATAGTGCCTGCAGAGAAGAATAAAACCTCTTTTTTTCAATTTTGCCTCTCATTACAGAGATATTAGCAAAGTATTTGGCACCTAATGAGTTAAACTTTTTTTTAAGTCCAAGTGGATGTTGTCATATAGTTTTCATTGATGACATGTACTTCTTCTCCCTGTATGATGTTTACCAATCCTATGCAAGCAGCAACATTTAAGAAAGAAGAACACGGCATCATCGTAGCTTAGAGCATTTTCTCAGTGTGTGAGATGTATAATGACAGACAGCCCTGATCTCCTTGTCTAATCTCCTGCATGAATCAGTGTGGGGAAGGGCAGTGCAGCTGTAATTTAGCTGTGTCACATTACAAACCTTCCAATCAGCTCTTTCAGATTACTGAGTGTGTCAGTAATCACACTTATGTCTGCTGTGCTCAAGCAATTTGTAATCTCTCTGCAGTGACATCTGTTATGTTTAGGTAGCTGAGGAGAAAAAGCAAAAACAGTAATACACAAGAGAGGCTGGAACCTATTGGATTGCAGTAACCTGAACTACCCACACAACTAGAGGTAGCCGTGGAGCGTTCCTACGTTGATCCTAGATGCCTCGTCACAGCCTGAGAGATAACTACACCTAAAGGCAGAAAGAGGAAAGCTATCTGCCCTGGAGCAGATCCCCAAAGAAAATAGGAAGCCTCCAAACATGTAATGGCGGTTAGACAAGAAGAAGCACGGACACAAACAGAAAATAGAATGAGCAAACGCTGGGGCCCAATCTGTCTAGACAGAAAAGTACAGGAAAGGATTCTTACTGCAATCCAAAAAAAAACCCTTAAAAATACCAACTCTTCTGATTGCAAAAACACCTGAGATCACACGATCTCTACCACCTAAATCAGATCTCTGGTGTAACAAAACTAAGCCGCAGCCACTGAAAAAACAGGAAAAAGCAAATGAACAAATAACAGTGGCTTCACATAAACTGAGAGGAGCACAGGCCCCAGGAGGGGACCGGCTGACCTCCACAGAAGTGCAGGGAGCTATGCAAAAAGCAAGCACAAAACTAAAAGCAGAAAATATCTTATCTGAAAACAGAAGATGCAGGCAAGACTCAGCAAACTTCCAAATGAACCAGGAACCACAATTGAGACAAGAACAATTGATCACCGGCGACCATCATGGGAGGGAACCTCCCTTATATCAGTCCAGTCAGTGATCCCAGATTGCCATTCCTCGCTGTGAGGTTCAGTACTGTCTGCAACCACCAGAGGGAGCCCTTCTGCTCAGAAACCATCTCCAGCACATTCATAACAGTACCCCCCTTGAGGAGGGGTCACCGAACCCTCACTTGTGCAACCAGGCCGATCAGGATGAGCTCGGTGATAGGCATGGATCAGTCTCCTAGCATGGATGTCCGAAGCAAACACCCAAGAATTGTCCTCCTGACCATAACCTCTCCACTTAACCAAATACTGGAGTTTCTGTCTAGAAAAACGAGAATCTAATATTTTCTCAACCACATACTCCAGATTGCCCTCAACCAAAACAGGGTCAGGAGGCGCAGCCATAGGAACTACTGGCTCGACAAACCTCTTCAATAAGGACTTGTGGAACATGTTATGGATCTTAATGTCCCTGGAAGAAGCAAACGGAAGGAAACAGGATTAAGAATCTCCATGATCTTATAAGGTCCAATGAACCTAGGCTTAAACTTTGGAGATGTAACCCTCAAAGGGATATTTCTTGAGGACAACCAAACCAAGTCCCCCACTTTAAACCGAGAACCATCAGACCTATGCCAGTTGGCAAACCGTTGGGCGTTCTCCTGAGAGAGAGGCAACCTCTCCACTACCTGGTCCCAAATCTACTGCATACGCTCCACAACAGAGTCAACACCCGGACAGACAGAAGCCTCCGCCTGTCCCAAGAAAATCGAGGGTGAAACCCAGAATTGCAGAAAAATGGAGACATCAAGGTGGCAGAGCTAGCCCTATTATTAAGAGCAAACTCAGCCAAAGGCAAAAAAGAGACCCAGTCATCTTGATCAGCAGACACAAAACATCTCAAATAAGTCTCAAGGTCTGGTTTGTTCTCTCGGTTTGTCCATTGGTTGAGGATGAAATGCAGAGGAGAAAGATAATTGAACACCAAGTTTAGAACAAAATGTCCTCCAAAATCTGGAAACAAACTGGACTCCTCTGTCAGACACAATGTTCATGCCATGTAACCGAACCACGTGCTGAAGGAACAAAGGCACCAATTTGGAGGAGGAAGGTAATTTAGGTAATGGCACAAGATGTATCATCTTGGAAAACCTATCACAGATTACCCAGATAACGGTATTTTCTGAGAAACAGGGAGGTCGGAAATAAAATCCATAGAGATATGGGTCCATGGCCTCTTGGACACAGGTAATGGCATTAACAAACCACTAGAGCGAGAGCAAGGCTTGGAACGAGAGCAAGTCCCACAGGACTGCACAAAGTCCCTGACGTCACGAGACAAAGTAGGCCACCAAAAGGACCGACTCACCAAGTCTCTGGTACCAAAAATCCCGGGATGACCAGCCAACGGGAACAATGAATCTCAGACATCAAACTCTTCTTCCACTGGTCTGGGACAAACAATTTCCCAAAGGGCAGCGCTCAGGTTTATCCTCCTGACACCCCTACGGAGGCAGTCTCAAATTGGGCGAGATGGTGGAAAGTACTACACCCTCTTTCAAAATAACAGCAGGATCAGATAACTCAGGAGAATCCGCAAAGAAACTCCTTGAGAGGGCGTCCGCCTTAACATTCTTAGTGCCAGGAAGAAAATTAAAACGTGTGAAAAGCAAGGCCCACCTGGCCTGTCTAGGATTAAGTCGCTTGGCTGATTCGAGAAAAACCAGGTTCTTATGGTCCGTGAGGACAACCACCAGATGTTTGGTTTCTTCCAGCCAATGTCTCCACTCTTCAAAGGCCCACTTCATGGCCAATAACTCCCCATTACCCACATCATAATTACGTTCAGTTGGAGAAAACTTTCGAGAGAAAAAGGCACAAGGGTTACTCTTAGAGGTCTCTGGATCCCTTTGGGACAAAACGGCACCTGCCCCAATCTCAGAGGCATCAACCTCCACCTGAAACGGCAGAGAAACATCAGGCTGCCGTAGAACAGGAGCAGAAATGAATCTCTGCTTAAGTTCCTGAAGTGCAGAAACTGCCTCAGGAGGCCAATTCACCACATCGGAACCCTTTTTGGTCAGATCAGTCAATGGTTTAACAATACCAGAGAAATTACCAATAAATTTACGATAAAAATTGGCAAAACCCAAAAATCTCTGAAGAGCCATCAATGAAGTAGGTTGAACCCAATCACAGATGGCCTGAACCTTGACCGGGTCCATTTCAATAACAGACGGAGAAAAAATGAATCCCAGAAAAAGACCTTCTGTACGCCAAAAAGACACTTTGATCCTTTCACATACAGTGCATTCTCTCACAAAATCTGGAACACAGTCCGAACATGTTTCACATGAGAGTCCCAGTCATTGGAAAAAATCAAGATATCATCTAAATAAACAATCAGAAATTTATCCACAAAATCCCTGAAAATATCATTCATGAAGGATTGGAAGACAGAAGGGGCATTAGTAAGCCCAGAGGGCATAACTAGGTACTCAAAATGCCCCTCTGGCGTATTAAACGCCGTCTTCCATTCATCCCCGTGCTTAATACAAATAAGGTTATACGCCCCCCTGAGGTCAAGCTTGGTAAACAACTAGCACTTTTCACTCTGGAAAACAGATCAGAAATCAAGGGTAACGGATATTGATATTTCACAGTGATCTTATTCAGGAGGCGATAATCAATACACGGCCTCAATGAACCATCCTTTTGGCCACAAAGAAAAAAACGGCGCCCAAGGGTGAAGAGGATGGTCTGATATGACCCTTCTCCAATGACTCCTTGATATAAGATCGCATAGCATCGTGTTCAGGTACAGATAAATTAAAAAGGCGACCTTTAGGAAATTTACCACCAGGCACTAATTCAATAGCGCAATCGTAGCTCCTGTGAGGGGTAAGATGCAGATTTACTTTCATTAAACACATCCGAAAAATCAGTCAAAAAGTCAGGAACATCCTGAGACTGGGGAGAGGCAGAAAAAACAGGAGTGCCAGCATTCACACATTGGCAGCCCCAACTGGTCACAGACACAGATTTCCAATCCAAAACAGGATTATGAATCTGCAACCAAGGGAAACCCATAACAATAATGTCATGCACATTATGCAACACCAGAAATTTGCAACTCTCCTGATGATCTGGTTCAACCCTCATTATCACTTGAGTAGAAAATTGGGGTTTATTCTCCGCCAAAGGGGTAGAATCAATGCCCAGTTGGGGAATAGACTTCCGCAGGGGTATCATGGGAAAGCCACAACGTTTGGCAAAGTCGAAATCCATCAGGTTAATAGATGCTCCTGAATCAACAAAAGCCTGAGCCGAAAATGTGGACATGGAGCAAATCAGGGTAATAGTCAACAGAAATTTAGTCTGAACACTACCCAAGACAACTGAGCATGCAAAACGTCTTCCCCGCTTAGGGCAGATGGAAATAGTATGAGAGGTGCCACCACAGTAGAAACATAGCCCATTGCGCTTTTGAAATTCATGACGCTGTGCCCCAGAAGTCACTTCCATCACACTGCATGGGCTCCAAAAGTTGGCCCACAAGGCAACACCATCTCATGCATACCTCTGCGCTCACGCAAATGTCTGTCAATTTGAATAGCCAAAGACATAGAATCATTGAGACCAGAGGGTACAGGGAATCCCACCATAACGTCCTTTACATTCTCTGACAGACCCTTCCGAAAAAGGGCTGCCAAAGCATCATCATTCCATTTGGTCAGGACTGCCCACTTTGAAATTTCTGACAGTACAGTTCAGCGGCTTCACAGCCCTGACTTAATGCCAACAGGTCTTCTCAGCATGATCAGTGACATTAGGTTCATCGTACAACAACCCCAGAGCCTGAAAAAATACATCAACATCATTCAAAACAGGATCCCCAGGTGTCAGGGAAAAAGCCCAATCCTGAGGGTCGCCGCGCAGGAGAGAGATGACAATTTGAACCTGCTGTGCTGCGTTCCCTGAGGACTTAGGCTTCAAGGCAAAAAGCAACTTATAGTTATTTTTGAAATTCAGAAATTTAGCCCGATCCCCCAAAAACAAATCTGGCATGGGAATCCTAGGTTCCACAATCGGCAACCCAGCAAGATAGGTAGCAATACTCCGAACCTCAGTGGCAAGCTATCCACACGGCCAGACAACTGTGCAAACTGCATTGAGAGAAAAAAAATCCTCCTCAGCACCCAGAGAAAAAGAGGGAAAAAATGCAACAAACAGAAAAATAAATCTCTGACAACTCTGACAACTTTTTTTTTTTTTTTTCCACACTATTTTTCCCTTCTGTGAGTACCTTATAATTTTAGCTTGGCCGGGGATACTGTTATGTTTAGGTAGCTGAGGAGAAAATGCAAAAACAGTAATACACAGAGAGGCTGGAACCTATTGGATTGCAGTAACCTGAACTACCCACACAACTAGAGGTAGCCGTGGAGCGTTCCTACGTTGATCCTAGACGCCTCGTCACAACCTGAGAGATAACTACATCTAAAGGCAGAAAGAGGAAAGCTATCTGCCCCGGAGCAGATCCCCAAAGAAAATAGGAAACCCCCAAACATGTAATGGCGGTTAGACAAGAAGAAGCACGGACACAGACAGAAAATAGAATGAGCAAACGCTGGGGCCCAATCTGTCTAGACAGAAAAGTACAGGAAAGGATTCTTACTGCAATACAAAAAAAAACCCCTAAAAAATACCAACTCTTCTGATTGCAAAAACACCTGAGATCACACGATCTCTACCACCTAAATCAGATCTCTGGTGTAACAAAACTAAGCCGCAGCCACTGAAAAAACAGGAAAAAGCAAATGAACAAATAACAGTGGCTTCAGATAAACTGAGAGGAGCACAGGCCCCCATGAGGAGACCCGGCTGACCTCCACAAAAATGCAGGGAACTATGCAAAAAGCAAGCACAAAAATAAAAGCAGAACATATCTTATCTGAAAGCAGAAGATGCAGGCAAGACTCAGCAAACTTTCAAATGAACCAGGAACCACAATTGAGACAAGAATAATTGATCACCGGCGACCATCATGGGAGGGACCTCCCTTATATCAGTCCAGTCCGTGATCCCAGATTGCCATTCCTCGCTGTGAGGTTCAGTACTGTCTGCAACCACCAGAGGGAGCCTCTGCTCAGAAACCATCTCCAGCACGTTCATAACAGACATCAGGCTGCATTACAGACTGCCTCTTCTGGGCTACTTTGTGAGATACAATGACACCCTGCTATAATTTCATTGCAGATCATGTACAAGATGAGCACAACAGATTTAAGTGCAATTTTGACACTTTGAACTCTCATCTCCGGACAGGCAGTGTAGGGGGAGGGGCAGTACAGCAGAGCTGAATGTGATATGAGAGTAAGGGCCCCTGTCTCACATAGCGACGCACCAGCGATCCCGACAACGATATGAACTTGTCAGGATCGCTGGTGTGTCGCTGCATGATCGCTGCTGAGCTGCCAAACAGGCAGCTCAGGCAGCGATCAGGACAGCGACACTGCAGGTAACGTCGCTTAGTAACCCGCAGTGTACATTGGATACCAGCCCGCTGATACAGTGAGCTGGTAACCAAGGTACACATCGGGTTTTTCAGGCGCTGCGCGGTGCCTGGAAACCCGATGTGTACTTTGGTTACCAGCTGATCGCTGGTCTCCTGCCTGCCACACGCAGTGATGCATGCTGGCCAGCAGGAGACCAGCGATCAAAAAAAGGTCCAGGCATTTCTGACACGACCAGCGATTCACAGCAGGCCCTGATCGATGGTACGTGTCAGACATAGCGATATCACTGCTGAGATCTCTGTTGTGTCACAAAACTTATGACTCAGCAGCGATTTCGCTAGCAATCTTTCTATGTGAGACGGGGCCCTAAGAGTGCTAATAGAAGTGTTTGTAATGTGACACAGCTAAACTCAGCTATGCTGCGCTTCCCTTACATCAAACTCAACTGAAAGGTCTGAGTCATCTTTGCTATCTCCCAGCACTTTTTAATTACGTTGGAGGTTGGACCAAGAGATCAGAACTGTATCCTTACATCTCACACACTGAGAAATCTACTCTGAACTATGGTGGGTGTGTGTTCTTTACTTTCACTGTTGCTGCCTGCTTATGATTGGTCAGCAATCAGCATCATACCAGGAGAAGAAGTACATGCCCACAGTGAAAACTGTCTGATAACACCCATTTGAACTTAAAAAAAAGTTAACTCATTAAAGGCCAAATATTTTGATAGTTAATATCTCCACAATGGAGAGATTAAGTTGGAAACAAAACAAAAACAAAAAAAAACATTTTATTCTGATCTGCAGCCATCTCATGGGTCCAGTTCAACATGAAACATTTGGTGAAAGGTCCTTTTTAACAATTTGGGCGACTAGATAGCAACTAAATTACAGCCCAGTACTGAAGTCAAAATGCAACACAATTACGATAAGCAAAATAACACATTTTTTTTTGTGTTTACATGCTATAGAGTGGTGTAGCTTAGACTTTTTTGAAACATTTGCAGCTAGCTAGCCAGTGACCTAACACCAATGAGTCTCTATAACAGATAACCATTAGAGCCAGGAAACTATTACGAGTGATGACGATGGCAGACTAAAAATCTGCCCTGTCAGCTTTAGGGGGAAGCTAAAACATAGCACTAAAAGAATCTCCAAAATGTCATAGCATTGAATGGATAGCTTTCCATTGGACAGTTAGTCACAACAATCCATCACTAACGGGCAGCCACAGCAGAGCAACATGAGATGTAGTTCACATAGATTTCTTATTGTGATACAATAACAGAAACTTTGCAGAATGTATTAAATTAATTATTGTAACAAGGAAACAGTACATAACCTGCCTCTTTAAAGAGAGAAAGATATGTCTGAAAGATGCACGAATATTACGGTACATTTCTTCCCTATTCTGATATTCAGTTTGCACAAATGTAAGCACTTACCCTGGTAGAAGCATGAAGTTCAGGCGGTCAGCTCGATCTCTTTCTGCTTTGTACAGCTTGGTACGTTCCTCCACTAAATGCTCTAGATTTTTAGAGTAGAGCTGCAATCGCCTCAGTAAAGTGTCCATATAACTCTCACTTGTCTGGGCGTGGAAATTACTATGTACAGAAACACAACTTTTTTAAGAAATGAGAACAATAACCTACATATAGGAAAGAATATAAAGATAACTTCGGGAGCTTTAAGCCTTAAAGGGGTGTTTCCCTTTCAGACAATTTCTACCTCTCTACCTCAGCTGCCATTTGTTAAAACATAATATATCGCTCTGTACTCACCTTCTTAGGTCCTCCGGATAGTTTCTGCCACTGTTCTTGTTGTCTCGCATTAGCTGCAGCTCTGATATCGCGTTGCCACCACCGCAGTCAGTGAACTCATTGACTGCAACGCTGCCGACATGATGTCAGTGCCGCAACCAGCGACAGACACCGGAGGCAGCTGTCGAGACTTGCCGCTTGACCCGCTGATGGTGAGTGCAGTATGGTTTGTTATGTTTTAATAAACTGCTGCTTGGCTGGAGCCAAACATTATCCGAAAGGGAAAACCTAAGGTCTAATTTATTAAAACTTTAATAGTTTTACACAATAAATACTGTTTGGAAGAAAAAAACGTTTACTTTTGTGTCACTATACTCTTGGATTCAGAAGTTAAATATTTTTTGAACAACTGAGCTACACATATGGACAAAATTGTTGGCACCCTTCTGTTAAAGTAAGAAAAACCCACAATGGTAACTGAAATAAACTGAAAATGACAAAAGTAATTTTCATTTAATTTTACTGAATATCAACTAAAGAAAATCAGACATTGTTTTTGAATTGTGGTTCAACATAAAAATAATAAAAAAAAAGAAAAGAAAATGGAATGGACCAAAATGATGGTACCATTAACTCACTACTTTGTTGCACAACCTCCTGAGGCAATCACTGCCAACAAATGATTTTTGTAACTCTAAGGCTATGTTCACAGGTTGCGTTTTTGATGAGTTTTTTTTATTAAGGCAAAACTTGCTCTCTTGGCAGTAAGAAACTTGCCTCAAAAACAGGATTTGCTTAGTTTTTGTTGATTTTTTTGCTGTGTTTTTGTCATGGTTTCTTGTGCATGCTAATGACGTTTAGTGTAAAAAAAAAACATCTGATTCTACATCATCAGGTTTTGGCACAAAAAATGCAGCAAAAACTTATACCTGTGATTTTGCAATGCTTTTTTTCAGCGTTTGTTTGCACCACACATTGCTTTTAATGGGTGAAAAACGCTGAAAAAAATCCTGAAATAAGTGACAAGCTGCATTCTGCAAAAACTAAGGTTGTGTACAAAATACTGAGGATAAAAAAACAAGCTGTGGGCATTGGATTTCTTTGCTAAGTCTGGGATCACACATATGCGACGAAAACGTCCGACGCTCGCATGTGAAATTCCAGCTCTGGCGCCGGCACTCGGGAGTGGAGCGAGCGGCTGCATATAACTGTGTGCTGGCGCCAGAGCTGGGATTTCACATGCGAGCGTCGGACGTTTTCGTCGCATGTGTGATCCTGGCCTAATACTGTAAAATGCAGCTGAAAATTTGCATAAAAACGCATGAAATAAAAAAACCTGAAAAAATGCAACGTGTGAACATGTTGCAGATGTTGTAGATTTGGTGCGTATCTGGCATTTTTTTCTTGCAGATTTTCTAGAAAAACCTGAGTCAATCCTGATGCCAGCAGAGTGAATGAGAAACCTGAATGAGAACCTGTATGTCAATTCTCTGTGCGTTTTTGCCATGTGTTTTTCACCATTGACTTCACTCAAAATAGTCAAAAATGCAGGGAAAAACGCAGGCAGACGGCATGTTTCAGCTCCTTCCACGGATATACAATAGGATTTACAACAGGGCTCAAAGAAGACCACTTCAGAATAGTCCAATGCTTTGCTCTCAGACATTATTGGCGGAAATTCGCAGTTTCTTTATTCTGGCAATCACTAGGGACTCGAGACAATATTTTCCTATTGGGGACTATGCAGTTTTTGCACATTTAAATAGTGTTCACAGGTAACTTCCTACCATATAAAATAGTAACTTTGAGTGGTTAACACGTGAATAATATCATCTTTTTGACTGCAAAGCTACTATTGTGCTATAAAACTACTTCCAAAAAGGTACCTAAAGATCTTTGCCAAGGTGCTTTCAATTTTCTTAAAGTCGGGCCTCTTCTCGGGATCCTCTTCCCAGCAATTCTTCACAAGAACATAAACCTGAATATATATATATATATATATATATATATATATATATATATAAAAACCACAATCAGATTTTTAAACAAGAAGTTACACACTAATCCTTCTGGATTTAGTTTTAGTATATACTGTATAGTGGTATAAGGAAATTAAAGCACCACCAATCTAGGATTAGTCTCAGGATAATAGATATATAAACACGTCACTCCTTGTAAAATGGATGAGGTGCTCGGATAAGGGTTGCCAGTCCCATAATATCAAATAAAATGAATAGAATCCGGCACTCAAAATGTAATGCAAGAAAAATAAGTTTTATTTCAAAAATGAAATTCACAATATGTGACGTTTCGGTCAATCTCGGACAGATTGCAATGAATCGGTATATGAGTTCATGTGGAGTCCACTCAGGGTATTAAAGATGAAGTAGAGAGCTATTTAGAAGAGCAATAGAGCATAACTTGCTGTGAGGTGAAGCGCTGTCTGAAGAAGGTCAGATGATTGACCGAAACGTCACATATTGTGGACTGCATTTTTGAAAAAACACTTATTTTTCTTGCATTACATTTTGAGTGCGGATTCTATTCATTTTAGTCTCAGGATAAGGCCGGAGTCACACTCAACGTATAAAAAAATCGGCCCAATTTTGACGGCTGAGAACTGCATCAATGTTCTCCGATGGTGATACGTATGTAATCCGTTTGCAATGCGATGATGTGATGTCCTCGCATCTAGCATCCGTATGACATCCGTATGGCATCCATATGCAATGCGATTTTAACATGAGCTTTTACATACAGCAGTTCTCTGTATGTAAAAGCTCATGTTAAAATCGCATTATAATACACAACTGTACACATCCTTTTAAAACCAAATATTCTTCAAAACATTAATATAATATATATATATATATATATATATATGTAAATATTAGATAGATTAAAAGCCGGCAAATGATCTGCCGCGTACAGTATAGAATAGTAAAGGTTATAATAGAATAAATACAATAGATACATACACATAGAATAGGTATATCTATTATATAATCGTCTAATTCTGTCTGTCTGTAACGGAAATCCCACGTCGCTGATTGGTCGCGCCCAAGATTTGAACCACGCATGCCACCGCTATCGTCGGGAGATCAGCGGCGCTAACCGCTGATCTCCCGACGGTAGCCGCGAGTCATCTCCTGCCGCATGGAGGACAGCGGCGACGCAGCCGGTCATCTCCCAGCTGCTCACAGCGGAAGTACCCCGACCGGCAGCCTCCACGTAAATCCCAGCAGCAGCCTCCACGTACACCCCACCAGCAGCAGCCTCTATATACCCCACATACATATTCTAGAATGCCCGATGCGTTAGAATCGAGCCACCATCTAGTATATATATATATATATATATATATATATATACACAGTACAGACCAAAAGTTTGGACACACCTTCTCATTTAAAGATTTTTCTGTATTTTCATGACTATGAAAATTGTACATTCACACTGAAGGCATCAAAACTATGAATTAACACATGTGGAATTATATACTTAACAAAAAAGTGTGAAACAACTGAAAATATGTCTTATATTGTAGGTTCTTCAAAGAAGCCACCTTTTGCTTTGATGACTGCTTGGAACACTCTTGGCATTCTCTTGATGAACTTCAAGAGGTAGTCACCGGAAATGGTTTTCACTTCACAGGTGTGCCCTGTCAGGTTTAATAAGTGGGATTTTTGGCCTTATAAATGGGGTTGTGACCATCAGTTGTGTTGTGCAGAAGTCTGGTGGATACACAGCTGATAGTCTTACTGTTAGAATTTGTATTATGGCAAGAAAAAAGCAGCTAAGTAAAGAAAAACGATTGGCCATCATTACTTTAGGAAATGAAGGTCAGTCAGTCCGAAAAATTGGGAAAACTTTGAGGCTAAGTTCACACGTTGCGGAATTGCCGCGGAAATTTCCGCGGCAATCCCGCACTTCTCCCGCGGGAAATACGCACGTTTTTTGTAAGCGTATTCCCGCTAGAATAATAGCGTTTTGCAAGCGTAATTAGCTTGCAGAATGCTAGCGTTTTCCTAGCGATCTGTAGCATCGCTTGGAAAACTGATTGACAGGTTGGTCACACGAGTCAAACATAGTGTTTGACACGTGTGACCAACTTTTTACTATTGATGCCGCCTATGTCGCATCAATAGTAAAGAGATCTAATGTTAAAATAATAATTAAAATAATAAATAATGATATTCTCACCTTCCGGCGGCCCCCGCAGCCTTCCCGCCTTCAGCGACGCTCCCGGAAACTCCCGGTCCCAAGGATGCATTGCGACAAATCACACCGATGACGTAGCATCTCGCGAGACCGCTACGCCATCTGGGTGATTCTCGCAAAGGACTCTTGGGACCGGGAGTTGCCGGGAGCGTCGCTGAAGGCGGGAAGGCTGCGGGGGCCGCCGGAAGGTGAGAATGTCATTATTTATTATTTTAATTATTGTTTTACCAGGGATATGGTACTCAGGGCCTGGAGGAGAGTCTCCTCTCCTCCAGACCCTGGGTACCATCGCACATGAACCGCTTACATTCCGCAAAATTAATGAACATGTTGCTATTTTTTCCGCGAAGCGTTTTTTTCGCGGAAAAAAACGCAACATGTGGCCAAAACATGTGGAATCAATTAACATGTATAGGATGCTTAATGCTTGCGTTTTTTTTTGCATTTTTACCGCGGAAAATCGCGAAAAAAACGCAAATATTCCTGAACGTGTGCACTTAGCCTTAAAGTGTCCCCAAGTGCAGTTGCAAAAACCATCAAGCGCTACAAAGAAACTGGCTCACATGAAGACCAAGAGTCACCTCTGCTTCTGAGGATAAGTTTATCTGAGTCACCAGCCTCAGAAATCGCAGGTTAACAGCAGCTCAGATTCGAGACCAGGTCAATGCCACACAGAGTTCTAGCAGCAGACACATCTCTACAACAAGTGTTAAGAGGAGACTTTGTGCAGCAGGCCTTCATGGTAAAATAGCTGCTAGAAAACCACTGCTAAGGACAGGCAACAAGCAGAAGAGACTTGTTTGGGCTAAAGAACAGAAGTAATGGACATTAGACCAGTGGAAATCTTGAAGCTTATCAAGAGAATGCCAAGAGTGTGCAAAGCAGTCATCAAAGCAAAAGGTGTCTACTTTGAAGAATCTAGAATATAAGACATATTTTTAGTGGTTACACATGTGTTAATTCATAGTTTTAATGCCTTCAGTGTGAATGTACAATTTACATAGTCATGAAAATACAGAAAAATCTTTAAATGAGAAGGTGTGTCCAAACTTTTGGTCTGTACTGTATATATATGTCAGTGACACACATATATATATATATATATATATTAATCTTTATATTTCATACAGAGATAGAATAATAGCCGATAAATTCATTTGTTGGCTTCTGTAAAATCACTGCAGGAGCTGACAGGATAGAAGACATGGTTTACATACAGTAAATCCATGAAGAATAGTTAGATATATAGATGTCAGGGCTAAATACAATTAGTAGAGTGTGCGTGCAAATTATGGGACATGTATTTAATGAATAAAAGGTTATTTATTGGAAAAAAATGGGGTGGGGTCCCTCTATAATTTATAGCCAGCAATGGCTATGCTGACAGCTGCGGGCTGATATTATTAGCCTAGGAAGGGGCCATGGATACTGGCCCCCCCGGCTAAAAACATCAGCCCGCAGCCACCCCAGAAGAGGCACATCTGTAAGATGGGCCAATTCTGGCACATAGAACTTTTTCATTCAAGTGAGTGGATAGAGAAAAAAAATGGACTGCACAAAAATGGTATCTGTTTTTCACTTACTGGTTGCTAGGTGAAAAAAAATCACTCATATTTAAATAGGACTATACTTGGTGGCTTTTGCTTTGCCCCACGTCTAAATTATTTTGAAAAAAGACAAACAATATTTATTTATTTAATGTCTAAAAAACATCTAAACAAGTCTGGTGAACCAATGAGGTTAAGATAGAACTCTTTGGTCACAATGATCAGTTTGTGTGGAGGAAAAGGGCACAGAATTTCAGGAAAAGAACATCTGGCCAACCACTAAGCATGGGTGTGGATCAATCAAGCATTGGGGTTGTGTTGCAGGCAGCCAATGGCACAGGGAACATTTCAAAGGGAAGAATTAAATTTCCACAAATTCTTAATGCAAATCTTTAAAATCTTTAAAGAAGCTAAAGTTTTAAAGAAAATGACTTCTATAGATGAATAATGATCCTAAACACATGTCAAAATCCACAATGGATGACCTCAAAAGGTGCAAGCTGAAGGTTTTATAATGGCCCTCACAGTCTCCTGATCTGAACATCATTGAAAATCTGTAGTTACAGTGGGTACGGAAAGAATTCAGACCCCTTTACATTTTTCACTCTTTGTTTCATTGCAACCATTTGGTAAATTCAAAAAAGTTCATTTTTTTCTCATTAATGTGCACTCTGCACCCCATCTTGACTGAAAAAAAAAAAAAATATAGAAATTTTTGCAAATTTATTAAAAAAGAAAAACTGAAATATCACATGGTCATAAGTAGTCAGACCCTTTGCTCAGTATTGAGTAGAAGCACCCTTTTGAGCTAGTACAGCCATGAGTCTTCTTGGGAATAATGCAACAAGTTTTTCACACCTGGATTTGGGATCCTCAGCCATTCTTCCTTGCAGATCCTCTCCAGTTCCGTCAGGTTGGATGGTGAACGTTGGTGGACAGCCATTTTCAGATCTCTCCAGAGATGCTCAATTGGGTTTAGGTCAGGGCTCTGGCTGGACCAGTCAATAATGGTCACATAGTTTTTCTAAAGCCACTCCTTTGTTATTTTAGCTGTGTGCTTAGGGTCATTGTCTTGTTGGAAGGTGAACCTTCGGCCAAGTCTGAGGTCAAGAGCACTCTGGAAGAGGTTTTAATCCAGGATATTTCTGTACTTGGCCATATTCATGTTTCCTTCAATTGTAACCAGTCGTCCTGTCCCTGCAGCTGAAAAACACCCCCATAGCATGATGCTGCCACTACCATGTTTCACTGTTGGGATTGTATTGGGCAGGTGATGACTAGTGCCTGTTTTTTTTTCCACACATACCGCTTAGAATTATCCAGAAAAGCCACTAAAGGAGACTCAAGTTCTCCAAAAATTCAATATAAAAAGCACAAAAAGGCAGCAACACTCACCTGCCCAGGCCTCAGAACAAATGCACTACAGGGTGCAGCCAATACCAGATTAAACAGCCACTCTCCACATACCCATTCAAGGAGGGGTTGACTGCTCAGTATACAATTGCACAATAGAGGCCCGCATAGGGTGCCGTTCACACAAGGATATTGCACAGTGTCTGGTTCACAGCCTATTAGTTACGCCCCTACTATTCGACTAGGCGGGCTGGCCAGCACACTCTCAATGCGCACCAGTGTGAACACCCCACTATTTTTGAATTTTTTAGAATTATCTCCAAAAAGTTCTATCTTTGTCTCATCAGACCAGAGAATCAATTTTCTCATAGTCTGGGAGTCCTTCATGTGTTTTTAGCAAACTCTATGCAGGCTTTCATATGTCTGGCACTGAGGAGAGGCTTCCGTCAGGCCACTCTGCCATAAAGGCCCAACTGGTGGAGGGCTGCAGTGATAGTCGACTTTGTGGAACTTTCTCCTATCTCCCTACTGCATCTGTGGAGCTCAGCCACAGTGATCTTGGGGTTCTTCTTTACCTGTCTCACCAAGGCTCTTCTCCCATGATTGCTCAGTTTGGCTGGACGGCCAGGTCTAGAAAGACTTCTGGTGGTCCCAAACTTCTTTCATTTAAGGATTACACTGTGTTACCAAGGTTTTGTCCTTCGGACAATTTTGAGTGTTCCTGTAAGGTTTTTGAGAAATGATACAAAACATAATAAATAATAATATTATTTCTATAGAGCCAACATATTCCTCAGCATTTTACATTATAGATGGGACTTCTACAGACAATAGACATTACAGCATAGCAATAAACACATACAGTCATGGCCAAAAGTTTTGAGAATGACACAAATATTATATTTTCACATGATCTGCTGCCCTCTGGTTTTTATGTGTATTTGACAGATGTTTTTATCACAGACAGAAATATAATAATTGCAAACATATGAGTAACAAAAGCTTATATTGACAGTTAGAATGAGTTAATGCAGCAAGTCAATATTTGCAGTGTTGACCCTTCTTCTTCAGGACCTCTGCAATTCTCCCTGGCATGCTCTCAATCAACTTCTGGACCAAATCCTGACTGATAGCAGTCCATTCTTGCACAATCAATGCTTTCATTTTGTCAGAAGTTTTAGGTTTTTGTTTGTCCACCCGTCTCTTGATAATTGACCACAAGTTCTCAATGGGATTAAGATCTGGGGAGTTTCCAGGCCATGGACCCAAAATCTCTGTTTTGCTCCCTGAGCCATTTAGTTATCACCTTTTCTTTATGGCAAGGTGCTCCATCATGCTGGAAAAGGCATTGTTGATCGCCAAACTGCTCTTGGAGGGTTGGGAGAAGTTGCTCTTGGAGGACATTCTGGTACCATTCTTTATTCATGGCTGTGTTTTTAGGCAAAACTGTGAGAGAGCCGATTCCCTTGGCTGAGAAGCAACCCCACACATGAATGGTTTCAGGATGCTTAACAGTTGGCATGAGACAAGACTGGTGGTAGCGCTCACCTTGTCTTCTCCGAATGAGGCGTTTTCCTGATGTCCCAAACAATCGAAAAGGGGATTCATCAGAGAAAATAACTTTACCCTAGTCCTCAGCAGTCCACTGCCTGTACCTTTTGCAGAATATCAGTCTGTCCATGATGTGTTTTTTCTGGAGAGAAGTGGCTTCTTTGCTGCCCTCCTTGAGACCAGGCCTTGCTCCAAGAGTCTCCGCCTCACAGTGAGTGCAGATGCACTCACACCTGCCTGCTGCCATTCCTGAGCAAGCTCTGCACTGCTGGTAGCCCGATCCCGCAGTTGAAACACTTTTAAGAGATGGACCTGGCTTTCTGGTCTTTCTTGGGCGCCCTGAAGCCTTTTTGGCAACAATGGAACCTCTCTCCTTGAAGTTCTTGATGATACGATAGATTGTTGACTGAGGTCCCAAACTTTCTAGCTGCGATACTCTTCCCTGTTAGGCCATTTTTGTGCATTGCAATGAAGACAGCACGTGTTTCTTTAGAGATAACCATGGTTAACAGAAGAGAAACAATGATGCCAAGCACCAGCCTCCTTTTAAAGTGTCCAGTGGTGTCATTCTTACTTAATCATGACAGATTGATCTCCAGCCATGTCCTCATCAACACCCACACCTGTGTTAATGGAGCAATCACTTAAAAGAGGTTAGCTGGTCCTTTTAAGGCAGGGCTGCAATGATGTTGAAATGTGTTTTGGGGGATAAAGTTCATTTTCTAGCCAAATATTGACTTTGCAAGTAATTACTGTTAAGCTGATCACTCTTTATAACATTCTGGAGTATATGCAAATTGCCATTAGAAAAAGTGAAGCAGTAGACTTTGTAAAAATTAATATTTGTGTCATTCTCAAAACTTTTGGCCATGACTGTAGATCAAAACAGATACCAAGAGGAATGAGGGCCTTGCTTGCAAGCTTACAATCTATAAGGAAAAAGGGGAGACACGAAAGGTGAATGGTAACAATTGCTTTTATTGTTTGGACCAGCCACAGTGTAAGAATTGGGTGTTCCTGTTGCTGCATGAAACATTATAATATTCTGTTATAATTCTAAAAACTCATATATGAACTTTTTCTGAAACGGTATATTCTAAATTTTCCACTGAAATAACATAAATCACTGATGTACACATATGCAAGAACTTATTATGCAAATTCTGCGCAGGTGCAGTGAATCATTCGGCTGACCGTGTACTGAGCATACCACATCTCCTGGTCAGGGGAGGAACCAAAAAACAATACGACATTACAGCAGGGGATCACCGAGGATTCATTTTGTGAGGTAAAATATTTCACTGACTGTTTTTAAACAATATTTTACCTCACATGTATCCTTTGCGATCTCAAGAGAGCACAGAGGGGAGAAGTCAGCACATGGGGAAAGAGAGAGTGGATAGGTGGGTGAGCACATGGGGGGAGAGATTCTTAACACTGCAAAGCCTGCCCCCATTGTGACATAACTGCCCTCCCAACGCAATAGCATCGGGCCTCCATCTAGTTACTATCATATAAGTGATTCGCCTGAATACTTTTCATTGTAAAAACTGAAAATTTATTTTGAAATGTCACATCAGTGTCTCAAAAGCATTGATAATTTCTGCTACATATGCGGAGAATATACAATGAAAGCACAAAAGAAGGAAAAGACTCCACTTGTTAAGAAAGCATATGAACTATACTTTGAATGTTCAATTGGAGATCAAGACAAACATTGGGCACCTCATATATGCTGTGCATCTTGTTCTAGAAGCCATAGGACATAGCTGAATGGATCAGGACCTTTAATGTCGTTCGCTGTCCCAGTGATATGGAGAGAGCAGAGAAATCATGTAACAGATTGCTACTTCTGCCTTACAAATGTAACAGGATATTCAGCAAAGAACAAGAAATCAATAGAATATCCTAATCTTCCTTCAGCCATAAGACCAGTGCCACACGATGAAAGTCTTTGTGTTCCAAAGCCACCCAAAGTATGGACAATGGAGGACGACGAAGATGAACTAACAATGTCAGTGGAAAATGAAACTGATGCAGACCCAGACTCTGAGCAGTCTACATCTAATCCACATCTGTTCAGTCAACTTGATCTGAGTGACTTGGTCAGAGATTTGAAATTATCAAAGAGGCAGACAGAATTATTGGGATCAAGGCTACAAGAACGGAATCTCTTACTACCAGGAATAAGAGTTTCTGTTTTTCGCATTCTTCAAGAAGACCTTAATCAATTTTTCTAGCATGTCGACAGTTTAACCTTTTGCAACGATGTCTTGGGGTAGTTTGGTGCTCTTGGATGCGAACATGACCCGAAGGAATGGCGACTGTTCATTGACTCGTCAGTTTTAAGTCTGAAGGCTGTTTTACTACACAACGGAAATATCTATCCTTCTATACCTATTGGACATGCCGTACACATGAAAGACACATATGAGAATATGGAGTTACTGTTGACCCACATTAATTATAGAAATTATAACTGGAACATATGTGGTGATCTAAAAGTTGTTGCACTTCTTCTTGGACTGCAGCTTTTGATATACCAAGTATTGTTTTATTTGTGAGTGGGACAGTTGTGCACAAGAAATGCACAGAAGAATGTTAAACATAATCCTCTCATTGATCCAGCAAAGATATTTCTCCCTCCTTGGCATATTAAACTTGGACTTATGAAGAATTTTGTCAAAGCAATGAACAAAGATTCGGAAGCCTTTTCTTACTTACGACAGAAATTTCCAAGAACAAGTGATGCAAAGATTAAAGAAGGTTATTTTTGTTGGCCCACAGATCAGACATATAATGAATGACAGTAGCTTTGATGGTCTTTTGCAAGGTGCTGAACAAGTGGCATGGAGAGCCTTTAAAGATATGACCTTCAACTCCTTGGCAACAGCAGGGCACCGAACTTTGAACAACTTGTGGACAACATGTTCACAGCATATCATTTGATGAAATCCAATACGTCACTAAAAATGCATTTTCTACATTCTCACTTGGACTTTTTCCAGCCAATCTTGGTGCCGTTAGCGATGAACATGGTGAAAGATTTCACCCAAGACATTGCGCTGATGGAGAAAAGGTACCAGGGAAAGTGGAGTACGTCAATGCTGGCTGACTATTGCTGGAATCTTATTTGAGAAGCATCTGACACGGATTATAAACGAAAGTCGTCTGCAAAACACTTTTGAACAATTGCTTTTGCTACTGACAATGATGCACATGTGTGTAGTGTCTCGGACGTCATAATGTAGACTACAAACTGTTGTTTCTTAAAAACCTTACATGATACAGACTTTTGGAGCACATATTCATGTACAGAATATCAAAATCTATAAGATACAATAAAATTTTCTCAGGGGACAAGAACTTCCCAGAAATTTGTTGCGTAGTGTTATGGAGGCACTGTGCTCTTAGGAACCTTGAGTACCGCAGTAATTCTTTTGTAACCTTGGCCAGATGTGAGCCTTTCCACAATTCTGTCTCTGAGCTCCTTGGCCAGTTCATTTGACCTCATGTTTCTCATTTGGTCTGAGATGCACTGTGAGCTGTGAGATCTTATATAGACAGGTGTGTGCCTTTTCAAATCAAATACTATCAGTTTAATTAAACACAGCTGGACTCCAATGAAGGTGTAGAACCATCTCAAGGAGGATCACAAGGAAATGGACAGCATGTGACTTAAATATGAGAATCTGAGCAAAGGGTCTGAATACTTATGACTAGAGTTGAGCGAAACAGGTCGGTCAGATTCATAAGTCGCAGACTTTCGCCAAAGTCGGGTTTCGCTGAGCGAAACCCCACCATAGCGTTAAGTCGGCCATGCGGTCGGCAAAACGAGCGCCAAAGTCGGATTTCCCAGAATGCTTGCAGGTGCCTTTTTTCAGCCAATGAGCAAGGACGTACACTGTGGGCAACGAGATGACATAGGCAGCATCCACCACCATCTTAGAGAAGGGCATTGCAGAGATTGGCTTGCTTTGGGGGGGTCATAGTGTCTATAAAAGCCCTGAGCACAGACCTCCATTTTACTTCTGCCATTATTAACAGTAGGGAGAGGTTGCTGATGCTGTTTATCAGTAGGGAGAGAGTTAGGGCTGGAAAGAGAAGTTCTTCTGTGCTTGTGCTGATAGCAATTGTGCTGTACAGTTAGTGTGCAGTGACAGGGGAGGATTTTCTTGTGTGCAGCAGTGCTGCTGTATTGCTGTGTGTACACTGCTGTGCAGATTGCTTTTTAAACAGCACTAATACTTTTATTCTTTTTTTCTGCACAGTTACCGACCGTTCATTTTTGCCCACACCGTATAGAGCTGTACGCTCCTCACACACTACCGCGTTTGGCTGATATCACGGACAAATACATGCTGACTATCTGTGTGTGACTCCGGTAATATATACGGAGATTGAAATTTTCCCCTACACCATATACAGCTGTAAGCTTCTGAGACAGTACCGTATATCTGCTCTTTGTATTACGGTCAAATTCATACTGAGTGAGCGTCTGTGTGTGACTCCGGAAATATATACGGAGATTGCAATTTTCCCCTACACTATATATAGCTGTACGCTTCAGACACAGTACTGTTTTTCTGCTTTTTGTATTACGGTCAAATCCATACTGAGTGAGCGTCTGTGTGTGACTCTGGAAATATATACGGAGATTGCAATTTTCCCCTATACCGTATACAGCTGTACACTTCTAAAACAGTACCGTATATCTGCTCTTTGTATTACGGTCAAATCCATACTGAATGAGCGTCTGTGTGTGACTCTGGAAATATATACAGAGATTGCAATTTTCCACTACACTGTATACAGCTGTACACTTCTGAGACAGTACCATATATCTGCTCTTTGTATTACGGTGAAATCCATATTGAGAGAGCGTCTGTGTGTGACTCCGGAAATATGTACGGAGATTTAAATTTTTCCCTACACCGTATACAGCTGTACACTCCTCATACAGTATCATATATCTGCTGGTATTTTTGTTACATATTCCCAAACATGAAAAAGTATGGTGGAAGAGGCCGCGGACGTGGGCGGGGGGGGCCAGCTGGGACTGATGGTGGTGGTGGTGAATCTGCTGGTAGTGCCAAAAGCACAATAGCATCTAAGGCAGGAGGTGTTGAGCCTGCGTCATCATCTGGCTCCAGAAGGCCTGGAAGGCTCCCTTTTCTGGGAGTAGGTAAACCGCTTTTAAAGCCGGAGCATCAGGAACAGGTTTTGGCTTACATTGCCGAAACGGCCTCCAGCTCTATCGCCTCCTCTTCTGAAGTTTCAAAAATGCAAGCACTGAATCATCAGTGCAGGCTCCTGGTCAGGAACAGCACCTTTCCTTGTGTCCTTCACCACCACCACAAGTGAAGGATGCGGCAGGCCACACTTCAGATTACTCCCTGGAGCTCTTTTCACATACCATGCCTGGGTTATCAAGTCAAATCTTGAATTTCCCAGTCCAAGATGAATATGACATGGAGTGCACTGATGCACAGTCACTGCTATCTGATTCTGCTGGTACATTCACCCAAAGCAGTGCATTGACCTCGCAGTCTACTGAGCCAGAATCTGACCCTGATGAAACTCAGGTGCCCCTTCCCGCATACTCTAACACTTTACACGGTGACACAGAGGAAGGTGCAGATGAAATTGAAGAGGAGGTGATGTTTGACCCAGTTGTTGACCCGGATTGGCATCCATTGGGGGAAGAGGGTGCCTCTGGCAATAGCTCAGAAGAGGAGGAGGATCCGCTGCAGGCATCGACTTCGCAGCTGCGGTTATCTGGCAGGCCCGTAGCAGTCCAAAATCGTGTTTAAAAAAAAAAAAAGAGTTGCGGGACAGCTTGGCCAGACGGTCAAATTAGTACAGCGTGCAAGCCCTGAAAAGTTTTACCATAGTAGGAAGAGTGCAGTGTGGCACTTTTTTGACCAAAATCCTATTGATGAGGCAAAGGTTATCTGTAAGAAGTGTGGAAGGACCTTTAGCCGAGGGAAAAATCTCCGAAATTTGAATACCAGTTGCATGCTTAGACATGTAAACACCATGCACTTGCAAGCGTGGACCGACTACAAAACCTCAGGTATCACACATGCACCTGCTCCAACTGAAGGTAGCCTGCAATGCTACATCGCTTCCCCCACTGTAAGCTCACCGGTTAGCACACCACCAGCAAGAAATGTTGAGGTGTCGTCGCAAGAAAAAAGCAGTCAGGGAATCCCAATGGTTTTCCAGCGAAAGACTGTATCTAGACCATCACCACCTCCACCACCATCACCATCACCAACCCCCTCTCATTCCGCCATGTCCACCGCTAGTTCCACCATATGCAGCTCTCAAGTCCAGCTCACAGTAGCAGAGACTCTGAATAGGACAAGAAAGTACTCATCCTCTCATCCGCGTACACTGGCTTTGAACTTCTACATTGCCAAAGTGATCTCATTAGAGATGATGCCCTTCCATTTGGTTGAAAGCGCAGAGTTCCGAAAGCTCATGGCCTACGCTGTCTCATGCTATGACCTACCCAGTCGGCACTTCTTTGCTAGAAAAGTCATCCCTGCCATCCACCTGCATGTGAAAGACCGTATTGTCCATGCACTCAAACAATCAGTGAGTGGAAAGTTGCACCTCACAACAGATGCATGGGCCAG
Organism: Oophaga sylvatica; assembly: GCA_033576555.1. Classification (NCBI taxonomy): domain Eukaryota; kingdom Metazoa; phylum Chordata; class Amphibia; order Anura; family Dendrobatidae; genus Oophaga; species Oophaga sylvatica. The sequence goes on from JARQOD010000009.1 coordinate 1,338,530, forward strand.
TAGGCATGGCCAGGGCCGTTACGTGTCCATCACTGCGTACTGGGTTAATGTGGTGGATTCAGGGTCCACAGGGGACAGCAGGCGGTGGGACAGTGCTGCCTAGACCACGGTATAGGCAACTGTTGGCTGTAGGCGTTCAACCCTCCTCCTCCTCCTTCAGAAGCGAAAGCTCGTCGACAGCGCAGTCGCACGAGCACTCCATCCGCAGCTGCCAGTGTTGCACACGAGGTGTCACAGTATCGAACAGCTAGTGGTAAGCGTCAGCAGGCTGTTTTAAAGATGATGTCTTTGGGCGACAACAGACACACCGTGGGGGTGCTGGCCAACTACTTGCAGCGAGAAACTGAGTCATGGCTGGGCAGTCTACATCTTGAGCCAGGCAAGGTAGTCAGTGATAACGGCCGTAATTTTGTGGCAGCCATAGTCCTGGCAAAACTCAGACACATACCTTGCCTGGCTCACACCTTGAACCTGGTGGTGCAGTGCTTCATAAATAATTATCCGGAGTTACCAGCCCTGCTCCATCCGTCGCTCGCCCTTAGACTCCAGTCGTATGCAGAGGCTGCAGCGATCACTCCACCTCCCCAAGCACCGCCTAATCATAGACTTTGCAACAAGGTGGAACTCCACCATGCACATGGTTGAAAGGCTGTGCAAACAGAGGCAGGCTGTAATGCATTTGTGGGAGGATACACGGGCAGGCAGTTTGAGGGCAGACATGGAGTTGTCGGGTGTGCAGTGGTCAAAGCTGAAAGATCTCTGTAAAGTCCTTCAATGTTTTGAGGAATGCACATGGCTGGTAAGCGCAGACGATGCCATCATAAGCATGAGCATCCCACTTTTGCATCTGCTCACGCAAACTTTGATGCACATTAAGGATCAGGCGTCTGCAGCGGACAAGGAAGAGGAGGAGGAGGGAAGCATTGATGACAGTTAGCCATGACAGTCTGCTCAGGGAACTGTCCTGGACGAGGTGGAGGAAGAAGAGGAAGTGGAGGAGGAGGAGGAAGAGGGGGATGATTATTTTGGGGAGAAGGATGCTTCTCAGGGTGCAAGAGAAAATGTTGGCTTCCCAAGGTCAGGTACAGGGTTTGTGCGTGACTGGAGGGATGTGGATTTGGCAGAAAATGCTCCTCCACCCACCACTGGCAGTGCATCATTGACACCTGGAACATTGGCCCACATGTGTGATTATGTCTTGCGGATCCTAAAAAGGGACCCCCGCATTGCCAAAATTATGAAGGATGACGACTACTGGTTGGCCAGCATCCTCGATCCACGCTATAAAGGCAAATTACAGAACATCATGCCACAGGAGAACCTAGAGCTAATATTGGCGAACAAACAAGCAACTCTGGTAAACCGTTTGTTAGAGGCATTCCCAGCACACAGCAGCGGTGCAGGTTCTACCACGAGCCGTACTGGGCAACATGGAAGAGGTGTTCGTGGTGCACACAGCCGAAGTGGCGTTGGAGACAGCGGTTTCATGACCATGTTGTGGACTGATTTCTCGAGTACCGCTCACACGACTGGTTATACTGAATTGATTGCAACAGACAGGAGACAGCAGTTGTCAACTATGGTTCAAAATTACCTCTCCTCCCCTATCGATGTTCTCCCTCACAGTTCATTCCCCTTTGACTACTGGGCCTGTAAACTGGGCACCTGGCTTGAATTGGCACAATATGCCTTACAGGACCTCGCTTACCCTGCTGGTAGTGTGCTATCATAAAGAGTCTTCAGTGCTGCTGGATCAATCCTGACAGAAAGAAGAACCCGGTTGTCGACCCAAAATGTAGGTGATCTCACCTTCATTGAAATGAACAATGCCTGGGTTTCAAAGGATTTTGTACCACCTTCCCCTGATGACACATAGGTTGCCAGCAAAATGGATCACTTTGTCCTCCTCTTCCTCCGACTTCTCCAATTCCTCCATTTGCAGCTGCTGAACGTCCAGCCTACACCTCAACATATCCCAGTTTCCCCCCCCCCCAGGGCCGGCGTCAGCACCTAGCGCACCCGGGCAAGTGCCGGGGTCCTGAGCAGGTGGGGGGGGCCCACTCACCGTCAGAGACACCGGCGTACTATGAGGGGCACTGTGCCAGTGCCGGCACCCATGAGTGTGCCCCCCCTGCTTGCTCAGGGCCCCAGCACTTGCAATACTTACCTCTCCCTGCTCCACTGCTGTGACGTCTTCAGCGTTTCCTGACAGTGACATTCAGGTCAGATAGCGCGATGACGTCACATCTGTGCGCCCTCTGCCTGAACAGTCACAGCGCAGAGAGCTGGAAGATGGCGACGCTGAGGAGTCCAGAGTAGAGTAGTGCCCAGCGAGGAGAGGTATTTCATTTTTTTTAATGTTTGGAGCAATATATGGGGAGCATTATACACTGGAGAATAATATATGGGGCCCATCATACACTGGAGCATTATAAATGGGGCCCATTATACAATGGAGCATCATATGGGGCCCATTATATATGGAGCATTATATAGGCCCATCATACACTGAAGCATCATCCATGGGGCCCATCATATACTGGAGCATCATATGGGGCCCATTATATATGGAGCATCACATGGAGCCCATTATATATAGATTGTGAGCCTTTGCGGGCAGGGTCCTCTCTCCTTCTGTACTTATATGTGTCCTGTATTGCTCATATTTATTGTACTTGTCTATACTCGCCCCCTCTCACATGTAAAGCGCCATGGAATAAATGGCGCTATAAAAATGAATAATATTAATATTAATAATAATAATAATAATAATATGGAGCATTATATATGGTGACCATTATATTTGGAGCATTATATGGGGCTCATCATACACTGGAGCATCATATATGCGGCCCTTCATATACTAGAGCATCATATGGGGTTCATTATTTATGGGGCATCATATAGGGCCCTTTATATATGGAGCATCATATGGAGCACATATGGGGCCTATTCTGTATGGAGCATTATATGAAGCCCATTCTGTATGGCGTACTATGTGGTGCCCATAATACTGTATAGAGGACTAAAACTGTCCGGTTTTTGAGCTATTGTAGAATTTACAATAGATATCACTCATGTAATGTAAGAAATGAAGTATTTGGCATTGTACTATACCCAGGGGCGTAACTAGGAACGGCAGGGCCCCACAGCAAACTTCACAATGGGCCCCCCCCCCCGCCTCCGGCCGCCATTTTAAAAAAAAATATATTTTTTTAAAAATCACTAATCGCAAACGGCGAATGGATTGAATAATCCAGTCGCCATTTGCAAATTTTTAGCCGCTTTGGCGACCATTTTGGTCGCCATCTGCAGCACTGTAAAGAGGCCTGCTGTTTTCGGGGCCCCATTAGGGGCCTGCTGTTTCCTGGGACCCTAGGACCCTGATTGGGCCTGCTGTTTCCTGGGGCCTGCAGTTTCCTGGGGCCTGCAGTTTCCTGGGGCCCAAGGCCCCTAATGGGGCCTGCAGTTTTCTTTGGAGCTAGGCCCCTAATGGGGCCTGCTGCTTCCTTTGGACCTAGGCCCCTAATGGGGCCTGCTGTTTCCTAGGGCCCCATTAGGGGCCTGCTGCTTCCTGGGGCCTCTAATGTGGCCCGCTGTGTCCTGGCCCCCGCCCCGCACACATGCGATTTGCACACTTAGTCATGTACCCACGAGCTGCTCTCCCTAATGCTCTCAATGTTCAGTGAAAAACTGAGAGAAGCAGAGGAGAAGCTCGTTGTCACAGGACCATAAGTATAAAAATCGCATATGAGTGAAGTGTCCATGTGATGACTGCTGGAACCTGCAGAGCTGAATCCTGACATTGCAGCTTCTGAATTCTCACAACGAATGCACTGCACACTTTTAGGATTCTCCATTACCGGTGGCAAGAGTACACGGTCATGTCAGCACCAGCATGTGATTTATACACTTCTGGCCACATTCCGACTAGACGTGCCCGGCCTCGCTCTGTTCATTTTCATTGAGTGAGGCCACATGTCTAGTCAGCACGTGACCGCATGTATGTAAATTACCGGCATGAGAGAATCCTAACAGCGTGCAGTGCGCACTGTGAGAATTCTGAAATTGACTAATTCTCATGTTTTTATTTATGTTAGGAGCATTAAAGGGTTGTCCAGGTTTGTGCTGAGTCTGCAGTCATTCTATGTGACACAGACCTGGAGAACCCCTTTAATGCTCCTAACAAATAAAGACATGAGAATTAGTCAATTTCACAAATAATATTTACATCCAGGTACCTTATAGATGACGTCGTCTCTGGAGTCGTTCTCCTTTTCTTCATCTTGTCCAGATCCCATGATGAGTTTTCTCATCCACAGTCGTCTCTGCAGATTTCCATCTTCTCTGCTCTCCGCACGATGCCCTTAAAGACAGAAGAGTCATTATAATGCCCCTAAATAAAAATATCTGCAATATACTGTCACCTCACACTATTCCCCTCCCTCCTCACACTGTCTCCTCTTACATCCCCCCTGTTCAGCATACTGTCCTCATATTTACCCCCCCACTCTCTATACTGTCTGCTCACACATACCCGACTCCTCATACTGTGTCTGCACACATCCCATCACCCTCACTCCCCATACTGTGTCCACATACATTCACCCGTTCGCTCCCCATACTGTCTGCACTCATACCCCATACTGTTTCCTCATACATACTCTTCAGTACCCTCAAATCCCCCCACACATATTAAATGCCCTCATCGCCACTCCAAATCCCCCCACACATAAAATAACCCCCCATCCCCACTCCAAATCCCCCCACACATACAATAACCCCCCATCGCCACTAAATCCCCCCACACACATTAAATCCCCCCATCCCCACTCCAAATCCCCCCACACACATTAAATCCCCCCATCCCCACTCCAAATCCCCCCACACATAAAATAACCCCCCATCGCCATTCCAAATCCCCCCACACATAAAATAACCCCCCATCGCCACTCCAAATCCCCCACACATAAAATAACCCCCATCCCCACTCCAAATCCCCCCACACATACAATAACCCCCATCGCCACTCCAAATCCCCCACACATAAAATAACCCCCATCCCCACTCCAAATCCCCCCACACATACAATAACCCCCATCGCCACTCCAAATCCCCCCACACATAAAATAACCCCCCATCCCCACTCCAAATCCCCCCACACATAAAATAACCCCCCATCGCCACTCCAAATCCCCCCACACATAAAATAACCCCCCATCGCCACTCCAAATCCCCCACACATAAAATAACCCCCCATCCCCACTCCAAATCCCCCCACACATACAATAACCCCCATCGCCACTCCAAATCCCCCCACACATAAAATAACCCCCCATCCCCACTCCAAATCCCCCCACACATAAAATAATCCCCCATCGCCACTCCAAATCCCCCCACACATACAATAACCCCCCATCGCCACTCCAAATCCCCCCACACATAATGTATCCCCCATCCCCACTCCAAACCCCCCACACATAAAAGAACCCCCATCCCCACTCCAAATCCCCCCCACACATAATGTATCCCCCCATCCCCACTCCAAATCCCCCCACACATAAAAGAACCCACATCCCCACTCTAAATCCCCCCCACACATAATGTATCCCCCCCATCCCCACTCCAAATCCCCCCACACATAAAAGAACCCCCATCCCCACTCTAAACCCCCCCATACACACACACTCACACAGTATGTGCCCCCGTTAATCTTCGGTGGTATCTTCAGCTCCACAGTGGAGCACACTCACCACCAGTCTTCACCCTTCTGGGCGCCGCCGACGAGTGACGTCAGCAGCGTGATCACATGACATGATCACGCTGCAGACGTCGCTCTGACCCGGTGGTCAGAGCTTCAATAGTACTGGTGTCTGTATAGACGCCAGTGCAATTGATTCCTGGGAGCCGGCACGCAGCAGCTTCTCTGCACCGGCTGTCAGCTTGACAGCCGGCACAGGGAGCCGCCGACTCTCAGGCCGGGGGCGGCGGAACACAGCCGCAGGGGAGACAGCTGCAGCAGGGACGGGCCCCCTGCTAGCCCGGGCCCTATGGCAGCTGCTTCCCCTGCTTCCACGATAGTTCCGCCCCTGACTATACCTATATTTCTCTGCTGTATCGGAGCATCATGAATTGTGGTATGTGTTAAAGGGACCTACTGAGACTCTTTCGCCCGGGGCCCACGAAAACCTGGAGCCAGCCGTGCCCCCCCCACAACTTTAGCCAAATAACCCCCAGTTTTCAATGCGTAACTTTTATTATAAAGTAAATTAAGGTTGACAAGCTTAAGTAATAAGAATTGATGTCGTTGGCATTGAAATGGGCACTGTAGGTGTGTTTACTGTCTGCCGACTTTTCTTCCCCATTGACTTGCATTGGGGTCAGTTCGAGTTTCAGTCGGAACTCGTTTTTTCCTAGGGCCCGATTTCGATGACTCGATTTTTGGAAAAAGTCTGGTGGCTGAAGTGACTCGCCCTCCTGGAGGCAAACGTCATCTCTATTATGACCATGTGTATTTCAGTTTTTTTTTTTAAAAAATTTGCTAAATTTTAATTTTTTTTTTTTCAGTCAAGATGGGGTGCAGAGTATTTTAAAAAGGAAAACTGAACTTTTTTAATTTACCAAATGGCTGCAATGAAACAAAAGTAAAAAATTTAAAGGGGCTGATACTTTCCCCACCCCCTGTGGCCTCAAAATGCAATGAATGCAAGCGATCCCGGAATCTCCAGAACTGGAAAATTTTCCAAAGAAAAATGGGTGAAAATCCCTTAAACAAGAACGAAAGACCTTGGTGGCTGCAAAAAACATTTTCTAGCTTTGTGCTTTCAAAAGGGGTTGTGCTAGGTATAACCATGAGGGTGCCCCCCCAAACTTTTGCATTGTTTAATGTTTCCTTTATTAACTTTTAAAATGGAAAAAAATGAAAATAAATATACATTTTTGTTGCTTTAAAAAAAAAGGAAATGTGTCTTTTTTTTGCCCTTTTTAAATCATTTCATCTTCAATTGCTTAACTGTTCAAAAAAACAGTAATTTTGACCAGTGGTGCCCAAACTTTGACATGCCCCTGTGCGTTACTGCGGATAAGTGTACTGTGAAATAAAAATAATTTGGGGTTAAAAAAAAAATACTAATAAATGTTTCAAGTTTTCTTGTAACTTTCTTTAAAAGTATATTTGTTTTTTAGATATTTGCATTTTCCATTTAATGTTCTATACATTTCTTTAGTAAATGACCAAACAAGTTCAAATCTACAAAATTTTTAAAAAAAAAATTTTCACCCCTTCTCCCCTTCCTCTGCTGTTTGAAGAAGG
>JARQOD010000009.1:1345941-1435798 GCA_033576555.1 Oophaga sylvatica
CCAGCGTTTGCTCATTCTATTTTCTGTCTGTGTCCGTGTTTCTTTTTGTCTAACCGCCATTACATGTTTGGGGGAGAATAAACCCCAGTTTTCTACTCAGGTGATAATGAGGGTCGAACCAGATCATCAGGAGAGTTGCAAATTTCTGGTGCTGTATTATCTGCATGACATTATTGTACTAGGTTTCCCTTGGTTACAGTCTCATAATACTGTTTTGGATTGGAAATCTGTGTCTGTGACCAGTTGATGTGTTAATGCCAACACTCCTATTTTTTCTGCCTCTCCCCAGTCTCAGAATGTTCCTGACTTTTTGACTGATTTTTCGGATGTTTTTAGTGAAAGTAAATCTGCATCCTTGCCCCCTCACAGGAGCTATGATTGCGCTATTGAATTAGTGCCTGGTAGTAAATTTCCTAAAGGTCGCCTTTTTAACTTGTCTGTACCTGAACACGATGCTATGCGATCTTATATCAAGGAGTCATTGGAGAAGGGTCATATCAGACCATCCGCTTCACCCTTGGGTGCCGGTTTTTTCTTTGTGGCCAAAAAGGATGGTTCATTGAGGCCGTGTATTGATTATCGTCTCTTGAATAAGATCCCTGTGAAGTATCAAAATCCGTTACCCTTGATTTCTGACCTATTTTCCAGGGTGAAAAGTGCTAGTTGGTTTACCAAGCTTGACCTCAGGGGGGCGTATAACCTTATTCGCATTAAGCACGGGGATGAATAGAAGATGGCGTTTAATACCCCAGAGGGGCATTTTGAGTACCTAGTGATGCCCTTTGGGCTCACTAATGCTCCTTCCGTCTTCCAATCCTTCATGAATGATATTTTCAGGGATTTTGTGGATACATTTCTGATTGTTTATTTGGATGATACCTTGATTTTTTCCAAAGACTGGGACTCTCATGTGAAACATGTTCGGACTGTGTTCCAGATTTTGAGAGAGAATGCACTGTATGTGAAGGGATCAAAGTGTCTTTTTGGCGTACAGAAGGTCTCATTTCTGGGATTCATTTTGTCTCCGTCTGTTATTGAAATGGACCCGGTAAAGGTTCAGGCCATCTGTGATTGGGTCCAACCTACTTCATTACAGGCTCTTCAGAGATTTTTGGGTTTTTCCAATTTTTATCGTAAATTTATTGGTAATTTCTCCGGTATTGTTAAACCATTGACTGATTTGACCAAAAAGGGTTCTGATGTGGTGAATTGGCCTCCTGAGGCAGTCTCTGCGTTTCAGGAACTTAAGCAGAGATTCACTTCTGCTCCTGTTCTACGGCAGCCTGATGTTTCTCTACCGTTTCAGGTGGAGGTTGATGCCTCTGAAATTGGGGCAGGTGCCGTTTTGTCCCAAAGAGATCCAGAGACCTCTAAGAGTAACCCTTGTGCCTTTTTCTCTCGAAAATTTTCTCCAACTGAACGTAATTATGACGTGGGTAATCGGGAGTTATTGACCATGAAGTGGGCCTTTGAAGAGTGGAGACATTGGCTGGAAGGAGCCAAACATCAGGTGGTGGTCCTCACGGACCATAAGAATCTGGTTTATCTCGAATCAGCCAAGCGACTTAATCCTAGACAAGCCAGGTGGGCCTTGTTTTTCACACGTTTTAATTTTGTGGTTTCTTTTCTTCCTGGCACTAAGAATGTTAAGGCAGATGCCCTCTCGAGGAGTTTCTTTGCGGACTCTCCTGAGTTATCTAATCCTACTGTTATTTTGAAAGAGGGTATAGTTCTTTCCGCCATCTCACCCAATTTGAGACTGGCTCTGGAAGGGTGTCAGGAGGATAAACCTGAGCGCTGCCCTATTGGGAAATGGTTTGTCCCAGACCAGTGGAAGAAGAGTGTGATGTCTGAGATTCATTGTTCCGCGTTGGCTGGTCATCCCGGGATTTTTGGTACCAGAGACTTGGTGAGTCGGTCCTTTTGGTGGCCTACTTTGTCTCGTGACGTCAGGGAATTTGTGCAGTCCTGTGGGACTTGCTCTCGCTCCAAGCCTTGCTCTCGCTCTAGTGGTTTGTTAATGCCATTACCTGTGCCCAAGAGGCCATGGACCCATATCTCTATGGATTTTATTTCTGACCTCCCTGTTTCTCAGAGAATGACCGTTAACTGGGTAATCTGTGATAGGTTTTCCAAGATGATACATCTTGTGCCATTACCTAAGTTACCTTCCTCCTCCGAATTGGTGCCTTTGTTCCTTCAGCACGTGGTTCGGTTACATGGCATTCCGGAGAACATTGTGTCTGACAGAGGAGTCCAGTTTGTTTCCAGGTTTTGGAGGACATTTTGTTCTAAACTTGGTGTTCAGTTATCTTTCTCCTCTGCTTTTCATCCTCAGACCAATGGACAAACCGAGAGAACAAACCAGACCTTGGAGACTTATTTGAGATGTTTTGTGTCTGCTGATCAAGATGACTGGGTCTCTTTTTTGCCTTTGGCTGAGTTTGCTCTCAATAATAGGGCTAGCTCTGCCACCTTGATGTCTCCATTTTTCTGCAATTTTGGGTTTCACCCTCGATTTTCTTCGGGACAGGCGGAGGCTTCTGTCTGTCCGGGTGTTGACTCTGTTGTGGTGCGAATGCAGCAGATTTGGGACCAGGTAGTGGAGAGGTTGTCTCTCTCTCAGGAGAAGGCCCAACGGTTTGCAAACCGGCGTAGGACTGATGGTCCTCGTTTTAAAGTGGGGGACTTGGTTTGGTTGTCCTCAAGAAATATCCCTATGAGGGTTGCATCTTCAAAGTTTAAGCCTAGGTTCATTGGACCTTATAAGATCATGGAGATTCTTAATCCTGTTTCCTTCCGTTTGCTTCTTCCAGGGACATTTAAGATCCATAACGTGTTCCACAAGTCCTTATTGAAGAGGTTTGTCGAGCCAGTGGTTCCTATGGCTGTGCCTCCTGACCCTGTTTTGGTTGAGGGCAATCTGGAGTATGTGGTTGAGAAAATATTGGATTCTCGTTTTTCTAGACAGAAACTCCAGTATTTGGTTAAGTGGAGAGGTTATGGTCAGGAGGACAATTCTTGGGTTGTTTGCTTCGGACATCAATGCTAGGAGACTGATCCGTGCCTATCACCGAGCTAATCCTGATCGACCTGGTTGCACAAGTGAGGGTTCGGTGACCCCTCCTCAAGGGGGAGTACTGTTATGAATGTGCTAAAAATGGTTTCTGAGCAGAGGTTCCCTCTGGTGGTTACTGACAGTACTGAACCTTTCAGCGAGGAGTGGCAATCTGGGATCACGGACTGGTCTAAAATAAGGGAGGTTCCCTCCCATGATGGTTGCCGGTGATCAATTGTTCTTGTCTCAATTGTGGTTCCTGGTTCATTTGGAAGCTTGCTGAGTCTTGCCTGCATCTTCTGCTATCAGATAAGATATTTTCTGCTTTTATTTTTGTGCTTGCTTTTTGCATTGTTCCCTGCACTTCTGTGGAGGTCAGCCAGGTCCCCTCCGGTGGGCTTGTGCTCCTCTCAGTTTATCTGGAGCCACTGTTGTTTGTTCATTTGCTTTTTCCTGTTTTTTCAGTGGCTGCGGCTTAGTTTTGTTACACCAGAGAACTGATTTAGGTGGTAGAGGTCGTGTGATCTCAGGTGTTTTTGCAATCAGCAGAGTTGGTAATTTTTAGGGTTTTTTTGGATTGCAGTGAGTATCCTTTCCTGTACTTTTCTGTCTAGACAGATTGGGCCCCAGCGTTTGCTCATTCTATTTTCTGTCTGTGTCCGTGTTTCTTCTTGTCTAACCGCCATTACATGTTTGGGGGCTTCCTATTTTCTTTGGGGATCTGCTCCGGGGCAGATAGCTTTCCTCTTTCTGCCTTTAGGTGTAGTTATCTCTCAGGCTGTGACGAGGCGTCTAGGATCAACGTAGGAATGCTCCACGGCTACCTCTAGTTGTGTGGTTAGTTCAGGTTACTGCAATCCAATAGGTTCCAGCCTCTCTGGTGTATTGCCGCTTTTGCTTACTCTCCTCAGCTACCAAAACATAACAGGCTTGCTTTGGATTTTCTAACCAACAAACGTTCCTCCTGAGCAGATGTCTTGCGGGGTCTGCCAGACCTGGGCTTGTCAAACACATCTCCAGTCTCTTTAAATCTTTTTTAATTCTTTGTACTTGATAATGAGACACATTAAAGGTGCCAGCCACCTCTGCAGTGGATCTGGTCTTCAGCCTCTTGATAATCCAGGCTTTGGTCGCAGGGTGGATTTTTGGCATGTTGTCAGAGCTCAAGTTGCAGTTCAAGTGAAGGTCTGGGGTGCTGGGTTTCTTTTTATACACACCCACTAATTAACCGATCATTTACTCAGCACAGGTGAGGATGTAAACTAGGATTGGGTGCATTATATGACCAGGCAACAAAACTTTTGTCTTGCCAATATCTGACCATTCTGTGTCCATTAAATGATCAATATTTCTGCATTGATGCCAATTTATTTTCTTAACCTAAACCACATTTCGGAGGGTTTCAGCTTTCAAAAGAATAATTTATACAACCAATGGATGAATTTAATGTCAGGTTATAAGCTTTTATTTACATAACATGGATAAGCGATATAACTTCTGTCAGGGAGTGTATATAGAAACATTTTGGGGGTCACAGCTTTTTTTCTCAATTAATTTAGCTTTGTGAGGCCTTTTTGTTTGGAAGACTTGAAAATAAAATATTAATGGCTTTGAATGGACATTCATCCAGTTTTTGGAATGTGAGCAAAGCAAAGCTGTAATGAGATTGCTTTTTATGGATGCTGTTTTGATGTAGTTCTTGAAGCCAAAGCAAGGAGTGGATAGTGATGGGAGAATAGGATATTTTCTTTTATAATTCACTCATAATTTTAGCAACAACCCCTTTCTGACATGCGCCGAATATATACGACGCCGAGGGAGCTGTCTTCCTGCAAATCGCCGTATATATACAGTGTAATGACTGTGAAATACGTGATTCAGACTGCACTCCCGGTGGAATATTCCCTATAATGAGGAAGATGGAGGCACTGTGGACGCCGTCTGACCTGTGATCAGGCAGTGACCGTCCTTTTAGGCATGCAAAAAAGGGCGGTCCACCACAGTTTTGTGCACTTCTGAAAAGAAGGACAACACTGAACTGAGGCCAGATGGAATTCAAAGTAACTCTGAGGCCTCATTGCCTTGGGATTTAATCTGAATCACGTCATTCAGAAATTTAGATGTAGACCCCGAAGTAAGTGCTCAGAGTAGAGAGCTGGATAAATGAGATCCCAAATGTTATGTTAAATGCTCCCAACAAAAGCTTCAACTCAATCCACAAAAAAAGCAAGTCCTCACTCAGGTCCATCATCTACCAATGGAAATATAGGGGGCTATCATGTTACTGGTAGTACAAAGGCTCTGTAAAAGAGCTCCTTGCCCCCGCAAAAAAAATTCAGCAAATTCTGCGCTCCAAAATCCAAATGCCCCCCTCCCTTCTGAGTCCCAAAGTGTGCCTAAACCACATATAGCAGCCACATGTTTGGTATTTCTGTAGCTATGTGAGCCCACCTAATTTACAGATGCATGTCTCCATAAGCATGAGCTGGACACCAGAACATACTGGGCACTACAACGTACTAGTGACTACAATGTGAAGGGACCTGCAATGGCAGTTTGCAATTTTCACTCAGCAACATCCACTGTTGCTTGTTTCTGGAAAACACCCATGGAGTCAAAATCATCACCAGTACACCAGTAGATAAACTCCCAAAGGGGTATAATTTCCAAACTGGGGTTACTTGAGGGAGGATTCTGCTTTTCTAGCACTTGGGGCTCTGTATATGAAGTCCACAAATTATTCTAGCAAAATCTGCGCTACAGGATGCAAAAAGCGCTTCATGCCTCTTGAGTCTCACCGTGTAGCTAAGCAGTACTGTACAGCCACATATGGGGTATTTCCACATGCAGCAGAAATTATGGGACACATTTTGGTGTCATGTTTACCCATTTCCCAGTGTGAACATGTCAAATCTTGGGCTAAAGCAAAATTTGGGCTGTAAAAATGTGCCGCAAAAGTAGTTTTCAACCACATATGTGGTATTGGTGTACTCAGGAGAAGTTGCACAACAATTTTTGGAATCCATTACCTGTTCCTGTTACCCATGTGAAAATAAAAATTTTGGGGCTAAAAGAACATTTTTGTGGGAAAAATTTGATTTTTTTATTTTCATGGCTCAACGTTATAAACTGCTTTGAAGTACCTGGAGGTTCAAGGTGCTCACTACACATCTAGATTCTTTGAGCAGTCTCGTTTATAAAATGGGGTCACTTGTGGGGTTTCCACTGTTTAAAAAATTTTAAAAATTTGCGTTCTAAAATGTCACTTCATCCTTTCTGAGCCCTGCAGCGTGTCGAAACAGCCGTTTTGTACCACATATAGGGTATCGGTATACTCAGGAGAAATTGCACAACAAATTTGGGGGTTCATTTTCTCCTGTTACCCATGTGTATTTAAAAAATTTTGGCCTAAAAGAACATTTGTGGGGAAAATTTGATTTTTTTATTTTCATGGTTCAACGTTATAAACTTTTGTGAAGCACCCGGGGTTCAAGGTGTTCACCACATATCTAGATAAGTTCCCTGATGGGTCTAGTTTCCAAAATTGGGTCATTTGTGGGGGTTTTCTACTTTACAGATGCATCAGGGGCTCTCAAAATGCGACATGGTGTCCGCTAATGATTCCAGCAAATTTTGCATTCAAAAGGTCAAATGGCACTCATTCCCTTCTGAGTCTTGCCATGCATCCAAATAGTAGTTTTCCTCAACATTCAGGATAAATTGCACAACCAATTGTATGGTGCAATTTCTCGTGTTACCATTTTGAAAATGCAAAATTTGTGGCTAAAAAACATTTTTGTGGGAAAAATGTGTTTTTTTTTATTTTTATGGCTCAACGTTATAAAGTTTTGTGAAGCACCTTGGGGTTCAATGTGCTCACCACACATCCAGATAAGTTCCATGAGGAGTCTAGTTTCCAAAATGGTGTCACTTGTGAGTGGTTTCCACTGTTTATGCACATAAGGGGCTCTCTAAATGCAAAATGGCATCTGCAATTATTCCAGCAAATTTTACACTCAAAAAGTCAAATGGTGCTCCTTCCCTTCCGAGCCCTGCCATGAATCGAAACAGGTTTTCCCACACATATGGGGTATTGGCATGCTCAGGAGAAATTGCAAAACAAATTTTTGGGTCCGTTTTTTCCTATTACCTTGCGAAAATAAAAAAAAATTGGTTTTTGTGAAAAACTTTTAAATGTTCATTTTTCCTTCCCACATTCTATTAATTCTGGTGAAGCACCTAAAGTGTTAATAAACTTATTGAATGTGGTATTGAACCCTTTGAGGGGTGCAGTTTTTATAATGGTGTCACTTTTGTGTATTTTCTGTCATATATATACCTCAAAGTCACTTCTATTGTGAGGTGGTCCCTAACAAAATGATTTTGGAAAGTTTGTTGGAAAAATGAGAAATCACTGGTCAACTTTTAACCCTTATAACTTCCTAACAAAAAAATTGTTTCAAAAATTGCGCTGAAGTAAAGTAGACGTGTGAGAATTATTATTTATTAACTATTTTGTGTGACATAACTCTCCAATTTAATGGCACAAAAATTATAAGTTTGAAAATTTCAAAATTTTCCAAATTTTCACCAAATTTACAATATTTTCACAAATAAATGAAATTCCTAGCAAACAAATTTTACCACTATCATGAAGTACAATATGTCACAAGAAAACACTTTCAGAATCGGTGGTATCCGTTGAAGCGTTCCAGAGATATTATCACATAAAATGACACTGGTCAGAATTGTAAAATTTGGTATGAACAGGAAGGTGAAAACAGGCTTCAGGTGAAGTGTTTAAAATGGCACATGCAAGGGTATGTGCACACAAGCCCTTTTTCATCATTGCCTTTGTGCCTGTTTTCTGTTTAGTTTTGTACTTTTTTTGTTTACACTAAATTTATTATTCATTTTTCAAGTCTATTTTGTACATACTCATCTGTTGTTTTTTGTTTGCTTTCCACTTTGTCAGTGGAGTTTAGCGATTCAAGATTTAGCGATTTTAACAAGTCTAAAAAAAATTGATACAGCTTCACTCCAGTCTCCCTTCCCTGGTGTATTTTTGAGTATGCCAGTATTTGTATTATTTGTAGTATTGTCGCATAAAAATGCAATTATTGCCACCAGACATATAAGGAAAATTAACTACAAAAATCTGCAAATGAAGAATCAGGACCAAAGAGCTTTTTTAAAAAGTTTCGGAGCATAAATTGAGTGAAACTGTGAAGAAACTCTCCAAATCTGTCTGACAATCTCAAAATTCCTAAAAAGTTTGGAAGTTCTGCTCTGTTTCTGCTCCAAAGCTCAGCAAAAAGACTCCTTCTGCATATACCCGAAGAACCCGAAGACAGCTGCTTACCCACTCCAGGCCAGCATGGGACATTGGCGCAGGACTTAGGCCTCTTTCATACATCAGTTTTTCAGCGTCAGGCGCGATGCGGCGTCTCGCCTGATCGCCGGATCCGGTTTTTGAAATGTAAAACCGGATACAACGGATCCGGTTTTTGGCCGGATTAGGCTGCTTTCACACATCAGTTTTTTGACGTGAGGCGCGATCCGGCGTGTTTTTAACCCCTTCATGACCCAGCCTATTTTGACCTTAAAGACCTTGCCATTTTTTGCAATTCTGACCAGTGTCCCTTTATGAGGTAATAACTCAGGAACGCTTCAACGGATCCTAGCGATTCTGAGATTGTTTTTTCGTGACATATTGGGCTTCATGTTAGTGGTAAATTAAGGTCGATAATTTTTGCGTTTATTTGTGAAAAAAATGGAAATTTGGCGAAAATTCTGAAAATTTTGTAATTTTCAAATTTTTAATTTTTATTCTGTTAAACCAGAGAGTTATGTGGCACAAAATAGTTAATAAATAACATTTCCCACATGTCTACTTTACATCAGCACAATTTTGGGAACAACATTTTTTTTTGTTAGGAAGTTATAAGGGTTAAAAGTTGACCAGCGATTTCTCCTTTTTACATCAAAATTTACAAAACCATTTTTTTTAGGGACCACCTCACATTTGAAGTCACTTTGAGGGGTCTATATGGCAGAAAATACCCAAAAGTGACACCTTTATAAAAACTGCACCCCTCAAGCTACTCAAAACTACATTCAAGAAGATTATTAACCCTTCAGGTGCTTCACAGGAACTAAAGCAACGTGGAAGGAAAAAATGGACATTTTAATTTTTCCAACAAAAATTTTCTTTTAGCATCAATTTTTTCATTTTTACATGGGCATCAGGATAAAATGGATCCTAAAATTTGTTGGGCAATTTCTCCTGAGTACACAGATACCTCATATGTGGTCATAAACCACTGTATGGGCGCACAGCAGGGCTCAGAAGGGAAGGAGCGCCATTTGACTTTTTGAATAGAAAATATGCTGGAATATTTAGCGGTTGCCATGTCACATTTGGAGAGTCCCTGTGTGCCTAAACATTGGAGCTCCCCCACAAGTGACCCCATTTTGGAAACTAGACCTCCTAAGGAACTTATCTAGATGCATAGTGATCACTTTGAACCCCAAGGTGCTTCACAAATTGATCTGTAAAAAAAAGAAAGTACTTTTTTTTCACAAAAATTTTCTTTTAGCCTCAGTTTTTTTCATTTTCACATGGGCAACAGTATAAATTGGATCCTAAAATTTGTTGGGCAATTTCTCCTGAGTACACAGATACCTCATATGTGGTCATAAACCACTGTTTGGGCGCACGGCAGGGCTCAGAAGGGAAGGAGCGCCATTTGACTTTTTGAATGGAAAATATGCTGGAATATTTAGCGGTTGCCATGTCGCATTTGGAGAGTCCCTGTGTGCCTAAACATTGGAGCTCCCCCACAAGTGACCCCATTTTGGAAACTAGACCCCTAAGGAACTTATCTAGATGCATAGTGAGCACTTTGAACCCCCAGTTGCTTCACAAATTGATCCGTAAAAAAAAGAAAGTACTTTTTTTTTCACAAAAATTTTCTTTTAGCCTCAGTTTTTTTCATTTTCACATGGGCAACAGTATAAATTGGATCCTAAAATTTGTTGGGCAATTTCTCCTGAGTACACAGATACCTCATATGTGGTCATAAACCACTGTTTGGGCGCACGGCAGGGCTCAGAAGGGAAGGAGCGCCATTTGACTTTTTGAATGGAAAATATGCTGGAATATTTAGCGGTTGCCATGTCGCATTTGGAGAGTTCCTGTGTGCCTAAACATTGGAGCTCCCCCACAAGTGACCCCATTTTGGAAACTAGACCCCCTAAGGAACTTATCTAGATGCATAGTGAGCACTTTGAACCCCCAGGTGCTTCACAAATTGATCCGTAAAAAAAAGAAAGTACTTTTTTTTCACAAAAATTTTCTTTTAGCCTCAGTTTTTTTCATTTTCACATGGGCAACAGTATAAATTGGATCCTAAAATTTGTTGGGCAATTTCTCCTGAGTACACAGATACCTCATATGTGGTCATAAACCACTGTTTGGGCGCACGGCAGGGCTCAGAAGGGAAGGAGCGCCATTTGACTTTTTGAATGGAAAATATGCTGGAATATTTAGCGGTTGCCATGTCGCATTTGGAGAGTCCCTGTGTGCCTAAACATTGGAGCTCCCCCACAAGTGACCCCATTTTGGAAACTAGACCCCTAAGGAACTTATCTAGATGCATAGTGAGCACTTTGAACCTCCAGGTGCTTCACAAATTGATCCGTAAAAAAAGAAAGTACTTTTTTTTCACAAAAATTTTCTTTTAGCCTCAGTTTTTTTCATTTTCACATGGGCAACAGTATAAATTGGATCCTAAAATTTGTGGGCAATTTCTCCTGAGTACATAGATACCTCATATGTGGTCATAAACCACTGTTTGGGCGCACGGCAGGGCTCAGAAGGGAAGGAGCGCCATTTGACTTTTTGAATGGAAAATATGCTGGAATATTTAGCGGTTGCCATGTCGCATTTGGAGAGTCCCTGTGTGCCTAAACATTGGAGCTCCCCACAAGTGACCCCATTTTGGAAACTAGACCCCCTAAGGAACTTATCTAGATGCATAGTGAGCACTTTGAACCCCCAGGTGCTTCACAAATTGATCCGTAAAAAAAAGAAAGTACTTTTTTTTCACAAAAATTTTCTTTTAGCCTCAGTTTTTTTCATTTTCACATGGGCAACAGTATAAATTGGATCCTAAAATTTGTTGGGCAATTTCTCCTGAGTACACAGATACCTCATATGTGGTCATAAACCACTGTTTGGGCGCACGGCAGGGCTCAGAAGGGAAGGAGCGCCATTTGACTTTTTGAATGGAAAATATGCTGGAATATTTAGCGGTTGCCATGTTGCATTTGGAGAGTCCCTGTGTGCCTAAACATTGGAGCTCCCCCACAAGTGACCCCATTTTGGAAACTAGACCCCCTAAGGAACTTATCTAGATGCATAGTGAGCACTTTGAACCTCCAGGTGCTTCACAAATTGATCCGTAAAAAAAAGAAAGTACTTTTTTTTCACAAAAATTTTCTTTTAGCCTCAGTTTTTTTCATTTTCACATGGGCAACAGTATAAATTGGATCCTAAAATTTGTTGGGCAATTTCTCCTGAGTACATAGATACCTCATATGTGGTCATAAACCACTGTTTGGGCGCACGGCAGGGCTCAGAAGGGAAGGAGCGCCATTTGACTTTTTGAATGGAAAATATGCTGGAATATTTAGCGGTTGCCATTTCGCATTTGGAGAGTCCCTGTGTGCCTAAACATTGGAGCTCCCCCACAAGTGACCCCATTTTGGAAACTAGACCCCCTAAGGAACTTATCTAGATGCATAGTGAGCACTTTGAACCTCCAGGTGCTTCACAAATTGATCCGTAAAAAAAAGAAAGTACTTTTTTTTCACAAAAATTTTCTTTTAGCCTTAATTTTTTTCATTTTCACATGGGCAACAGTATAAATTGGATCCTAAAATTTGTTGGGCAATTTCTCCTGAGTACACAGATACCTCATATGTGGTCATAAACCACTGTTTGGGCGCACGGCAGGGCTCAGAAGGGAAGGAGCGCCATTTGACTTTTTGAATGGAAAATATGCTGGAATATTTAGCGATTGCCATGTCGCATTTGGAGAGTCCCTGTGTGCCTAAACATTGGAGCTCCCCCACAAGTGACCCCATTTTGGAAACTAGACGCCCTAAGGAACTTATCTAGATGCATAGTGAGAACTTTGAACCCCCAGGTGCTTCACAGAAGTTTATAACGCAGAGCTGTGAAAATAAAAAATCATTTTTTTTCTCAAAAAATGATTTTTTAGCCCACTATTTTTTATTTTCACAATGGTTACAGGAGAAATTGGACCCCAA
This sequence comes from Oophaga sylvatica, assembly GCA_033576555.1. Classification (NCBI taxonomy): domain Eukaryota; kingdom Metazoa; phylum Chordata; class Amphibia; order Anura; family Dendrobatidae; genus Oophaga; species Oophaga sylvatica. The sequence goes on from JARQOD010000009.1 coordinate 1,358,336, forward strand.
AAGTTGTTGTCCAGTTTGTCCTGAGTACGCTAGTACCCCATATGTGGGGGGGAACCACTGTTTGGGCACACGTCAGGGCTCGGAAGGGAGTGGTGACGCTTTGAAATGCCGACTTGATGGAATGGTCTGCGGGCATCTTGTTACGTTTGCAGAGCCCCTGATGTGCCTAAACAGTAGAAACTCCCCACAAGTGACCCCATTTAGGAAACTAGACCCTGCAAAGAACTTATCTAGATGTGTGGTGAGCACTTTGAACACCCAAGGGCTACACAGAAGTTTATAACGCCCGGGCATGAAAATAAAAAAATCATATTTTTTCCACAATCAGGATCTTTTAGTCCCCAATTTTTTTATTTTCCCAAGGGTAACATGAGAAATTAGACCCCAAAAGTTGTTGTCCAATTTGTCCTGAGTATGCTGATATCCCATATGTGGGAGAAAACTACTGTATGGGCACACGTCGGGGCTCGGATGGGAAGTAGTGACGTTTTGAAATGCCCACTTGATGGAATGGTCTTCGGGCGTCATGTTACGTTGGCAGAGTCCCTGATGTGCCTAAACAGTAGAAACTCCCCACAAGTGACCCCATTTTGGAAACTAGATCCCCCAAGGAACTCCTATAGATGTGTGATAAGCACTTTGAATCTCCAAGTCCTTCACAGAAGTTTATAACGCAGAGCCGTGAAAATATAAAATCATTTTTTTTTCCACAAAAATAATTTTTAGTCCCCAATTTTTTTTCCCAATGTTAACAGGAGAAATTAGAACCCCCAAAGTTGTTGTGCAATTTTTCCCGAGTACGCTGATACCTCATATGTGGGGATAAACCACTGTTTGGGCATACGTCGGGGCTTGGAATAAAGGGAGCACTGTTTGACTTTTTGAACGCAAAATTTGCAGGAATCAATGGTGGCGCCATGTCGCGTATGGAGACCCCCTGATGTGCCTAAATAGTGGAAACCCCTCAATTCTAACTCCAACACTAACCCCAACACACCCCTAACCCCAACCCTAACCCCTACACACACCTAACCCTAATACAAACCCTAATCATAACCCTAACCCCAACACACCCCTAACCCTAATCCCAACTCTAACCATAAACCTAACTACAAGCCTAACCCTAATTCTAACCCTAACCCTAATTCCAACCCTAACTCAAATTCCAACCCTAACCGTAATTCTAACCTTAACCCTAATGCTAACCCTAACCTAGTTCTAACCCTAAGGCTGGGTTCATATTGCGTTTTACCAGCCCGTTCAACACGTAGCGTTGACCGGCTGGTAACGGTATAGCATAACGCCATCGCGTTATGCTATACCCGCTAGCGCAGATGAATCAGCAGATAATCAGCCGCGGATCCGCAGCAAAATCAGTTGCGGATCAGCAACAAAATCCGCCGCGGATCAGCAGCAAAATCCGCCGCGGATCAGCAGCGAAATCCGCCGCGGATCAGCGGCGAATCCGCAGCGAAATCCGCCGCGGATCAGCAGCGAAATCCGCCGCGGATCAGCAGCGAATCCGCAGGGGATCAGCAGCGAAATCAGCCGCGGATCAGCAGCGAAATCCGCCGCGGATCAGCAGCGAATCCGCAGTGGATCAGCAGCGAAATCCGCCGCGGATCAGCAGCGAAATCCGCCGCGGATCAGCAGCGAATCCGCAGTGGATCAGCAGCGAAATCAGCCGCGGATCAGCAGCGAAATCAGCTGCGGATCAGCAGCGAAATCAGCCGCGGATCAGCAGCGAAATCAGCTGCGGATCAGCAGCGAAATCCGCCGCGGATCCGCAGCGAATCAGCAGCAAAATCAGTCGCGGATCAGCAGCAAAATCCGCCGCGGATCCGCAGCGAAATCCGCCGCGGATCCGCAGCGAAATCAGTCGCGGATCCGCAGCGAAATCAGTAGCGGATCCGCAGCGAAATCCGCCGCGGATCAGCAGCGAAATCCGCCGCGGATCAGCAGCGAAATCCGCCGCGGATCCGCCGCGAATCAGCAGCAACATCAGTTGCGGATCAGCAGCGAAATCTGCCGCGGATCAGCAGCGAAATCAGCCGCGGATCCGCAGAGAAATCAGCCGCGGATCCGCAGCGAAATCCGCCGCGGATCCGCAGCGAAATCCGCCGCAGATCAGCAGCGAAATCAGCCACGGATCCGCAGCGGATCAGCAGCGAATCCGCCGCGGATCGGCAGCGAAATCCGCCGCAGATCGGCAGCGAAATCCGCCGCGGATTGGCAGCGAAATCAGCCGCGGATCCGCAGCGAATCAGCAGCAAAATCAGTCGCGGATCAGCAGCAAAATCCGCCGCGGATCCGCAGCGAAATCCGTCGCGGATCCGCAGGGAAATCAGTAGCGGATCCGCAGCGAAATCCGTCGCGGATCAGCAGCGAAATCCGCCGCGGATCAGCAGCGAAATCTGCCGTGGATCCGCAGCGAATCAGCAGCAATATCAGTTGCGGATCAGCAGCGAAATCTGCCGCGGATCAGCAGCGAAATCAGCCGCGGATCCGCAGCGAAATTAGCCGCGGATCCGCAGCGAAATCCGCCGCGGATCAGCAGCGAAATCAGCCGCGGATCCGCAGCGGATCAGCAGCGAATCCGCAGTGGATCAGCAGCGAAATCCGCCGCGGATCAGCAGCGAAATCAGCCGCGGATCAGCAGCGAAATCAGCCGCGGATCAGCAGCGAAATCAGCCGCGGATCAGCAGCGAAATCCGCCGCGGATCCGCAGCGAATCAGCAGCAAAATCAGTCGCGGATCAGCAGCGAAATCCGCCGCGGATCCGCAGCGAAATCAGTCGCGGATCCGCAGCGAAATCAGTAGCGGATCCGCAGCGAAATCCGTCGCGGATCAGCAGCGAAATCCGCCGCGGATTAGCAGCGAAATCCGCCGCGGATCAGCAGCGAAATCCGCCGCGGATCCGCAGCGAAATTAGTCGCGGATCCGCAGCGAAATCAGCCGCGGATCCGCAGCGAATCAGCAGCAAAATCAGTCGCGGATCAGCAGCAAAATCCGCCGCGGATCCGCAGCGAAATCTGCCGCGGATCCGCAGCGAAATCAGTCGCGGATCCGCAGCGAAATCAGCGGATCCGCAGCGAAATCCGCCGCGGATCAGCAGCGAAATCCGCCGCGGATCAGCAGCGAAATCCGCCGCGGATCCGCCGCGAATCAGCAGCAAAATCAGTCGCGGATCAGCAGCGAAATCTGCCGCGGATCAGCAGCGAAATCAGCCGCGGATCTGCAGCGAAATCAGCCGCGGATCCGCAGCGGATCAGCAGTGAATCCGCCGCGGATCAGCAGCGAAATCCGCCGCGGATCAGCAGCGAAATCCGCCGCGGATCAGCAGCGAAATCCGCCGCGGATCCGCAGCGAAATCAGTCGCGGATCCGCAGTGAAATCAGCCGCGGATCCGCAGCGAATCAGCAGCAAAATCAGTCGCGGATCAGCAGCAAAATCCGCCGCGGATCCGCAGCGAAATCCGCCGCGGATCCGCAGCGAAATCAGTCGCGGATCCGCAGCGAAATCAGTCGCGGATCCGCAGCGAAATCAGTCGCGGATCCGCAGCGAAATCAGTAGCGGATCCGCAGCGAAATCCGTCGCGGATCAGCAGCGAAATCCGCCGCGGATCGGCAGCGAAATCCGCCACGGATCAGCAGCGAAATCTGCCGCGGATCCGCCGCGAATCAGCAGCAATATCAGTTGCGGATCAGCAGCGAAATCCGCCGCGGATCAGCAGCGAAATCAGCCGCGGATCTGCAGCGAAATCAGCCGCGGATCCGCAGCGAATCAGCAGCAAAATCAGTCGCGGATCAGCAGCAAAATCCGCCGCGGATCCGCAGCGAAATCTGCCGCGGATCCGCAGCGAAATCAGTCGCGGATCCGCAGCGAAATCAGTCGCGGATCCGCAGCGAAATCAGTAGCGGATCCGCAGCGAAATCCGTCGCGGATCAGCAGCGAAATCCGCCGCGGATCAGCAGCGAAATCCGCCGCGGATCAGCAGCGAAATCCGCCGCGGATCAGCAGCGAAATCTGCCGCGGATCCGCCGCGAATCAGCAGCAATATCAGTTGCGGATCAGCAGCGAAATCCGCCGCGGATCAGCAGCGAAATCAGCCGCGGATCCGCAGCAAAATCAGCCGCGGATCCGCAGCGAAATCCGCCGCGGATCAGCAGCGAATCCGCCGCGGATCAGCAGCGAAATCCGCCGCGGATCAGCAGCGAAATCCGCCGCGGATCAGCAGCGAAATCCGCCGCGGATCAGCAGCGAAATCAGCCGCGGATCAGCAGCGATATATGCCGCGGATCCTCAGCGAAATCCGCCGCGGATCCGCCGCGAAATCCGCCGCGGATCAGCCGCGATATCCGCCGCGGATCCGCAGCAAAATCAGCTGCGGATCAGCAGCAAAATCCGCTAGGAAAAAAAAAAAAATTCTTTTTTTTATTATTTGTCCCTACCTATGACGGGGGGGGGTTCATTTACTTTTTTTTTATTTTGATCACTGTGACAGTTTATCACAGTGATCAAAATAATTTTTTTTACAATGGAGGGCGCACTGCGCATGCGCCGGCCGGCGGGCGCACTGCGCATGCGCCCGCCATTTTCCAAGATGGCGGCGCCCATGAAGAATCCCGGGCAGCCGCCGGGACGGATCCAGGGACATCGGTGGACCGGGAGAGGTGAGTAGGGGACGTCGGAAGGTGAGGGGGGTGGGATCGGAAGGGGAGGGGGGGTGATCGCAGGAGCAGGGGAGCAGACAGCGACGGCGGTGACCGATCGCTGCCATCTTTCGATGGCGGCGGCCGATCACCGCCGTGACATGGTGTGGGGGGGGTCTGATCGCGGTCTCCAGCCATGGCAGATGCTATTGCAGCATCGGCCATGGCTGGATTGTAATATTTCACTAGTTTCATTGGTGAAATATTACAAATCGCTCTGATTGGCAGTTTCACTTTTAACAGCCAATCAGAGCGATCGTGGCCACGTGGGGGTTAAGCCAACCCCCCTGTGGTGATGCAGTAAGGGTCCTGTTACTGCGGGTCGGGTGACCTTTCAGTGACCCCGGACCCCCGACCCGCAGTAACATGATTTATAACATGACGCCTACGTCGGCGTCATGGGTCGGGATGGCACAGGTTTTCATGACGCCGACGTCGGCGTCATGGGTCGGGAAGGGGTTAAAAAAACGGATCCGGTACCGGATGCGGTTTTTTTGCATTGACTTTCATTAGCGCCGGATTGTGCCTGATGTCATTGCGTTGCATCCGTTTTTGTCCAGATCCAGCGGAAATGGATATTCCGGCGGCCGGACAAAACGGTCACTGCAACGTTTTTTTTTTCCTCCAGACCCGCCTGATAGTGCCTGAATCGGCGCATCAGGCGGCCGGAAATAATAAAAGTCTATGGAACCGGACCAGTCTTTTGTGCAATCCGTCAAAAGACTGATCCGGATTCTGGAAATCAAGGACTACTACTACTACTACTACTACTACTACTATTACATTTTCCACTGTCTCCGGACATGCGAACCTGCATTTTCTGGCTCCAAAACTTCTTTTTCTGGGTTCAAAAGTTCAGGTCGGATCCAGCAAAAAAACTGATCCGTTGCATCAGTTTTTTCATTTCAGCGCCGGATCCGTCCCTTCAGGCATTCGACGGATTATGCCTGACACAAAAAAACTGATGTGTGAAAGTAGCCTTATTCTAACGGATCCGGCGGAAAACCGGATCCATCTCATCCGGTGTATCCGTTATTTATCCGTTTTTTGACGGATTATGCAGGATCCGGTATTTAAAAACGCCCTTTTCGGGGTCCAAAACATGATTGGCTACTGAAAACCTATATATACACTGTTTCTGTATATACCTATATATACACTGTGAGCTGGGCTACAAAACCGAAACCAGACAAAAAAAAAACGGATCCGGACGCTGGATCCGTCAAAAACCGGATCCGGCGCATTGCGGCGCTCATAGACTTTCATTGTAAAAAAAAGCTGGAAGCCCGGCCTTTTCGCCGGAGACAAAAAACGTTACATGAGACGTTTTTTCCAGACGCCGGATTGAGACCAGAAAAACGGACGCGCCACATGCCAATGCGGCGCGATCCGGCACTAATGTAAGTCTATGGTAAAAAAACGGATCCGGTTTAATTTTTTACCGGATCCGGTTTTCAGAAAACATGCCGGAACTCGCCTGAAAAACCTGATGTGTGAAACAGGCCTAAAAAATCTACAGTACAGTAAAATGGAGTACGTTTGATTATAAAAAGAATAAATGTACAAATTTTTCAAAAACATCAATGTCCATTACTGAGCAACAATACTGAGACTGGTTATCTGGCCTTGCCCATGCAGTATGTATACACATTATGGGTACTGGGCAGAGGATTAAAGTATTACATGTACAGTATATGGACTTGTCATTGTGCTGCAATCACCACAAGAATGGTCCTGAAGTGGATGAGGTAGAAGCTCCCCTAGAAGTACTATCACTATGTTTTCATGAATAAACAGCTGATTAGCTGGACACAAATTTCAATTTAGATTTAATTGTAAGTGGCTTAAACGTAAGTAAATATTAAATAAACATTCAGAATGAGCTTACTCGAAGTGATCCCCTTTCACAGTATTCAATAACGCCATATATCATTGCATCCTTCTTCACCGTTCCATAGAATTTTGTCAGGTTGTAATAATCTATCTGTAGAAGCTGAAGGGTTGCAAAGTATTTAATGTTACTATTAACAGTGCAGTTACACAGATTTCAAGTTTATAGTGAAACATGAATATGTGAGAAAATATACATTTATTATCATAGAAAATTGCTAATAGATATTATTATACACATTGCGTAATAGAATTCTGCTAAACACTGGAGTAAATTGGCCTTTCCTTAAAAGAAGGGTCAGAGCAAACACATTTACTACCTACTAGCTATACTATACTAGCTATGCAATCTATTCAGTTATTTCTAAACACTGTTTTTCGGTGATTACTTTGTAACTCCGTTCATACTGCACCCACACCCAAATGATACACCATTTGAAAGGTAAACTTGCCCCCTTCAGCAAGAAAATAGCCAAACAAACCACACATCCACGATTTGATCACAAAATACAGTTTAAACATTAATTTTCATAAACGTGCAGTAAGGAAAAATGACCTGCGGGTGGCACCACACTACCCCAAAGCACACTACCGCAAAGCTGCTTACAGACATCACAAACAAATCCAAACATTTGTATTGGGGTCTTTCCAGCTTGCCCAGCCTATTTCAGGCACATTGGAGGATTGCACACTTCACTGCCGGTGAGTCACATATGCAAACACATTTGAAACATGCACTGTTTTTTTGCTAATTACTTCGCCCCACACACACAAGTGATACACCATTTGAAAGGTAAACTTGCCCCTTCAGCAAGAAAAGAGCCAAACAAGCCACAAATTCACGATTTTATCACTAAATACAGTTTAAACATTCATTTTCAGAAACCTGCAGCAAGAAACAATGACCTGCAGGTGGCACCTCAACCGGAAGACATTTTTTGGCCTCCACTTATCAAACCAATTTATTGTATTACCAATCTACATATATAAATACCTGTCTGTGTTCATCATCTCATGAAATACATTTACATTTGATCAGCTTGCTTTTTCTGAAAATGCCTGCGCCCCCGACGACCAATGTGCAAAAATTTTGCAAGGGCCAAGCTAGTCCTAACTAATATCATAAAAAGGCTTACCTTGTTAAGCTCCATTTTCTGTTTCTCAGTAAAATTCCCATCATGCTTCAAGTCTTTCAATATGATAACCTTCAAAAATATTAGTAATTTTGTAAATGTTGCAAACGAAACAAAACTAACAGTTTTATTAATGATATTCAGTAAAACCAGAAACTGATATATCATATACAGTAGCACAAGGGCTTAATTCATAATCGAGCCTATGCTTCAAGTACATAATGAAGGCTATGCCACAGGAATATAATGATGGCTATGCTGCAAGTACATAATGAAGGCTATGCTGCAAGTACATAATGAAGGCTATGCTGCAAGTACATAATGAAGGCTATGCCACAGGAACCTAATGAAGGGTATGCCACAGGTACATAATGAAGGCTAAGCCACAGGAACATAATGAAGGCTATGCTGCAAGTACATAATGAAATACCAAAAAAGGCACAGGAGTGTATATATAGAAACAATTTTATTGAAACACATACAAAACACTTACCGTAATAAAACGGTTGCCTCATATCCAGAAATGACACAGTAAGTTCACCCCACCCATTCAAAAAACATCAATGATATATATGGAATATAATCAAAATTAGCTATAAACAAATATATTTATTGATAGCAAGGCAATATATTCATAAATTGCCAACAGAGATTGTTTAGTAAAGTGCTCTTTGTGCCTGATAGATTGAACAAAAGGAGACAGACCATAGGCTATTGCAAATATAGTCCTATCAACTATGTCCCATATAGGTAAGGAAGAATACCTTCTGACTCCAAAAGATAACTAAATCACTATTTTCTCTTTCATGAATGGTAACATACCCTATATTGAAGTGCCATCATGGCTACTATAGAAAGAAAAAAGTTAGAACATAACAATCATAATATTTACCAAAGTGGCTGGGTGAAGGAACGCTGACGCAGGAATTGTTCGGCGTGCGGTCGCCCACGGTAACTGGACAAAGAGAAGTCCAGCGTGTTTAGCGATTGTGATTGAAGCTGTGTACTACAAAGGGCTATGGACTATCTGTTAGGTCTGTGATGTGCAACATGGCCTACAGAGGTTTATGCGGAGTCTAAATAAACCGAAATAGACTGTTTGTGTGAGAAAACCTTCCTGTGAGCTTTAATCCAGTTGCCAAGCGAGTGTCCCCCAACACACACTGTGAGCGCAATCTTATATATGGTGCTAGGCTGCGGGCAATGGTCCAGAAAGTGCGTGTGGAGATTATTGCTGTGGATCGATGGGTTCATGAAAAATTTTTCAAGACAGTTTGCTGTGGATCAGCGGGTCCACAAAGATTACAAGCTTCTGGCGGTAAGGCCTCTTTCACATTTCCGGCGGGCGCCTAGCGGCGCCCCCGGCATTTTGCCGCAGCGCCGCATCGGGAAATATGATGCGCCGCATGCGGCTTTTTTCGCATTGACATGCATTAGCGCCGGATGGCACCGCATGTCAATGCGTTGCATGCGGTTTTGTCCGGATGCGGCGCAAATGTACATTGCGGCGTCCGAACAAAACGCTGCATGTAACGTTTTTTTGTTTTGCCGGATGGTCTCTGATCTCTCCAAGCATCAGAAACCATCCGGCAAAAAAACGCATTTTGCCCGCCGGAAGTGTGAAAGCTTTTCACACGCGGCGCTGCGGCAAAATGCCGGGGACGCCGCTTAGGCGCCCGCCGGATGTGTGAAAGAGGGCTAACTCGGCAGGGTTATAAAGTTGGTTGGAGCCCTCCGGAGGTCCGCAGAGCCGTTTGGAGGTCCGCAGAGCCACCTGGAACCGTGCAGAGCTTGGCAGAGCGGTGCAGAAACATGCAGAGAGGTGTAGGGCATTGTAGAGTTGTGCAGAGCCGTGCGGAGTCTCTCTGTTTAGAGCCATGCAGAGCCGGACAGAGCCTGGCAGAGCGATGCAGGAGCAGCAGCAGCGGCTTGTGATCGGCAGCCGGAGGTGCCAGGAGAGCCAGTGGCTGCAGCAGAAGCTGTGGCAGTGCCAGCAGGAGCTGGTGAGGTGTCGTAAGAGGACATTGGAAGTCCAGGACGTACAAACTCTTAAAGGGCCAGTGCAAGAACAGAGAGATAATGGTATACTTTGTGAACTGGGGCCTGAGAAGGCCGTTCGGGAGTCTATGGGGTGTACCCCAGAGATGGGTGGAGTCCAAAAAGGGGGCGGTGACCCAAACAGGGATGGGTGGCCAAAAAGGGGTGGAGTCCCAAAAGGGGGTGGTATATCAAAAGGGAGCAGTTGCCCAAAAGGGGCGGAGTCACAAAAGGGGGAGAAGGCCCTAAGGGGATAATGGCCCAAAAGGGGGTATAATCTCAGGAAATTGTAGTTAACCAAAAGAGGACGGAGCATCCCGAAGTTAAAGAGGTGGCGCAGACAGACTGTCGCCAGGGGCAATTGTACTATGTATGTCCAGTCTGCTATATGAACTACCCACCCGGCAAGAGGATACGTGAGTGTGCCCTGCAGATGTTCGGAGAGAATATGGTCAGACTGGTCAATTCTAGGAGCTCGGTGACTCTAGTGAGGGTTGCGCCCAAGGAATTTGTACTACCCAATAGGAAGGTTGGGGTCACTTGCATCCATGAGGGCACTAAGGACTATCCAGTGGCTAGGGTGATCCTTGAGACGGCCTGGGACAGTACAGGACAGGATGTCGCTATAGTCCCGAATTTATCTTGTCCGGTAATAATAGGCCGGGACTCTAAGCTGTTCTCAGACGTGCGGGAGAAGGGAAGGATGGAGGGCTCACTCCTGATGGGGTCGCGTACATGAAGACAGTAACACCTCCCAAATTTGACGGGTCAGACGTCGGGGTGACCAGAGGAAATGGTACGTCTGCCCAAATTATGGACCTGATGTCACCTGACGTGTACCACAGGATGACTGATAATAATGTGAAGAATGCGCCCCCTAGAGTGGACAGTCCTAAGTTAGGCATGACCAAGGAAAATGGTGGACGGGCCCAACTTAGTGACATGACGGTGGCAACCATACCAGAAATTATGACCATTAGAAGTGGAGACTGCTGGTTTCAGGATGACAGACTGAGTAGGGATGACTCCCATTCAGACGATGATGCAAGGGGAAAAGAGTGCAGTAAGGTTGACCCCGGTACAAATGGCAAGTCCTCCCGCCGCCGGAAATGTAAAGGGCGCAAAGAGGTTGAACCAATTGTACCTTGTGAAGATATGAATAAAGGAAAAGCAGTGACTTGAGCTCTTATTCAAGATGTGAGTACTCTTCCAGACACTAAAGAGGTCAGGAAGGAAGGCGACGTGGCATTGCCAGTAGCAACCACTAGGGTTGAGTATGATATTCTCCTGTCAGAAGCACTGATACAGTGGAACGACAGTGCTCCTCAAGGTGAAGGCTCCAGAGAACCAGATGCTGAAGATCTGGAGAGTGTGGAGTTCTCTGAAGTTACAGAGAGTCGAGAGGTACCTAAGGGTGACAAGGGAGAGCCTCAAGAAAGGTTGAAGGTGTCGGGTATGGAAGTCACCAACTCTGTGCAGCTGGATCAGGTGCGTCACCTGGAGTCTGAGCTCTCGGCAGTCAAAGCTCAGATTGGCGAGGAGGAAGTGCAAGAAAAGAAAGCTGAAGAAAATGTGGTTTTGGAGTCTGGGAGCAAGAGCAGTGATTCTTCATAGAGCCCAACAGAGACCCTAGAGGTAGTCGAAGATGATGGATGGAAGAACCAAGAGAAAGTGGAACCTGTTGATGAAGGAACAGGTAGAGCTCTGAAGCGGCAGAGTGTGGGTGGCAAGAAGACCCATCTGAAAATATAATTAAAGAAGTTATGGCACAACACGTGCTGGCCAAAAGAGAACAGGATCATGCAATACAGATGCTTAAAGAGACTGTAAAAGAGCATGTCAAATGAAAAAGGGTCCTGAGACAGGTGGCTGAGCACAGAGTGGATGAGCTGGAGAAGGAAGTCTCTCAGCTCAGTGGTCACCTTTCAATGTGTCAAACCGTGAACAAGGCCATATTGGGAGATATAGAGGTGCTCAGAGAAGCATTAGGAGGACTACAATAAGAGAAGGAGTTGTTGGTGATACTGTTGACTAGGGAAGTCACAGTGAAGCGGGTGGCTATCCTGATGGATATTCACCTACAATGCCTCCACGCGAAACAGTTGATCCTGTTGAGGAATAAGGAAGCCACTTGACGTCTGGAGCATGCGAGGAAAGCTCAAAGTCGGCTGGGCTTTGTGGAAGACATTGTTCAAGTGCCCAGAAATCTAGTTAGGAAAGTCTTTAGGAGCTCTCCCGTAGGGGAAAGGGGACGGAGAGAGGATTGTGGAGCATGCTCCAGTCTTTGGGAGCTGCTCAGAGAAAGGAAGAAGAGAGGTTTCCTAGAAGAGAAAAGGGATTCTTAGAGAGAGACACGGCTGAGCTGAGAGCTACAGGTGCCTCATTCCAGGACTGGCGGACGCCTGCTGGGAGAATCCAGGTCGCAGAGGGAACTCAACCCCTTAGCCTAGTGGAGAACTTTATGACTCAGCTAGTGAGTTGACTGCTGTGATAACATAGGGATCACAGACAATAACCACAAATATCTTCGCCGGAGAGGCAGCTACATAGAATCAAGAGGAACGCAGTAGTAAGACGTTGTCCTAGAGGATTCGCAGCTGCTGATCTGGGACACTGTTTGTGTGGGTGCTGGAAGGAGAGATGGTGGGAAAATCAGCACAGAGAAATGGCCAGAGAAGGCATACACTGACAGGGAGCTTTGGACTAGTGTTCTTCATCCAACTGGGAGTTGGCTGGACTCCTCAGCTGAAGGACGTGGCACCAAGCGGGCATCTGTACTGCGCATATCAGAACTGTGAGTAAAGCTTTGGAAACTGCAACTCGCTGATTGTTTCTCAGTTTCTTCCTGCTTCACCCATTGCACTCAGCTACATCTCCCAGCACCATTACTACCTTCTACTACATCTACTTGCCCTGGGATCTCATAGCCTCACCTGTGGGAGGCTGTACCAACTCAGCTGCATCTCACCACCTATCCCAGAGGATCTGCACTGCAGCGCTGGTCACCATTGACTAGATACCACAGGTGGCGTCATGAATACCTGCACTACAAACTCTAACATCCCCTGTAAATAATTCCCCTTTCACTGGACGCCCAGGGCCACAGACCGGGTCATTGCCGCTGTGACACATCCCTTCGATACACTGGCCCGCTACCGAGTATCCCACTGCCCTGGCGGACGATCCACATCCACAGTGTCTCCATCTGTCTCATTATAGGGAATCTTAGATAGTGCTGGGCAGCCTGCCTAATCTAATAGTATCGGCGTCACTAATAGGCTGTAAGCCAGACACTGTGGATTACCTGTGTGTGACCAGCACCCTATACAAGCCTCTTTTGTGCAATTTAATATTAAGCAATAGCCCCTCCATGAATTGGTAGGTTGTGAGTAATCGTCTCATCAGTATTTTGCACCTGTGTTGCCGCCATCTTTGCTACATGGGTTTGCTACATCCTGAGAGTGTATTAGTTCTGAGACGTGGGCAGTTAAACACTACTGCCCCTTTTTTGCTGTATTAATTCTAGCTCTGGTGACCCAGATGTTGCCATGACAACATCGGTCACCATGGCAACGATCTGCCCCTTGAGATGACGTCATCAGGGCATCGATCTGACAGCAGAGGGGGCTCTCTACCTCTACATGTTTGCTAAATAATGCGATCGATATCTATTGCAGCACTTAGGGGGTCAGTGCCGGGTGTCAGCTGTGAAAATCAACTGACACCTGGTGGTGAACGAGCTCGCACAGCCTCTGAGCGCGCAAAATCACCATGAAGTATCCATACGTCCAAGATCGGCAAGCATCAGCCAACCTGAACGTATGGATACGTCCAAAGTTGTGAAGGGGTTAAAGGGGTTGTCCGGTCTAGAATTACTAGTCTGCAGTCACTCTGTGTGACTGCAGACTTGTGAATCCTTGCGGTACACAGCGTGATTCGCCGGTGTCTACGCCGGAAACAGCGGTCAAGTATGTGATATGCATACTCTTGGCCAGAACTCATCTAGCAGCTGCAGCCTCGCTCAATGAATTTGTATTGAGTGAGGCCACGTCCTGTCTAATACAGTTGTATTGAGAGAGGCTGCATCCACTAGAAGGGTTCTCTATGAGTATGCGCTGATTGGATTCACAAGTCTGTAGTCACACAGAGTGAATACAGACTTGTCAATCTAGACTGTACAACTCCTTTAACTCCCACAAAACAACAAACGGGTTAACAGCTATCCTAGATGCCAATTTGAATTCTTTAAAGACAATTTTGTCTCTAAATAAAGGTTTGACAAACTTTCTTAAAAATTAAAAAAAATGCTGCAAAATTCAAGCTTCCTTACTGTATGTCCTAAAAAATAAAAACTTTTAAAATGTATGTGATCAGAAAGTAAACATATTGTAATATGTTCCATTATCTATTCTGTGCTGTATGACTATCTGTCTCACAAACAGGGAAATTCAAACTTTTGAAAAAATATGTGGCTGTATCATGTAAGGGAATCTATCAGTAGTATCACCCTTCCTAAGCTGTCTTTATTGGCATATAGATCATATTATGCTAAATAAAATGATACCTTGATATCTACGATCCGATGTTTTATTCCAGAGAAATCCACGATTTCCTTATCTTTAAGAACTAGGGGTGGGCCATAGAGGTTCCTGAGAATCTGCCTCTAAAACTTTTTTTAAAATAAAAAGAAGCAATACCAGTGTGAGACATGTAACTATCACAGTACAGTAGAACTGAACTTTGTCTTCTCACAAACACATTTGCTTCAGCTCTCACAGCTCTCCTGAAATGCATCAATATTGAAACATTGACAGCCTGTGAGATAGAAGCTGAAGCACTGAGAGTACATCTGCTGATGTGTTTAATGCTGGCCTGTGTCAGTTATAATCACACACAGCTCTGCAGTTAGATCAGAAAAGCAGAGAGTGGCCATTACACATCACAGTGGAAAATGCCCCCTTTTGTTTAAAATAATGTCTGGAGGCAGATTCTCATGCAGATCAGTGTCTGGCCCATAGCCTGGAATAGATTATTTATATATAAGAAAAAGGTGGATTTCTCTGGAATAAGGCTAGTTTCACACTAGCATTCGGCAGTGCTGCGGAGGGCTGCACAGTTCCTCCGTTAAGCCCTGCCCACTGCCGCACCCCTTCCTTCAGTTCCTCCTACGTCGGCATGCGTCCTTCGTACCCTATCTTTAACATTGGGTATGCAGGCCATGCGAATGTATGCGGATGCTTGTGCATGCGTCGTTTTGACGCTGCGCTGACCGCAATAAAATGCAACATGTTGCGTTCGGCACAGCTTCAAAATGACGCATGCGCAGGCATCCGAATACATTT
This sequence comes from Oophaga sylvatica, assembly GCA_033576555.1. Classification (NCBI taxonomy): domain Eukaryota; kingdom Metazoa; phylum Chordata; class Amphibia; order Anura; family Dendrobatidae; genus Oophaga; species Oophaga sylvatica. Next base: position 1,373,450 of record JARQOD010000009.1, read on the forward strand.
GCATGTCCTGCATACCCAATGTTAAAGATAGGGAATGCAGGACGCATGCCGACGTAGGCGGCGCTGAAGGAAGAGGTGCGGTAGTGGGCGGGGCTTAACGGAGGAACTAAGCAGCCCTGCCGAACGCTAGTGTGAAACTAGCCTAAGACATCAGATTACAGATATCAAGGTGTCATTTTATTCAGCTTCCTATGACTTGCATGCCTATATAGACGGCTTAGGAGCATTGATCCTGTTGACAAATTTCCTTTAAGGTGAAATCTGGTGGCTGCAGAAAATTAATGCAGTTATCTTATCATTAGATCTGGCAAGGGAGCGAACTGTCATTGCACACTGAGAAGAATATTGCACAGGGAAGGGAGCCCATACAGACCACACATCGGAACTGACAACTATCACATGCCCAGTAGAGCAGAGACTAGCCCAGATCGTGAAACGGACATCACTGATGACTAGTGATGAGCGAACGTGCTCGCCACTACTCGTTACTCGCCTGAGAATTTCCGGGATTACTCGGCAGGAACTCAGGTCTCCACCCAGCTTTTTTGGCTGACTTTACAGACCCAATCACGATGCAGGGATTGTCTGCCAGGCAATGAAACGCGGCAGCCATCTTTGTTGTGGTCGTGCCGTGATTGGCACAGCATCATCAGGAGTATAAGAGACCGGACGCCGCCCTGCTCGGTGCATTCAGCTCTGAATTGAGATAGTGTAGGGAGAGCTGCTGCCGAGATAGGGTCAGAATTGGGGATTTATTAGTTAGTGTGGGGTCTACCATCATAAACTACTCAAATCCAGCTAAACCAACAGTCCTTCTAAGGACTAATTCTGGAGTATATAGGTTCCAGTGTTAGGTAGGCAGGGTAGTGTACGTCGCTCTATACACATCAGTGCAAGGCCTGCAGGCGCTGTATGTGTGTATATAGATCATTGCATACATCAAGAGGGTCCATTCCCTTCCTGTCTTCTGGTGCTGCTGCTGCTACCTGTAGGATATATAGCTAGCCCCAGGTGTAATTGTAATACAGGCCACACATTTTTTGGTGTGGTATCTCCATGCCAGCTCATATCTGTGCGTGCTCAAAGTTTGGCCAGTTTACAGCGGTTTTCTTTTTTTGTCCTGGGTGTCACAGTACTGATATACAGCACTAGTTAGCCCAAAAATAAAAGAAAAACAGGGCACACATTTGTCGTAGTGGTATAGCCATTCCAGCTGATATCTGTGCGTGCTCAAAGTTTGGCCAGTTTAGGCCGGTTTTCCTTTTTTTGTCCTGGATGTGACAGAACTGATATACAGCACTAGTTAGCCAAAGATAAAAAAAAAACAGGGCACACATTTGTCCATGTGGTATCGCCGTGCCAGCTGATATCTGCGTGCTCAAAGTTTGGCCAGTTTAGGCCGGTTTTCCTTTTTTGTCCTTTGTGTCACAGTACTGATATACAGCACTAGTTAGCCCAAAAATAAATGAAAAACAGGGCACATATTTGTTGTAGTGGTATCGCCGTGCCAGCTGATATCTGTGCGTGCTCAAAGTTTGACCAGTTTAGGGCGGTTTTCTTTTTTGTGTCCTGGGTGAAACTGTACTTATATACAGCACTATTTAGTCAAAAAAAACATTTGTCGTAGGGGTTTATTCCATGCCAGCTCATATCATATCATCAGTCTGTTATCATAATTATTAAATCAGATAAGGCAAAAAACATTTTAACCTAAAGTCCAGATAGGTAAAAGTGTGGTTTTCAACCACACGTATCACATACAAGTTGACTCCCAAACCACCCTTTTGTAGTGAAGTGTATAATATTCTATTCCATTTACAATGGGCAAGGCGCGTGGCAAGGGACAGGGAGGTGGACGTGATGGTGATGGTCCAGGCCGAGGCCGTTGGCAAACTGAAATTGGCCCACCGAAAACACCCACATCTTCTCACTGGACCTTAGTGTCCGAAGTCCGAGGGCACCGCTGCAAGACAGCACTATTGAAGCCCGTGCAGTGTGAAAAGGTTGTTGGTTGGATAGCGGTTAATACTTCCAGTTACTTATCCACCACCACCAGCACCCTGTCTTCAACACGGTCAAGTCACAGTAGCCGTGAGTCTGGATCGCATATTCCTTACTCTGATCCCTCTTCCTCCCATCATGCTGAGTGCCCTGAGACAACTGATCCCACACTCTGACACTCCGAAGAGCTGTTCTGTTTTCCATTTGGAGATTCGTGCCTCTCGCTCGCTCCACTAGAAATAGGGCAAGATGATATTCCACATAGCGATGCACAAATCTTTGAGCAGCCACGTTCACAAGAGGTGGACGATGATGAGACACAATTGCCGGAAAGTCAGGAGGAGGACCAGGGTGGGGAAGTGGAAGATGAGGTGGTGGATGATGTAGTAACAGACCCAATCTGGCAGGAGGACATGCAGAGTGAGGTGGCTCCAGACAGAAGGCGTGCAACCATTCCCCGTAACACCAACCTGACGGAAGTTGCCAATCCAACTGTTAGATCTTCCCGAGTCTTGTTATTTTTTAAAGACTCTACCGATAACCCCAAACAGGCCATTTGCAACACCTGTCATGCCAGCATCAGCAGGGGTAGCAAAACTACTAGCCTTACCACCACCAGCACGATCAGGCACATGGCAGCAAAGCACCCGACTTTGGCGGGCCCAACCCCAGGCTCCAGGAACAGTGTCTGCGGGTGACACCACTGCTTCTTCGACTGTTGTGCATGCATGCCAATCCCCTGTCCACAGTGATGCGAATATGCCTCCTGACCTGCCATTGTCCACAGTCAAATAGCTCCATCATCAAGCACGTCCACGTCCTTGTCCCAGCACAGCCTTCGGTTGTCCATAACCCAGTCATTGGAACGTAAGCGGAAATACGCAGCCAACGCCCCACAGGCCACAGTACTCAATTCTCATATTTCTCATCTGTTTGCGCTCGAAATGTTGCCTTTTAGGCTCGTGGAGACGAAAGCTTTCTTGAACCTGATGTCGGCGGTTGTCCCAAGGTACTCTGTCCCCAGTCGGCATTATTTCTACCGCTGTGCCATCTCGCATTACACAAGCACGTGTCCCACAACATTACCCGTGCCCTCAACAATGCAGTTACTGGGAAAGTACACCTAACCACAGACACGTGGACAAGTGCTTGTGGCCAGGGACGGTACATCTCGCTGACGGCACACTGGGTTAACATAGTGGAAGCCGGGACCCATTCAGACCTTGGGATGGAACACGTCCTCTCGATTCCAAGGATTGCGGGCCCTACGTCAATCAGGGTTTCCCCCCACTGTGTACACCTCCTGCACCTCCTCCTCCTCTTCAGCCTCCATGTCAGAAATGAGCACCTCAGTCACAAGCTGGAAGCACTGCAGCACTGCCAAAGCAAAGCAGCAACAGGTTGTGCTGAAGCTAATTTGCTTAGGTGACAAACCGCACAATACTGAAGAGTTGTTGACAGCTCTGAAAGAGCAGGCAGATGTGTGGCTGACACCGCAAAATCTCCAGCCAGGCATGGTTGTGTGTGACAATGGCAGAAACCTGGTGGCGGCTTTGAGGCGAGGCGAACTGACACACGTACCATGCCTGGCCCATTTGCTGAACCTCGTTGTTCAACGTTTTCTAAAAAACTATCCGGAGCTGCCGGATCTGCTGGTTAAAGTACGCCGCCTGTGTGCACATTTTAGAAAGTCAGCTAAAGCTTCAGCTGCCCTTGCCGTGCTTCAGCAGCAATTGCAGATTCCAGCTCATTGACTGATGTGTGGAACTCTACACTGCATATGTTAGAAAGGATTTGTGAGCAAAAGCAGGCAGTTGTTGAATACCAGCATCAACAAGGCCGTCGTTTGTCAGGTTTGACTCCGCATATAATACCTCAGGAGTGGACATGGATGTCAATAGATGTAGCATCCTCCAAAACTTTGAGGAGTCCACCAAGATGGTGAGCAGCGATGACGCCATAATTAGTGTCACCATCCCGCTCATCTGCATTCTGAAAAGCTCTCTGCTCACAATGAAAGAGGAGGCATTGCAGGCGGAGCACGAGGACATGGATCAAGGAACCATACAGGGTGATTACACACAGTCCAGCCTCGTGTCATCCCAAGTGGACTGGTTGACAACAAGGAATAGGAGGAGGAGGAAGAACAGGAGCTACTTTCATGCGCTATAGACGGGACTAGGACCTCAACTGTCATACCTTCTGTTCAGAGTGGATGGCCTGAGGACAGGGAAGAAGAGGAAGAGGAGGAGAACACCTTGGTCAGTCATCCTGCTGGTGAGGACATGGAAGTCTTGCCTGTTACCAGTCTGGCACGCATGGCTGACTTTATGTTGCGCTGCCTTTCCCGTGACCCTCGTATTGTCAAAATATTATGTTCCAGTCATTACTGGTTTGTGACACTTTTAGTCCCACGGTACAAGGATAACTTTCAATCCCTTGTTCCAGATGCAGACAGGTGTACCAAAATGGTGCAGTACCATAGGGCCATTGTTGCAGAATTATTAAAAAAATTCCCATCTCAAAACGCTGGCGGCAGAGATAACAGTTCGCTGGCCAACCAAGCAGGACAGGCAAGACAGACACAAGTCCACTCCAGCAGAGGCAGGGGAACACTGGCAAAGTTCTGGGACAGTTTTCTAATATCCTCCCATTGCCATGCACTGAGGCGTGGGATAATCTCACAAGGAATGTAATGTTCTCTAAGATGCTGAGGGAGTACCTTGATAACCGTACCAACACACTCCATGATTCCTCTCTGCCTTTTAATTATTGGGTATCCAAGCTGGACACATGGCATAGGCTGACTCTCTACGCCTTGGAGGTCCTGTCCTGCCCTGCCACTAGCGTTTAGTCCAAGCGGGTTTTTAATGCTGCTGGTGGCATTATCACAGATAAGCGCATTCACTTTTCTATGGAAAATGCAGACAGGCTGACTCTTATAAAAATGAACAAGGGATGGATTGGGCCTGTTTTCTCGACACCACCAAATGATGACAGCGAAGCATAAACTCCAATGTAGTGTTTTTTTGGGAGGTGCATTCCATGCACCTCTTCACAACCAAACATGGATATCCGCTTTCAGATTTTGGCTATTTTGTGTCCTCCTCCTCCTTCTCCTCATCCTAACCGTCCACCACCACTTGAACACCAAGGTGAACGTATTCAGTAATTGCCTCTCTGTTGTGGCAAGGGTGTTATGATGCCCATCACCAAAATACAAAAAATATGTACACCCCCAAGGGGAAATGTTTGCCAGCCCATACACTAAGTCTAGGAGACCCGCTCCTAGAAATTGGGCCTATTTTTTAATCAGGCCTTCCTCCACGTCTGATCATCCATCGCCACTAGATCAAAAGGGTTTACGTGTTCCGTGCAGCTAAGCCAGTGTCGCATTATTAACAAGGTTGGGTGGTTAGGCTGAGCGTAAAAGACTTGTTCTGAAAGAGGTTGAGGTGTACCCCACAGGGTAAATGTTTGCCAGCCCATACACTAAGTGTATGGGCATTCAAAGTCAAGAAGACCCGCTCCTTTTTAATGGGACATTTTTTGGTAAGAGGCCCTCCTCCCTGTTTCTTCCCAGGGGGGATTGGAGTTATTGAGGTGCATATGATATTGGTAGCAGGGCAGGCCTTGCATTCAATGCAACATTTTTTATGGAAGCCATCCTGGACATCTCGTAAAAGGGGTATTGGGGTGCGTCTAATTCTTGGCAGCCCATCCACTCACTGCATAGGCTATAACAGTTTGGAGACCCACTGTTTAATAATGGCCCTTAAGCAGATTAATGCTGCCTGATGCCCCTGTAAAAATAGGCTCTGTGACTTTGAGTCCCTCCTTCACAAATGAAACAAGATATGTCTGCTTATGTGTCACACACCACATGGCCAGCTAGGGTTGGTAAATGTTACAATGACATTTCCCAGTGAATGCATTTGTTTTGGTTGAAAGCAATGTTAACCCCTTTCTGTCATTGGACGTACTATCCTGTCCATGTGACCTGGGACTTAATTCCCAAGGACAGGATAGTAAGTCATGGCATTTAATGCGACATCGGACTTAAGTCGCGGTGATCACATTAAAATTCCGACGCCATCTTACTTCAGGACAGATGGTGTCGGCATCCCAGGGTCTGTCCCCACCCACCCAGCCTCCCGATCGCTGTGATTGGTGTTATGATTTGGTAGCTGAGGAGAGCAGGCAAAAACGGCAATACACCAGAGAGGTTGAAATCTACTGGATTGCAGTACCCTGACTAACCACCACAACTAAAGGCAGCCGTGGAGCATTCCTAAGTTGGTCCTAGAGCCTCGTCACAGCCTGAGAGGTTAACTACACCTAAAGATAGAAAGAGGAAAGCTATCTGCCCCAGAGCAGATCCCCAAAGAACATAGGAAGCCCCCAAACATGTAATGGCGGTTAGACAAGAGGAAATACAGACACAGACAGAAAATAGTATGAGCAAACGTTGGGGCCCAATCTTCCTAGAAAGAAAAGGATAGGAAGGACACTTACTGCAATCCAAAAAACCCTAAAAATACCAACTCTACTAATTGCAAAAACACCTGAGATCACACGACCTCTACCACCTAAATTAGTTTTCTCATGTAACAAAACTAAGCCGCAGCCACTGAAAAAACTGGAGAAGGCAAATGAACAAATAACAGTGGCTCAGATAAACTGAGAGGAGCACAAGCCCCCGGAGGGGACCTGGCTGACCTCCACAGAAGTGCAGAGAACAATGCAAAAAGCAAGCACAAAAATAAAAGCAGAAAATATCTTATCTGATAGCAGAAGATGCAGGCAAGAGTCAGCAAGCTTCAAAGTGAACCAGGAACCACAGTTGAGACAAGAACAATTGATCACCGGCAACCCTGATGGGACGGAACCTCCCTTATATAAGACCAGTCTGTAACTCCTGATTGCCAATCTTCACAATCTTCATTGAATGGTTCAGTACTGTTTGTAACCACCAGAGGGAGTTTCTGCTCAGAATTCATTTCTAACACATTCACAACAGATTGGCTGTTGAATTCTGAACAGCCAATCACAGCCTTTCTCATTGTTTCAGCCAATCAGATTGGATGAAACAATAAGGTCCCAGGCTAGTATCAAGTACGATGTACTCAATCCTTGGCCGGTGCCTGGCACCTCCCTTTCTGCCACCTCCCTGTGCGCACATCCCGCAGCCGCCGGACTTTGATAAGTGACACAGTTCACTTGTCAGAGTTTGGGTCTGCCGTTTTCCCTTTTTTTTTCTTTTTCCACCTCCCTTTCCACCATCTCCCTGTGCGCACATCCCGCAGCCGCCGGACTTTGGTAAGTGACACAGTTCACTTATCAGAGCTTGGGCCTGCCGTTTTCCCTTTTTTTTCCACCTCCCTTTCTGCCACCTCCCTGTGCGCACATCCCGCAGCCGCCGGACTTTGATAAGTGACCAGTTCACTTATCAGAGATTGGGCCTGCCGTTTTCCTTTTTATTTCCATCTCACTTTCCGCCACCTGCCTGTGCGCACATCCCGCAGCCGCCGGACTTTGATAAGTGATACAGTTCACTTATCAGAGTTTGGGCCTGCCGTTTTCCCTTTTTTTTTCACCTCCCTTTCTGCCACCTCCCTGTGTGCACATCCCGCAGCCGCAGGACTTTGATAGGTGACACAGTTCACTTATCAAAGCACATGCCTGCTGCTTTACACTTTTATTTTCACAGGCATTTTTTTCTCCCTATTTGCTTTTTTTCTTTTAGCTTTTTCTTTTTAGACAAGTTTGCACCAATTACTATCCCCCACACACACACATAGTTATAAATAAAGTACACCCAAGCACCATACTCAAAAAAAATGTCTCGCCCGTCACGTTCGTCCCAAAAGCGCTATTCATTGGAGGAGGCACATGCTTTCCTTGCCTCCGTCACTGATAGCGAGGGAGAGGATCCCACATTTCTATACTTTTCTGATTCTTCATCCTCTTTCTCCTCTTCCTCCTCCTCATCTTCCTCCGCGGGTCCTGCAGAACTGCCACGCAGACGCCCCAGGACAGAAGATGAGGCTTCTCCCACTATTCCAGAAGATGAAGCCTAACCAGCGCACCCCACTAAGGACCCCATATGGACCTCGCCCCCCAAAAATTACAAGCCACTGATTCCTGATTTTGTGACAGAATCAGGTATCAAGTTTGACAACACGGCCTCACAGAAATAGACTTTTTCAAAGTCTTTTTCCTGAGGATTTTATTAACCTCATGGTGAAACAAAACTAATTTGTATGCTCATCAATTTTTGGCGCAAAACCCCGTTTCATCATATTCTAACTGGTCTCCTGTAGACGCAGTTGCAATTATGCAGTTTTGGGGCCTGGTCCTTCATATGGGGTTCCTGAAGAAGCCAGAAATTCGGCAATATTGGAGTGTTGATATTTTGTATAACACTCCAGTGTTCTGAATGGTCATGGACCGGACGCGTTTTGAGGCCATTCACAAATTCCTGCATTATACCGATAATGCAGTGTCCCCCACAAGATGACCCCAACTTTGACCGTCTGTTCAAAGTTCGGCCGGTCATCGAACACTTCAACAAAAAGTTTGCTGAAGTGTACGTGCCTCAAAGGGACATCTGCGTGGATGAGTGTTTAGTTCATTTTAAGGGAATGCTCAGATTCCCTCAGTATCTGCCCAGCAAGAGGGCCAGGTACGGGATCAAACTCTACAAACTGTGTGAGAGTACCTCAGTGTACACCCACAGCTTTAAAGTTTACAAAGGAAAGGACACCAGGATTGATCCCCCTGAATATCCTCCTGTCCTGGGAGTGAGTGGGAAATTTGTGTGGGATTTGGTGCACCCCTTTCTGGATAAAGGTTATCACCTCTACACCAATAACTTTTATAGCAGCATCCCACTCTACAAATCTCTCTTTGAGCGAGGTACCGAAGCGCGGTACTGTCTGCAAAAATCAGAGAGGCATCCCGAAGACGCTACTTGGGCAGATGCTAAGAAGGGGTGACAGCAGAGCCCAATGTAGCGACCACCTGCTGGTGGTCAAGTACAAGGACAAGAGGGATGTCCTTCTCTTGACCACCATACACGGTGATGGCAGCGCCCTCAGCACTGTACGAGGTACCTCTACACAGGTCTGGAAACCAGACTGTGTACTGGGGTACAACAAATCCATGGGGGGGCGTTGATCTCTCCGATCAACTCCTCCAACCTTACAGTGCATTGAGAAAGGCCAGGGTGTGGTACAAGAAGTTGGCCGTGCACATTGTACAAATGGCAATGCTCAACGCTTTCCTGCTATCACAATGTGCATGCCACACTGATACGTCATACCTTCAGTTCCAGGAGGTAGTGGATAAGGCCCTGATATTTGGCACTCCGGAAGGAGCGGGCCCCAGTACTTCCGGAACTGAAGGTGCTCGTATCGTACCAGGTCGGCATTTTCCGGGGGTGGTCCCGCCAACTGGAAGAAAAGGTAAGCCGCAAAAAAGGTGCCAAGTGTGTTACAAAAGGGGAATACACAAGGACACCACTTACCAATGCGACACCTGCCTCAAAAAACTTGGCCTGTGTATGAAGGATTGCTTCAAATTGTACCACACCTCCATGCACTACTAATTTACTTTACAGGAAACCAAAGATTAGTTCCAAAAAGGCGCACATCTAGAGAAGTTCCTTGGGGGTCTAGTTTCCAAAATGATGTCACATGTGTTTTTTTTTTACTGTTTAGTCACATCAGGGGCTCTGCAAATGGAACAAGATGCAAACAGACCATTCCATCAAAGTCTGCACTCTAAAACGTCACTACTTCCCTACGTGTGCCCAAACAGTTTTTTCCCACATATGGGGTACCAGCGTACTCAGGACAAATTGGACAACAAGCTTTGGGGTCCTATTTCTTCTGTTACCATTGGGAAAATTAAAAATTGGAGAATAAAAGATAATTTTTGTGGGAAAAAAATTGAATTTTATATTTTCACTTTGGGCGTTATAAACTTCTGTGAAGCACTTGGGGGTTCAAAGTGCTCACCACACATCTAGATAAGTTCCTTAGGGGGTCTAGTTTCCAAAATGGGGTCACTTGTGGGGGGTTTCCACTGTTTAGGCACATCAGGGGCTCTCCAAATGTGACATGGCGTCCAATGTCAATTCCAACCAATTTTAGTTTGAAAAAGTCAAACGGCGCTCCTTCCCTTCCGAGCCCTGCCGTGTGCCCAAACAGTGGTCCCCCCACATATGGGGTATCAGCGTACTCAGGATAAATTGGACAACAACTTTTGGGGTCCAATTTCTTCTTTTAGCTTTGGGAAAATAAAAAAATTGTTGCTAAAAAAACATTTTTGTGACTAAAAAGTTAAATGTTCATTTTTTCCTTCCATGTTGCTTCTGCTCCTGTGAAACACCTGAAGGGTTAATAAACTTCTTGAATGTGGTTTTGATCAGCTTGAGGGGTGCAGTTTTTAGAATGGTGTCACTTTTGGGTATGTTCTTCCATATAGACCCCTTAAAGTAACTTCAAATGTGAGGTGGTCCCTAAAAAAATGGTTTTGTAAATTTTGCTGTAAAAATGAGAAATCGCTGGTCAACTTTTAACCCTTATAACTTCCTAACAACAAAAAATTTTTGTTTCCAAAATTGTGCTGATGTAAAGTAGACAAGTGGGAAATGTTATTTGGTAACTATTTTGTGTGACATATTTCTCTGTTTTAAGGGAATAAAAATTCAAAGTTTGAAAATTACAAAATGTTCAAAATTTTTGCCATATTTCCATTTTTTTCATAAATAAACGCAAGTTATATCATAGAAATTTTACCACTCTCATGAAGTACAATATGTCACAAGAATCGCGAAGATCCGTTGAAGTGTTCCAGAGTTATAACCTCATAAAGAGACAGTGGTCAGAATTGTAAAAATTGGCCAGGTCATTAACGTGCAAACCACCCATGGGTTAAGGGGTTAAAGTTGAAAAAAATTGCGCCTGAACATAGCCATGGAAATAGAAAAAGAGCCAGCTCACCAACAATGAGGATCAGGTGCAGGGAACTCCGTCCTGGTCAGACGATTAACTCAAGTAGAGGAAAAAAAAAAGAGGAAATGTTCCAGCTCCTTAAAAATTGGAAATTTTTTATTTGACAATAATGTTCTTCATAAAAACATCAATGCTCTGGGACAGATCAGCAAGCAAGACCGGATGACAAAGCGACGCGTTTCGATCACAAAAGTGATCTTTGTCCAAGCTTATGCGACATCACAATACTCCACATATTTATACAATTCAGGAACCTATCGGAATTACACATTAAATCACATGATATGCAAAGGAAAGGTCCTGATCTTATCAAAAGAAAATATAATAAAAAACAGAGATGAATAGTGCAAATAATGTATACATATAGGCAAAAAACACAATAGAACTAAAAAAAACATCAATAATGAAGCATGATTTCAGTTCGTTTGTTCAGTCCATCTGGAAACCTTGTGCCCAAGTTATAAATCCAGAATGCTTCTCTGGTCAAAAGAAGGCACTGCATATCTCCACCACGCGGTAATTTGTTGATTTTTTCAACACCATACACACCAAAAGAAGAAATATCTCTAGAATTACATGATATAAAATGTTTAGCCACAGAAGAAATAGTTCTCAAATTATCAGAATCTCCCTTAATATCCCGCAAATGTTCAGAAATTTTTCGCTTTAATTTATGAACTGTACATCCTATATATGAAATATTACATTTAGTGCAGTCAATTTTATAAACAAGGTGACTCGAATCACAATTAATAAAAAAATTTATATTAAATTTTTGTGTTTTATTGTAATTTTCCAAATTTTTTATATTAATTGAACTTTTACACGTGTTACAATTAGTTTTACCGCAGTAATAAAATCCTTTGCAGCTGAGCCACGCATTATCTCTCTTCTTAGACATGTATAAACGGGGTGAAATAGTGTTACCAACAGTAGGCGCTCTTCTGGCCATTACATTATAACCAGTTTTCAAAATCGCATCTAAAATCGGATCCTCATACAAAACAGGCAAAAACTTATGAATATCCAAAAATGGAATGGGGTAATATACTCAAACCTAAAACTGGTATAGTCATAAATAACTCCATGTCGGATCCCTTTTCTCTTTCTAGGGGAACGCTCAGGGGTGCCCTCTCTCCCCTGCCCTTTTTGCCCTCGCTATAGAAGCATTAGCAATACGTATGAGGTCCTCTTCAAGTATTAGAGGTATTAAAATTGCAGATCGTCTAGATACTATTGGTCTATATGCTGACGACATGGTGGTATTTATGGATAAAACAGATGAGACATTGTCACATGTCACAGGCTCTCTTGCCCCTCTCTCATGGCCCTGCGACTCATCTTAGCTCTCTGTCCCCATTGCACATGGTGTCTCATTTTAAATACCTAGGAATTAATATATCTAAAAGCCGTGAACTTGACCTACAACTTAATATTTTCCCATTACTGGAACTAGTCAAACTTAAATTTGCCTCATGGAGCAAACTTCCTCTGTCTGTTGCCGGCCGTATTAATCTAATTAAAATGATTTTACTTCCTAAACTTAGCTACTCTCTCCAACACAGTGCGGTGCCAGTTCCTAAGTTCATCTTCACCAATCTGAACTCCTTGACCACGTCCTTCATATGGGGGAAATCTAGACCTAAACTTAAATTATCCATTCTACAGAGGTCTAGACGGATGGGGGGGGCAGCATTGCCGGATTTTTATCTATACTATCTGGCAGGACAAATTAAAGCTTTGAGTAAGTGGATGCCGGATAATAATCTACTTAACTCGGAACATCATCTCATTCATGCTGCGGACACTGACTGTCCATTAGGTTTTTTAGAAACAAATAAACTTACTGCCCCCCGATTGTTGCCTTTACTTCGTTTAGCGAGGTCGGTCTGGAGAAAGATCAAAAAAGTGATCTGCTTTGAGGGCACTATAGCTGAAATGCCACTATGGAACAATAACTATTTCCCGTCACTGTTGAACCACCAGTCTGCTGGCTTTTGGACCTCACATAATGTTTCCTCGATTAAAGACCTATATGAAGATAATATCCTTATATCTTTTGAACAAATTCAATTTAAATACAATATCCCTAGATCCCAATTTTTCGTTATCTTCAACTCTGGTCAGCTATCCATTCGCATTTACGATATTCATGTGCGACCCAAGCTATCTCATCTCTCCCTTTAATAGGAATCCTTAAATTCCAAGGCCCTCAGGGCCTTATCTCTACTCTTTACACGTACATGTTGTCTGCGGGAACTGACTCTGCTATGACGACAATTAGGGGGAGATGGGAGGGTCTCATTCCTGATGCTCAGGCAGAGGATTGGGAGGAGATTCTTGAATCTCCAACTAAAGTATCTCCATCTATCAATAATAGAATGACTCAATTATATATCTTACACCAGTCATATTTAACTCCATTACGACTTTTCAGGATGGGTCATCTCCAATCCTCGGAATGTTTAAGGTGTCATACAATGGAAGCAAACTTTGTACATATGGTGTGGGGATGCCCCATTGTCCTTTCATACTGGTCTGATGTAACATCATTGTTAACATCCTTAGTGCAAATTCCTGTTCCTTTTAGTCCATTAGTTTGTTTATTCGGGGTGTTGGACGAGGAGAATTGGGGACACTATGTTAGGATTTTTCTATGCAAGACACTCTTTTTGGCTAGGAAGGTGTTGGCGTTATGTTGGATGGGAGGGTCGAACCATTCTCTCAGAGCCTGGATTGACCTGGTAAACTCGGTCATTCCATATGAGAAAACGCTTTATCAAAACAGGGGCTGTCCAGGGGAAATTCGATAAAATCTGGGATAGATGGAATTCCTCTCATCTCACTATATCGGGAAGTGGAAACACGGTACCACCGTGACTGTTGTAGATGAGACACATCGAGATGTACTTATGGCATCACATAATTTTTCATATTAGGCAATGTACTTACTAGGCAGCTTGTTAGGTTGTAGTTTAATTAGATTGATAGTGCTTTTGTGATAAGTACTTTCAAAGATATAGAGCTTGACAATGCTTCTGTTCATTTGTTTAATAATTCGCTATCCAAGAAATAGCTTCTAGACCTTTGAAATCGAATTGTATAAACAATAGTGTTGAGCGATACGATACTGCAAATATCGGATATCGGCCGATATTAGCTGTATCGGCCTTTCGATTCCGAATACCGATATTTTCGTCATATCGAATACCGGAATCGGGATTGTCACTGTCATTGTCAGTGTCCGTCGGTCGGGTCTGTCACTGTCAGTGTCCGTCGGTCGGGTCTGTCAGGAGTCAGCGGCACTTACCTGGCAGAAGATCTCTGGCGGTCACGGCCTGGACTGCTTCATGGCCGCCATCCTCTTCTCCCCGGCATTCACATGCAGTTTCTCGCGATAACTGCAGTGACTGCTGGGTAATCCCGGCCGTAAAGCAGTCAGTCCGATGACGTCACCGCCGGGGAAGCAGGTAATCAGCTGTGCTGCGCCGGGATGACAGGCTCTGCCTGTCATTCTGATGTAGCAGAGCTGGATCGTCGTGGGACACTCGTTACTATGGACTGCGTCGGACAGGTGGTATACTGCTGTTTTTTTTTTCATTTTTTTACAGGAGATCGATGGCGTCGCAAGATGAGACTGTAATAAAAGTAATGAAAACTGTGTTGTGTTTTTTATTAAATTAAAAAAAATTTTTATGAACATTCACCCGTCCGGGTACATCAACAATTTAACTATTTACATATTTAACTATTTACATACAGGGACCCTGTCCGGGTTATTTATAATTCTTTGGCAGGGGTGTTCCAGGTACCACCTGGTACTCTTCTGATGCTTGCCAAACATCCGAGACACCAAGGACCACCAGGACCTGATGACGTCGTGTGGCCTGTACAGTCAAGTCGTGACCCGCTATCTGGGTCTGTGTGGCCACCTCTTTCATCTCCCTCCGGGTCTGGACCCCTATGTCCCGGACTGAACGAACCCCAGGGGGCCTAACAGGCGCCAGGTACGGGCCAGCTATAGTTATCATGTCCATAGCTGGGGCTGCTGAGGAGACCACTGAGGGAGGCTGGGGAGATTTACGGCGTGGGGTGGGCACTTGTGCAGAGGCCTGGTTGGGGGAGGCTGAAGGCTCGGAGGGTCTGTCAGTTTCCTGACACTCTGGGGAGTAGGGGTCGCACCTGGTAACATTTAGGGCGTACCATCCATTGTAACCCCAGTGTCGGGTGTAAGTCACCAAGTCTCCTGGCAACAGGTCCCTCCCCGGGTGTCCTTCTGGGAGGTGAGTCTCCACGTCCCGCCGGGTCACAAAGACTTCTAAATAAAGTCCAGGCTCCTGGATGAAGCCCCAACCACCTTTCAATTTAAAGCTCCGTACTGCACCCTTACGCCGCGGCTCCCTCAGGGTTCCTTTATCTTTTCTCATCCGGTCCTTATCTGCCCGGTCCTTCTCGATGTGACGTTGGCGAAGTTTCTGGGATTCGCGCTGCTCCCTTTGTCGCTCTGCTTCCTTCTCCCAACGTCTCCACTCTTCCTCCTGACGCCGGTTGTAATTCTCCTCCAGCATCTCCACGTCTCCACCATCAAACTGCAGCTTATGATGTCCGGTTTGCGGCAGCTCTCCTGGCGCCCCCCAGTCCTGGCGGCGCTCACCTGCGAAGGAAGCAGCCGGCTCTGGAACAGATGACAGTCGGGGCTCCGGTACAGACTGGTAGACCTCTGGTGCCTGCGCGGCCTCCTCCATGAGGACGGGTGTCGCTTCTTCTGTCTCAGCGACGGGGGCAGACAGCGGGATCTGGGGTGCTGCCGGTGCAGAGGTTTTTGCAGGAACGGGTGCCTCCACTGCGACAACGTCAACCGGATCACATTGCAAGGGCTGGGATGCCCGCACGGACTCCTCTACTAGAACGGGTGCCTCACCTTCCGGTACAGACACTTCAGGTAAGAGGGATTGGCGCCGCTCCAAGTTTAGTTTTAGGGCACGCCAGCTCGCTTCCATCCTGGCGACCTCCTCCCGGTGCCGGGCCAGGTCTCTCAGGGTATCCTCCGCTTCTTGCAGCGTAGGAGGGTTTCCAGGCCGGGTGCCCAACGGTGGTTCCGTGGCGATCGGGTCGCTTCCGTGGGGGGAGAGCTCTGACTGCTCCATCCCTTCACACTTCTGCTCGTGTCCATTAGCCATCTCTGCCAAGTCACATGTGTCATTAGCATCTGGAGAGGGCCCCTCTTTTGTAGTGAGGCGGGACCTTCGTGTTAGTTTCCGCACACTGAGGAGGATGAGGAGGCGGAACTCAAGAGCTGTGGGGCACGATCTTACATTGTAGTACCATTTAGAGTGGTCAGCCACTGAGTGAGTGTACACCCACGAAGAGCACGCCCTTCTTCTTCACCAGTGCCTCGTCGTGACGCAGATATGGCGGAAAAATGGCAAATACATTCTCTGATGATTTTAGCAATTCTCAAGCACAAAACCAGTTCAATTCAGGCACACAGGACTCGCTTATAGCGAGCTACAGAATCCTGTTCGTGACGCCCAAGTTGAGTCGCACAGAGCAAGAGGTTTTGGGGGTACTCGGCACCGAGCCCGTCGACTTCTATGGGGTATGTCACGGCTTTACCCGGCAATTGAATCAGAGTCTATTTTACTATGTAGAAGTGTATAAACTATAAATATATGTATATATATATGTCACAATGACATGTATATATATATATATATGTATTCTATGTGTGTATATTTTGTGTTTACAACGAAAGAAAGGTTTTTTTTGGTTGCGATTTTTTGTTCCCATAGACTTACATTGGACTTCCGGTATCGGAATCGGATATCGACGATATTTAGTGATATCGGCGATACCATTTCGATACGATATTTTTAGATATCGAGCAGTATCGCTCAACACTAATAAACAATTTAAAGTCTGAACTATTATTTGTCCACAATTATTTTGACAAAATGCACGCGTATTATTTTGGTGTATGCATATATGTACATGTTGTTCTCTTTTTCTTGGTTAATAAACGAATTTAAAAAAAAAAAAAAAAAAAAAACTTATGAATAACTTCTCTTATTTTATAAAATTGTGGACTATATTGAAAACAAATGAAAGGTTCATGCCAAAATTGACCAACCACCTTATTATCCTGGGCAAAGGGAGCAATTAAATCACTACGATTTATTTTAGAAATTATATTATAAGCTCTGTTTAAAGACCATTCTGGATAATTCCTTCTTTTAATTTATATGCTGACACCGCCAACTCAGACTCCAATTTATGTGCATCACTACAATTGCGCTTGAGCCTAATAAATTCTCCTACTGGTACTGATCTTATAGTGTGTTTAGGGTGAATACTTCCTGCATGCAGGATAGTGTTGCCAGCAAAAGGCTTCACAAAAGTACTAGTGGAAATGATCTGAACATGAATGCCCTGCAGGTTCAAATCCAAAAACAAAATCACATAAAGACTACTGACAAATGTAAATTTTAAATTAAACTCATTATTATTGAGATGTCGCACATAGTCCGGTATGGCAGGCACATCACCCCTCCAAATGAAGAGGGTATCATCAATGTATCTGTCACACCAGATGATGTGCAACATAAATTGTTCGGAATCAGAGTAAAGACAATTGTATTCCCAAAAGGACATGACCAAGTTTGCAAGGGAGGGTGAGAACTTTGCCCCCATTGCAATGCCAAAGCATTTAAAAAAAACTTTTGGTCAAAGGAAAAAAAAATTGTGAAAAAGCAAAAATTCAGTGACCTACAGAATATACTGAACTAGATCACTTGAATAGTTGCTGAATTTTGCTAGATGAAACTTCAAAGCTTGCATGGCTATTGAATGTGGGATGCATGTATGCAAAGTTATTACATTGCAACTTAGCCGTGTATAATCAGATGACCAAATTTTTTGAGAAAAAATGTCCAATAAATCTCTAGATTCCTTAATAGGTCCTTAATAGAGTTGTTAATACTAACGGCTGTAACAAAGAATCCAGCCACTCACACATGTGTTCATTAATTGAACCTATGCCCGAAATAATGGGCCTCAAAGGGGGAAAAACCCCTTCTTTGTGAATTTTTGGTAAACCATGCATGATTGGCAGGATTGGATGTTGTACTCCCAAATATTCAGCCTGCTTCTTTGTGATTACACCTAGAGACAATCCCTCTTCAATAATTTTATCCAATTTATTTTTGAAATGAACTGCTGAACAAAATGTTCTATTGAGAATGACTCAGGACAGCCTAGTTCAATCTGATGCCTCTGACTGAGCCCAGCAGTGCCACATAATGATTGTGTATGAGGGGGCTGAGAAGCAGTTCAGCATCCACCATTTTAAGAACAGAACAGGGGTCAGTGTTAAAGATTTTAGCAAGACTGATCTTCTAGGCTAGAGGCATGAACTACACACAGAAACACTCTCTCTTATACACACATATGAGCTGTGTCTGTGTACTGTGTGTGCAATTTCATTTTTTATTAATAATATTATTATTACTGTTATATTTGTATTTGATGTGTGGTATGCCTTGGAGGTGCTGGCTTGCCCTGCTGCCAGTGTATTATCTGAGCGCGTCTTTAGTGCTGCAGGTGGTGTACTAACAGACCGTCGCATGCGACTATCCTCAGACAATGTAGACCGGCTTATTTTCTGAAAATGAACAAGGCATGGATCTCACCTGAATTTGCCTGTCCGTTTTCAGATTAAATAACTGTTTGCCAACGTTTTCCAAGTCTCCTGTTATGTTCATCTTTCTACCACCTGAACTCTACTCCCTGGGCTACAACACTGCCAGTCACAGGGGAATGATCATTTACAAAACAAAATGTTATCCCAACAAATAGTAGCGCAACGACCCCAGTGCCCACTTTATCGCCAGGCACTCTCTCTCTACAATGCTGTCTCTGTTTTTTGATGGAGTAAGTTTTCGACTCAGGAAACTAATGGGATGCTCCTTCCCGTTAAGCTCCAGTCCTGAGACAACACGGCACCCATACCTACCTCTGACGCATCAGTCTGGACAATGAATTCTCTTTTGAACTCGGGTGTGCTCAAAACTGGTGACCCACACAGTGCCCCTTTTATTGCCCCTGTTGATGACCCCTTGCTGATTTATTAACCGGCTACACCAGATCCATGGGTATTCTCTCAAACTGGACCTCTAAAATTTTTAATGGCACCAAGGGACTCACTAAATGAGGCTGAGGACTGTGTACCTGGCGCATGCGACAAGAGTTACAATACCGTTTAACTTCTTGATAGACCCCCTGCCAGTAAAACCGTTGTATAATTCTGTGTAGGGTTTTCTTTTGGCACAAATGTCACCCTAGTACATGCGCATGCGCTAAGTCCATTACCAACCTCCGATATGACTGCGGTAGCAGCAATTGTTAAAAAATTTCAACATGTATTTTATAAACCTGATACAGCAAATCTTGGTTCAGCTCTAATTGTTGAAATACTGTAGCTGCCCCAGGGTGTTGGGGTTCCCCATTGACAACCAGTAAATTTTCACGGGCTATACTCAACGTAGGGGCCGCGGAGTTGCGCCTTAACAAATTTGTCACCTGTCACATTTAAGTATTACAATTCAGGTTCCGGTGTCAAATCTTCCATCTCCCCAACTAACACTTCGATAGGAGAGGGGTTTTCCTACTCCACCGAAGGCAAAGGTAATACTGCCCACTGCACACATGTGTTATGCATAGTGAGACTGATAGTAGCCAACAAAGTAGCAAACAAAGGCCACTTGTGATCGCCCTATCAGCGTAGGACCAATGCTACTCAAAAGATCTGCCATGATCCTGGACAAAATCTTGATATAATGGTCAATGAGTGAGAATGTACGATAGGATCCAGGCAGATGTGAATGTTTGTTTGGTTTTAGTAGCAACTTCATGTGTGACATGTTTGAATGGCTGGGCAACCCTCCTGTCTCCAATATATGATTGAAGGTGCGTACCAATGTGGACGGGATATCCTCACTCAATAATTTAAATAATTTGGCTGTAAACCCGTCAGGTCCTGGAGCTTTCCCGTATTTAAAGTAACTTATCGCCGCTGTCACTTCCGTCACCTCAATTTGTTTTTTTAAAAGGAGAAGCTGATAGTTTGTGATGGATGGTAACCGTATTCCATCTACAAAGGTGTTACCCTCCGCACTATCCGTATGTTCCACCTTATATAAGTCTGAGTAGTATTCTTGTAGAATGGTGTTTATGGTTCGAGGGTCTGTGTTCATGATCCCATGTTTATTCGTTAACGCTGTAATATGTTGATGACGAATGTGATTTCCTTTCGCTAGTCGTGATAATAGTCTCCCTCATTTGCTACCATAACGATATACATCGGCTCTATAATTGTTATTACTGCTTGTCTCTCGTCGATATACCCATACGTGTAAGTCAGCCTTAGCCTGCTTACATCTATTTTTAACCTGTGTTGATGAACTTGTCTTGTTTGCCGTGTACCTATCGCGTAATATCCTGCTAGCCTGCGAGTAGTTTGTCGCGATCTTCTTTTTTAGCGTTGTCTGATAACCTATTAGTTTCCCGCGCATTACTCCCTTCCCTGCTGCCCATAAAAGTTCCGGCCTATCCCTAGTATCTCCATTATCCCTTACATATTAAAAACACCATTGCTTCACGTGATGTCGAAACTTCTCATCCATTAACAAATAGGTCAGGAAGCGCCAAGTTTGGTTTGGCCCCATCTGCACCATATCTGGCAGGGTCACTGATACGGGCGCGTGGTCATATTTAGCTACGTTGTGCACATCTGCCTCTTCCACTCCCCTTAATAGCTCGTGTGCTAGCAATATATAATCTATTCTGGACCAAGAGTCATGTGGCGCCGAATAGAATGAATATTCACTGCCATCTGGGTTCAGGTGTGTCAAAATGTCTACAAAGTTACTCGTGTCTAGCAAGGGTTATTATAAACGTGTGTCATGTGATCGCACATTCATTCGCATCGACCTACAGTTCTTCACTGTTTAGATTCACCATATTTAAGTCACCACCGTGGGTGGTTTTAATGCTCTCCTATCGGCCTGATATGCTTGGATACCTGGGATAAATTCAGGAACGTCTCCAAACTCCCTACTCACATGTCAGCGCAGGAACCGTAAGAGGGAACGTGCTTGTTTTGTTGCGCATAGGTGGAGTTTTATACAGTAAATGATTACTGCTGTCTTATTTTTTGCGTCCCAAGGGCAGAATAAGTCTGCGTAACGTTACATTTTACAGACACTCATATAATAGACACACGCTACCCTAACCGTGACACAAGGAAGGTATTGTTGCCGGATAAAGCCGCCATTTTAGCGTCACTGTGCTGTTAATTCTGTTTGGGACAGAACGCTGCTCTGCTGACTCTGAGGGACAGTTAGAGATTGCGATTTTGTGTACTGTGCTTTAGGCAGGCTACTTTACCAACCGCTGTGTACATCTTCCTTTTGCCTTGCAGTGTTTTTTTCACAGGTCTGCAAGGTGTGTGTGTGAGTGCAGGTGACGCGCTGCAGTTTGCTCGGCATACAACGCTGTATGTAGGCATCTGCACATGTCACTCTCACACTCTTTTTTTTTTTTTTTCTTTAGTGTAATTCTTGCTGCTCAATTCAATTGAAATTATAGTGTGACGTGCTTCCATCCGTATCCAATACATTGGTTGAAAACACTGTAGAAGGACACAAAAAGCCCTTTCACAGCTAAGAGTTGTGTTCACTGTAGTCTGAGATTTTAATTTATTCAATTTTGATCACGCTCAAGTTACTTCTTCAAGCAATGCTGCTTGTACTCTGCTGAGCGTGTCTTACTGCCTCATCCTTGTCATTTTTCTCTAATTGGTGTACATGTACATCAAAGTAGTCTTCATTTTGATCGAAATCCAAGCAGGTACCCGGACACTGTATGGCTGCTTTTATACGGTGGACTGGCTCCAACATTCAATAACACTTAAGATGCAATCGTGCACCTTGTCAAGGCCCAATCCTCTTCTCCCTCTGATATAATAATAATCTTAATTTATATAGCGCCAACATATTCCGCAGCGCTTTACACTTTAACAGTTTCAAAACACAAGTCATAGGTAACAACGTTAACAATACAATAATTAAAGTAAAATAAGCCGACCCTTCTCGTGAGAGCTTACAATCTACAATGAGGTGGGGGAGATACAAAGTACAGGTGTGTATATATAATGGTGCATTTCCAATGATGGTCCAGCCATCTTGAGGGAGTGAGGCATGGATGGAGATAGTGAATGGGCTCCACATACACACTTAAACATAGAACGACTTTGGTTATTGAATGTCATAGGCCACTCTGAACAAATGTGTTTTGAGGGAGCGCCTGAAACCAGGCAAATTGTGGATAGTCCTAATTTCTTGTGGTAGAGCATTCAAGAGGATTTGCGCAGCGCGGGAGAAGTCTTGTAGTCGGGAGTGGGAGGTACGGATTACTGCAGAGGTTAGTCGAAAGTCATTTGCAGAGTGCAGCAGTCGGTTAGGCCGATAGATAGAAATGAGGGAGGAGATGTAGGGGGTGCTGCACTGTGGAGAGCTTTGTGGGTGAGAACCAGTACTTTGAATTGGATCCTATAATGAATATAATGCAGCCAGTGTAAGGACTGGCGAAGAGCGGACGCGTCCGAGTACCGATTAGCCAGATGGATGACCCTGGCTGCTGCATTAAGGATGGACTGGAGAGGGATAGTCGAGTAATGGGGAGGCCAAGTAATAGAGCATTGCAGTAGTCCAGGCGGGAGTGGATCAATGCTACAGTGAGGGGTTTTGTTGTTTCCATGGTGAGAAAAGGGCAGATTCTAGAGATGTTCTTTAGGTGTGTAGACGGCAAATATCTAACAAACAGGTCATGCTGGAGAGACTTGCACCTACTGCCACTCAGGGTCTTCAGCTCCTTTGTGAGAAACTAATGTTTGGCCAGCCAGTATATCAAATAAAGTTCATGAGAAATGGGAACTGTGGTTGGCTTCACTTTTGGTACTGGCTGGGTGCTAATACCAAACCATGGTGTGGCATTCAATGGATATTCCTGGCTGGTTGGAGACAAGCTCATTCCCACAGAAAAGTACCTGAAAGCTAAGGAGATGGTGGCCTCTCTCAACATGAAGGAGTTTGCTCGTTGTCTAGGAGACCGACCACCCCTGCTGTGTACCTTGTCAACGTTGTGTTGAAGCTTGCAAGGATTAAAAGGTTACAGTGGTAAGTCTGGTTTTTACTAAAGATCCTGCTGTGTATTATAGTTTTTATGTTTTAAAAAAAATTTAACTTAGGAATGTTAAATAAATTTGTTATTTTTTTGGTTAAATACAATGTATGTTATGAATGTTAAATATATTTTTTTTGTTTTTTATAAAATAAAATGTATGTTATGAATGTTAAATAACTTTTTTTTTTTTTTTTTTTCAGGTATTTGATCTACCGTAGCTAGTTGCTGATCGTTGACTCTACACCCCTCTCCCCAGAATGTTACTCGGGTTATGGGGAGAAAATCACCGCTATTCCAGACTGATTTAATGTTAATGTGTCTGGCTCTTACACAGCACACAGCACTTGATGTTAGTTTATCTTTTTCCTAAATTATTTGTTACACTGCCCTTCTCACATTTTATTTTCACTTTTTTTTTTAAGCACAAGTTTTTTTACACTTCCTTGTTCTGTAAGTAGGCTTAATGGTTAAATGTTTTATACTAGATGTAAATATGTAACATGTAAATTTTAGATTAAGATTTTGCAAATTATTAGGTCCACACCATCAGGCTCTTTCGTCCCCTCTCCCTCAGAGTAGCGGTAATATATCGGACCCCAGGCTCGCCCACACAGTTCCTTGACCACTTCTCTGCCTGGCTGCCGCACTTTCATCTCCTCAGAAGTACCAACCCTTATCCTTGGAGACTTCAACATCCCCATTAACAGCCCTACTTCCACACTCAAAACACATTTGTTCAGAGCGGCCTATCACATTCACTAATCAAAGTCATTCTATGTGTAACTGTGTGTGTGTGTAGCCCATT
Organism: Oophaga sylvatica; assembly: GCA_033576555.1. NCBI lineage: Eukaryota > Metazoa > Chordata > Amphibia > Anura > Dendrobatidae > Oophaga > Oophaga sylvatica. The sequence continues at coordinate 1,397,516 of JARQOD010000009.1, forward strand.
CACTATCTCCATCCATCCCTCACTCCCTGAAAATGACTGGACCATCATTGTAAATACACCATTGTATATAAACAACTGTACTTTGGAGCTCCCCCTCCTCATTGTAGATTGTAAGGTCTCACGAGCAGGGGCGGCTTATATTGCTTTAATTATTGTATTGTTAAAGTTGTCACTTATGACTTGTGTTATGAAACTGTTAAACTGTACAGCGCTGCGGAATCTGTTGGCGCTATATAAATAAAGATTATTATAGTAGAGGCCCACTCAGTAGTGGTGAAGTGAACGGCGCAAATTGCGAGTTGATTGCGACTGATGCAGCTGATATTCCATTACTGCTGGCTGCTGCTCACACAACCGCTCCAACATATGTAACGTGGAATTCCACCTGTGGGTACGTCACATATGATGCGATGTTCAGGAAGGCAAAATCTGCGTTGCAGAGCTGCAATGCGCGATCTGGCCATGGTGGAACGTCGCAAGTTAGCGCACTGTAGGCGGACCTTGTGCAGCAGTGCATCAAGATCCGGATAGTCCCTCAAAAAACTCTGGACGACCAAGTTTAGCACATGTGCCAGACATGGTATGTGAGTGACGTTGCCTAGGCCCAGACCTGCCACCAGATTTCGGCCATTGTCACACACTACCAAGCCTGGCTGGAGATTCGCTGGCAAAATACACATGTCGCTCTCTTGCTTTATGGCATTCCAGAGCTCCAGCGCTGTGTGGCTTTGATTCCCCATGGATATTAATTTCAGGACGGCCTGTTGACGTTTGGCCACGTCTGTGCTCATATCGGTCAACAGGCTCGCTGTCTGGGTGTTATGTTTGACACCAATCTCTCCTTCACCTCCCATATACAATCTGTTGCCCGCTATTGCCGCCTACACCTAAAGAACATCTCTCCCGAATCCAAGACTTCTCCCGCGCTGCGCCAATACTGTGGAATGCTGTACCCCAAGAAATTAGAACTATCCACAATTTGCATGTTATTGGGCGCTCACTTAAAACACATTTCTTCAAGGTCTTCCCTCTCCTAGTGTATCCTCACCCATCCCTGTACACTCTGAGCCCTTGCGGGCAGGGTCCTCTCTCCTTCTGTACTTGTGTGTGCCTTGTATTGCTCATGTTTACTGTACTTGTCTATACTTGCCCCTCTTCACATGTAAAGCGCCATGGAATAAATGGCGCTATAAAAATCTATAATAATAATAGCGGCCTATCACCTTCACTAATCAAAGTCATTCTGTGTGTAAGTGTGTGTGTGTAGCCCATTCACTATCTCCATCCATCCCTCACTCCCTCAAAATGGCTGGGCCATCATTCTAAATACACCATTGTATATAAACACCTGTACCTTGTATCTCCCCCACATATTTGTAAGTTGTAAGCTCTCACGAGCGTGTGCGGATTATATTGCTTTCATTATTGTATTGGTAACGTTGTTACTTATGACTTGTCTTCGGAAACTGTTAAACTGTAAAGCGCTGCGTAATCTGTTGGCGCTATATAACTAAAGATTCTTATTAAGCGTTCACGGGTCCATGTGGAGGTAGACCGTGACGGCTCCTGCAACGATGTTTCTGAGGAACTGGAGAAGGAGGAGTCAATGTGTACAGACTTGATTCCCGCAATCCTTGTAGTTGTCTGAACACGTACAGCGCCACTCGCAAGATCTGTACCCGGCTCCACAACATTGACCCAATGGGCAGTAAGGGAAAGGTATGGTCCCTGGCCATGGGTACTGGTCCACGCAGCGGTGGTCAGGTGGACATTGCTACTGACGGAGTTTAGTAGCGCATGTTTAATTTTAACCTCAACAACATGGTTTTGCAGACCAGGGACGGCTTGCCTGCTGAAATAAAATCAGCTTGGCACATTGTATTGTGGGACTGCCAATGCCATTAAGTTCCGTAAACTGTCAGTCTCCACCAGCCTGAATGACAGCATTTCAAGGGACAGGTTTGCCGAGATTGGGCCTACACCCGATACGCCACAACCTGACACCCACAGATAAACAAGCCATAAAATCTCTGAAAGATAACCCCAACATTATTATTAAACAAGCAGATAAGGGGGGTGCTATCGTTATTATGAATAAGACCCAATCTATTGCCGAAATTCATAGACAACTGTCAGTTAACCTAACCTACAGACAACTCAATTGTGACCCTACATTTTACATCTGTCAAAAAATTGATCGTATCCTGACAAAACATCTTTAATTGATCACCATAGACTGTAAGACTGTGACATTCCTTAATATTCAATACCCCATCATCCCTGTTTTCTACACACTCACAAAAATCAACAAAAAACTACATTATCCACCCGCATACCCTAGAGGGATAATTCTCCGTGTTCTACAGTATCACCCAAATGTTTAACATGTTGCCTAATTCCTATGTATATATATTCTTCACCCTATGTATATATTGTATATATTATCCATTGTCATTGACTGTAAATTTTTCTATCTCTTCCAGCGACTATTTGATAAAGGCCACTGCGTTGCCCAAAACGTCAGTCAGTCGTCTCATAGCTATTTTCTTTTTTCACATCAAGTGTGCAATAAAAATTTCAAATTTAACCATGACATATGCAGTTAAACTTGTGCTGTGATTCTCGATAGACTGTACATCTTCAGTGTGTCTTTGTAACTCAACTACGTGTTTTCTACGCACAATTTTAGACATATTTGTGGTATTGAGGTTACTGACACTTTACCTCTTTTTACTTTTTGATTACACAGCTTGCATTTGACATAGCAAATATCATCTGCAAGTGTGTGAAAAAAGGACCACGCAGTGCAAGTCCTGGGAGCGTCCGTTTAGACTTTTGGAAGAGAAATCCGAACAGGTGTCCAAAATGGAGGCTACAGGCAACAGAGTATGCAGCCTAACTCTCCCTCCTGTTTGTACCGTTGGGGCAATCGCTTCCTCAGAGCTGCTGCCACCACCTTCCTGTTCCTCACGCCATGTTGGGTCTTGGACCTCATCATCTCCACTAACCTCTTCCAACACCTGCTGCTGTTGGGTGGTCTGGCCACCACCATGCTCAACAGAAACTGGCACCTGAGTCTCATCATCATCAGATGCGTTCTGCAGTGTGCTGACCATCGGCACTGTCTCACCCGCCTCTTCAGATTCAGAGAGACACAGCTGTTGCGCATCACTGCATACTCCCTCTTCTTCACATTCCAGAATGCTGCTTGGCTGTGCCCCTGTTTGCAAACCAACAGATTCTGAGAACAGAAGCAGAGACTCAGCTGGCTCCTGTACAGAACTCTCTGACTGACTGGGCAATTTGGCAGGCGGTGAAGAGACAGATGGTTGATCAACAGTGCTGTGTTACTGAGAGGAGGTGGAAGCAATTGAAGTCGATACATTGGACCCTGGCTCCAACACCGCCAGTTGTTGCCTGTAAGTGCTGTTAGCACAGTCAACACTTGCTCCTGTGTTACTGGGGTTGAGTAATGGCAGCTGTTCCCCTGCTGTGTGTACGACAAAAAGTCATGCTGCCTCCACCCTGTCCTCCTCTCATCCCTGGGCTCCAACACCGCCAGTTGTTGCTCGTAAGTAATTGGCACGGGTACTGACTCATGCCCACCCTGTTTACAGCACCACAGCTGTTTCCTGGCAGTGTCAACGTAAATTAGCCTCCAATAAGTTGTCCTGTCATGTTGCATTCCGGTTATCCGACTCTATGGTGCCTGCAGTTTAGTTGATTCCTATGTGTGCTGTGGGATATGTAAATAAAGGCTCTTTCCGTTGTGAAAATAGGACAAGCACCCACTCTAGGACTGTGTGATTTGGTAACTGTAGACGGCTTGCGGCCTGTCAACTTACATTTTCATGGGTGCCTTATGGTACCCGTCCGAGTTCCAGTACCGTTAGCTGGTTCTCCACAGTGCCTTTGGCCTAGGTGCCTCCATCTCGGTATCCGAGTTCCAGCAACGTCTGCTGGTCCTTGGTAGTGCTTTGGAGCACAGGTACCTCCTGCTTAGTAACCGTGTCCCAGTAACGTCAGCTGGTCCTCGGTTGTGCCATTGGCTCTTTTCCTTCTGCTCGCCCCTCTGGGTTCCAGCACAGTCAGTTGGTCCTCGTTACTTGCATTGGCTCTTGTACCTTCTGCTACCCGTCCGGGTTCCAGTACCGTCAACTGGTTTCCGCAGTGCCTTTGGCCTAGTGCCTCCATCTCGGTATCCGAGTTCCAGCAACGTCTGCTGGTCCTTGGTAGTGCTTTGGAGCACAGGTACCTCCTGCTTAGTAACCGTGTCCCAGTAACATCAGCTGGTCCTCGGTTGTGCCATTGGCTCTTTTCCTTCTGCTGCCCCTCCGGGTTCCAGCACAGTCAGCTGGTCCTCGTTACTTGCATTGGCTCTTGTACCTTCTGCTACCCGTCCGGGTTCCAGTAACGTCAACTGGTTCTCGGAAGTTAGACGACCCTAAAGACCACCCCGAAGAAGATGACGACCCCAAGGACGACGAGCATCAAGCCAACCAGCCTGAACACCATCACAAAGAAGAAATATAAGATTACCCAGAAGAAGATCACCAACAGGAAAAAGAAGGTTACGACAAACTACAAGATACAGAACAAGAGACAGAAGAAAAATAAGCAGAAGATCAAAAAGCAGAAGAACATGAAGTATAAGATCAAAATGAAGAGCAAAATATATGCTCTAAATTATAAGCAGAAGAAGACTAAGCAGTGTATGGGGTGAGTCCGTTCCTCCTCGTGGTGCCCCTGGAAAATGCCTGCTGCTGCAGGCTAAACTGAACACGGACAAATACTGTTGTAATTTAAATCTTTTGTGACAGCAAGAACGGAAGGATGAAAAATTCATACTTTGACAGATTACAAGTACAGGAATCTCTGTCACAAATAAGAATATGATGAAGAAGATGAAGTACAATATGAAGAAGAATAATAGTTTAATAAGAAGAATATGAGTAATGTTAACAAAAAGATGAATAGCAAGAAGTTTAAGAAGAAGATAAAGAAGGTGAAGATGAAGAATAATTTGATGAAAAAGATGATGCTGCTGAAGATTATGAAGGAGAAAGTGTGTCAAAAGTTAAAAAGGTGAAGAGCATGGAAGTTGTGAAATATACATATTTGCCAAAATAGAAAAAACGTTAACAACATTGTCAATTTCTTCGTCAATCCTAACATCTTTTTAAAAAAAAATATTTATGCTATTCCATTTGATTGGGTTAAACATCTATGCCTTTAATGTCTCCTCAACCTTCCCCAATACATTCTACATTACTCTTTGTTGTTTTTCTTCATGTACAATTAACCAACAAGGCAAGAATGGGTTTTTTTTAATTCCGATATTTTGTTCCCATAGACTTACATTGGATTTCCGGTATCGGGTATCGCCGATATTTTTTGGGTATCGGCGATACCATTCCGATTCCGATACTTTTGGATATCGGAAAGTATCGCTCAACTCTACTCCTCACAGAAGCTACGATTTTGCGCTATTGAGTTAGTGTCTGGTGGTAAATTTCCTAAGGGTCGCCTTTTTAACTTATCTGTACTGAACACGATGCTATGCGATCTTATATCAAGGAGTCATTGGAGAAGGGTCATATCAGACCATCCTCTTCACCCTTGGGCGCCGTTTTTTTCTTTGTGGCCAAAAAGGATGGTTCATTGAGGCCGTGTATTGATTATCGCCTCCTGAATAAGATCACTGTGAAATATCAATATCCGTTACCCTTGATTTCTGACCTGTTTTCCAGAGTGAAAAGTGCTAGTTGGTTTACCAAGCTTGACCTCAGGGTCGCGTATAACCTTATTCGTATTAAGCACGGGGATGAATGGAAGATGGCGTTTAATACCCCAGAGGGGCATTTTGAGTACCTAGTGATGCCTTTTGGGCTTAGTAATGCCCTTTCCGTCTTCCAATCCTTCATGAATTATATTTTCAGGGATTTTGTGGATAAATTTCTGATTGTTTATTTGGATGATATCTTGATTTTTTCCAACGACTGGGACTCTCATGTGAAACATGTTCGGACTGTGTTCCAGATTTTGAGAGAGAATGCACTGTATGTGAAGGGATCAAAGTGTCTTTTTGGCGTACAGAAGGTCTCATTTCTAGGATTCATTTTGTCTCTGTCTGTTATTGAAATGGACCCGTCAAGTTTCAGGCCATGTGTGATTGGGTTCAACCTACTTCATTAAAGGCTCTTCAGAGATTTTTGGGTTTTGCCAATTTTTATCATAAATTTATTGGTAATTTCTCCGGTATTGTTAAACCATTGACTGATTTGACCAAAAAGGGTTCTGATGTGGTGGATTGGCCTCCTGAGGCAGTTTCTGTGTTTCAGGAACTTAAGCAGAGATTCACTTCTGCTCCTGTTCTACGGCAGCCTGATGTTTCTCTACCGTTTCAGGTGGAGGTTGATGCTTCTGAAATTGAGGCAGGTGCCGTTTTGTCCCAAAGGGATCCAGAGACCTCTAAGACTAACCCTTGTGCCTTTTTCTCTCTAAAGTTTTCTCCAACTGAGCGTAATTATGATGTGGGTAATCGGAGTTATTGGCCATGAAGTGGGCCTTTGAAGAGTGGAGACATTGGCTGGAAGGAGCCAAACATCAGGTGGTGGTCCTCACGGATCATAAGAACCTGGTTTATCTCGAATCATCCAAGCGACTTAATCCTAGACAGGCCAGGTGGGCCTTGTTTTTCACACGTTTTAATTTTGTGGTTTCTTTTCTTCCTGGCACTAAGAATGTTAAGGCGGATGCCCTCTCAAGGAGTTTCTTTGCGGATTCTCCCGAGTTATCTGATCCTGCTGTTATTTTGAAAGAGGGTGTAGTACTTTCCGCCATTTCGCCCAATTTGAGACTGGCTTTGGAGGGGTGTCATGAGGATAAACCTGAGCGCTGCCCTGTTGGGAAATTGTTTGTCCCAGACCAGTGGAAGAAGAGTGTGATGTCTGAGATTCATTGTTCCGCGTTGGCTGGTCATCCCGGGATTTTTGATACCAGAGACTTGGTGAGTCAATCCTTTTGGTGGCCTAATTTGTCTCGTGACGTCAGGGACATTGTGTAGTCCTGTGGGACTTGCTCTCGTTCCAAGCCTTGCTCTCGCTCTAGTGGTTTGTTGATGCCATTACCTGTGCCCAAGAGGCCATGTACCCATATCTCTATGGATTTTATTTTCGACCTCCCTGTCTCTCAGAAAATGACCGTTAACTGGGTGATTTGTGATAGGTTTTCCAAAATGATACATCCTGTGCCATTACCTAAGTTGCCTTCCTCCTCCGAATTGGTGCCTTTGTTCCTTCAGCACGTGGTTCGGTTACACGGTATTCCTGAGAACATTGTGTCTGACAGAGGAGTCCAGTTTGTTTCCAGATTTTGGAGGACTTTTTGTTCTAAACTTGGTGTTCAATTGTCTTTCTCCTCAGCTTTTCATCCTCAGACCAATGGACAAACTGAGAGAACAAACCAGACATTGGAGACTTATCTGAGATGCTTTGTGTCTGCTGATCAGGATGACTGGGTCTCTTTTTTGCCTTTGGCTGAGTTTGCCCTTAATAATAGGGCTAGCTCTGCAACCTTGATGTCTCCATTTTTCTGCAATTTTGGGTTTCACCCTCGATTTCTTCCGGACAGACGGAGGCTTCTGTCTGTCCAGGTGTTGACTCTGTGGAGCGTATGCAGCAGATTTGGGACCAGGTAGTGGAGAGGTTGTCCCTCTCTCAGGAGAGGGCCCAGCGGTTTGCCAACCGGCATAGGACCGATGGTCCTCGGTTTGAAGTGGGGGACTTGGTCTGGTTGTCCTCAAGAAATATCCCTATGAGAGTTGCATCTCCTAAGTTTAAGCCTAGGTTCATTGGACCTTATAAGATCATGGAGATTCTTAATCCTGTTTCCTTTTGTTTACTTCTTCCAGGGACATTTAAGATCCATAACGTGTTCCACAAGTCCTTATTGAAGAGGTTTGTCGAGCCAGTGGTTCCTATGGCTGTGCCTCCTGACCCTGTTTTGGTTGAGGGCAATCTGGAGTATGTGGTTGAGAAAATATTGGATTCTCGTTTTTCTAGACGGAAACTCCAGTATTTGGTTAAGTGGAGAGGTTATGGTCAGGAGGACAATTCTTGGGTGTTTGCTTCGGACATCCATGCTAGAAGACTCATCCGTCCGTATCACAGAGCTCATCCTGACCGACCTGGTTGCCCAAATGAGGGTTCGGTGACCCCTCCTCAAGGAGGGGGTACTGTTGTGAATGTGCTAGAAATGAATTCTGAGCAGAAGCTCCCTCTGGTGGTTACAAACAGTACTGAACTATTCAATGAAGATTGTGAAGATTGGCGATCAGGTGTTACTGACTGGTCTTATATAAGGGAGGTTCCCTCCCATCAGGGTTGCCGGTGATCAATTGTTCTGGTCTCAACCTTTGTTCCTGGTTCACTTTGAAGCTTGCTGTTTCATGCCTGCATCTTCTGCTAACAGATAAGACATTTTCTTCTTTTAGTTTTTTGTGCTTGCTTTTTGTATTTTGTCCTGCACTTCTGTGGGGGTCTGCCAGGTCCCCTCCTGAGGCTTGTGCTCCTCTCAGTTTAGTTCAGCCAGTTGTTTGTTCTTTTGCCTTTTCCAGTTTTTTCTGTACACCAGAGAACTAATTTAGGTGGTAGAGGTCGTGTGATCTCAGGTGTTTTTGCAATTAGTGTGTTGGTATTTTTTTAGGGTTTTTTGGATTGCAGTAAGTGACCTTCCTATCCTTTTCTGTCTAGGAAGATTGGGCCCCAACGTTTGCTCATACTATTTTCTGTCTGTGTCTGTATTTCCTCTTGTCTAACCGCCATTACATGTTTGGGGGCTTCCTATGTTCTTTGGGGATCTGCTCCGGGGCAGATAGTTTTCCTCTTTCTATCTTTAGGTTAAGTTAGCTTCTCAGCTGTGACGAGGCGTCTAGGACCAACGTAGGTACGCTCCACGGCTGCCTTTAGTTGTGGTGGTTAGTCAGGGTACTGCAATCCAATAGATTCCAACCTCTCTGGTGTATTGCCTTTTTTGCCTGCTCTCCTCAGCTACCAAATCATAACAGTTGTGGAGCGAATGCAGCAGATTGGAGACCAGGTAGTGGAGAGGTTGTCTCTCTCTCAAGACAAGGCCCAGCGGTTTGCCAACCGGCATAGGACTGATGGTCCTCGGTTTAAAGTGGGGGACTTGGTTTGGTTGTCCTCAAGAAATATCCCTATGAGGGTTGCATCTCCAAAGTTTAAGCCTAGGTTCATTGGACCTTATAAGATCATGGAGATTCTTAATCCGGTTTCCTTCCGTTTGCTTCTTCCAGGGACATTTAAGATCCATAACGTGTTCCACAAGTCCTTATTGAAGAGGTTTGTCGAGCCAGTGGTTCCTATGGCTGCGCCTCCTGACCCTGTTTTGGTTGAGGGCAATCTGGAGTATGTGGTTGAGAAAATATTGGATTCTCGTTTTTCTAGACGGAAACTCCTGTATTTGGTTAAGTGGAGAGGTTATGGTCAGGAGGACAATTCTTGGGTGTTTGCTTCGGACATCCATGCTAGCAGACTGATCCGTGCCTATCACCGAGCTCATCCTGATCGGCCTGGTTGCACAAGTGAGAGTTCGGTGACCCCTCCTCAAGGGGGGGTACTGTTGTGAATGAGCAGAGGCTCCCTCTGGTGGTTACAGACAGTACTGAACCTTCCAGCGAGGAATGGCAATCTGGTATCACTGACTGGACTGATATAAGGGAGGTTCCCTCCCATGATGGTCGCCGGTGATCAATTGTTCTTGTCTCAATTGTGGTTCCTGGTTCATTTGGAAGTTTGCTGGAGTCTTGCCTGCATCTCCTGCTTTCAGATAAGATATGTTTTGCTTTTCTTTTTGTGCTTGCTTTTTGCATTGTTTTCTGCACTTTTGTGGAGGTCAGCCAGGCCCCCTCCTGGGGCCTGAGCTCCTCACAGTTTTTTTCTGATCTCAATTGTGGTTCCTGGTTCATTTGGAAGTTTGCTGGTGTCTTGCCTGCGTCTGCTGCTTTCAGATAAGATATTTTCTGCTTTTCTTTTTGTCTAACCGCCATTAGATGTTTGGGGGCTTCCTATTTTCTTTGGGGATCTGCTCCGGGTTGATAGCTTTCATCTTTCTGCCTTTAGGTGTAGTTATCTCTCAGGCTGTGACGAGGCGTCTAGGATCAACGTAGGAACGCTCCACGGCTACCTCTAGTTGTGTGGTTAGTGTAGGAATCTGCAACCCATTAGTTACCAAAATCTCAAGTGTTCGGCTGCCCGGCTGTTGTTCCTGTCCTCCTCAGCTACCTAACATAACAGAGCCCCATAACATGCTCCAAATATAATGATCCCCGTATATATAATGCTCCATATATAATGGGCTCCATGTGATGTCCCATAAATAATGAACCCCATATGATGCTCTAGTATATGATGGGCCCCATGGATGATGCTCCAGTGTATGATCGGCCTATATAATGCTCCATATATAATGGGCCCCATATGATACTCCAGTGTATAATGTGCCCTGTATATGATGCTCCAGTGTATAATGGGCCCCGTATATGATGCTCCAGTGTATGATAGGCCTATATGATGCTCCAGTGTATAATGGGCCCCATATATGATGCTCCAGTGTATGATGGGCCCCATTTATAATGCTCCAGTGTATGATGTGCCCCATATATCATGCTCCAGTGTATAATGGGCCCTATCTATGATGCTGAAGTGTATGATGGGCTCCATATATAATTCTCCAGTGTATAATGCTCCCCATATATTGCTCCAAACATTAAAAAAAATGAAATACCTCTCCTGGCTGGGCACTGCTCTATTCTGGACACCTCAGCGTCGCCATCTTCCAGCTCTCTGCATTGTGACTGTTCAGGCAGAGGGCGCACAGACGTGACATCATCGCGCTCTCTGACCTGAATGTCACTGTCAGGAAACGCGGAAGACATCAAAGCGGTGGAGCAGGGAGAAGTAAGTATTGCAAGTGCTGGGGCCCTGAGCAAGCAGGGGGGCCCACTCGTGGGCGACGGCACTGGCACAGGGCCCCTCTATGTACGCCGGTGTCTCTGACGGCGAGGTGGCCCGGTAACAGAGGGTTGTAACAGAGAGTCACCCCCAGCCTGTGCACATGGACCATACTGTAATTAGGCTGTAAAGAGTGGTAGGACAATAAGCCACATGTTAAGTAAGCTGATGCTGTGTGCTTTGAAGGACAGGGATCTGCAGCTGTGGCTGGACCCTGGTATCATGCATGGAGATTGGAGATTATTTTGCCACATTGAATTGTGATCTCACCATCCTACTGGATTTGAGGACTGAATCTAAAGACTGTTGTTGGGTGTTGATGAGCCAGGGGCTAGGATCTTATGCTGAGGCGAGATCCTAGTGCCCGTGTGTGGATCCCGTGGAATGGTTTTATGTCCCTCTTCTGTTGGATCCATTGAACTCATCCCAGGATTATTTTTCTTTTCCCTGTCGTCGGATTACCGGGTGGCGCCCCTGGAACTGTTTCCCTCTTGGTGTGGACTCTTTGTGCACTCTTAAGCTATTGATATTTTATGTTATGTGCTCCCTGTCTCATTAAATCCCGTTGGAGTGATTTTCGGCCTGGTGTTCCTGCTCTGTCGCACACACCGTCACAAACTGGTTGGCAGCGGCGGGATCAGAGCAGAAGGAATGGAGGACAGCAACCCATTAACATCTGGAACCAGAAGCTCAGGATACAGGAACTGGACTCTGGGGAGCCTGCAAATAAAGGCCAGTGAATTAGGAGTCGGTTACAAAGGGCTGTCCAAGGAGCAGCTGATTGAGGCTCTGGAAGAAGCTTGCCTACAAGATGGCAGAGAGGAAGGATTTCCACAGCAAGGGGAGGAAAGACGGAAGCTGGAGGTAAATACCCAAAAAAGTCAGTGGGTTGTGTGGTACGAGGAGGAGATAGCATTGCTTGGAGAGGAGGTCACCATAGAATATAAGATTGAGGCCATTCGTAGAGCTTAAGAGAGGGCATTGCTGTGGAGAGACAGCTCGCTGTGGAAGCAGCTGTAAGCCCCAGACAGACTGTATCCACAGCATTCACCATGAGAGAGTTCCCCAGAGTGTCCCGCAAGGACTTCAAGCCTTTTAATGAGGCTGCAGGCGACATTGAGGGATTCTTCCAGGAGTTGGAACATCAATGTCGATTAATGGAAGTCCCGGAAAGGGAGCGAGTCAGACATCTGGTGGGGCTATTAGATGGTGGAGCTGCCGAAGCCTATAGAGCTATGGACCCTCGGTGGAACTGCGATTATGGGAATATTAAAGAGACCATCTTGGAACATTATGCTGTAACTCCAGACACTTACAGAGTGCAGTTCCACTCCTTAGCCTGTGAGGGGGAAGTGTCTTTCAAGATATATGCCCACAGGCTCAAACAAGTATGTCACCGCTGGCTGGAGGGAGAGCGGGCCCTAAATTGGGATACTTTCCTCCAGGTCATCCTAAAAGAACAGTTCTATGCCAAATGCCCCGCTGAGAATCGGGAATGGGTGCGTGAGAGAAAACCAGCGACAGTGGAGCAAGCTGCTGCTCTAGCTAATGAGGTTCTCACCATCAAGCCTCAGTGGAAAAATTTACTGGTGGATGGAGTAACAACTACCAGCACCCCACCACCAGTGGTCTCTTGTCCTTCTGTCCTCAAAGTTTGCAGTCCCACTAGACAACCACCTCATGTTGATACCCATGTGACACCTTCCAGCTAGTCCTGCTTCTTCCTCTGGAATGTGACAAGTAGAGAAAGAAGTTGAACGCAGGTGTTATGGATGTGGGCATTCTGGGCATCTGCAGGCCACATGCCCAGGTATCAAGTGGAGAAGTCGGTCTCAACAACAACAACCACCTCATGCACCTTCACATGGATATCAGCCTACAGGTTCCCTTACCTCTATCGCCAGATGACAAATGGGAAGAGGTGTAACACAGCGCATATGTCACTGATGTGGGCAGCCTGAGCATCTGCAAAACACCTGTCCTCATGGTCAATTGAGGAGTGACCCTACACTAAATCGGCCCATCAATTATTTACAGCCAAATACAATGAAGGAAGGGGTGCCACCACTCCAAATTGACTTTCCTAATGGCTCAGAAACCCATGTTCAACCATTAGGGGTTTATGGGGTGCAGGCCACAGCCACAAGTTCCTTTAATCCTGAAGGAAAGCACTTACAGGATGTTGTGCTGAGGTTGGGAGAGTTCTTGGTTTTTGTGACTCTGGGGCATTTCTCACCATAGCTGATCGCAGAGTGGTTCGTCCAGAGGCAATACAGCATGGACCTGGGATTACCATTAAATTGGCTGGAGGCCAATGGAGAAACATCCCAAAAGCAAGTGTGTAACTGGACTTTGGCTTTGGGGTCAAGCAATGCGTGATTGGGGTGATGAGGGGCCTGCCTGCAGATATTGTCCTAGGAAATGATGTGGGAGAGCTACAATGTCGATTTGCAGGTGCAGGAAGCAGAGTTTAAGTCAAAGAGGATGTAAAATGGAGCTTGGCCTTCAATCCTACAACTTCCCCATGCAATAAAGATGAGGCAGTCAACACAAATGTTGAATGATTGTACAGACAGGAGCCATGAGTCATGTCGGCCATGTCTACATCTACGTGTAATAATAATAATAATAATCTTTATTATATAGCGCCAACATATTCTGCAGCGCTTTACAGTTTAACAGTTTCAAAACACAAGTCATAAGTAACAACGTTAACAATACAATAATTAAAGCAAAATAAGCCGCCCCTGCTCGTGAGAGCTTACAATCTACAATGAGGTGGGGAGATACAAAGTACAGGTGTGTATATACAATGGTGCATTTACAATGATGGTCCAGCAATCTTGAGGGAGTGAGGGATGGATGGAGATAGTGAATGGGCTACACATACACACTTACACATAGAATGACTTTGATTAGTGAATGTGATAGGCCGCTCTGAACAAATGTGTTTTGAGGGAGCGCCTGAAACCATGCAAATTGTGGATAGTCCTAATTTCTTGGGGTAGAGCATTCCAGAGGATTGGCGCAGTGCGGGAGAAGTCTTGGAGTCGGGAGTGGGAGGTACAGATTAGTGCAGAGGTTAGTCGAAAGTCGTTTGCAGAGCGCAGCAGTCGGTTAGGCCGATAGATAGAAATGAGGGAGGAGATGTAGGGGGGTGCTGCACTGTGGAGAGCTTTGTGGGTGAGAACCAGTACTTTGAATTGGATCCTATAATGAATGGACAGCCAGTGTAAGGACTGGCGAAGAGCGGACGCGTCCGAGTACCGATTAGCCAGATGGATGCTGCATTAAGGATGGACTAGAGAGGGGATAGTCGAGTAATGGGGAGGCCAAGTAATAGAAGGTTGCAGTAGTCCAGGCGGGAGTGGACCAATGCTACAGTGAGGGTTTTTGTTGTTTCCATGGTGAGAAATGGGCGGATTCTAGAGATGTTCTTTAGGTGTAGGTGGCAAGAGCGGGCAAGAGATTGTATATGGGAGGTGAAGGAGAGATTGGTGTCAAACATAACACCCAGACAGCGAGCCTGCTGCCGGGGTGTTATTATGGTGCCACCCACGGAGAGGGAAATGTCAGATTTAGGGAGGTTAGTAGACGGTGGGAGCAGAAGGAGTTCAGTTTTGGAGAGGTTAAGTTTCAGATAGAGAGCGGACATGATGTTGGAGACTGTGGACAGACAGTCGGTGGCGTTCTGTAGTACAGCGGGGGTAAGGTCGGGGGATGACGTGTATAGTTGTGTGTCATCAGCATAAAGATGGTACTGAAAGCCAAATCTGCTGATGGTCTGTCCAATTGAGGCCGTGTAGAGAGAGAAGAGAAGGGGGCCAAGGACTGAGCCCTGGGGTACACCGATAGTGAGAGGAAGAGGAGATGACGTGGAGCCAGAGAACGAAACACTGAAGGAGCGGTCAGAAAGATAGGAGGAGAACCAGGAGAGAACATTGTCCTTAATACCTAGTGACTGGAGCCTAGACAGTAGGAGACGGTGGTCAACCGTGTCGAAAGCTGCAGAAAGTCGAGAAGAATGAGCAGAGAGTGGTCGCCATTACGTTTTGCTGTCAGAAGGTCATTGGTCACTTTGATGAGTGCAGTTTCAGTCGAATGTAGGGGTCGGAAGCCGGACTGTGAAGGGTCTAGAAGGGAGTAAGTGGAGAGGTAACGGGTGAGGCGGGAGTAGACTAGGCGCTCCAAAAGTTTAGAGATGAAGGGAGATTGGAGACCGGTCTGTAGTTGTTTGTGCAGGAAGGGTCGAGAGTGGGTTTCTTTAGTAGTGGAGTAATGATGGAGTGTTTGAAGGAAGATGGGAAAATGCCAGAGGAGAGTGAGAGTGTAAGGTTCTTTGTCTCTGTTGACATGTTCCTTGAAACTCAGTTTTCCATCGGCCATTTTGCTTTCTGTCTTTCTGCAGCTCTTGCCCTCAGTTAATATGGAGTTTCCAGTTTTCATGTTCCCGCCCTGATTCTTCCCTCTTGCTTCTTAAGCAGCCTCAGCTGAACAATCAGTGCTCCTGAATCAAGCCTCAGTCAGTCTGTGACCTGACTTCTGGAAACCTTGGACTTGTACTCCAGCTATTCCCTACTGAGGAACCTTGGAACACTTTTGGACTCTGGAAACCTGCTGTTTGGTGAATCCATGTTTGCAGAGGAATTACGGTACAGAGAAGAGATCCTGAACCTGCTTTGGAGATTTATTGTAGTGCTTGAAGTTACTCTGGCCTGCTGTGTCTCCTGTCGCTGTTCCTGCAAACTGTGTGAACTTTTCAGCATGCTTGTATGAAGTAATACAAGTCATTTCATATCAACCTGTGTCTCCTGTGTTTTCCTCGCACCCAAGCACAAGACGCTATAGGAACTGTACACTATACATGACAAGATTCAGGAGACAATGTTTAGTGTCTGCTGGGTCTGGGAAAGCCGTGTCTGCTGTGACTGTGGATATCAGATGTCCGTTTAATACCTTATGTGATGACAGTGGTTGTGACTTCTCACAACCATTCCAGGTGAGCACATTCCCTTAAAATTTTACTCTGGAGTGTTACCACAGGTAAACACTATTGTTTTTTTTTTTTTTCCTTTCCTCTTCTCCTTCCAGCACTTCTGCCTTAAAAGATCTGGAAGATGGAGGCCCGCATAAAGGAACTTTGCGGAGTGACTGATACAATCCTTTCAGATGTACAGACTTTAAAAACCCGTTTTGCAAGCCTACAGGACCTCACTAATCATAATTTGCAAGTGTTTGGACAGACTACCCAGGAATTGCGAGCCAGGATTGAGGCTCTAGAGGAACGAGCCCAGGCTCCTGCCATAACCCCGAGTTCTGGGATCCCCAAATTACCTCCTTTTCGTTTTGGCGGTGAACGTGAGAAATTCAGGGGATTTATTAATCAATGCAATTTATTTTTCTCTGCACATGCTTCACAATTTCCCACTGAACGATCCAAAGTGCTTACTATAATCATGTTGCTTACCAATAAGGCTTTGATGTGGGCAAACCCTCTGATTGAGACTGAGGATGATTGTTTGAATCACCTTGATGCTTTTATTTCAGCCATGGGGCAGGTGTTTGATGACCCCAATCGAGGTGCAACAGCTGAAGCAGCTATGTTAACTTTGCGCCAAGGTAAGCGTTCAGTAGCCGAATATGCCCTGGATTTCAGGAGATGGGCTCTTGATACCACTTGGGACACTTCCGCTAAAAAAACCTATTTTTCGGAAAGGGTTGTCTCCACTGATTAAGGATGAACTTGCTCGTGCCGACCCTCCCACTGCGTTAGGTGACTTTATTAACTATTGTATCCGTATTGATGCTCGTCTGACTGAACGCAGACAAGAGACATGGTTCGAAAATAATCGCACTAACCTTTTACTGCCTCCCTCCTCAGCTAGGGAACCTTTGAGTAGGATCACAAGGGAACCAGAACCTGAACCCATGCAGGTGGACTCTTTACAAAGACGGGTTAGTGATGCACGCAAAGAACATCGTATAAAGGAAAATCTATGTTTCTACTGTGGTAAGTCAGGGCACTTCATTATAAACTGCCCCAGCCGTTCTCGTAAGACTACTGCAGCAGTCATTCACTGTGAGTGTTGCGAGAGGAGCTCTGTCATGTCCGAGCCTCAGGCTCCAGAGAGATCTGCTGCAAGAGATCTTGATTTCTCGGACTTAAACTCTGTTAGTTCTGGGGACGATGACGGTATAAACGCTGCAATTTTTCAAGTTTCCTCAGCGGTGTCCCAGCTGAGTTATAAAAGAAACAGTTCTCATTGCTTCCTTTCCATCAAACTCTGGGTTGACTCAGTCTGGGTGTCTAGCTCTGCTATGATCGACTCAGGAGCAAGTGGAAATTTTATGGATATCTCCTTTGCTCTGAAACGGGATACGTTCAGTGAAGAAGGCTACTCCAGTACAGATGGAGACTGTGGATGGCTCTCTACTGACTTCTGGACCAGTGCATCAAGAAACAGAGCCTTTGAGGGTCCTTATGGGTAAAGATCATCAGGAGAAAATGTCTTTTTTGCTTATCTCTTCTCCCCACTTTCCCATTATTCTAGGGCTACCATGGCTGCAGGCGCAGAATCCTACGATTAACTGGGAGACCAAGGAATTACACTTTCCGGAGAAACAGATGAGTCAAGGAGTTTCAGCTTGCTCTGTTCCTAAAGGAACCATGTCAGTCCCTGAACTACCAGCTGTATACCAGGACTATGTGGATTTATGTGACAAGAAGAACGCTGATCAGCTTCCTTCTCACCGTCCATATGATTGTCCAATTGAATTATTGCCTGGAGCCGAGATACCTTTTGGTAAGATCTACCCCCTAGCGGGGCCCGAGCTAAAAGCTTTGAAGGATTATATAGACGAAAATTTAGCCAAGGGCTTCATACGCCCCTCTTCATCTCCCGCAGGTGCACCCATCTTCTTTGTGAAGAAGAAAGATGGATCTCTGAGACCCTGCATAGACTATAGGGAACTCAATAAGGTTACTATTAGAAACCGTTATCCATTGCCTTTAATCCCTGAGTTGTTGGAGAGAGTGCGGCATGCCAAAATTTTCTCTAAACTGGATCTCCGTGGGGCCTATAATTTGGTCCGTATTAGACCTGGGGATGAATGGAAGACTGCTTTCAGGTCACGCTATGGACACTTTGAATATCTAGTTATGCCTTTTGGTCTGAGTACCGCCCCAGCCACTTTCCAACACTTCGTGAATGATATCTTCAGGGATCTCCTAGATACATTTGTGGTGATTTATCTGGATGATATTCTAATTTTTTCTAACTCCACAGAGGAACATCATGGACATGTGAGAATGGTCTTAGAACGCCTAAGACAAAACCATCTCTACATCAAACTTGAAAATGTGAATTCCATAGGACCGAAATTCAATTTCTGGGGTATGTACTATCTACGCAAGGGATTAGTATGGATGGAAGCAAGACCCAAGCCATCAAGGATTGGCCAATTCCTAGAAATGTGAAGGAGGTGCAGCGTTTCATCGGGTTTGCCAACTTCTATAGACGTTTCATTAAGAATTTTTCTGAGGTAGTGTCACCTATCACCCAACTTACCCGGAAACAGTCTAGGTTCTCCTGGACCCCGCAAGCTCAGGAAGCATTTTCCTGTTTAAAGGATAAATTTACCACCGCACCTATCTTAGTACATCCCAACCCCGAGCTTGCCTTCATAATAGAGGTGGATGCTTCAGACTGTGCCGTTGGAGCTATACTCTCTCAGAGAACAGGTGAGAAGAATGTCTTGCATCCCTGTGCCTTCTTTTCCCAGCAGTTGTCTTCGGCTGAGAGGAACTACGATGTGGGCAATAGAGAATTGTTGGCCATTATTGCCGCCTTCAAGGAATGGAGACACCTTCTTCAGGGTGCTGCACAGCAAATAGTCGTCCTAACAGACCATCGTAACCTTGAATTTATCAGGTCGGCTAAGTGCCTGACTCCTCGCCAGGCTCGCTGGAATCTTTTCCTAAACCAATTTAATTTTGTCATTTCTTATAGACCAGGATCGCGCAATGGAAAGGCTGATGCACTCTCTAGGATTCATTCAGCAGAGACACGTCCACTTACTCCTCCTAAGACTATTCTTCCTGACTCTAGATTCCTGGGAGTGATTCATAATCAAGACCTACTTAAGGACATCAAGGAAGCATACCATGCGGATTCTTTGTTGGCTCAACCCCCAAGGGACGTAAGTCTTGTCTTTAAGAATGGTGTGTGGATT
Organism: Oophaga sylvatica; assembly: GCA_033576555.1. Taxonomy (NCBI): domain Eukaryota; kingdom Metazoa; phylum Chordata; class Amphibia; order Anura; family Dendrobatidae; genus Oophaga; species Oophaga sylvatica. The sequence goes on from JARQOD010000009.1 coordinate 1,416,781, forward strand.
CAGGGACAACGTCTGTATATACCTGAAACAGTCAGATTGAGAGTATTGCAACTCATCCGCGATTCCAAGATAGCCGGGCATAGGGGAATTCTAAAGACACAAGAATTTCTTTCTCGTTTCTTTTGGTGGCCCACTTACAGGAAAGATGTCTTAAACTATGTCACTTCATGTGAAGTCTGTGCAAGATGAAAAACACCTCGTTCCTCACCAACTGGTCTGTTGCAACCTCTTCCCACCCTGTCCCGCCCGTGGGGATCCATTTCTATGGACTTCATTGTGGAGTTACCAACCTCTCAAGGGAAGAACACCATTCTAGTGGTGGTTGACCGTCTAACAAAGGCAGCTCATTTTATCCCTTGTGTCGGCTTACCCACTGCAAAACAGACATCAGACTTGATGATTAAGAATGTGTTTCGCTTACATGGAGTACCGGATGAGGTCATTTCGGATCGAGGGGTGCAATTCACTTCAAGGTTTTGGCAAAATTTCTGTGCAGCATTGGACATTAAAGTAAACCTTTCTTCTGCTTTTCATCCCCAGACTAATGGACAGACAGAACGAACCAATCAGACCCTGGAGCAGTATCTCTGCTGTTTTATCTGCCACCTACAGGATGATTGGGTGGATCTACTTCCACTGGCTGAGTTCTCTTATAACAACTCTCAGAGCGCCTCCACTAAGCAGTCTCCTTTTTACTCCAATCTAGGTTATCATCCTAACATTCTTCCTCGATTTCCCATAGATACGCCCTTGCCGGCAGTGGCTGAAAGAATCACTTCTTTACAAAAGAATATGGATCTTCTAAAGGAAAATCTAGAATTGGCTCAGGAAAGGTACAAGAAAGCAGCAGATAAATTTCGTAAACCTGCACCAGCTTTCAAGGTAGGAGATTTGGTCTGGCTGTCAACCAGAAATCTTAAATTAAAGATTCCATGGTCTAAATTGGAACATGAGTACATTGGACCTTATAAGATCAATAAGATTATAAGTGCTGTTGCTTGTCGTCTTCAACTGCCCAGAACTATGAGAATCCACCCTGTCTTTCATGTATCCCTACTAAAGGCTGCAACACCCAATACGTTTCCTGGACGTTCTTCTCCTTGCCCTGACCCAGTGCTGGTCGATGGTCAGGAAGAATTTATGGTGGAAAGGATTCTAGATTCCATGTTGTACAGAAATCAGTTGCAATATTTGATTAAATGGCAGGGCTACCCAGTGGAGGACAACTCATGGGAACCAGTCAATAATGTAAATGCTCCTCGCCTGCTCCGCCAGTTTCATCAGAGGTACCCTGACAAGCCTGGTCTGAGGTCATCCGGAGGTTGTCCCTAAGGGGGGAGTAATGTAAGGTTCTTTGTCTCTGTTGACATGTTCCTTGAAACTCAGTTTTCCGTCGGCCATTTTGCTTTCTGTCTTTCTGCAGCTCTTGCCCTCAGTTAATATGGAGTTTCCAGTTTTCATGTTCCCGCCCTGATTCTTCCCTCTTGCTTCTTAAGCAGCCTCAGCTGAACAATCAGTGCTCCTGAATCAAGCCTCAGTCAGTCTGTGACCTGACTTCTGGAAACCTTGGACTTGTACTCCAGCTATTCCCTACTGAGGAACCTTGGAACACTTTTGGACTCTGGAAACCTGCTGTTTGGTGAATCCATGTTTGCAGAGGAATTACGGTACAGAGAAGAGATCCTGAACCTGCTTTGGAGATTTATTGTAGTGCTTGAAGTTACTCTGGCCTGCTGTGTCTCCTGTCGCTGTTCCTGCAAACTGTGTGAACTTTTCAGCATGCTTGTATGAAGTAATACAAGTCATTTCATATCAACCTGTGTCTCCTGTGTTTTCCTCGCACCCAAGCACAAGACGCTATAGGAACTGTACACTATACATGACAGAGAGATTAAAGATTGTAGTTAGGTGAGTTATGACAACTGGAGAGGGAGACTGGAGGAGATGTGCGGGAATGCGGTCGGTAGTGCATGTAGTCGGACGAGAGGAAGAGAGGAGTCTGGAGACTTCTTCTTCTGGGGTGGGATCAAATGTGGAAAGTGAGCCAGGGGAAATGCAGGGTGAGATGGGAGTCACAGCACTTGGTGGTTGAGAGCAGATTTCCTGATGGATAGTATCTATTTTTTCTATAAAGTGGGAGGCCAGGTCGTCAGCACAAATGTCTGTGATAGGGGCTTGTGCTTTTGGCCTGAGGAGGGAGTGAAAAGTGTCAAAAAGTTTCTTGGGGTTGTTGGCTAGTGAGGAGATCAGGGTGGTGAAGTAGGTCTGTTTGGCGAGGTGAAGGGCAGCATTATAAGTTCTTAACATGAATTTAAAGTGGATGAAGTCTTCTGGTGTGCGGGTTTTTCTCCAGAGGCGTTCAGCACTCCTAGAGCATCGCTGAAGAAGTCGAGTTTGCAATGTGAGCCAGGACTGTTTTAACTGTGTGTTTGGAAGTTCTGAGGGTGAGCAGTGCTACTTGGTCAAGGGTGCTTCTAAGAGTGTCATTGTAGTGATGAACAGCCAGATCAGGACAAGAAAAAGAGGAGATTGGGGACAGCGATGAGTGTAGGGAGTCTGAAAGTGTCTGAGGGTTAATGGCTTGTAGATTTCTGAATGTATGGTAGGTAGGAGTGCGCTGGGGTGGTCGAGGATTTGTGAGGATGAAGGAGAGAATGTTGTGGTCAGAGAGTGGAAGCGGTGAGTTATTTAGGTGGGAGATTGAACAGAGGCGGACAAAGACCAGGTCAAGGGTGTTACCATCCTTGTGTGTCTCAGGTTGAAAGCTGTGAGAGGCCTAGAGAAGTGGTTAGTGATAGAAGCTGAGATGCAGATGTGGAAGTAGGGCTGTTAATGGGGATGTTGAAGTCTCCAAGGATAATGGTTGGTAGTTCTGAGGACATGAAGTGCGGCAGCCAGGCTGAGAAGTGGTCAAGGAACTGGGTGGGCGAGCCTGGGGGCCGATATATGACCGCTACTCTAAGAGAGAGGGGACGGAAGAGCCTGATGGTGTGGACCTCAAAAGAAGGGAATGAGAGTGATGGAATTGGGGGGATGACCTGGAAAGTGCATTGTGGGGACCACCATGTCTGTTTGCGGGTCTCGGGGAAAGGAGAACTGAAAGCCACCATAGGAAATGGCAGCAGGGGAGACAGTGTCAGAATCCTGAATCCAGGTTTCCGTGAGGGCCAACAGATGAAGAGAGTTGTTCAGAAAGTAGTTGTGCAGGAAGGATAGCTTGTTGCATGCAGACCGTGGATTCCAGAGGGCACAATTAAAAGGAGATGAGGGAGTGCAAGTAATATTAATAAGATTATTATGGTTTCGATATGAGGTAGGGTAGGTAATGAGGTTGGGGGATGGTGGACCAGGGTTGGGGGAGATGTCCCCTGAAATCAGTAGGAGAAGGAAGATAAAGAGCAGGTAGTTGTTGGAGTTGTAAGTAGGTTTTTTCTGTGATGTGTTTGGGCAAGATGGGCTGAGGTTTCTCAGGAAGGTGAGGAGTGCATGGGAGCTGTACATGGGAGAGGGAAGTAAAGAGGTGCTGATGTGTATGAGTCGTGATGGAGGAGGGATGGGGCGGTGAATGTGGATGGCAAGGGAACACAGGAGGATAGAGAAAGTACATAATTAACAAGAACGCAAAGTGTGGGGTACCTGATTCCAGCCCTGATTAACTGCCATGGATAACTGCCGTTTACATGATGCTTACCTTCTGTGATGCTTTGCTTTCTGTGATGCGCGCGCCCCCACACTGCGTGCGCCCCTTAGACTACTCCTAAATATATAGCCCACACTACAGGTCAGGAAAGTGGGATTGTGGGAGCTGCTTTGGGATAATTTGGCAGCTGGGGCCAGCACACCAGGGGGTGGTTAGATCATCTAGGCACTAGAGCTGGCTACATCTATATGTTATAGCGCCTTCCACCTGATAAGATCTAGAGAGGCCCCAGTCACAGGGATATACAGCAGTAAGTATTAAGCACAGTGCAAAAAATGAATTATACCAAAGCTTTACCAGGCACATTAAACTATGTTGCAAGATGATAAAGCAGTGGTTGGCAGCAAGCAGAAGTATGCAGTTCATACCATTACTATATATTTCAGCATGCAAGACAGATAGGGATTGTATCATTCAGCTGTTTGCTTCCAATGAATGCAGTTCATACCATTACTATATATTTCAGCATGCAAGACAGATAGGGATTGTATCATTCAGCTGTTTGCTTCCAATGAATGCAGTTCATACGTGTACTTGACAAGCGACCTGTTGAGGTCACTAGTCTGTACACTACTTGAGGGGGAAGGGGTTGTAACAGAGTGTTGTAACAGAGAGTCACCCCCCAGCCGGTGCTCATGGACCATACTGTAATCAGGCTTACATTAGCATTCCTTGCCTGTATCTGTGGTCCAGGACACAACATACACAATATGAAAATTGTCATTTTGAAAGGCAATTTCCAATCGCAAAAACATCGCAGAGTTTGGGAAAGCAAATTCATTAACATCTTTGATTCTATTCACACAGGACTCAATCTGTCAGGAGGATTCATGTCCCATTACCAAATCTGAGCAACTTCCTCCAAAAACAATGGAGACACCACCAGTCCTTTGATCTCACATGAATATGGGGTCCATAAAACTTTCACACCACTTATCTAATCTTACCTAATTAAGGATTCTCTCTTTAAGGGTATGCCACACTAAACAAGATCGCTAACGAGAACGTTAAAAGACGTCACTATTTAGCGATCTCATTAGCGACGTCGTTGTGTGTGGCATGTAGCAACGACGTGGCCCCTGCTGTGATCTCGTTGATCGTTCACTAGAGTTCTGGACCGTATTTTGATCGTTGGCGTCCCGCTGGTGAGCCTGAATCGCTGTGTTTGGCACCTTTTGTGAACGATGTGCGACCTCGTTGACGACGCATTAGTCAGCGGCGCAGGCGGGACTTTGTTTTCTTTCGTCCTTCAGCTCCGATTGGTGACCACAACATCACCTCAGCTATAATAACTGCGCCCCCATCTATTGTTTCCAGAGCACTTTATGGGTCTCTTTGTGCGTTGTTGCGAGGATAGTATCGTGTGTCGGAGTTTTGCGATCCTGTTTGTGGCGCAGTGGTGGGTTTTTGCGATCCTGTCTGAGTCGCTAGAGCACCATCCATCCCCATTTGGATTTGGATCTTCGGGATATTTGGATTCAAGGTACATATTGTTTGTGATGTTGTTTGATAATGTTTTTTAACCTTATCTGTGATGAGGGCGTGCAAAAGGTTGCGCTCAGTCACGCCTATCAAGGTCGTGATCTTTCACAGTACATGCAGTGTGGCACGTCCCAACGACCGCCAAAGTCGTTAAAGAGATCGCTAACCGCTGATGCGTCGTTAATGAGATCGTCCAGTTTGGCCGCTACTAGCGACCTTAAAACGATCACACCAACGATAGCGTCGTTATCGTGATCGTTAGCGGGAACGTTTAGTGTGGCAGTACCTTTAAGCTCAGTGTTTGTTTATTTCAGTGTTTGTTTATTTAAAATGTCCATGTATCACACCATCCCTGTGCTTTTCACTGTATATACAGTTAGGTCCATAAATATTTCTCGGATGGGTTTTTTCTGTTTTTTGCAGCTTAAGGATAGCTTGTTTCACCTGCATGGAGAGCTCCTTTGACCGCATGTTTCCTTCACAGCTAAACCTTCCAAATGCAAACACCACACCTCAAATCAACACCAGCCCTTTTATCTGCTTAATTGAGAATGATATAATGAAGGGATTGCCCACACCTGTCCATGAAATAGCCTTGGAGTCAATTGTCCAATTACTTTTGGTCCCTTTAAAAACAGGGTGGCACATGTTAAGGAGCTGAAACTCCTAAACCCTTCATCCAATTTTAATGTGGATACCCTCAAATGAAAGCTGAAAGTCTGAACTTCAACTGCATCTGATTTGTTTTGTTTCAAATTCATTGTGGTAATGTCTAGAACCAAAATTAGATAAATGTTGTCTCTGTCCAAAATTTATGGACCTAACTGTAATTGTTTCTTCAAATATTTTGTTACACCAGCCTGATGAAGAGACGTAAGCAGTCTCGAAAGCTCGCCCTCTAACATCTTAAACTATATTTTGTTAGCCATTAAAAGGTATCATACCCACAAGATTCCTATTTTGCTTCTCCCACTGAAAGCACTCTATATGTTTTTTTCTACTGGCTAACACGGTACCAAACCAATCTTTATTCATTTGCCTGTATCTGGTGCGGACATGCTTGTCTTTCTTCCACTCTGCAGGGGCATCACCAATACACAAACCTGTACAGAGACTGCAGACAGGGTTTCTGGAATGTTCTTAGTCCTTGGAGCTATGTTTAAGGGGGTGGGTGTTGGGATCAGCCCCCTTTGCTGGGCAGAGATATTAAGAGTGGTAGGACAATAAGCCACATGTTCAGTTAGTTGATGCTGTGTGCTTTGAAGGACATGGAATGCAGCTGTGGCTGGACCCTGGTATCATGTATGGAGATTGGAGATTATTTTGCCACATGGAATTGTGATGTCTCACCATCCTACTGGATTTGAGGACTGAATCTAAAGACTGTTGTTGGGTGTTGATGGGCCAGGGGCTAGGATCTTATGCTGAGGCGAGATCCTAGTGCCCGTGTGTGGATCCCGTGGAATGGTGTTATGTCCCTCTTCTCTTGGATCCATTGAACTCATCCCAGGATTATTTTTTCTTTTCCCTGGCGTCGGATTAACGAGTGGCGCCCCCGGAACTGTTTCCTTCTTAGTGTGGACTCATTGTGTACTCTTAAGCTATTGATATTTTATGTTATGTGCTCCCTGTCTCAATTAATCCCGTTGGATTGATCTTCGGCCTGGTGTCCCTTCTTGCTCTGTCACACACACTGTCACAGGCCCCCCCACCTGCTCAGGGCCCCGGCACTTGCCCATGTGCACCAGGTGCTGACGCCGGCCCTGGGTGGGGGTACAGCCCAGTTAGGGAGGTGGAAAAACTGGCATATGTTGAGGTGTAGGCTGGACGTTCAGCAGCTGCAAATGGAGGAATTGGAGAAGTCGGAGGAAGAGGAGGACAAAGCTAGTCATTTTGCTGGCAACCTATGTGTTATCAGGGGAAGGTGGTACAAAATCCTTTGAAACCCAGGCATGGTTCATTGTAATGAAGGTGAGATCACCAACATTTTGGGTCGACAGCCGGGTCCTTCTTTCTGTCAGGATTGATCCAGCAGCACTGAAGACTCTTCGATAGCACACTACAGCAGGGCAAGCGAGCTCCTGTAAGGCATATTGTGCCAATTCAGGCCGGGTGTCCAGTTTACAGGCCCAGTAGTCAAAGGGAATGAACTGTGAGGGAGAACATCGATAGGGGAGGAGACGTAATTTGAACCATAGTTGACAACTGCTGTCTCCTGTCTGTTGCAATCGATTCAGTATTAACAGTCGTGTGAGTGTTACTCGAGAAATCAGTCCATAACAGGGTCATGAACCCTGTCTCCAACGCACTTCGGCTGTGTGCACCACGAACACTCTTCCCTGTTGCCAGTACGGCTCGTGGTAGAACCTGCACCGCTGCTGTGTGCTGGGAATGCCTCTAACAAACGGTTTACCAGAGTTGCTTCTTGTTCGTCAATATTAGCTCTAGTTCTCCTGTGGCATGATGTTCTGTAATTTGCCTTTGTAGCATGGATCGAGATGCTGGCCACCAGTAGTCATCATCCTTCAAATTTGGCAATGCGGGTGTCCCTTTTTAGGATCCGCAAAACATAATCACACATGTGGGCCAATGTTCCAGTGTCAATGATGCACTGCCAGCGGTCGGTGGAGAGCACTTTCTGCCAAATCCACATCCCTCCAGTCACGCACAACCTGTACTGACTTAGGCAAGCCAACATTTCTCTTGCCCCCTGAGAAGCATCTCCTCCCAAAATAATCATCCCCCGTCATCCTCCTCCTCCTCTTCTCTTCTTCCTCCACCTCGTCCAGGACAGTTCCCTGAGCAGACAAATGGCTGTCATCAAGGCTTCCCTCCTCCTCCTCTTCGTCCTCCGCTGCAGACGCATAAATTCTTTAATGTGCGTCAAAGTTTGCATGAGCAGACGCATAAGTGGTATGCTCATGCTTATGATGGCGTCGTCTGCGCTTACCAGCCGTGTGCATTCCTCAATACATTGAAGGACTTTACAGAGGTCTTTCAGCTTTGACCACTGCACACCCGACAACTCGATGTCTGCCCTCAAACAGCCTGCCCCTGTATCCTCCCAAAAATGCATTACAGCCTGCCTCTGTTCGCACAGCCTCTCAACCATGTGCATGGTGGAGTTCCACCTTTTTGCAACATCTATGATTAGGCGGTGCTTGGGGAGGTGGAACAATCGCTGCAGCCTCTGCATACGACTAGAGTCTACGGGCGAGCGATGGATGTGCAAGCATAGTCTGTTAACTCCGGATAATTATTTAAGAAGCACTGCACCACCAGGTTCAAGGTGTGAGCCAGGCAAGGTATGTGTCTGAGTTTTGCTAGGGCTATGACCGCCACAAAATTACGGCCGTTATCACTGACTACCTTGCATGGCTCAAGATGTAGACTGCCCAGCCATGACTCAGTTTCTCGCTGCAGTTAGTCGGTCAGTACCTCCGCGGTGTGTCTGTTGTCGCCCAAAGACATCATCTTTAAAACAGCCTGCTGACGCTTACCACTAGCTGTTCGATAGAGGGACACCTCGTGTGCAACACTCGCAGCTGCGGATGGAGTGCTCGTGCGACTGCGCTTTGTCGACGAGCTTTGGTTTCTGGAGGAGGAGGAGGGTCAAACGCCTACAGCCAACTGTTGCCTATACCATGGGCTAGGCAGCACTGTCCCCTGTGGACCCTACATCCACCACATTAACCCAGTGTGCAGTGATGGACACGTAATGGCCCTGGCCATGCCTACTGGCCCATGCATCTGTTCTGAGTTGCACCTTTCTACTCACTGATTGTTTGAGTGCATCGACAATGCGGTCTTTCACATGCAGGTGGAGGGCAATGATGACTTGTCTTGAAAAGAAGTGCCGACTGGGTAGGTCATAGCGTGGGACAGCGTAGGCCATGAGCTCTCGGAACGCTGCGCTTTCAACCAAATGGAAGGGCATCATCTCTAATGAGATCAGTTTGGCAATGTAGGCGTTTAAAGCCAGTGTACGCGGATGAGAGGATGAGTACTTTCTTGTCCTACTCAGAGTGTCTGCTAGGGTGAGTTGGACTTGAGAGCTGCATGTGGGGGAACTAGCGGTGGACATGGCGGACTGAGAGGGGTTGGTGATGGTGATGGTGGTGGTGGTGGTGGCTTAGATTCAGTCTTTCGTTGCAAAAACATTGTGATTCCCTGACTGCATTGGCCTTGCAATGACACCTCAACATTTCTTGCTGGTGGTGTGCTAACCGGTGGGCTTACAATGGGGGAAGCGATGTAGCGTTTCTGGCTACCTTCAGTTAGAGCAGGTGCACATGTGCTACCTGAGGTTTTGTAATCTGTCCACGAGTGCAAGTGCATGGTGTTTAAAAGTCTAAGCATGCAACTGGAGATTTTTCCCTTGGCTAAAGGTCCTTCAGCACTTCTTACAGATAAACTTTGCCTCATCAATAGGATTTTGGTCAAAAAAGTGCCACACTGCACTCTTCCTACTATGGGATAAATTTTCAGGGCTTGCACGCTGTGCTAATTTGACGGTCTGGACAAGCTGTTATGAATGTTTTAGAAATGAATTCTGAGCAGAAGCTCCCTCTGGTGGTTACAAACGGTACTGAACCATTCAATGAGGATTGGCAATCAGGAATCACGGACTGGCTGGATATAAGGGAGGTTTCCCCCCATCATGGTTGCCGGTGATCAATTGTTCTTGTCTCAACGTTGTTTCCTGGTTCACTTGGAAGCTTGCTGAGTCTTGCCTCTTCTCCTGCTCTCAGATAAGATATTTTCTGTTTTTTGTTTTTGTGCTTGCCATTTGCATATTTCTCTGCATTTCTGTGAGGTTGGCCAGGTTCCCCTCCTCGGGGGGCTTGGGCGCCTCTCGGTTCCTCTGGAGCCACTGTTTGTTCATTTGCCTTTTCCAGATTTTTCTGTGGCTGAGGCTTAGTTTTGTTACACCAGAGAACTAATTTAGGTGGTAGAGGTCGTGTGATCTCAGGTGTTTTTGCAATTAGTAGCGTTGGCTTTTTTTAGGGTTTTTTTTTTTTGGATTGCAGTAAGTATCCTTCCTATCCTTTTCTGTCCAGGCAGATTGGGCCCAGCGTTTGCTCATGCTATTTTCTGTCTGTGTTTCCTCTTGTCTGGCCACCATTGCATGTTTGGGGGCTTCCTATGTTCTTTGGGGATCTGCTCCGGGGCAGATAGCTTTCCTCTTTCTATCTTTAGGTGTAGTTAGCCTCTCAGGCTGTGACGAGGCGTCTGGGACCAACGTAGGAACGCTCCACGGCTGCCTTTAGTTGTGGTGTTTATAGTCAGGGTACTGCAATCCAGTAGATTCCAACCTCTCTGGTGTATTACCGTTTTTGCCTGCTCTCCTCAGCTACCAAAACATAACAACAAGCTGTCCTGCAACTCTTTTTGTTTTTTAACACGTTTTTGGTCTGCTACGGGCCTGCCAGATAACCGCAGCTGCAATGTCGATGCCTGCTGCGGATCCTCCTCCTCTTCTGAGCTATTGCCAGCGGCACCCTCTTCCCCCAATGGATGCCAATCCGGGTCAACAACTGGGTCATCCATCACCTCCTCTTCATCTGCACCTTCCTCTGTGTCACCGTGTAAGGTGGTATAGTATGCGGGAAGCGGCACCTGAGTTTCATCAGGGTCAGATTCTGGCTCAGTAGACTGCGAGGGCAATGTAGTACTCTGGGTGAATGTACCAGCAGAATCATATAGCAGTGGCTGTGCATCAGTGCACTCCATGTCAGATTCATCTTGGACTGGGGAATTCAGGAATTGACTTGATAACCCAGGCATGGTATGTGAAGAGAGCTCCATGGAGTAATCTGAAGTGTGGTCTGCCTCATCCTTCACTTTTGGTGGGAGTGAAGGACACAAGGAAAGGTGTTGTTCCTGACCAGGAGCCTGCACTGACGACTCAGTGCTTGCATTTTTTGAAACTTCAGAACAGGAGGCGATAGAGCTGGAGGCTGTTTCGGCAATGTAAGCCAAAACCTGTTCCTGATGCTCCGGCTTTAAAAGTGGTTTGCCTTGTAATACTATTGTAGGAACTCGAGGATTCTGATAGCGTGGGGCAATGAACAATCAGAGACGGGTTTCTTTGAATGCAAATAATGTATTTGTGAAACAGCAAAACACCCAAAAACAATATTCAAACAACCCGTAGTGACATGCAATGAGTCCATATATATATACACAAGTCCAGTTATATGAATCCGGATATATAAGTCCTTGAACCTCTATAGCGAGGGTGGTAAAGTTCTTACGACGGAGTCCTCACACAAATGTGACCACAAGGTAAGTCTGATGCACAGGTAACGTGGCTGGATTTACACACTGCTGGTGTGTGAAGAGTCAGATCCAGGTATGCAGAAAACACAGGGAGGTCCAGGAACAAGTTAATCTCAGTTGTGGCTTAATTCAGTGAAGTCCAACAACAAGTTCATATGTCAGTAAGGTTCCAGTAACAGTTCCAACAGCTCTCACCAGAGGTAATGCACGAAGGGTTAAACAGCAACAGTTCAGAAACACAGTTCTTATCAGATGGAGTGAACCAAGGGTTAAATTCCCAAGTCAACAGTTTAGTGATAACACAGTATGTGCAACTTACGTATGCAGAGAATGTCCAGAGCCATGGGTAGAAACTGCTGTGGCTGAGAAACACCTGAAGATAAGGTTATGCACTTTCCTGGTAAATACACAAAAGATCTGTGAGGAACAAAGCAGCTGGGTTGCAGGGAAACGGAAGCAGAATATTCCAGCAGTGAAGCCAGCACCTGAGCCGGGTTTTAAACAAACGAACAGGAAGTAGGGCACACAAAACAGCAAACTCCATTTTAACAAAGGGCAAAATCATTGACAAAGTTACCTAGAAAACCCGGAATACTGACATTACTCCCCCCCTAAAGACGGCCTCCGGACGGTCCTGGACCAGGCCTGTCCGGGTATCTCCGATGAAACTGAGCAATCTTCAGAGGCGCATTGATGTTACTTACTGGTTCCCAAGAATCATTTTCAGGAGAGTAACCTTGCCATCTAACTAGATACTGAAGCCGGTTTCTATGAAGTCTCGAATTAACAATATCCTGTACCACGAATTGTTCTTCGCCATCAACCAACACTGGTGGAGGGGGAGGTACGATACGTCCCTGAAACGTGTTAGGAGAGACTGGTTTTAATAAGGAAACATGAAATACTGGGTGTACCTTTAAAGTCCGTGGTAGCTTCAACCGACAGGCAACAGAGCTCACAATCCCAGTGATCTTGAATGGACCGATGAATTTCTGTCCCAGTTTCTGCGAAGGAACACCCAATTTTAGATTCTTGGTGGACAACCAAACTGAGTCTCCTACCTTATACATAGGTGCTGGTTTCCGGAATCTATCGGCCGACTTCTTGTAACGCTCCTGTGCTGTGGTCAGGGAGTCCTTCAAAACTTCAAGATTACGTTGCAACGCCGTCACTCTGTCTTCAACCGCTGGTACCGAAATCGTAACCGGAGACCTAGGCAAAATACTTGGATGATAACCCAGGTTGGCAAAAAAAGGCGTTACCTTCGTGGAACTGCTTTGGGAGTTGTTGTACGAAAATTCCGCTAGAGGAAGTAGCTTCAGCCAATCGTCCTGCAAATGACTGACGTAACAGCGTAGATATTGCTCCAAGGTTTGATTTGTCCGTTCGGTCTGCCCGTTGGTCTGAGGATGGTATGCAGAAGACAAGCAAACATTAATGTGGAGCGCAGAACAAAATCCTTTCCAAAATCTAGAGGTAAATTGTATTCCCCGGTCAGAAATGATGTCATCTGGTACCCCATGCAGCCGGAAAATGTTCTGGATAACTAGATCTACTGTCTCTGTAGCTGAGGGAAGACCAGCACACGGAATGAAATGAGCAGCTTTCGTTAAACGATCTACTACCACCAAAATAGTATTTTTACCACCAGAGGTGGGTAACTCCACAATAAAGTCCATCGAAATAGACCCCCAAGGGCGAGACGGTACAGGTAGCGGTTTAAGAAGACCAGTAGGTGAAACGCGAGGAACCTTGTACCGGGCACAAACTTCACAAGAGCGGACATAGTCATTCACATCCTTCAAGCAGGTAGGCCACCAAAAAAAATGAGTTAACAATTCCTGCGTCTTCTGTACCCCCCTATGACCAGCCAATTTAGAGTCGTGGACCAATTTGAGAACTCGAAGTCTTACAGCCTCTGGGACATAAATACATCGATCTCTAAGCCACACACCATTCCGAAGGACAAGATTCACATTGTCAGGTGGAGCTGCAAGAAATACGTCACCGTCATAGGCCAGCTTGATCTCCTGCCACAAGTCCCGGTTCCGGAGCACTCCAACGAAATTGGCCTCCGACAAGATGGTCTTCGACGGGGTCCCAGGCACGGAATCCACGGTATGGATTCGGGATAATGCGTCAGCTTTCCCATTACGTGAACCTGGGCGGTACGAAATAATAAAATTAAACTGGTTCAAGAACAAACTCCACCTAGCTTGTCGAGGAGAAAGACACCTGGCAGACTTAAGGAATTCCAAATTGCGATGATCCGTGAGTACTACTACCTGCTGAGTTGCCCCCTGCAAATGGTGTCTCCATTCCTTAAAGGCAGAAATAATTGCCAAAAGTTCCTTATCTGCCACATCATAGTTCAGTTCTGCAGAAGATAACCTACGAGAGAAGAAGGCACACGGGTGCAGCAAACCTTTGTCTCCGGTACGTTGTGAGAGGATAGCTCCCAATGCACAGTCAGACGCGTCCACCTCCACGATAAAAGGCTGTGCAGGATCCGGATGCATCAATATTGGAGTCGTGGTAAAACAACCCTTCAGGCGATCAAAGGCTTCCTGAGCTTGCGAAGACCATTCAAACTTCTTCCCCTTCTTGGTGAGGAGAGTGATGGGACGGACAATTTCTGAAAAATTTCGGATAAACCGTCTATAAAAGTTAGCAAAGCCAATGAATCGTTGTACCTCCTTAATGTTTCCTGGTACCGGCCAGTCCAAGATTGCCTGGATCTTGCTGGACTCCATATTCAATCCCTGAGGCGAGATAACATAGCCTAAAAATTGAATTTCAGAACAATGGAACTCACACTTTTCGAGTTTGATGTACAAATGATTATCTCTCAAACGTCTAAGTACGGTCTTGACATGTTCCTGATGTTCCTGTAAGGAGTCAGAAAAGATTAAGATGTCATCAAGGTAAATTACCACATATTGGTCCAATAAATCCCTGAAAATGTCGTTGGCTAAATGTTGAAAAGCAGCAGGAGCGTTACAGAGTCCGAATGGCATCACCAAATATTCAAAATGTCCATACCGGCATCTAAAAGCTGTCTTCCATTCGTCTCCGGGCCGTATACGGAGTAAATTATATGCCCCACGAAGATCTAATTTGGTAAATACTTTGGCCTGGCGAACTCTTTCCAACAATTCTGGAATTAGGGGCAACGGGTACCTGTTACGAATGGTTACCTTATTTAACTCCCGGTAGTCAATGCAGGGTCTTAGAGTACCATCCTTCTTCTTTACAAAGAATATTGGAGCTCCCGCTGGTGAAGAAGATGGTCGGATAAACCCCTTGGCTAAATTCTCATCTATATACTCTCGTAAAGATTTTAATTCCGGAGCCGCCAACGGGTAAACATGGCCGAAAGGAATCGCTGCTCCAGGAAGCAATTCTATGGGGCAGTCATACGGTCTATGTGGGGGAAGTTGATCTGCCTTCCTTTTATCACAAATGTCTGAGAATTCCTGATAAATCAGAGGGAGAGTAGGTAACTGTATCACCTCTTCCAAGTTCTGGGTAACTGGAGCCGCCACAGTTGGACTGATGGTAGAACTGCACTTCGGGAGAAAGGTTATCTCCTTGGTTTCCCAATTGATGATTGGATTTTGTGACCGTAACCAGGGAATTCCTAAAATTACAGGAAAATGAGGAGAAGATATTAACATGAATGAAAGTGTTTCTTGATGGTCTGGTTCCATCTTACACTCCAGAGGCACTGTCTCCCGATCTACTGGTCCAGAAACTAATGGGGAACCATCCACCGTTTCCATAGTGATTGGTGAAGCTCTTAGTTGTGTCTTTATACCATGTTCCTTTGCAAAAGAAGAATCCATGAAATTCCCACCTGCTCCAGAGTCTATCATGGCAGAACTTGATATCCACTGTTCCTCCCACTGAATCTGTATAGGAAGAGAACAATGTGAATATTTCTCCCCTTGATCTTTAGGGGAAGTCGGCATCAGTATTGGGGGAAAAACCGCATCTAGATGTAGACTGGTTTCCGAAACTTCAGACTCAGCGTCTGTGTTATCATAATCCCCTACTACCGCCAACACCTTGTTGGGTCGCCTAGGACATTTAGGACAATTGATGAGGAAATGGTCCGATTGACCACAATAGAAACATAAGCGCTCACGGAGACGGTGTTCGCGGCGTTCATTATTCTCACGTCTCTGCAGTGAGTCCACCTGCATAGGCACCTCCTCAGCCTCTCGCGGGTTTTTGCCTGTGGTTTCCCTGGACGGAAGAGAGTAATTAGTAATGCGATTTACAGCGGCCCATTTTTCTTGTCTGCGTTCAGTTAAACGGATATCAATACGTACACAGTGCTGTATAAACAATTCAAACTCCTGTGGAGACTCTGAACGAGCTAGCTCATCCTTGATTGCATTTGACAAACCTTTTCTAAAGATTGGTAATAAAGCATTGTTTTCCCACTGGGTGTCCACCACTAACCTTTTAAATTCAGTAACATATTCTATGACTGACCGTTTCCCCTGGCGTAAGGAAAGCAAGGCAGATTCAGCGGTAGCACGGCGGTTGGGATCGTCGAACATTTGCGCCATGGCTGCCAGAAAAATTGTCCAAATTATTTAGACGGGTATCATGACTTTCAACCATAGGATTTGCCCAAGCCAGTGCACGTGATGTCAACAACATAATAATACATAGAACCTTACATCTATCAGACCGGTAGTAGGAGGCATGTACATCAAAAAATAATATACATTGATTAACAAACCCACGGAATTGACTTCGGTCACCATTAAAACGGAATGGAGGCAATTTGGGCATACTGGTGGATGAGGTAGGCTCAGTAGGTAAGGCCTCCAGGACTCCTAACCTAGAACGTAGATCTTGGAGAGCCTGACCAAACCCCTGTGCATTGTGGTTAACTCGAGACTCCAAGTCTCTAATCTGATTGAGTGCAGCCGCCACCTCCTGCTGCAAGGAGTTAACTATGGTGAACAATTTGTCTGCCCGTGTCTCCGTCATTGCCCCAGCAGAATCCTCTTTTTTAGGCTGGAATATCCTGTAATACTATTGTAGGAACTCGAGGATTCTGATAGCGTGGGGCAATGAACAATCAGAGACGGGTTTCTTTGAATGCAAATAATGTATTTGTGAAACAGCAAAACACCCAAAAACAATATTCAAACAACCCGTAGTGACATGCAATGAGTCCATATATATATACACAAGTCCAGTTATATGAATCCGGATATATAAGTCCTTGAACCTCTATAGCGAGGGTGGTAAAGTTCTTACGACGGAGTCCTCACACAAATGTGACCACAAGGTAAGTCTGATGCACAGGTAACGTGGCTGGATTTACACACTGCTGGTGTGTGAAGAGTCAGATCCAGGTATGCAGAAAACACAGGGAGGTCCAGGAACAAGTTAATCTCAGTTGTGGCTTAATTCAGTGAAGTCCAACAACAAGTTCATATGTCAGTAAGGTTCCAGTAACAGTTCCAACAGCTCTCACCAGAGGTAATGCACGAAGGGTTAAACAGCAACAGTTCAGAAACACAGTTCTTATCAGATGGAGTGAACCAAGGGTTAAATTCCCAAGTCAACAGTTTAGTGATAACACAGTATGTGCAACTTACGTATGCAGAGAATGTCCAGAGCCATGGGTAGAAACTGCTGTGGCTGAGAAACACCTGAAGATAAGGTTATGCACTTTCCTGGTAAATACACAAAAGATCTGTGAGGAACAAAGCAGCTGGGTTGCAGGGAAACGGAAGCAGAATATTCCAGCAGTGAAGCCAGCACCTGAGCCGGGTTTTAAACAAACGAACAGGAAGTAGGGCACACAAAACAGCAAACTCCATTTTAACAAGGGCAAAATCATTGACAAAGTTACCTAGAAAACCCGGAATACTGACATGCCTACTCCCAGAAAAGGGAGCCTTCCAGGTCTTCTGGAGCCAGACGATGACGCAAGCTCAACACCTCCTGCCTTAGGTGCTATTGTGCTTTCGGCACTAACAGCAGATACACCACCACCACCATCAGTACCAGCTGACCCCGCCCACGTCCGTGGCCTCTTCCACCATACTTCCTCATGTTTGGGAACATGTACCAAAAATACCAGCGTTATATGGTACTGTATCAGAAGCGTACAGCTGTATACAGTGTTGGGGAAATTTTAAATCTCCGTACATATTGCCGGAGTCACACACAGACGCTCACAGGCTCAGTATGGATTAGACCAGAACATAAAAAGCAGAGAAAGGGTACTGTATCAGAAGCGTACAGCTGTATACAGTGATGGGGTAATTTTAAATCTTCGTATATATTGCCGGAGTCACACACAGACGCTCACAGGCTCAGTATGGATTAGACCAGAATTTAAAAACCAGAAAAACGGTACTGTATCAGAAGCGTACAGCTGTAAACAGTGTTGGGGTAATTTTAAATCTCCCTATATATTTCTGGAGTAATACACAGACGCTCACTCAGTATGGATTAGACCAGAATATAAAAAGCAGAAAAAGGGTACTGTATCAAAAGCGTACAGCTATATACAGTGTTGGGGTAATTTTAAATCTCCGTTTATATTTCGGGAGTAACACACAGATGCTCACTCAGTATGGATGAGACAAGAATTTAAAAAGCAGAAAAAAGGTACTGTATGAGAAACGTACAGCTGCATATAGTGTTGGGGTAATTTTAAATCTCCGATATTATTTCCGGAGTAACACACAGACGGTCACTCAGTATGGATTAGACCTGAATATAAAAAGCAGAAAAAGGGTACTGTATCAGAAGCATACAGCTGTATACAGTGTTGGGGTCATTTTAAATCTCCATATATATTTCCGGAGTAACACACAGAAGCTCACTCACTGTGGATTAGACAAGAATATAAAAAGCAGAAAAAGGGTATTGTATCAGAAGCGTACAGCTGTATATAGTGTTGGGGTAATTTTAAATCTCCGTATATATTGCCGGAGTCACACACAGACGCTCACAGGCTCAGTATGGATTAGACCAGAATATAAAAAGCAGAAAAAGCGTACTGTAACAGAAGTGTACAGCTGTATACAGTGTTGGGGTAATTTTAAATCTCCGTATATATTGCCGGAGTCACACACAAACGCTCACAGGCTCAGTATGGATTATACCAGAATATAAAAAGCAGAAAAACGGTACTGTTTCAGAAGCGTACAGCTGTATACAGTGTTGGGAAATTTTCAATTTCTGTATATATTTCGAGAGTAACAAACAGACGCACACTCAGTATGCATGAGACAAGAATTTAAAAAGCAGAAAAAGGGTACTGTATGAGAAGCGTACAGCTGCATATAGTGTTGGGGTAATTTTAAATCTCGTATATATTTCCGGAGTAACACACAGACGCTCACTCTATATGGATTAGACCAGAATTTAAAAAGCAGAAAAAGGGTACTGTATGAGAAGCGTACAGCTGCATATAGTGTTGGGGTAATTTTAAATCTCGTATATATTTCCGGAGTAACACACAGACGCTCACTCTATATGGATTAGACCAGAATATAAAAAGCAGAAAATGGG
>JARQOD010000009.1:1435898-1546824 GCA_033576555.1 Oophaga sylvatica
AAGACAGTTTGTATCAGAGTGCAGCAGAGTTCATGTCAGAGTGCAGCAGGCAGGATCTGCACCAGAGTGCAGGGGCAGGATCTGACCAGAGTGCAGCAGGCAGGATCTGTACCAGAGTGCAGCGGGCAGGATCTGTACCAGAGTGCAGCGGGCAGGATCGGCACCAGAGTGCAGTGGGCAGGATCTGCACCAGAGTGCAGGAGCCAGGCAGGCTCTGCACCAGAGTTCAGCAAGGACTGGTATGCAACCTTACACAACTAGACTGCAGAACAGGAAGGTTGCTTAGGCACCTCCCCAGTTGGGAGGAAGCAATATATACATAATGTCCCACAGTCATTGGCTTGGGGAGGAAATAGCAAGTGCACGTGCGAGAGGGTGGGAGCGTGCTCGCGGGTGTCCTAAGGACATGGCTGGAGGCCCAGCTGGAAGCATGCAGAGCATGGGGAAACAAACAACTGACCGCAGTACGAGTGACACACGGGAGACCCTGCCTGTAAGGCTGTGTGCACACGTTGCAGATTTGTTGCGGATCCGCAGCGGATTTTCCACGCGGAATCACTTCAGATCCGCAAGTGTTTGACCATACAATGTTAAGCAATGGAAAAAAATTGCTGTGCACATGCTGCGGAAAATTGCACAAGGAATCAGCAGGTTTTTTTTTCCGCAGCATGTCAATTCTTTGTGCAGATTCCACAGCGTTTCTACACCCATTTCATTATAGAAAACCGCAGGTGTAAAAACGCATGGCAATCCGCTTAAAATCCGCATAAAAAATGCGCAGATTTTTACCTGTGGATTCTGCCCAGAGAGGAAGAATCTGCTCAGGAAATTCCTGAGCTCAGTACGCAACGTGTGCACATACCCTTAGAGCAGGGATCTGGCGTAGTTCTATCATAATGTCCCTCAAAGCCCCATAGAGTATGCTGTTCTCCACAATCCCATATAGATAGTATAATGTCCCCCACAGCCACCCATGCAATATGATGGCCTCCATACCTCCAATATAATATGATGGCCCCCACAACTACCCATACAGTATGATTCCCCCACAGTTCCCCTATACATAGCATAATGTCCCTCTATAGAATATGATGTCCCCCACAATCCTTTATACACAGTATAATGTCCACCACAGCCTCTCATACAGTATAATGTCCCCCACAGTTCCTCATACAGTATGATGGCCCCCACAGCCCCCATGTAGTAAGATGGCCTCCACAGTCTCCCATACATTACGATAGCCTCACAGCCTCCATACAGCATCCCAGTCCAAATAACATAAGAAAAATTATTATTAAAAAAAAGCTTATACTCACCTAATCCTGTTCCACTGCAGCCTCCGTCTCCTTTTTTGCTTTTTCTTGCAGTGGGCAACAGAGGTTTCAGGCAGTTTTTCCGAACAGAGCTCCTATTATAAATTCTTCAAACCAAATCTCTTCATTCCTACCTGCTATGCCTCTGGAGATCTGGCTGCAGTGGTGACCTAAGGCCCCATGCACACGTTGCGGATTCATTTGCGTATTTTTCCGCGCAAAGTTTACTAAATCTGCAGGTAAAATGACCTGCGTGTTACCTGGGGATTTAGCGCGGATTTTCTGCAGTTTTTGTGCGGATTTGCCCTGCAGTTTTACACCTATAATAAAATAGGTGTAAAAACGCTGTGGAATCTGCACAAAGAATTAACATGCTGCGGATTTAAATCTGCAGCAAATCTGCGTGGAAAAATCCGAAGCATGTGCACAGCGCACAGCGTTTTTTTTTCCATTCACTTTCATTGTACTATACATGACTTGCGGATCTGCTGCGGATCCGCAGGGCGAAATCCGCAACGTGTGCACAGACCCTAACAGATATCTCTGTTGGAGCTAGTGATCGAATGCTGCAGTCATTTGTCGATATTAAAATACCATAGCTCGTTGGCAATTTATGTATTAGCAGGGTTGCTTCCAATATGTGGCTCTGGAAAAATTTCTGTTTTCTGGAGGAGAGTTAATTTGCTTACATGGCAAGTCTAAAAATAGTTTTTAACTTTACGAAACCAAAGTAAAATATAAACTTAGTTCAAACCAAAATAAAATAAATTTATAAAACAAATAATACAATTATAAAACTGTTTTTCCTATTATAGTTCTATTGATGTGTGGCTCTCCTAATGACGTCCAGAATTTAACAAACACAGTAAATATTCCAGATGAAATGGTCATCATTCTCATTGATATTTTCAAGTAGGTATTAACCCCTTAAAACCATACCTGTTTTAGACCATGAGAACTAAGCTATGTTATTTTATTTTTTGCATTATTTAATCCAGAAAATAAAAACTTTTTATATCTTATTATTAGTTTGCGGGGGTCATTATGATGATGCTCAATAGAGAATTTTTTTATAGTAAACTAAACAAATATTAAACCTTTTTTTGGCAGGATATTTATTATTTCTTAAGCTTAGAGAACCCATCACTAGTTAAAAGGTAGCCATTTTTTTACACTTATTTTATTTCTACTTTTTTTTGGGTGCTCTATTTCCTTTTTTTTAATCCGCTATATGGTTTGAGAGATAAGGGCTTTTTTAATTAGTGCCAATTTATATGATCTTTTTGGATGCGGCTGACAGCGTGATAAAAGTGGGAAAAGCTTGGGGGATGGGGCATAGCGAGGCCCAGCTTGAAAATAATACCTTATGCAATTTTAGTCATGAAAATTACGCCAGAAATATACTCCAGTTCCTGACTGGAGTAACATTTCTGGTGGAGTCAAAATTTAATCTTGAGTAACTGGCCCCTAAATATAGAGGTAGTAGTCACATCTGACCATGTTGGTCTATTTAATACCACATTGGGGAATAATGATGGGCCTATGTTGTGATCTGTTAGAGTCCCAGCCACGAGAAACAGACCACAAATACTTGAGTCCTTTCCTGATTTGCATCAAAATGGGCATTTGGGATTGTTTTGGAGGAAGAGGACAGTTATTCCAATTTTGATAGAAGGGTATGCTTTGATAGAAATAATTGATATTAATAGTACGCTATACATTACTGTCCTGCATTTGTTTTTGCATTATAAAGCACATTACTTTTAGATGCAATATGTGATAACTAACTGTAATGAAGTAATGTCTTTACTGTCATTTTTTTCAAACAGCTCCCAATATTTTGAGAACAGCTCCTCTCTGCCCCATATGACAAAAGTATTGGTGTTAACCTTGGGTCAATCAAATTTTAGTGGAATATCCAATGATTCTAACATAACTGAACCGGTAAGAAACAGAATTATTACATAACTGGCATTGCAAGCAAAGAGGACTGTTGTGAATGTGCTAGAAATGAATTCTGAGCAGAAGCTCCCTCTTGTGGTTACAAACAGTACTGAACTATCCAATGAAGATTGTGAAGATTGGCGATCAGGTGTTACTGACTGGTCTTATATAAGGGAGGTTCCCTCCCATCAGGGTTGCCGGTGATCAATTGTTCTGGTCTCATCTTTGATTCCTGCTCACTTTGTAGCTTGCTGTTTCGTGTCTGCATCTTCTGCTAACAGATAAGACATTTTCTTCTTTTAGTTTTTTGTGCTTGCTTTTTGCATTTTGTCCTGCACTTCTGTGGGGGTCTGCCGGGTCCCCTCCGGGGGCTTGTGCTCCTCTCAGTTTAGTTCAGCCACTGTTGTTTGTTCATTTGCCTTTTCCAGTTTTTTCAGTGGCTGCTTTTTGTTTTTGTTACACCAGAGAACTAATTTAGGTGGTAGAGGTCGTGTGATCTCAGGTGTTTTTGTAATTAGTAGAGTTGGTACTTTTCAGGGTTTTTTAGGATTGCAGTAAGTGTCCTTCCTATAATTTTCTATTTAGGAAGTTTGGGCCCCAACGTTTGCTCATACTATTTTCTGTCTGTGTCTGTATTTCCCCTTGTCTAACCGCCATTACATGTTTGGGGGCTTCCTATGTTCTTTGGGGATCTGCTCCGGGGCAGATAGCTTTCCTCTTTCTATCTTTAGGTGAAGTTAGCTTCTCAGGCTGTGACGAGGCGTCTAGGACCAACATAGGTACGCTCCACGGCTGCCTTTAGTTGTGGTGGTTAGTCAGGGTACTGCAATCCCATAGATTCCAACCTCTCTGGTGTATTTCCTTTTTTGCTTGCTCTCCTCAGCTACCAAATCATAACAGTATCACCGGCTCAAAAACTGATATTTGTATGGTACTCACAGAAGGGAAAAATAGTGTTAAAGAAAGAAGATTGTCAGAGTTGTCAGAGATTTTTTTTTTTTTTCCCTCTGTATCTCTGGGTGCTGAGGAGGATTTTTTTTTCTCTCAATGGAGTTTGCACAGTTGTCTGGCCGTGTGGATCAGCTTGCCACTGAAGTTCGGAGTATTGCTACCTATCTTGCGAGGTTGCCTGTTGTGGAACCTAGGATTCCCATGCCAGATTTGTTTTTAGGGGATCGAGCTAAATTTCTGAATTTCAAAAATAACTAAGTTGTTTTTTGCCTTGAAATCTAAGTCCTCAGGGAACGCAGCACAGCAGGTTCAAATTGTCATCTCTCTCCTGCGCGGCGATCCTCAGGATTGGGCTTTTTCCCTGACACCTGGGGATCCTGTTTTGAGTAATGTTGATGCATCTTTTCAGGCTCTGGGGTTATTGTACGATGAACCTAATGTCACTGATCAAGCTGAAAAAGCCTTGTTGGCATTAAATCAGGGGCTTGAGGACGCTGAGTTATACTGTCAGAGATTCCGAAGGTGGGCAGTCCTGACCAAGTGGAATGACGATGCTTTGGCAGCCCTTTTTCGGAAGGGTCTGTCAGAGAATGTAAAGGATGTTATGGTGGGATTCCCTGTCCCCTGTGGTCTCAATGATTCTATGTCATTAGCGATTCAAATTGACAGACGTTTGCGTGAGCGTAGAGGTATGCGTGGAATAGTGTTGCCTTGTGAACCAGCTTCTGAACCCATGCAATGTGATAGAGTGGCTTCTGGGGCACAGCGTCATGAGTTTCGAAAATGCAATGGGTTATGTTTGTACTGTGGTGATGCCTCTCATGCTATTTCAGTCTGCCCTAAGCGGGGAAGACGTTTTGCACGCTCAGTTGTCTTGGGTAGTGTTCAGACTAAATTTTTGTTGACTGTTACCCTGATTTGCTCCTTGTCCACATTTTCTGCTCAGGCTTTCGTTGATTCGGGAGCAGCTATTAACCTGATGGATTTTGATTTTGCTAAACGTTGTGGGTTTCCCTTTATACCCCTACGGAAGTCTATTCCCCTACTGGGGATCGATTCTACCCCTTTGGCTGAGAATAAACCTCAGTTCTCTACTCAGGTGATAATGAGGGTTGAACCTGATCATCAGGAGAGTTGCAAATTTTTGGTGCTGTATAATCTGCATGACATTATTGTACTGGGTTTCCCTTGGTTACAGTCTCATAATCCTGTTTTGGATTGGAAATCTGTGTCTGTAACCAGTTGGGGCTGCCAATGTGTTAATGCCAACACTCCTGTTTTTTCTGCCTCCCCCAGGCTCAGGATGTTCCTGACTTTTTGACTAATTTTTCTGATGTGTTTAGCGAAAGTAAATCTGCATCCTTGCCCCCCCATAGGAGCTATGACTGCGCTATTGAATTAGTGCCTGGTAGTAAATTCCCTAAAGGTCGCCTTTTTAACTTGTCTGTACCTGAACATGACGCTATGCGGTCTTATATCAAGGAGTCATTGGAGAAAGGTCATATCAGACCATCCTCTTCACCCTTAGGTGCCGGTTTTTTCTTTGTGGCCAAAAAGGATGGTTCATTAAGGCCGTGTATTGATTATCGTCTTTTGAACAATATTACTGTGAAATATCAATACCCGTTACCCTTGATTTCTGACCTGTTTTCCAGGGTGAAAAACGCTACTTGGTTTACCAAGCTTGACCTCAGGGGGGCATATAACCTTATTCGCATTAAGCACGGGGATGAATGGAAGACGGCATTTAACACCCCTGAGGGGCATTTTGAGTACCTTGTGATGCCCTTTGGGCTCACTAATGCTTCTTCTGTCTTCCAGTCTTTCATGAATGACATTTTCAGGGATTTTGTGGATAAATTTCTGATTGTTTATTTGGATGATATCTTGATTTTTTCCAATGACTGGGACTCTCATGTGAAACATGTTCGAACTGTATTCCAGATTTTGAGAGAGAATGCTCTGTATGTGAAGGGATCAAAGTGTCTTTTTGGCGTACAGAGGATCTCATTTTTGGGATTCATTTTGTCCCCATCTGTTATTGAAATGGACCCGGTCAAGGTTCAGGCCATCTGTGATTGGGTCCAACCTACTTCATTAAAGGCTCTTCAAAGATTTTTGGGTTTTGCCAATTTTTATCGTAAATTTATTGGTAATTTCTCGGTTATTGTTAAACCATTAACTGATTTGACCAAAAAGGGTTCTGATGTGGTGAATTGGCCTCCTGAGGCAGTCTCTGCATTTCAGGAACTTAAGCAGAGATTCACTTCTGCTCCTGTTCTACGGCAGCCTGATGTTTCTCTGCCATTTCAGGTGGAGGTTGATGCCTCTGAAATTGGGGCAGGTGCCGTTTTGTCCCAAAGAGATCCAGAGACCTCTAAAAGTAACCCTTGTGCCTTTTTCTCTCGAAAATTTTCTCCTACTGAACGTAATTATGACGTGGGTAATCGGTAGTTATTGGCCATGAAGTGGGCTTTTGAAGAGTGGAGACATTGGCTGGAGGGAGCCAAACATCAGGTGGTGGTCCTTACTGACCATAAGAATCTGGTTTATCTGGAATCTGCCGAGCGACTTAATCCTAGACAGGCCAGGTGGGCCTTGTTTTTCACACGTTTTAATTTTGTGGTTTCCTTTCTTCCTGGCACTAAGAATGTTAAGGCGGATGCCCTTTCAAGGAGTTTCCTTGCAGACTCTCCTGAGTCTATCTGATCCTTCTGTTATCTTGAAAGAAGGTGTAGTTCTTTCCGCCATCTCGCCCAATTTGAGACTGGCTCTGGAGGGGTGTCAGGAGGATAGGCCCGAGTGCTGCCCTGTTGGGAAATTGTTTGTCCCGGACCACTGGAAAAAGAGTGTGATGTCTGAGATTCATTGTTCCGCGTTGGCCGGTCATCCCAGAATTTTTGGTACCAGAGACTTGGTTAGTCGGTCCTTTTGGTGGCCTACCTTGTCTCGTGATGTCAGGAATTTGTGCAGTCCTGCGGGACTTGCTCTCGCTCCAAGCCTTGCTCCCGCTCTAGTGGTTTGTTGATGCCATTGCCTGTGCCCAAGAGACCATGGACCCATATCTCTATGGATTTCATTTCCGACCTCCCTGTTTCTCAGAGAATGACCGTCATCTGGGTGATTTGTGATAGGTTTTCCAAGATGATACATCTTGTGCCATTACCTAAGTTGCCTTCCTCCTCTGAATTGGTACCTTTGTTCCTTCAGCACGTGGTTCGTTTACATGGCATTCCTGAGAACATTGTGTCTGACAGAGGAGTCCAGTTTGTTTCCAGATTTTGGAGGACCTTTTGTTCTAAACTTGGTGTTCAATTGTCTTTCTCCTCGGCGTTTCATCCTCAGACCAATGGTCAAACTGAGAGAGCAAATCAGACATTGGAGACTTATCTAAGATGCTTTGTGTCTGCTGATCAGGATGACTGGGTCTCTTTTTTGCCTTTGGCTGAGTTTGCTCTTAATAATAGGGCTAGCTCTGCCACTTTGATGTCTCCATTTTTCTGTAATTCTGGGTTTCACACTCGATTTTCTTCAGGACAGACGGAGGCTTCTGCTGTCCAGGTGTTGACTCTGTTGTGGAGCGTATGCAACAGATTTGGGACCAGGTAGTGCAGAGGTTGTCCCTCTCTCAGGAGAGGGCCCAGCGGTTTTCTAACCGGCATAGGACTGATGGTCCTCGGTTTAAAGTGGGGGACTTGGTCTGGTTGTCCTCAAAAAATATTCCTATGAGAGTGGCATCTCCTAAATTTAAGCCTAGGTTCATTGGACCTTATAAGATCATGGAGATTCTTAATCCTGTTTCTTTTCGTTTGCTTCTTCCAGGGGCATTTAAGATCCATAATGTGTTCCACAAGTCCTTGTTGAAGAGGTTTGTTGAGCCAGTGGTTCCTACTGCTTTGCCTCCTGACCCTGTTCTGGTTGAGGGCAATATGGAGTTTGAGGTTGAGAAAATTTTGAATTCTCGTTTTTCTAGACGGAAACTCCAGTATTTGGTTAAGTGGAGAGGTTATGGTCAGGAAGACAATTCTTGGGTGTTTGCTTCGGACATCCATGCTAGGAGACTCATCCGTGCGTATCATAGAACTCATCCTGACCGACCTGGTTGCTCAAGTGAGGGTTCGGTGACCCCTCCTCAAGGGGGGGTACTGTTGTGAATGGACTTGAAATGAGTTCTGAGCAGAGGCTCCCTCTGGTGGTTACAAGCGGTACTGGACTGTCCAGTGAAGATTGTGAGGATTGGGAATCAGGTGTTACTGACTGGTCTTATATAAGGGACTCGCCTTCCCATCAGGGTTGCCGGTGATCAATTGTTCTGGTCTCAATCCTTGATTCCTGTTTCCTTTGTAGCCTGCTTTGTCGTGTCTGCATCTCCTGCTAACAGATAAGACATTTTCTTCTTTTTGTTTTTGTGCTTGATTTTTGCATTTTGTCCTGCACTTCTGTGGGGGCCTTCAGGGTCCCCTCCGGGGGCTTTTGCCCTCTCAGTTTAGTTCAGCCACTGATGTTTGAACATTTGCTTTTATCAGTTTTTTCAGATTTTGTTACACCAGAGAACTAATTTAGGTGGTAGAGGTCGTGTGATCTCAGGTGTTTTTGAAATTAGTAGAGTTGGTGCTTTTCAGGGTTTTTTGGGATTGCAGTAAGTGCCCTTCCTATCCTTTTCTATTTAGGTAGTTTGGGCCCCAACGTTTGCTCATACTATTTTCTGTCTGTGTCAGTATTTCCTCTTGTCTAACCACCATTACATGTTTGGGGGCTTTCTATGTTCTTTGGGGATCTGCTCCGGGGCAGATAGCTTTCCTCTTTCTACCTTTAGGTGTAGTTAGTTTCTCAGGCTGTGACGAGTCGTCTAGGACCAACGTAGGAACGCTCCACGGCTGCCTCTAGTTGTGGTGGTTAGTCAGGGTACTGCAATCTCATAGATTCCAACTGCTCTGGTGTATTTCCTTTTTTACCTGCACTCCTCAGCTACCGAAACATAACACCACCCTGTGGATGGCCTCATAGCAATGCTGCAATTCTACTACTTCGGCTGGAGTCACACACAAGTTCTAAAAACACGGACCGTATTTTACGGACGAGAATCTCACAAAAGTTCTCTGAACAGTGATCCGTATGTCATCCATGTGCAATGCGAGGATGCGATTTCCTCGCATCAAAATATCCGTGTGTCATCCTTATGGCATCCGTACGGCGAGATTTTCTCGCCGGCTTGAAAACCGACATGTAATGGATCCAAATAACAGTTTTTAAATCACAAAAGAAAGAATACATATACACACATAGAATACATATATATATATATTACAGACCAAAAGTTTGGACACACCTTCTCATTCAAAGATTTTTCTGTATTTTCATGGCTATGAAAATTGTACAATCACACTGAAGGCATCAAAACTATGAAGTAACACATGTGGAATAAGACAATACACTTTACAAAAAAGTGTGAAACAACTGAAAATATGTCTTATATTCTAGGTTCTTCAAAGTAGCCACCTTTTGCTTTGATTACTGCTTTGCGCGCAGAAAAGGTGAACAGATGGACTCTACATGCCTGGTTCCCACCGTGAAACATGGAGGAGGTGGTGTGATGGTGTGGGGACGCTTTGCTGGTGACACTGTTGGGAATTTATTCAAAATTGAAGGCATACTGAACCAGCATGGCTACCACAGCATCTTGCAGCGGCATGCTATTCCTTCCGGTTTGCGTTTAGTTGGACCATCATTTATTTTTCAACAGGACAATAACCCCAAATGCACCTCCAGACTGTGTAAGGGCTATTTGACCAAGAAGGAGAGTGATGGGGTACTACTCCAGATGACCTGGCCTCCACAGTCACCAGACCTGAACCCATTGCCTTTAGGGGTGGCTAATGGGTTAATAATGGGTTAATGCCACCTTGCTATTGAAAGGTGACATTAAGCTGGGTTAATAATGGAGAGTTGTCAATTAGACAACTCTCCATTATTAATCCTATTGTATTAAATGGTTAATAAAAAACACACAAATTAATTTAAAATTATTTTAATGAAACAAATACACATAGTTTTTGACCACATTTTATTGCACTGGTAATCCTTCTGAATCCCTTGTTCTCCTGTAATAGAAATAAAATATAAAAGCAACAATATCCATAGCTCTCCGGCGTTCAGTCAGGTCCCACGCTGCAATCCATCTGAAGGGGTTAACAGGTTTACAGTAGGGACCAATGCTAATGCTACCACTACCAGTCCTTCTGTAAACCCCTGCAGAATGAATGAGTTCATCTCTGAGCAGCCTCCGCCAACTCACAGGAGATGAACTGATTAGTGTGGGAAGCTTAATTGATTTTTTTTGCCACGTTACTGAGTTCACTTCAGGTCGCTACACATATTTGGTATTGCCACGGTCAGAATCGACCAATCTATCAATAAACAAAAGGATTAACCTCATCGCTAAACCACGTAGCAAAAAAAAATAAAAACGCCTGAATTACTTTTTTCGGTTGCCACGACATTGCATTAAAATACAATAACGGACGATCAAAAGAACGTATCTGCACAAATGTGGTATCATTAAAAACGTCAGCTCGACACGCAAAAAATAAGCCTCAACTGACCCGAGATCATAAAAAATGGAGACGCTACGGGTCTCGGAAAATGGTACAATTTTTTTTTAGCAAATTTTGGAATTTTTTTTCACCACTTAGATAAAAAAGAACCTAGACATGTTTGGTGTCTATGAACTCGTAATGACCTGGAGAATCATAATGGAAGGTCATTTTTAGCAGATAGTGAACCTAGCAAAAAAGCCAAACAAAAAACAATTATGAGATTGAACTTTTTTTGCAATTTCACCGCACTTGGAATTTTTTTCTCGTTTTTAAGTACAATACATGGTAAAACCAATGATGTCGTTCAAAAGTACAACTCGTCCCATAAAAAATAAGCCCACACATGGCCATATTGACCAAACAATAAAAAGTTATGGCTCTGGAAAGAAGGGGAGCGAAAAACGAAAATGCAAAACCGAAAAAAGCACCGGGTGTTAAGGGGTTAACAAACTTTGTAATTTTTTTTTCACCACTTAAATAAAAAGAACCTAAACATGCTTGGTGTCTATGACCTCGTAATGATCTGGAAAATCATAATGTCAGGTTAGTTTTAGCATTTAGTGAACATGGTGAAAAAACCCCCGAAAAACAACTGGGATTGCACTTTTTTTGCAATTTCATAGCACTTGGAATTTTTTTCCCGTTTTTGATTACATATCGTGGTAAAACCAATGGTGTAGTTCAAAATTACAACTTGTCTCATAAAAAACAAGCCCTCACATGGCCATTTTGACCAAAAATAAAAAAGTTATGACTCTGGGAAGAAGGGGAGCAAAAAATGAAAATGCAAAACCAAAAACAGCTCTGGTCGTTAAGGGGTTAATGTATATGTAGCAACAGGATTACTCCTTCTTAGGTGCCCTATTCTACATCTAACAACATTAAATTTAGTTTGCCAAGTGTTTTGTTTGCCCTTTCAGACATCTTAACCAGAGCGCTTTGCAATAATTTAATTGCAAGGTCAGATTTTAATATTCTACATATTTTAATGTCGTCAGCAAATACTGACTCCCTGAAATCTTTTATCGAAATCAGAAATTATATCCTGACAATACAGATAAATTTTAAAGTGGAGCTCTACAGAGATCTGGGGATGCCAGGTACCAAGGCACTAAGTATGCCATTACATTAGGTACTATTTTTTTTGAACCATTGATAAGCTTTTTGTTGCTCTCCGATACAGTTTTGAGATGTCCTGTGTTGATTGTGCATGCCTGTGGGTCATATTAAGGTAACACAGTTTATGGGGCAATTTTAGGAGGTTAAAGTAAATCTTTTATTTTTTATATATTTTAGTTGCAAGATAATTATGCTGCCGGATACTTGGATGCTGTTCTTCTCTTTGGACATGCACTCAAGCGCTTTCTCAAAGCAGGAGATATAAATCAGACCACAGATTTTATCCAGCTATTTCGTAACATCTCCATCACAGGTTTGGTCATATAATAGTGTTACTATATTATACAAAATATATTACATGCATTTATGAAGAGTGTGCAAGCTCTCCACCAGCACCACTCCAACAAAAAAACCTTTAAATATATGGTAAAGATGTCATTTAACCCCTTTAGGACATGTGGCGTAATAGTACGCCCACGTCAACTCCCCTGTTTGGTGCGGGCTCTGACGCTGAACCCGCACCTTTCCGGGCACATGACAGCTGATCTATACAGCTGACATGTGGCCGCAACAGCCACGTGTGGAATCGCCATCCACCCGCAGCTATTAACTAGTTAAATACTGCTGTCAATCTCTGACAGCTTCATTTATCTTGTGCTTACAGGAAGCGCGTCTCTAATCCCGCCCATTAGTGACCCCGTCACATGATCGTGGGTCACCAATGGGCCAGCATGACAACCAGAGATCTGGTAAAACCATGGTAAAACTATGATTGTCATTGCCAGATTGCTATAAGCGCCGCCTCGTGTTCGGTGCTCATAGCAAGTGAGCATTTCTGCTACACACAGACAATTTGCTCATCGCCTGTGTGTAGTAGAGGCGAGCAAAGTATTGCAGCAAGTCCCAAGGAGACTATTGAAGCATGCAAAAATTAAAAAAAATGTTTTTAAAAACATAAAAGTTCAAATCACCCTCCTTTCGCCCCATTCAAAATAAAGCAATAGAAAAATCAAATATACACATATTTGGCATCACCGCATTCAGAATCACCCGATCTATCAATATAAAAAAGAATTAACCTGATCGCTAAATGGTGTAAAAAGAAAGAAATTTAAAACGCCAAAATTGCTTTTTTTGTTCGCCGCTACATTGCAATAAAATGCAATAACCGGCGATGAAAAGATCATATCTACACCACAATGTTATCAATAAAAACTTCACTTCTGCAAGCAAAAAGTAAGCCCTTACCCAGCCCCAGATTACAAAAAAGGAGATGCTAGGGGTCTCGGAAGTGGCACCTTTTTTTTTTTTAACAAATTTTGGATTTTTTTTCACCCTTTAAATAAAAAAGAACCTATACATGTTTGGTGTCTAAGAACTCATAATGACCTGGAGAATCATAATGGCAGGTCAGTTTTAGCATTTAGTGAACATGGTAAAAAAAAGAAAAACAGCTGTGGAATTGCACTTTTTCTGTAATTTCATCACACTTGGATTTTTTTTCCCATTTTCCAGTACACGATATTTTAAAACCAATGGTGTTGTTCATAAGTACAACTTGTCCCACAATAAACAAGCCCTCACATGGCCATATTGACCGAAAAATAGAAAAATTTATGGCTCTGGGAAGAAGGGGAGCAAAAAACGGAAATTCAAAAACTAAAATACCCTCTGCTCGTTAAGGAGTTAATAGGATGAAAGAAATTAGAGACTGTAATCTGACTCTAAATTTGTTCATGGATAGGTGCATCAGGACCAATAATACTGGATGAGATGGGTGACCGAGACCAAAATCTGACTCTATTGTTCACCACCAAGACAACCAATAAGGTAAGCAAAAGAAGTAAAAACCCTAAGGGCTCATAACCACTTCCGAGAAATACGGACGAGTGCAATCTGATAAAAAATCGGATTGCACTCGGACCAATGTTATTCGATAGGTGACATCTCATCTGCGATTTTTTTGTCAGCTGAAATCGGACTGAGAAACAAATCGCAGCATGCTGCGTATTGCTGCATATCTCGGACGAGACTCACCAATGCAAGTCAATGTGTGCGAGAAAAAAATGCACAGCACTCGCACCATGCGAGTGCTGTCTGATTTTTGCGCACCGGTATCCTTTGAAAAGCCGGAAATTCATATGCGGCTATACAGTAAAATCACACTGACATGTTATAATATAAAAGATAGAATATATATATACACATAGAATAGGTGTCTATATACTGTATATGCACACACTGTTCACAAAAATAAAGGGAACACTTAAACAACAGAATATAACACCAAATAAATCAAACTTCTGTGAAATCAAACTGTCCACTTAGGAAGCAACACTGATTGACATCAATTTTACTACTCCATTATTAATCCAGTAGTCTGAAAGTGTTAAAAAACAACACACATTAAGAATAGATTCTTTTAATAAAATAATAAAACACACAGGTTTTCCATCTTTATTAAACTCCCAATCCAAGCGAAGCCATCGTTCTCCTGCAAAAAATAAAACATAATAAAGCAACTATATACCCAAACCTGTCCGCCATACAGTCAAGTCCCACGGCGCAATCCAAATCAAGGGGTTAAATACTTTACAACCGGGAGCGGAGCCAATATGAGCGGCCCGGCTGTAAACCACTGAGGAATGACTGAGAAGCTGCCTGCGCAGCCTCCAGCCTGACCGGACATGAACTCTGTAGCGTAGGAAAGTTTCTGAACATTTTCCCACGGTGCCAAGTAGCCGTAGGTCAGGCGGGGTCGCTGCACAGCATCAGTGACACTCACATAGCACTCGACCATTTTTTCAGTCCGGAAATCGGACCGTTTTTTTTCTCGCAAATGGGTACGTAAGAGTTGAAATAGGGTCATTCAATATTATAATTAAATTTATTTTTTTAGACAATATACCCAGCATTATAGTACATCGCTCAAAAAAATCTGAACTCCATGCTTAAAGGAATAGTTCAGTCAGCAAGTTAAAAACTATAAACTATCCACTGCTAGGATGTCCACCGATCACTAGAATGGGAAATTTGTGCTCTCAATCTTGCCTTGGAGTAAAAACAAGAAGATAAAAAGGACTACCCAATAGACGTGAACACTCCAATAGAAAAAAATTAACACTTTACTGTTAGTACCGACATTGCACATAAGTAGATTAAAGGCAGTTGAAAACAGTGACAAAAACAGTGGGGTCCACAGCCGGATGACCAACCAAGGTAAAATAGTATGTTACAAGCAATCAGTATCAAACGTGATGTACAACAATCTTAGGCACTCGGGAGCGGAGCGTGCGGCTTCATGTATTGCAATGCAGCCGCACGCTCCACTCCCGAGGTCTGCAGCAGTGCCGGGTATTAACATGTGAGACTCGGCCGTATTCCTCACATGTGTGATCTCGGCCTTATAGTAAGACCCCACAATTTGAAATCTGATAAGATAATAAAGAGTGCCAGTATCTTGCTTTTATAGATCAAGGCTGTATAATATAGAAAAAGCTGGTATAAACAAAATAACAAAATGTCCCAATAGCAACAAAGAGGATGATACAATAGTCACCCAAGAGAAACAAGGCAGCTGGAAGGAGAAATAACTATATTCCTGTCCCTGAATAAAGAGATTGTAGCATGAATGCAAAGCTACTGCCTAGGAGAAAAACATGCAAGTGAATGAAAGTTGTGACTAACAAAAGTAACAAAGATTGGTATACCTGTCCAGGAGGGTGCATGTTACCAGGATAGAGGCGCCTAAAAGTGCAGAGTGCAAGTATGGGACAGTGAACAGCCAAAAAAATGGTCAGGGGACCCACCCCACGTGTATAGCCGCGTGGCTCATGGCTTCGTCAGGGGAATATGGGAGGAACGTCAGTGTCAGATAATAAATAGCCATAATAATTAATACGATATCGTACCGGTGTTGCCCAGTGGTAGGATTCGGAAGCACGGTGGATGTGACACACATGAGAAGTGCTGACAAACGTCTCTGCCAGCACAGACTAACTGCACACACGCGATAGATCAGGAGGAGAGCAGAGCAGCAGCGCTTGGTACAGCGCATGTGCGGCTCCCAGGAGACTGCAGTGATAAAGCATAGTGGCATGAAAGTGGTGGATAGGCAAGAATCCTGTGTCTGGGGGGGGGGGCAGGCCCACCCAGACAAGGACCAAGGAAGAGAGTCAATGTCATACAAAGAGAAAATAATGATGGGAATGAAGCAATAAGTGGGAAACTTTCCAGGTAGATCAGCATAAATTGAGACACAGTCTGTTTCAACTTCAACAAGAACATCTTTACTTGGTTCATTACACAGCACTTCCAAAGTCTTCACATCTTTTACAACAGACTTCACAAAACAAAGCTCCTTTTCTTTCCCTGCCTTACTCTCATGATCACAAATCGCGGGCCCGGGTCGGACAGTCCCTGACTGTTCCTCAGCATTCTCTCTGCGCAGCTCCGCTACAGATATGCATCCCTCGGTCTGTTTCGCCCCAGACACAAGATCATTAATTCGCAGAGTAGAAAGCCACTGCCCTTCTGTACTAACTTCTGTGTTTGCACCATGTCTTTACTGTCCGTACTCACTGCATCTGTGGGGTCCCTTGGCTGTTTCTCCCCGGTTCTAAGGGTTTCTGCCCAAACAATGAGTTGCCACATTCTGACCTTCCAAAGTGCACTGGCCTGTTGCTGTACTGTTCTGGTGCTGTGGACGGCTGAGCTTCACTTCAAGTTACGTGGCTGCTGTGGTGTCCTAGGCTTAGAGCCCTTGTGGATGGTTCGGGCGTCCCTCGCCCTCTGACTAAATCTAACACCTACACTACCTTACCACATAGCAGCCCCTCCTACTATTAACCATATACTAACACTATACACTATCTAAGAACTGTGAGCACTAAAATGCCCCCCATTTAGTGGCCAATCCTACAAGCTGCACTTTCCCTAACTTTATACATAACAGCACATGTATATATTACACTTTTATCTCTTAAGGTAATACACAGAATAGTGTAGCAGTACCTATGTGACACACAAAATGGCAATACACAAGAACGTGTAGCAGTACCAGTGAAATACGAAAAAGAGATAAAAGATAAAACAATATCATTTTCCATTCCCTAACATATGCATACATACATATATGAAGTGAGTAAAGAACGACAATAAGTACAGTGAAGTGTGGTAAAGGAATAAAGGAAAAAAGGAACAAAGAATAGGTAGTTGATAATAAGACTTATAAGATGGAAGCAACAAACATGAACAAGAACCATAATTCAGATAATTATAAATAGGGAGAGGGAAAAGAAAATATGGAAATAAAATTAAAATAAAAATAAAGATATTTGTTTGGGGGACAACCAAACATCAAAGTTAGGGACAGACAATAAAGTAGCAGGATGTAATACATGTAAGAAAGTAAGCAATCAATATCAAGATATACCAAACACCCTTGCTGCAATATATAATTTAATGTTAGTCAAGTATGTGAACCTTAACCCCTTCACCCCCAAGGGTGGTTTGCACGTTAATGACCGGGCCAATTTTTACAATTCTGACCACTGTCTCTTTATGAGGTTATAACTCTGGAACGCTTCAACGGATCTTCGCGATTCTGAGATTGTTTTCTCGTGACATATTGTACTTCACATTAGTCGTAAAATTTCTTCGATATACCTTGCGTTTATTTTTGAAAAAAACGCAAATATGGCGAAAATTTCTTAAAACAGAGAAATATGTCACACAAAATAGTTAAGAAATAACATTTCCCACATGTCTACTTTACATCAGCACAATTTTGGAACCAAAATTTTTTTTGTTAGGAAATTATAAGGGTTAAAAGTTGACCAGTGATTTCTCATTTTTACAAGAAAATTTACAAAGCCATTTTTTTAGGGACCACCTCACATTTAAAGTCACTTTGACAGGTCTATATAGCAGAAAATACCCAAAAGTGACACCATTCTAAAAACTGCACCCCTCAAGGTACTCAAAACCACATTCAAGAAGTTTAATAACCCTTCAGGTGCTTCACAGGAGCTGAAGCAACGTGGAAGGAAAAAATTAATATTTAACTTTTTAGCCACAAAAATGATCTTTTACAAACTTTTTTTTATTTTCACAAGGGTAAAAGGAGAAAATGGGCAGATAAAGTTGTTGTGCAATTTCTCCTGAGTACGCCAATACCCTATATGTGGGGGAAAACCACTGTTTGGGCACACGGCAGAGCTCGTAAGGGAAGGAGCGCCGTTTGACTTTTTCAAACTAAAATTGGCTGGAGTTGAGATTGGACGCCATGTCGTGTTTGGAGAGCCCCTGATGCACCTAAACAGTGGAAACCCCCCACAAGTGACACCATTTTGGAAACTAGACCCCCTAAGGAACTTATCTAGATCTGTTGTGAGCACTTTGAACCCCCAAGTGTTTCACAAAAGTTTATAATGCCTGGGTGTAAAAAAAAAACAAAAACAATTTTCCACAAAAATAATTTTTTAGTCCCAAATTTTTGATTTTTCCCAAGGAAATTGAACCTCAAAAGTTGTTGTCCAATTTGTCCTGAGTACGCTGATACCCCATATGTGGGGGGGAACCACTGTTTGGGCGCATGGCAGAGCTCGGAATGGAAGGAGCACCATTTGATTTTTTCCAACCAAAATTGGCTGGAATTGAGATTGGACGCCATGTTGCATTTGGAGAGCCCCTGATGTGCCTAAACAGTGGAAACCCCCCACAAGTGACCCCATTTGGGAAACTAGACCCCCTAAGTAACTTATCTAGATCTTTGGTGAGCAATTTGAACCCCCAAGTGCTTCACACAAGTTTATAACGTAGAGCCGTAAAATTAAAAAAATCATATTTTTTCCACAAAATTGATCTTTTCACCCCAATTTTTATTTTCCCAAGGGTAATAAGACTCCAAAAGTTATTGTGCAATTTGTCCTGAGTACGCCGATACCCCATATGTGGGGGTAAACCACTGTTTGGGTGCATGGCAGAGTTTGGAAGGGAAGCAGCGCTGTTTGACTTTTTCAACGCAGAATTGGCTGGATGCCATGTCGTGTTTGGAGAGCTCCTGATCTGCTTAAACAGTGGAAACCCCCCCACAAATGACACCATTTTGGAAACTAGACCCCTCAAGGAACTTATCTAGATGTGTGGTGAGCACTTTGAACCCCAAAGTGCTTCACAGAAGTTTATAACGTACAGCCGTAAAATAAAAAATCCTTTTTTTTTTTTACAAAAATGATTTTTTCGCTCCCAATATTTTATTTTCACAAGGGTAACAGGAGAAATTGGACCCCAAAAGTTGTTGTCCAATTTGTCCTGAGTACGCTGATACCCAATATGTGGGAGTAAACTACTGTATGGGCGCATGTCGGGGCTCGCAAGGGAAGTAGTGATGTTTTGGATTGCAGACTTTGATGGAATGGTCAGGGGCGTCATGTCGCATTTGGAGAGCCCCTGATGCACCTAAATAGTGGAAACCCCCACAAGTGACCCCATTTTGGAAAATAGACCCCACAAGGAACTTATCTAGATGTGTGGTGAGCACTTTGAACCCCGAAGTGCTTCACAGAAGTTTATAACGTACAGCCGTAAAAATAAAAAATCCTTTTTTTTTTTTAACAAAAATGATTTTTTCGCCCCCAATATTTTATTTTCACAAGGGTAACAGGAGAAATTTGACCCCAAAATTTGTTGTCCAATTTCTCCTGAGTACGCTGATACCCAATATGTGGGAGTAAACTACTGTATGGGCGCACGTCGGGGCTTGGAAGGGAAGTAGTGACGTTTTGGATTGCAGACTTTGATGGAATGGT
This sequence comes from Oophaga sylvatica, assembly GCA_033576555.1. NCBI lineage: Eukaryota > Metazoa > Chordata > Amphibia > Anura > Dendrobatidae > Oophaga > Oophaga sylvatica. The sequence goes on from JARQOD010000009.1 coordinate 1,455,633, forward strand.
CTGGGGGCGTCATGTCGCATTTGGAGAGCCCTGATGCGCCTAAACAGTGGAAACCCCCCACAAGTGACCCCATTTTGGAAAATAGACCCCACAAGGAACTTATCTAGATGTGTGGTGAGCACTTTGAACCCCGAAGTGCTTCACAGAAGTTTATAACGTACAGCCGTAAAAATAAAAAATCCTTTTTTTTTTTTACAAAAATGATTCTTTCACCCCCAATATTTTATTTTCCCAAGGGTAACAGGAGAAATTGGACCCCAAAATTTGTTGTCCAATTTCTCCTGAGTACGCTGATACCCAATATGTATGAGAAAACTACTGTATGGGTACACGTCTGGGCTCAGAAGGGAAGTAGTGACGTTTTGGATTGCAGACTTTGATGGAATGGTCTGGGGCGTCATGACGCATTTGGAGAGCCCCTGATGCGCCTAAACAGTGGAAACCCCCCACAAGTGACCCCATTTTGGAAAATAGACCCCACAAGGAACTTATCTGGAAGTGTGTTGAGCACTTTGAACCCTGAAGTGCTTCACAGAAGTTTATAACGTACAGCTGTAAAAATAAAAAAATCCTTTTTTTTTTACAAAAATGATTTTTTTCGCCCCCAATATTTTATTTTCACAAGGGTAACAGGAGAAATTGGACCCCGAAAGTTGTTGTCCAATTTGTCCTGAGTACGCTGATATCCAACATGTGTGAGAAAACGACTGTATGGGTGCACGTCTGGTCTCGGAAGGGAAGTAGTGACGTTTTGGATTGCAGACTTTGATAGAATGGTCTGGGGGCGTCATGTCGCATTTGGAGAGCCCCTGATGAGCCTAAACAGTGGAAACCCCCCACAAGTGACCCCATTTTGGAAAATAGACCCCACAAGGAACTTATCTAGAAGTGTGGTGAGCGCTATGAAGCTTCAAGTGCTTCACAGAAGTTTTATAACATACAGCCGTAAAAACAAAAAAAATCATTTTTTTTTTACAAAAATGATTTTGTCGCCCCCAGTTTTTTATTTTCCCAAGGGTAACAGAAGAAATAGGACAAATTGCACAATAACTCTTGTGGTCCAGAGTACGCTGATACCCCATATGTGGGGGTAAACTACTGTTTGGGCGCATGGCAAAGCTCAGAAGTGAAGGAGCACCGTTTGACTTTTTCAACGCAGAATTGGCTGGAATTGAGATCAGACGCCATGTCACATTTGGAGAGCCCCTGATGTGCCTAAACAGCTGAAACCCCCCAATTCTAACTCCAACCCTAACCCCAACACACCCCTAACCCTAGTCCCAACCCTAACCACAAACCTAACCCTAACACACCCCTAACCCTAATCCCAACCCTAACCCTAACTTTAGCTGCAACCCTAACCCTAACCCTAATGGGAAAATGGAAATAAATACATTTTTTTAATTTTATTATTTTTCCCTAACTAAGGGGGTGATAAAGGGGGTTTTATTTACTATTTATAGCGGGTTTTTATGATTGGCAGCTGTCACGCTAAAAGACGCTTTTTATTGCAAAAAGTAGTTTTTTGCATCACCACATTTTGAGAGCTATAATTTTTGCATATTTTGGCCCACAGAGTCATGTGAGGTCTTATTTTTTGCGGGACGAGGTGATGTTTTTAATGGTACCATTTATGACCACGTGACATTTTTTGATCGCTTTTTATTTCGATTTTTGGGAGGTTAGAATGAACAAAAATCAGCAATTCATGAATTTCTTTTGGGGGAGGCTTTTATACCATTCCGCGTGTGGTAAAATTGATAAAGCAGTTTTATTCTTCGGGTCAGTACGATTACGGCGATACCTCATTTATATCATTTTTTTTATGTTTTGGTGCTTTTATAGAATAAAAACAATTTTATATAAAAAATTATTATTTTTGCATCGCTTTATTCTGCGAGCTATAACTTTTTTATTTTTTTCGCTGATGATGCTGTATGATGGCTCGTTTTTTTCAGGACAAGATGACATTTTCAGCGGTACCATGTTTATTTACATCCGTCTTTTTGATCGCGTGTTATTCCACTTTTTGTTCGGTGGTATGATGATAAAGCATTGATTTTTTGCTTATTTTTTTTTTTAAGAGGTTCACTAAAGGGGTTAACTAGAGGGACAGTTTTATAGGGGGGGTCGTTACGGACGCGGCGATACCAAATATGTGTACTTTTATTGTTTTGTTTTTTTTATTTACAGGAAGAAATGAATTTATTGGGGAATATTTTTTTTTTATGTTTTTTTTTACCACTTTTTATTTTTATTTTTTTTACTTTTTTACTTTGTCCCAGGGTGGGACATCACTGTATTTTATCAGATCGCTGGTGTGACAGTGTGCACAGCACTCTGTCACACCAGCGATCGCTCTGGCATCGCTGCAGGCTTCTCAGTGACTGCTCTCAGCAGGTACTGAGGAAGCCGCCTCCCTGCAGGACCCTGGCGCCATCTTGGATCCGGGGACCTGGAGGGAGGACGGACCCTCGGAACAGCGCGACACATCGCGCTGCTCTGAGGGTCTCAGGGGAGCGCACAGGGAGCCCCCTCCCTGCGCGATCCTCCCCTGCGCCCCCGGTACACCGCGATCATGTTTGATCGCGGTGTGCCAGGGGTTAATGTGTCGGGAGCGGTCCGTGACCGCTCCTGACACATAGTGCTGGGTGTCAGCTGTGATAAACAGCTGACACCCGGCCGCGATCAGCTGCGCTCCCCCCGGGAGCGCAGCTGATCGCTCATGACGTACTATTCCGTCCATGAGAATTAGGTCCAGGGTCACATGGACGGAATAGTACGTCGGATGGAATAAAGGGGTTAACAATAAGAACAGAGGCTCCATAGGAATCTGATATACTAAACTGCATAAACCAAAACATTCTAAGGTAAACAGTTATGCAGATAAAGTCCACCCTATATAGACACGGGTAGTGATGCAATTGGTAGTATTCTTGATGATGTAATTGTTGCCATGGAAAAACTCCCAAGTAAAAGAAGAATGACAAATTAGCTGGGACAGACAGGTGCATCACGATGGGTGTCCACGTGTGCGAAAACCCATAGTTAACAGAAGGTCCAAAGGAAGGGAGAGATACGACAATGTAGTTGGTAATAGCTGCATCCACCATGGCCACCTAATGAAAAGGAAAAAGAGGAATAGATCAGTTATAAGGAAATATTTAGTATTAGCCCAAAAATCCAGAAAAGAGAAGTTGAGGCCCTTGGGTGTAACTGATCCCAGAACGTAGATCCAACGGAATTCCAACTCTAATAGACGTCGCTGTAAGAATTCCCCTCTGCCGGACCCCACAATCCGGTAAAGACCAACAACGTGAGTATGGGTATATGAACGCGTATGTTTGGCCATAAAGTGGGCAGTGTTATGATTTGGTAGCTGAGGAGTGCAGGTATAAAAGGCAATACACCAGAGCAGTTGGAATCTATGAGATTGCAGTACCCTGACTAACCACCACAACTAGAGGCAGCCGTGGAGCGTTCCTACGTTGGTCCTAGACGCCTCGTCACAGCCTGAGAAACTAACTATACCTAAAGATAGAAAGAGGAAAGCTATCTGCCCCGGAGCAGATCCCCAAAGAACATAGAAAGCCCCCAAACATGTAATGGCGGTTAGACAAGAAGAAATACTGACACAGACAGAAAATAGTATGAGCAAACGTTGGGGCCCAAACTATCTAAATAGAAAAGGATAGGAAGGGCACTTACTGCAATCCCAAAAAACCCTGAAAAGCACCAACTTTACTAATTTCAAAAACACCTGAGATCACACGACCTCTACCACCTAAATTAGTTCTCTGGTGTAACAAAATCAAAACAGCAGCCACTGAAAAAACTGGAAAAAGCAAATGTACAAACATCAGTGGCTGAACAAAACTGAGAGGGCAAAAGCCCCCGGAGGGGACCCTGAAGGCCCCCACAGAAGTGCAGGACAAAATGCAAAAATCAAGCAAAAGGCAAAAAGAAGAAAATGTCTTATCTGTTAGCAGGAGATGCAGACACGACACAGCAGGCTACAAAGGAAACAGGAATCAAGGATTGAGACCAGAACAATTGATCACCGGCAACCCTGATGGGAAGGTGACTCCCTTATATAAGACCAGTCAGTAACACCTGATTCCCAATCCTCACAATCTTCACTGGACATTCCAGTACCGCTTGTAACCACCAGAGGGAGCCTCTGCTCAGAACTCATTTCAAGTCCATTCACAACAGGGCAGTTACCGAGGTAAGTGTCTTAGCCTTGCGTAAGTCAGCAGCTGCTAAGTTGATTGTTGAAAAATGTTTTTGAATTCTTTTGCGGAGCTCCTGTGACGTCTAACCCACATACAGTGGGTTCGGAAAGTATTCAGACCCCTTTAAATGTTTCACTCTTTGTTTCATTGCAGGCATATGGTAAATGCAAAAAAGTTCATTTCTTTTTCTCATTAATGTACACTCTGCACCCCATCTTTACTAAAAAAAAAACAGAAATGTAGAAATTTTTGCAAATTTATTAAAAAAGAAAACTGAAATATCACATGGTCATAAGTATTCAGACCCTTTGCTCAGTATTGAGTAGAAGCACCCTTTTGAGCTTGTTCTGTCTTCGACATCTAATTGTTTTTCTGAAGTTGTTTGATTTGCACTGTTTATATAGGAGTTTAACAATCTGCTTGCTTTGGCTGCCTCTAGTGACCAGTGTCATATTCGCAGTTGTTTTCTTTACTGTCAGCAAAATCTTTTCCCTCCTTTTGCAATGCATCATGGTAGCTTAGCAATGCATGATGGTAGCCTTGCAAAGCATTCTGGTAGCTTTCCCTCCATTTTCCTTCAGCCTGCATCCAGGAAACAGCTCATCTTTTCCTCTCCCCTTGTGATAGCATCGCCGGTATGTACTCATGTTTTCTGTAGCTAATTTCTGTCCCATATTATCCTGTTTAATCAGTCCTGCTCCTGGTTAGCTGTTAATGTGCAATGTTTATTCACAGTGTACTATGTATATGTATTTCTACTATGCCCCTGTACTGATTGTATGTATATTATGTTTGTATTATAGTTTCACTGCGCATCAATATATCAAGTTCAATAAAAGCACAGATTCAGTCACAATCTCCTTATTGGACCCCTGTATAGAGGTTTAGCTGTATGTATAACTGCAATGATGTCTGCCTCATTCAGTGAGGACAGAACAGTGAAATGGCGGCCATCCAGCTAGTGGGAAATCAGTGAAAAGACAGCCATCCAGCTTGCAGGAATTAGTGAAACTGCTGCCATCTACCTAGTGAGATTCAAGTCAATGGCTACACAGAGACTTAATACAGCTACAGCAGTCTCTGCACAGCCAAGCATTCCCCCAAGATACCATGTCCCACAAATCACATAGGAAAAAATCTGTTACTTCCGTCTCCTCAAAGACTACATCCATCAGCAGCGCGGTCGCCATTGCCCGTGCAAATGCTGTAGCCGCCAAATTCCGAGCAAGCTTTGCTGAAGAAGAGATGCAACTTAAATTAGAAAAGGCACGCATAGATGACTAGAGAGCCGATCAAGAGAGAAGGTCATAATTAGAGAAGGCACGCAAAGATGGCGAGAGAGCCGATCAAGAGAGAAAGTCACAGTTAGATAAGGCACGTGTGGAAGCCGTCTTAGAGAGCCTAGCAGCAAAAAGAGAAGCTGCCGCCAGCCCTCTCCGAAGCAGAATCTCTAAAAGACGCGCAAAACCCTGAGCTGCATAGCCGAAGCGGTACATCAAGTCTGGCGTTTCCACTGCAAGACTCACCACAACGCACATCTCAGTATGTTAATGGACTTCCTGATCCAAACTATAACCCTGAACCGGCGTCGGAACAAGAACATGACGTCTCCAGTGAAGCAAGCGAGAGTCATCATGAGGCTCAGCTCCAGGACAGATACAAACACGAAAACGTGGAGCAAAATAACTCTGCTAATGACTACCTTGCCCCTCACCAGGTAACCAATGTGAATCACCTTGCTGACACATCGCACGTCAGACCAAAGCAATATGACACCGGCTGGCGCCACCCAGAGGATACTAACAGGTACGAACGCACCTCACATCACTATCAGGGTGACCCATCACCAGTATACTCTGCTGACAACCGGTTCACAACAGAATTTGCTAAGCTCTTCACACGACGTGATCTGGTTGCCAAGGGACTCATGAAATTCACTAACCAAGCTTAAGGTTACAGAGCTTGGAAAGCTTCCTTCCAAAATGTCACTAGAGACTTGGGGCTACAAAACAGAGAAGAGATAGACCTTTTAGTCAAATACCTGGGGAGGAGTCAGTCAAACACGCAGTAAGGATGAGAGACATTAATATAAACCGCCCTGAGACTGGCCTCAAAGAGATCTGGAAGAGGCTGGATGAGTGTTACGGCTCAGCAGAGGTAATAGAAAGAGCCTTGTTCAAAAGAATTGATGACTTTCCTAAAATATCTAACAATGGTCTCCAGAAACTTAGAAAACTAAGTGACCTGCTAAAGGAAGTACAAGTTGCCAAATGTGAGGATATTCTACAAGGACTTGCATACCTTGACACAGCCAGAGGTGTTAACCCTATAGTCCAAAAGTTGCCCTACAATCTACAGGAGAGGTGGCTCACACATGGCTCCACTTACAAATACAAGCACAGTGTTCCATTCCCTCCCTTCTCCATTTTTGTAGATTTTATACACCAACAAGCAAGAATTAGATCGCAGCTTTGACTTTGCATTGTCATATGCCACACAGTCCCCAGCTGCAAACATCTGTGGCAGTGCACAAGACTTATGTTTCTCCAGGTTCCAATTACAGGTCTGCTGGCTGCTCCCAATCAGAGACAAAGGTGCAGGACCCCGACAAGCAGTTCCCGCTCCATCAGAAGCCTCATCCTCTCCTGAAATGCAGAGCCTTCAGAGGAAAATCTATACCAGATCGCAGAAGCTTCCTGAAAGAGAACGGTATCTGCTACAAGTGCTGCTCATCCTCAACTCATCTCGCCAAGGATTGCAAGGTCAGTGTAAAATGCACAGAATGTGGCACCACAGACCATAACACTGCCCTACATCCTGGCCCAGCTCTGTGGAGTACCCAAAACACTCCAGCTGACAGTGAGCATGGTGGGGAAGAAAGGAACACTGATGCAGCTACGCCAGAGATCACTTCACAATGTACTGAAGTTTGCAAAGGGACAATAGACAGTAAGTCCTGTTCAAAGATATGCCTCTTCAGAGTGTATCCAAAAGGACATAGAGACAAAGCTGTAAAGCCCCCATCACACACAGCGATCTCGCTAGTGAGATCGCTGCTGAGTCACTAGTTTTGTGACGCAACAGCGATCTCCCCAGCGATATCGCTGTGTGTGACATTCAGCGACGATCAGCCCCCCTGCTGGGTATCGCTTATCGTCGCTGAATGTCCTGGACATTTTTTTGATCGTTGGTCTCCTGCTGGCCAGCACGCATCGCTGCGTGTGGCAGGCAAGAGACCAGCGATCAGCTGGTAACCAAGGTACACATCGGGTTTCAAGGTGCCGCGCAGCGCCTGGTAACCCGATGTGTACCTTGGTTACCAGCTTCCTGCACCAGCGGGCTGGTATCCAACGTACACTGCGGGTAACTAAGCGACGTTACCCGCAGTGTTGCTGTCCTGATCGCTGCCTGAGCTGCCAGTTTGGCAGCTCACCAGCGATCATGTAGCGACACACCAGCGATCCTGACAAGTGCATATCGTTGTCGGGATCGCTGGTGTGTCGCTATGTGTGACGGGGCTCTAAGACTGTATGCTATCTTGGATGATCAAAGTAATCAATCCTTGGCTAGATCAACATTCTTTGACCTATTCAACATCAAAGGTTCAAGCACCCCCTACTCATTAAAGACATGTGCAGGTACTGTGACAACAGCAGGTAGGAAAGCTACTGACTACCAAATTGAGTCCTTAGACGAACAATTCTGCCTACAACTACCTACAATTATCCAGTGTAATCAGATTGCAGACAACAGATCTGAAATACCTACGCCAGATGTGGCAATCCATCACACTCACTTGAAACGCATAGCACACATTATACCAGAACTCGACCATCAGGCCCAGATAATACTGCTGCTGGGAAGAGATATCCTGCAGGTTCATAAAGTGAGACATCATATCAATGGACTCCACAATGCTCCCTATGCCCAAAGGCTAGACCTTGGATGGGTCATAATAGGAAACGTATGCTTGGGACGCGTGCACGCCCCATCTTCTGTGACAAGCATGCTGACAAATACATTGGAGAAAGGACGCCCATCTCTGTTTCAACCATGTAACAACGATTTCCATGTCAGAAAGCTACCACACAGCATCCAACTACCCAATCATTTAATAGACTTTACTCATGACAGCAGAATAGTGTCAGGAAGCTATGAGGATCAGTTAGGGTGCACAGTCTTCTAGAGAACTAAGCAAGACAACCAAGTGACAATGTCAGTAGAGGACAAGTTGTTCTTAGAGGTAATAGACAAGTTAAAGATGAGACCAACAGCTGGGTCGCACCTCTTCCCTTCAGAACCCACAGACCACGTCTACCGAACAACAGAAATCAGGCATTAAAACGTTTTTCCTCTCTCAAACATAATCTGCAAAGGAAGCCAGAGATGAAAGATCACTTTTTCTCCTTCATGTCAAAGATTTTTGAGAATTATCATGCAGAGCTAGCTCCCACTCTCAAAGACTCTGAAGAATGCTGGTTCCTACCCATGTTTGGAGTATACAACCCTAAGAAACCAGGCCAAATTAGAGTGGTGTTTGACTCCAGTGCTAAGTTTGATGATATCTCTCTGAATGATGTTCTACTGACAGGACCAGACCTCAATTACAAACTGCTGGGAGTACTTATGCGTTTTCGTAATTATTCCATTGCCGTCATCGCTGACATCCAGCAAATGTTCCATTGTTTCCTTATGAGAGAGAGTGACAGGAACTTCCTAAGATTCTTCTGGTATAGAGACAATGATCCTGCTAAAGGAGTCATAGAATATCGCATGAGAGTGCACATCTTTGGCAACAGTCCTTCACCTGCAGTCGGCATTTATGGACTCAAAAGGTCGACCCAAGAAGGAGAAACAGAATATGGATCAGATGTCAGACAATTCATAGAAAAAGACTTTTATGTTGACGACTGTCTGAAAGCCATGCATTCAAATGAGACTGCCATCAGTCTTCTCAGGAGAGCCCAAGAGATGCTTGCTTGCTCGAACCACAGGCTTCACAAAATAGCCTCAAACAGCCAAGAACTCATGGAAGCGTTCCCTTCACAAGACTTATGTAACAGTCTCAGAGACTTGGACTTGGGGTCAGAACCCACACCAATGCAACGCAGCTTCGGGCTTCTCTGGAATCTACAGTCAGACACTTTCACCTTCCAGGTCAGCCAGGAAGAAAAGTCTTTCACATGTACAGGTGTCCTGTCCACCATCAACAGTCTGTACGATCCTTTGGGTTTCGCAGTTCCTGTTACTATACAAGGCAAAGCCTTACTAAGAGACTTAACCAAGGAAACATCCGACTAGGATACACCTCTGCTACCTGATAAGAGAATCCAGTGGTAAGGATGGAAGAACTCTTTAGCAGCCCTCTCCAACCTGAACGCGCCAAGACCATACACCCCTGTGCCGTCTACAGAAATACAAAGCCAAAAACTGTACGTATTTGCAGATGCTTCTGTCAAAGCAATTGCCACTGTCGCATATCTCAAAATTGTAGACTCCAAATGTCAGAGCCACATTGGATTCTTTATGAGGAAGGCCAAACTTGCTCCACAGCCAGAGTACACTATACCCAGGTTAGAGCTTTGTGCGGCAGTCTTAGCCATTGAATTAGCAGAGTTCATTGCATCCGAGATGGATATCGACTTGACACAGGCCAGGTTCTACTCAGACAGCAAAGTAGTCCTTGGATATATCCACAATGAAACTAGGCAATTCTATGTTTATGTCAACAACAGAGTGCTGCGAATTAGGAGATCAGTTCTTCCAAAACAGTGGCATTACTTACTCACGGACCAAAATCCTGCAGATCACGCAACTAGGGCAGTTGACGCAAGTCGACTAGGAAGCACAACATGGCTCTCAGGACCAAAATTACTGTACACTGAGGAACGTTTCCCAGACACCTTTGAACTAGTAGGAGAGGACTTAGATGCTGAAATTCGCCCTCAAGTGTCTACACTTCAAACAATGACCTCTGCTATCCAGCTTGGATCTCACAGATTCGTCAAATTTTCAAGTTGGAAGTCACTTATTCGAGCTATTACCTGCCTGACTCATATAGCTCACTCATTCAGGACCACCAGATCTTGTGACACAGAAAAATGTAAAGGATGGCCAAAGGGAATTAACCTAAAGGGTATGCCACACTAAACGAGATCACTAACGAGATTGTTAAAATACGTCACTATTTAGCGATCTCGTTAGTGACGTAGTTGTGTGTGGCATGTAGCAACGACGTGGCCCCTGCTGTTATCTCGTTGATCATTCACTAGAGTTCTGGACCGTATTTTGATCATTGGCGTCCCGCTGGTGAGCCTGAATCGCTGTGTTTGGCACCTTTTGTGAACGATGTGCGACCTCGTTGACGACGCATTAGTCAGCGGCGCAGGCGGGACTTTGTTTTATTTCGTTAACGCCCTTCAGCTCCGATTGGTGACCACAACATCACCTCAGCTATAATAACTGCGCCCCCATCCATTGTTTCCAGAGCACTTTGTGGATGACTACAACGGTGCTTTGTGCGTTGTTGCGAGGATAGTATCGTGTGTCGGAGTTTTGCGATCCTGTTTGTGGCGCAGTGGTGGGTTTTACAATCCTGTCTGAGTCGCTAGAGCACCATCTTCCCCATTATGACGCGGTCATCCAATCACAAAGCGGGAGAGCTGTGATAAATATCTATGAGATAAATAGTGACCACCAATCTGTGATGAGGGGCGTGCAAAGGTTGCGCTCAGTCACGCCTATCGAGGTCGTGATCTTTCACAGTACATGCAGTGTGGTACGTCCCAACGACCGCCAAAGTCGTTGAAGAGATCGCTAACCGCTGATGCGTCGTTAATGAGATCGTCCAGTTTGGGCCGCTACTAGCGACCTTAAAACGATCACACCAACGATAGCGTCGTTATCGTGGTCGTTAGCGGGATCGTTTAGTGTGGCAGTACCTTAAGACATTCTCCAGACCAGTATCCGAACTGGTCTTATTGTTGCCTTCGGAGGAAAAGAATAGTGACATCAGTTGATGCCAGACGGGGAGTGTTCTGTCTCTGACATCTAATTGTTTTTCTGAAGTTGTTTGATTTGCACTGTTTATATAGGAGTTTAACAATCTGCTTGTTTTGGCTCCCTCTAGTGACCAGTGTCATATTCGCAGTTGTTTTCTTTTACTGTCAGCAAAATCTTTTCCCTCCTTTTGCAATGCATCATGGTAGCTTAGCAATGCATGATGGTAGCCTTGCAAAGAATTCTGGTAGCTTTCCCTCCATCTTCCTCCATTTTCTTTCAGCCTACATCCAGGAAGCAGCTCATCTTTTCCTCTCCCCTTGTGATAGCATCGCCGGTATGTACTCATGTTTTCTGTAGCTAATTCCTGTCCCATATTAGCCTGTTTAATCAGTACTGCTCCTGGTTAGCTGTTAGTGTGCAATGTTTATTCACAGTGTACTATGTATATGTATTTCTCCTATGCCCCTGAACTGATTGTATGTATATTATGTTTGTATTATAGTTTCACCGTGCATCAATATATCAAGTTCGAAAAAAAGCACAGATTCAATCACAATTTCCTTATTGGACCCCTGTATAGAGGTTTAGCTGTTTGTATAACTGCAATGACGTCTGCCTCATTCATTGAGGACAGAACAGAGCTAGTACAGCCATGAGTCTTCTTGGGAATGATAAAACAAATTTTTCACCTGGATTTGGGGATCCTCTGCCATTCTTCCTTGCAGATCCTCTCCAGTTCCGTCAGGTTGGATGGTGAATGTTGATGAACAGCTATTTTCTGGTCTATCCAGAGATGCTCAATTTGGTTTACATCAGAGCTTTGGCTGGACCAGTCAAAAATGGTCATAAAGTTGTTCTGAAGCCACTCCTTTGTTATTTTAGCTGTGTGCTTGGGGTCCTTGTCTTGTTGGAAAGTGAACCTTCAGCCAGGTCTGAGGTCCAGAGCACTCTGGAAGAGGTTTTCATCCAAGATATATCTGTACTTGGCCACATTCATGTTTACTTCAATTGCAATCAGTCATCCTGTCCCTGCAGCTGAAAAACACCCCCACAGCATGATGCTGCCACCACGTTTCACTTTTGGGATTGTATTGGGCAGGTGATGAGCAGTGCCTGGTTTTCTCCACACTTACCGCTTAGAATTATCACCAAAAAGTTCTTTCTTGGTCTCATCAGACCATAGAATATTAATTCTTTATGTGTTTTTTAGCAAACTCTATGCCGGCTTTCATCAATCTTGCAGTGAGGAGAGGCTTAAGTCAGGCCACTCTGCCATAAAGGCCCAACTGGTGGAGGGCTGCAGTGATAGTTGACTTTGTGTAACTTTCTCCCATCTCCCTACTGCATCTGGGGAGCTCAGCCACAGTGATCTTGGGGTTTGTGTTTACCTCTCTCACCAAGGCTCTTCTCCCACGATTGCTCAGTTTAGCTGGATGGCCAGGTCTAGGAAGACTTCTGGTGGTCCCAAACTTCTTCCATTTAAGGATTATGGAGGCCACTGTGTTCTTAGGAACCTTGGGTACTGCAGAAATTCTTTTGTAACCTTGGCCAGATGTGTGCCTTGCCACAATTCTGTCTGAGCTCCTTGGCCAGTTCCTTTGACCTCATGATTCTCATTTGGTCTGACATGCACTGTGAGCTGTGAGGTCTTAAGGGCCCGTCTCACATAGCGATCTCGCTACCGAGATCGCTGCTGAGTCACTAGTTTTGTGACGCAGCAGCGATCTCACCAGCGATATCGCTGTGAGTGACATTCAGCGACGATCAGCGCCCCTGCTGGGTATCGCTGATCGTCGCTGAAATGTCAGGACATTTTTTTGATCGCTGGTCTCCCGCTGACAGGCACGCATCGCTGCGTGTGACAGGCGGGAGACCAGCGATCCGCTGGTAACCAAGGTACACAGCGGGTTTCCAGGCGCGGGGCTGTGCCTAGAAACCCGCTGTGTACCTTGGATACCAGCGCCCTGATGCAGGGGAGCTGGTATCCAAGGTACACAGCGGGTTTCCAGGCACCGCGCAGCGCTTGGAAACCCGACGTGTACCTTGGTTACCAGCGCCCTGCATCAGGGCGCTGGTATCCAACGTACACTGCGGGTAACTAAGCGATGTTACCCGCAGTGTCGCTGTCCCAGATCGCTGCCTGAGCTGCCTGTTTGACAGCTCAGCAGCGATCATGTAGCGATACACCAGCGATCCTGACAAGTGCATATCCTTGTCGGGATCGCTGGTGTATCGCTATGTGAGACCCAGCCTTTATATAGACAGGTGTGTGCCTTTACCAATCAAGTCTTATCAGCTATTAATTAAACACAGCTGGACTCCAATGAAGGAGTAGAACCATCTCAAGGAGGATCACAAGGAAATGGACAGCATGTGACGTAAATATTAGTGTTTGAGCAAAGGGTTTGAACACTTATGACCATGTGATATTTCAGTTCTTCTTTTTTAATAAATTTGCAAAAATTTCTACATTTCTGGTTTTTATCAATCAAGATGGGGTGCAGAGTATACATTAATGAGAAAAAAAATGAACTTTTTTGCATTTACCAAATGGCTGCAATGAAACAAAAAGTGAAAAATTTAAGGGGGTCTGAATACTTTCTGAACCCACTGTATACCTGGTGGCAAAGACAGATGATTGCATAGATAACGTTCCTGGTCTTACGTTTGATGTAGGATCTTATATAATGGTGTCTAGTGTCCAAAGCTTAATTGAAGATGTTATGTGTAGCTCGTTGTGTGGGCAAACATTACATTCCCCACAGGGAATGAGCCATGGAGATTAATGACACAATTTAATTTGAAATTGGGCCTCTAATAGTGGCTATGTACAAGAGTGTCCCTTAGATTCAGGGCTCTCCGGGCCGTCAATAGAGGAGTCGTGCCGACAATAGTGTTGGTCTATAGATCCGTAGTAAGGATATTCCAATGTTTATTAAGGACATCATTAATCTGTACCCAAATGGGTGTTGTAGCTCATGATGAAATGTACCTGTGTGTCCGGGGGCTTGAACCGTGATGTGAAAAGTCAGTCACAACGTTCATGCACTTGCATGTTTTTCTCCTAAGGCGGTAGCTTTGCATTCATGCTACAATCCCTTTATTAAGGGACAGGATGTAACATTCGTGCCCAGACTGGATGGTGCGAGCGAGGATTGTGGCCCCACTATGCCACAAAGCACACTAACCCTGGAGGGGCCTGACTAAGCAGCTACTGTTCACTGGAGCCTCTAGTCGTGAGGTCAGGCTTGTGCGGCAGGTAGCTGCAGATCCCACAGGGGGACAGGACACTAACGACAGGTGCAGGCAAGTACTGTAGATAGCAAGTAGTGGCGGGCACAGATGATGTATGGGCAGGCAGACGGGCACGGCTGGAACTCTGGCAGGCAGGTGGGCACCGCTGGTGTGTAGCCCAGCTGTGACTGGAGCCACATGTTACCCTGGAGGATGCACGAAAGGTAAATCCTTGATAACCTATAAGCACACAACACTTCACATTTTCCCTGGTTCCACCAGAGGGAACCCTTGAGATGACAGTAGTGAGATGAAGGCAGTCTAGCTGAGAGTTAGCTAGTCGTTGGTTTTACCTCAGAGTGTCAGATCTTGTCAGAGCGTGTTGCAGAGCAGACGAGCTAGTTACCTCAGACGAGTAGAGAGGGAAAGACTAGCCAAAGAAAGACTTATCTGAAAGCCTGAGGACTTCAGGAACTACTCAGCTTACATTGTGGAGTCCAGTGTTAGTGGAAAGGATTACCACTTAGTCAGGTCAAAGTTGAGTCCACTGAGAGTGCTTCAGTGAGCGTTTCAGTAAGTAAGCGTGCCGACGCTTGGAGAGCGGTGAAGAAAAGAAAGCTGCCATCTGCTGCTAGTTTGTGCTTATGATAGTGGTGAGAGTAGGACGAAAGGCAGGTGGAAGAAAGGAAAAGAGAGTGACCGAGGTCAACCAGCATTGATAGCTTACCTCCACTCTGCACCACCGGACACCGGGTCCGCACTTACCAGCATCTGCACGACTGGTAGGATACACCGGAGACCCTGGACTTCAAGTCGCAGGGGCCCAGCAGTGCTGATACGTAACCGAGGTTAGGAAGACGGGGGTCTGGCAGGTACCGCCACAAAAACACTGTTCTGTCCACAAGAAGACCTCACCACAAGGTCAGCTGGGCGTAGCTGAAAACACAGAGTTAAGCTTTGTTTTATGCAAGTCAGAAACTCACACACATTAAAGGCGTAAGGAGGCCCTACACCTACTCAGTGGATTACTGGACGTGCATCCTCCACCCTGACGGCTTCCCGGGACGTGCCTGCAAATATCACCAGTAAAGGTACAGAAAGAGACTTGCTTGTGTGTGTCTGCATTATTGCTCCTGCACCCCTACACCGCCATATACTCTGAGGAATCAGTCTCGCCTGTGGGAGACTTAACACCTTGCTGCCTCAAACCCTCAGAGGACCTACCCTGCAGCTCTGGTCACCCTGACCAGGAACCACAGGTGGCGTCATGAACATTCTATCATCCCCTGTAAATATAGCCCTTTAGTGAGCGCCCAGGGCAACGGACTGAGCTGCGCTACCCGTAACATCCCCCAGTGAAGTGAACGGGCTCAGTGCCGAGTACCCCAAAGCCCTGGTACGTGCGACTCATCTTTTGGCGTCACGAACAGGATACGAAGCTCGCTATACGTGAGTCCTGTGTGCCTGAAGTGGACTGTTTTTGTGCTAGAGACTGTGTTGCTGTTTTTGAGATTTTTGGCGCCAATTGTCCGCCATTGCCCACCAAATTGCAGCGCTACAGCGCAAAGAGAAGGGGCGTACCTGCAGAAAGCGCGCGGAGTCCTGACGCGCTGGCAGGTCCTGTGGAGAACTTCAGTGATCGCTCTGACGTCAGAGCGCCGGCGATGCAGGTCCTTCCACATCGCTGTGCCTGGCAGAGCTGCAGCCTTCAGGAGAAGGTAGGCCACGCTTAACTAGGGGGGCACAGATATGTCGCAGCCACAAGCTGACAGCGCGGCCCAGGGCGACCTCTCAGGTGACTTACCCGCCGGCGCTGCTGCGCGGGGTGGAAACGTTGGCCCCTCACCTGGTCCTGTGGCCCCAATAGTACCGCTAACGCTGCCATACATGCCTGAAGCGAAGGGGCTCCCTCAGTACAGCGGTAAGCCAGATACCATGTCAGGGTTTAAACGCAAAATATGCAGCATAATGGACATGTACCCTATGACAGAGAAACAAAGAGCTGCAGTGGTAGTAGGACAATTGACTGGTGCTGCAGAGAGGGACGTAGAGACTTGGTGTCACGGGTGTGTCGCCACGAAGATCGTCGCGATTACACAATCTGACTTCGCGCAGCTGAGTTTTTGGTGCTTGGTGTTTTTCGGCAGTGAGGGAGTTAATTCTTTCTCTCTCTGTGCTAGACAAGGCCAGCCACACCCAGCTGCAATTAATGGGATTCCTTCAAATACCTGCCAGTCTGCTAGGAATGTGTCGGTGAAAGCATTCATGCAGACCAGCAGAGCGGATCGTGGTATTGAGAAGTCTGAAGTGAAGAGTACCTGGTGTGGTCTTTTTTCCTCTCCTCGCTTTATCATTTATCTCCGTACCCGTTGGTGTTCCCTCTGTTTTTTGTGGTGTGAGTTTTGTATGCAAGGTGGATTTTAGTTTACCCCTTGTACTGTCTCGTTCGTCTATTACTGTGTCTAGGCATATACCTTTCAGTCCCCTGTGTTGTGATCAGGGTCCTTCTCAGGACTAGATCACTGAGGTTCAGGGATCCTCAGGAGGTAGGGATTACGCTGGCGGCCTGGACCTCTGTACCATCAACAGTACCTCCAGGTAGAGGGATTAGTCAGGACCCCAGCTTAGGGTCAGCATAGACCCCGGACCTCCTGTATGCAGTAACAGCGTGACATTTTCACCGACCTCTAAAGATTTTCTCCAGCCACCATGGATCCAGTAGCCAGTCTAGCTCGGCAGTTGCAGAGTTTGTCCATGGAGCTGGTGGACGTTAAGTCCAAGGTTTTGTACCCCCGGAGCAAGCCGGACCAGAACCTAAAGTAGCTCTCCCTGACAGGTTCACTGGGGGGCGGGACAAGTTTTTTGCTTTCCGGGAGGCATGTAAATTGTACTTTCGGCTGCGACCTCGGTCATCTGGGAGTGAAGAACAAAGGGTGGGGATTGTCATCTCGCTCCTACAAGGAGACCCTCAATCCTGGGCGTTCTCTCTCCCCCTGGGCTCCCAGCTCTCCAGTCAGTGGATAGGTTTTTTGCAGCTCTGGGTCTTGTATATGATGACCCGGATCGGGTCTCCCTTGCTGAATCTAAGTTACGTAGGATCCAGCAGGGAGATCGTCCGGCGGAGGAATTCTGTTCGGAGTTCCGTAGGTGGGTCACAGACATGACTAAAAAAGGGACGGATTTTTCAAGGTGGTCTGACAAGGCTTGTCAAGCGTTTTCCTCCTTGAAAAAATGTTTTGCTTCGGCACCCATACTTATTCAACCTGATGCGTCACAGCCGTTCATTGTAGAGGTGGACGCTTCCGAGGTAGGGGTGGGAGCAGTATTGTCACAAGGTTCGTCCCCTGGTAAATGGCATCCGTGCGCCTTCTTCTCTAAAAATTGTCGTCCGCTGAGAGGAATTATGATGTCGGCAATAATAAACTCTTGGCCATTAAGTTAGCTTTTGAGGAGTGGCGTCATTTTTTGGAGGGGGCAGTCCACCGGTCACCGTCATTACCGATCACAAGAACCTGCTATATTTAGAGTCTGCTAAACGTCTGAATCCCAGACAAGCTAGGTGGTCGTTGTTTTTTACCAGGTTTAATTTTGTCGTCACATATCGTCCTGGGTCAAAAAATGTTAAGGCGGATGCCTTATCTCGCAGTTTCCCTGGGGCCGGGAAGACAGATGACCCGGTTCCGATCCTTGAGGAGGGGGTGGTGGTGTCGGCAGTATGCTCTGAGCTTGAGGAGGAGGTATTGGAGGCTCAGGGGGACGCCCCTGTATGATCTCCAGGGAGACTGTTTGTTCCAAATCAGTTGCGACAAAAGGTGATCGAGGCACACCATAATTCAGCTTTGGCAGGACACCCAGGGAGTAAAGCAACTGAGGATCTCCTCTCGCGCCGGTTTTGGTGGCCTAACTTACATAGGGAGGTGGTAACTTTTGTCGCGTCCTGCGAGGTTTGTGCGCGCTCTAAGACCCCACATACCCGTCCGTCTGGGACCCTCTTACCTTTGAAGATCCCGGAGCGTCCGTGGACTCATCTGTCTATGGACTTCATTACGGACCTCCCGCCGTCTTCGGGTAAAACAGTCATACTCGTTGTAGTGGACAGGTTCAGCAAGATGGCACATTTTATCGCTCTTCCTGCTCTTCCTAATGCTATGACTCTTGCGCAGGTGTTCATTGGGGAGATTGTGAGGCTTCATGGGGTACCTCCGATGTGGTGTCTGATCGGGGGTCTCAGTTTGTGTCCAAATTCTGGAAGGCATTTTGTACACGGCGGGGGATGCAGTTGTCATTTTCATCGGCTTTTCATCCGCAGACCAATGGTCAGACAGAGCGTCTGAACCAGAGCTTGGAGACATATCTCCGGTGTTTTGTGTCAGAGAACCAGGAGGACTGGGCTTCTTTCTTGCCTCTGGCGGAATTCGCTCTTAACAATAGGCGGAACGAGTCCACTGGTAAGTCCCCGTTTTTTGGGGCATATGGTTTTCACCCCCAGTTTTGTACTTTCAATAGGGGGGGCTCTTCTGGGGCTCCTGAGGAGGAACGATTTTCGTCGTCACTTGCTTCAGTGTGGAGAGGAGTGCTGAATAATCTGAGTACTATGGGGAACCGATACAAACGTATGGCTGATAGGAGGAGAGTGTCTGGTCCGGACCTAAGTGTGAACGATCTGGTATGGTTGTCTACCAAGAATATAAAACTTAAGGTTCCCTCCTGGAAACTGGGTCCCAGGTTCATCGGGCCATACAAGATCAGTTCTATAATTAATCCGGTGGCATTCCGTCTTGACCTCCCTCCTACATTTAAAATTCACAATGTGTTCCACAGATCGTTGCTTAAGAGGTATGTGGCGCCGGTGATACCGTCACCTTTACCTCCTCCTCCTGTGGTGGTCAATGGTAACTTGGAGTTTCAGGTGTCGAAAATCATCGATTCACGTCTGAATCGCCGGTCCCTTCAGTACCTGGTTCATTGGAAGGGGTATGGTCCTGAGGAGAGGACGTGGGTTCCTGCGTCGGCTATTAACGCAGACCGATTAATTCGGGCCTTCCACACAACTCACCCAGATAAACCTGGCCCTGAGGGTCCGGAGGCCCCTCGTAGAAGGGGGGGTACTGTCACGGGTGTGTCGCCACGAAGATCGTCGCGATTACACAATCTGACTTCACGCAGCTGAGTTTTTGGTGCTTGGTGTTTTTCGGCAGTGAGGGAGTTAATTCTTTCTCTCTCTGTGCTAGACAAGGCCAGCCACACCCAGCTGCAATTAATAGGATTCCTTCAAATACCTGCCAGTCTGCTAGGAATGTGTCGGTGAAAGCATTCATGCAGACCAGCAGAGCGGATCATGGTATTGAGAAGTCTGAAGTGAAGAGTACCTGGTGTGGTCTTTTTTCCTCTCCTCGCTTTATCATTTATCTCTGTATCCGTTGGTGTTCCCTCTGTTTTTTGTGGTGTGAGTTTTGTATGCAAGGTGGATTTTAGTTTACCCCTTGTACTGTCTCGTTCGTCTATTACTGTGTCTAGGCATATACCTTTCAGTCCCCTGTGTTGTGATCAGGGTCCTTCTCAGGACTAGATCACTGAGGTTCAGGGATCCTCAGGAGGTAGGGATTACGCTGGCGGCCTGGACCTCTGTACCATCAACAGTACCTCCAGGTAGAGGGATTAGTCAGGACCCCAGCTTAGGGTCAGCATAGACCCCGGACCTCCTGTATGCAGTAACAGCGTGACATTTTCACCGACCTCTAAAGATTTTCTCCAGCCACCATGGATCCAGTAGCCAGTCTAGCTCGGCAGTTGCAGAGTTTGTCCATGGAGCTGGTGGACGTTAAGTCCAAGGTTTTGTACCCCCGGAGCAAGCCGGACCAGAACCTAAAGTAGCTCTCCCTGACAGGTTCACTGGGGGGCGGGACAAGTTTTTTGCTTTCCGGGAGGCATGTAAATTGTACTTTCGGCTGCGACCTCGGTCATCTGGGAGTGAAGAACAAAGGGGTGGGGATTGTCATCTCGCTCCTACAAGGAGACCCTCAATCCTGGGCGTTCTCTCTCCCCCTGGGCTCCCCAGCTCTCCAGTCAGTGGATAGGTTTTTTGCAGCTCTGGGTCTTGTATATGATGACCCGGATCGGGTCTCCCTTGCTGAATCTAAGTTACGTAGGATCCAGCAGGGAGATCGTCCGGCGGAGGAATTCTGTTCGGAGTTCCGTAGGTGGGTCACAGACATGACTAAAAAAGGGACGGATTTTTCAAGGTGGTCTGACAAGGCTTGTCAAGCGTTTTCCTCCTTGAAAAAATGTTTTGCTTCGGCACCCATACTTATTCAACCTGATGCGTCACAGCCGTTCATTGTAGAGGTGGACGCTTCCGAGGTAGGGGTGGGAGCAGTATTGTCACAAGGTTCGTCCCCTGGTAAATGGCATCCGTGCGCCTTCTACTCTAAAAATTGTCGTCCGCTGAGAGGAATTATGATGTCGGCAATAATAAACTCTTGGCCATTAAGTTAGCTTTTGAGGAGTGGCGTCATTTTTTGGAGGGGGCAGTCCACCCGGTCACCGTCATTACCGATCACAAGAACCTGCTATATTTAGAGTCTGCTAAACGTCTGAATCCCAGACAAGCTAGGTGGTCGTTGTTTTTTACCAGGTTTAATTTTGTCGTCACATATCGTCCTGGGTCAAAAAATGTTAAGGCGGATGCCTTATCTCGCAGTTTCCCTGGGGCCGGGAAGACAGATGACCCGGTTCCGATCCTTGAGGAGGGGGTGGTGGTGTCGGCAGTATGCTCTGAGCTTGAGGAGGAGGTATTGGAGGCTCAGGGGGACGCCCCTGTATGATCTCCAGGGAGACTGTTTGTTCCAAATCAGTTGCGACAAAAGGTGATCGAGGCACACCATAATTCAGCTTTGGCAGGACACCCAGGGAGTAAAGCAACTGAGGATCTCCTCTCGCGCCGGTTTTGGTGGCCTAACTTACATAGGGAGGTGGTAACTTTTGTCGCGTCCTGCGAGGTTTGTGCGCGCTCTAAGACCCCACATACCCGTCCGTCTGGGACCCTCTTACCTTTGAAGATCCCGGAGCGTCCGTGGACTCATCTGTCTATGGACTTCATTACGGACCTCCCGCCGTCTTCGGGTAAAACAGTCATACTCGTTGTAGTGGACAGGTTCAGCAAGATGGCACATTTTATCGCTCTTCCTGCTCTTCCTAATGCTATGACTCTTGCGCAGGTGTTCATTGGGGAGATTGTGAGGCTTCATGGGGTACCCTCCGATGTGGTGTCTGATCGGGGGTCTCAGTTTGTGTCCAAATTCTGGAAGGCATTTTGTACACGGCGGGGGATGCAGTTGTCATTTTCATCGGCTTTTCATCCGCAGACCAATGGTCAGACAGAGCGTCTGAACCAGAGCTTGGAGACATATCTCCGGTGTTTTGTGTCAGAGAACCAGGAGGACTGGGCTTCTTTCTTGCCTCTGGCGGAATTCGCTCTTAACAATAGGCGGAACGAGTCCACTGGTAAGTCCCCGTTTTTTGGGGCATATGGTTTTCACCCCCAGTTTTGTACTTTCAATAGGGGGGGCTCTTCTGGGGCTCCTGAGGAGGAACGATTTTCGTCGTCACTTGCTTCAGTGTGGAGAGGAGTGCTGAATAATCTGAGTACTATGGGGAACCGATACAAACGTATGGCTGATAGGAGGAGAGTGTCTGGTCCGGACCTAAGTGTGAACGATCTGGTATGGTTGTCTACCAAGAATATAAAACTTAAGGTTCCCTCCTGGAAACTGGGTCCCAGGTTCATCGGGCCATACAAGATCAGTTCTATAATTAATCCGGTGGCATTCCGTCTTGACCTCCCTCCTACATTTAAAATTCACAATGTGTTCCACAGATCGTTGCTTAAGAGGTATGTGGCGCCGGTGATACCGTCACCTTTACCTCCTCCTCCTGTGGTGGTCAATGGTAACTTGGAGTTTCAGGTGTCGAAAATCATCGATTCACGTCTGAATCGCCGGTCCCTTCAGTACCTGGTTCATTGGAAGGGGTATGGTCCTGAGGAGAGGACGTGGGTTCCTGCGTCGGCTATTAACGCAGACCGATTAATTCGGGCCTTCCACACAACTCACCCAGATAAACCTGGCCCTGAGGGTCCGGAGGCCCCTCGTAGAAGGGGGGGTACTGTCACGGGTGTGTCGCCACGAAGATCGTCGCGATTACACAATCTGACTTCGCGCAGCTGAGTTTTTGGTGCTTGGTGTTTTTCGGCAGTGAGGGAGTTAATTCTTTCTCTCTCTGTGCTAGACAAGGCCAGCCACACCCAGATGCAATTAATAGGATTCCTTCAAATACCTGCCAGTCTGCTAGGAATGTGTCGGTGAAAGCATTCATGCAGACCAGCAGAGCGGATCATGGTATTGAGAAGTCTGAAGTGAAGAGTACCTGGTGTGGTCTTTTTTCCTCTCCTCGCTTTATCATTTATCTCCGTATCCGTTGGTGTTCCCTCTGTTTTTTGTGGTGTGAGTTTTGTATGCAAGGTGGATTTTAGTTTACCCTTGTACTGTCTCGTTCGTCTATTACTGTGTCTAGGCATATACCTTTCAGTCCCCTGTGTTGTGATCAGGGTCCTTCTCAGGACTAGATCACTGAGGTTCAGGGATCCTCAGGAGGTAGGGATTACGCTGGCGGCCTGGACCTCTGTACCATCAACAGTACCTCCAGGTAGAGGGATTAGTCAGGACCCCAGCTTAGGGTCAGCATAGACCCCGGACCTCCTGTATGCAGTAACAGCGTGACACTTGGACAGCTGCAGACCAGGAATCAGTGCTTTCAATTTTCTTAAAGCTGCAGACTATTTTTGAGGACCGCACTGAAACAGATCTCCGGATGAGGTTTTACCAATGCTCCCAGAGACCGGATGACAGTATTAGGGACTACGCCTGCCGACTACAGGGGGCCCTGTGAGCTCTCAAACAGGTCAACCCTATAAGTGCCATTAATGAAAGCAAAATGTTGAAGGAACAATTTGTACGGGGACTGAGGTCCCAAGCTGAAAGCAGAACTGTGCACTGGTGGTCCTTGGATCATCCTGACGCTACCTTTGATGCCCTAAAATATATGGCTATAAAAGGACTGCGACCCCTGGAGAAGCCTGAGGTGGCAACCCAGTGTCACCCGGGTGAAGCCACTCTAAAGCCGGCAGCACCCACCTTTTCCCCGCTGGTGGCGGAAGCCAAAACGCAGGTAGCGCCCCCTACTGAGTTGGACTGTCTGCGCTCAGAAGTGCGCTAGCTGACTAAAAACCTGGCCGCTGTAATGAGTGCCCTGCAACTGCGGAAAGAGGAAGGAGGAAAGATCCTGCTAGCTGACTGCCCAGAGGATGTCCTTGGATGATCCGGAGGAAAAGGAGGACGTCGCCCCACCAGAGGAGGACAACGCCACCCCCAGGAGCGACCCCTGATCAGCACCATTCTCGCCGAGAGATCATCTGCTACCATTGCAACAGAGAAGGTCATCTAGCCCGACAGTGTCATTTAAACGAGCAGATCCTGGGTCCGAGGGCCAACACCCAGGAATAGACTCATCAGGCCCCTCAGACTGGAACCGCAGGTTTGTGGGAGGAAGACCCTACCGGTCCATCATCCTGGACGGGATCGCAATCCCTGCCCTGCTGGACACTGGATCTCAGGTGACCATCATACCTGATGTCCTGTATAGTAAGTTTTGGTCCATGGACAGTCTCCAGCCCCGAGCCCTGACTTTGCTGTGTATGCCTCTAATGGTCTCCCTGTTGATATACTCGGAGCCAAAAACGTGGACGTAAAGGTGGGCAGAGTGGAGCTGAAGGACCAGGGACTCTTAGTAGTAAAGACTGTAAATGAGGAAAATGGCTTAAATGTGGTTTTAGGTACAAACATTATTAGTAACTGTCTGGGAGAAGTTGTGTTTTTGCTCCAACAGCTCGCCGAAGTTGCCAGGCCAAAGCAAAAGGGAGTGATCCAGAGGGAGATCCGGGCCCTGATGTGCCAGCAGCAAGCGAAGCTGACAGATGGTGAAATTGGTAATGTACGGGTGACAGACCCGAACCCCATTGTGATACCCCCAATGAGTGAAATGCTTATATGGTGTAGAGCAGCAATAGGTCTGAGAGGACAGAACTACCAAGCAGTAGTAGAGCCCCATTGTTCAGAGCACAGACCTACACTCTTGACTGCTAGAGGGGTAGTAGAAGTACGAAATGGGAGGGTACCAGTACGTCTTCTCAACTGGGGAGAAGATGAAGTAAATTTACCACGTTATGCCACTGTTGCTAAATTACATACCGTAGAAAACAACTCTATTCTCACGACCGAGTCCTTAGCCTCCCGCCAACCAGCGGAGGATAATGACCCAGCAACCCAGGTGGAGGATTGGTGTTAGCAGCTCCATGTCGGGACAGACACCACTCCAGCCCACCAGAAACAAGGAGTACTACGAGTGGTACAGGAGTACGCACAGGTATTTAGCAAACACCCACTTGACTTTGGGACCATTAAGGGAGTTCAACATCATATCCCTACAGGCAACCATCCCCCCATTAAAGAGCGGTACAGGCCTATACCTCCAGCACACTACCAGAAAGCTAAGGAGATGTTGCATGACATGAAGGAAGCAGGGGTGATAAGGGATAGTTGTAGTCCCTGGGCAGCACCTCTAGTCCTAGTTAAGAAAAAGGATGGAAGCATGAGAATGTGTGTAGATTACAGACAAGTGAATCGCATTACACATAAAGATGCATACCCTTTACCACGCATTGAGGAATCCTTAGCTGCCTTAAAAACTGCTAACTACTTTTCCACCTTGACCTCACTAGTGGGTACTGGCAAGTAGCTGTGGCTGAGGAGGATTGGGAGAAAATGGCTTTCACCACCCCGATGGGACTCTGTGAGTTTGACAGGATGCCGTTTGGACTCAGCAGTGCCCCGGGAACGTTCCAGAGAGTGATGGAGAGTTGCCTGGTGCATCTCAACTTTGAAACCGTGTTGCTGTACCTGGATGACGTAATTGTGTACTCCAAGACGTATGAGGATCATCTGAAGCACCTGGCAGAGGTATTTGAGTCACTGTCCAAGTATGGGATGAAACTGAAGCCTTCAAAGTGCCATCTGCTCAAACAAAAGGTACAGTACTTGGGACATATTGTCAGCTCAGAAGGAGTAGCGCCAGACCCCGAGAAGGTCACTGCCATCCAGAAATGGCCGGAGCCGAAGAATCTCAAGGAGGTGCGCCAGTTCCTGGGACTGACAGGTTACTACCGGAGGTTTGTAAAGGACTACACCAAGAAAGCAGCGCCTCTGCAGGACCTTCTGGTAGGACAGCCCCTCAAGAGCAGAAATCCTCCATTCCACTGGGGTAAAGAACAAGCTGAGGCATTCAAGGAGATGAAGGAGATCCTGACAGGCGATGAGATCTTAGCCTATCCTGACTACAGCCAGCCGTTCCTGCTGATGCCAGCAATGAAGGATTGGGAGCTGTCCTCAGTCAGAAGCAAAATGGCCTGGAGAAAGTCATCGCATATGCAAGCAGGAAGCTCCGGCCGACCGAGAGAAACCCAGAGAACTATAGCAGCTTCAAGTTGGAGTTCCTGGTGCTGGTCTGGGCCATTACAGAAAGATTCAAGCATTACCTAGCCTCCAGCAAGTTCACTGCTTACACTGATAATAACCCCTTGACACATCTTGAAACAGCCAAGCTGGGAGCCATGGAGCAACGTTGGATGGCTCGGCTGTCGAGCTATCAATTTACCATCAAGTACAGGGCGGGTCGTAAGAACGCCAACGCTGACGCCTTGTCCAGAATGCCGCATGAATCCGACACGGAAGAGGAATTGGATGATCTAGAAGAGATTGAGCTACCTGCATTCCACAGAAATGGGATGATCCACGAGCAACGAGCCTACAGGAGGCAGCGTGGTAAGACGTTAAACCCTTTACCTCACCACAGCTGGAAGGAGACCCAGAACAGTGACCGGTTGTCAGCCGCATCAAGGAGCTGATAACTCAGGAAGGTTCCTCCTTGGAGAAGGATGCGTCTCAACAAGCAAAGCAGCTGTGGAACGAGAGAAGCCGGCTGTTTATCTACCGAGAGAAGCTGTGCCGAAGGTACGTCAACCCCAGAACCCATGAGATGGTGTTAAGGGTCTGCGGAATGCACCAAATATATGATGTAGAGAGGTGCGTTCGCAGCCCGGGGTCCACCGTGCAAGCGGAGCCTGCTGCTAGTAAAATGGCGCAAGAAGCAAACTCTGTTATCCCGCAGAGTCGCCAAAATAAACGCAGTACCGCACTGTGGTAATAGGTGCGAACTCTGTTAATCCACAGAGCCGCTAGAAGGAGTGCCGCAGCGCTATATGCCGATGTGTGCGAACTCACTTAACACAACTGAGTCGCAAAATAAACACGCTAGGGCGATGTCTAGCGTTGAAAGCGAACCCTGTTACGTCACAGAGCCGCTGAGACAAACTTCTGTGTCCTGTCAGGCACCCAGGTACACAGTGAACAGCTAAGCGAACATAGAACGTGATCATGCGCTAATGTCCTCGCGGGAGTCACCCGCAATCTATGGCGTCTGAATGCCAGGCCCTGAATACGGCAATCAAACTCCTCACCGGTTATGCCGGTAATCTAGGGCATCTAGGACACCGACCCTGACCAGCTAGCATACCAAACTCCTCACTGATTAAGTCGGTATTCTAGGGGCTTATTTCAGCCGGGGCCCTAACCACACACACGCATGACCACACTGGCGCAAAGCATATAATGGTTGATATTAGCGCTTGGCGGCCCAGCCATGCTACCCTTTTATAGCAACAGCTACAGGACCTGCCAGAAACAAGGACCAATGAAACTTGTTCCAGAACACCAGTAGTCACAGGACCTTCCTGGCGGACCAATAGGAGCTGCTGCAGTACCTGAGCATGTGACCCCTGATCTCCAATGAGAGATCTCACTCTGGGCATGCTCAGAAGGGGAAAACAAGGACTTTGTCCTAAAGACGTCTGCTCGCCGCTAACCAGTACTGGCCACAATAGCAGAGCCTGGAGGAACAGCAGTAATCCTCTGCACACTGTTAGACTGGGCGAGACGCTGGGATTGACGTCTAAGCTGAGCAGGCTCCACTGCGGACGGAGATGAATGGGAGACCGCAGCGGGACTGGTTCGAGACTCCCCTTGTGCAGCAGCGGGAACTCGAACCCTAACAGATGGTATGGCAGATAGTAGTCCCAAGAACAGACATCCAGATGGTGTTGGAAGCCTAGCACGATCGAGCGGGGCACTTTGGCTGGAAGAAGCTGGAAACCCTGCTGAAGTGTCGTTTCTATTGGGTGGGAATGCGCAGTTCCATCGAGAAATGGTGTAAGAACTGTGCGTCCTGTAGCCTCCGAAGAAAAGACAACAGCAGCCAGAAAGCACCCCTGCAACCCATCAAGACGACTCGTCCCTTGGAGATCGTGGCATTGGATCATGTCAAGTTGTCACCCAGCCGGTCAGGATACTAGTATTCCCTGACGATGGTGGATCACTACTCCAGGTTCCTGGTGGTCGCCCCTGTCAAAGATCTGACAGCTGAAACAGCAGCAAAGACGTTTCAAGCGTATTTCTGCAGACCCCATGGATATCCAGAGCAAGTGTTAACTGATCATTGTCCTGCCTTTGAAGCCGAGTTGTTTAAGGAATTCTGTCATTTGTACGGATGCAAGAAGATAAGAACCACACCGTACCACCCCAAACAAATGGTCTCTGTGAAAAGATGAATCACATAGTCATTGATCTGCTGAAGACGGTACCACTTGAGGAGAGGAATCGGTGGCCAGATCTACTACCTGACCTGGTAGATCTGTACAATCACATACCTGTGAGTTCCACCAATTGCACCCCAGCCTACCTTATGCGAGCAAGACCAGGAAAGCTGCCCATGGATTTGGAACTTGGTGTTGTAGAACCAGAAGCTGATATTACTACTGAAGATTGGGACACAAACCGACAGGAACAGTACAGGAGAGTACAAGCCTGCGTGGAAGATAGTCTCAATAAAGTAAGGGACAAGCAAGAGGAGAACTACAACAAAAGTGCTCCAGCTAAACCTTTTGCACCTGGAGAGATTGTGCTAAAAAGAAAAAGAAGAATGCATAAATTGGATGATCAGTGGGAAAAAGAGCCATATGTCGTGCAAGATTCTGAGTTTGACAACAGGAAAACCTGTACCATTAGCAAAGATGGAGGAAAGACGACCACCACAGTATCCAGAGACCACCTAAAACTGTGTCCAGACATGTTAAAACTTCATGAGGAAGAACTTGTTATGGAAAAAGAGAAACCAGGTGAAGTCATACACACGGACCTAGGAGATTTTCCTGCAGATTGGCCTTGTATCTGGGACGCTGTGATTATTCAAGTACTTCAATTTTACCAACCACAAGAAGCACCCCAACGTCGAGTTGAACCAGTTGGCGCAGCAGAAGAAATAGTTAGTGAGGAACTTGCTCCTGTAGCATCTCCAGAAGTAGAATCTCAAAGAATGGAATCTCAAAACGTAGAACCTTCAGATGTAGGGTTTCAGGAGGAAGAATCCCCTGGCGAAACAGAACCGCATCGCCCAGTCGCTAGTATGCTTGCCAGATCCTAGAGAGGTGGAGGCAGATTTACAGTTTGCCGGCACGCAGGACAGATAGGCCAGAGGCTACTATACCTGACACCACACCACGTAGGTCAGTACGCACAACGAAAGGAAGGTTACCTGTTAGGTACCAAGAGTAGGCCTAGCAAATTAATCCAGTGAACCAATATCCAAGTGTAAAAATGTAAATAAGATTTGTGTAAATATTTGTATATATGTTACTTGTATTATGAAACGTTTGAAGTGTCCTTACCTCCCGCAAGGGAAGAGTTATAATTATGTTTATTTGTTGATGTTATAAAAATTGTTTTCTTTTTCAGCCCGGGAGTGCTGATATTAACTAGGGGGGGATGTGTAGCCCAGCTGTGACTGGAGCCACATGTTACCCTGGAGGATGCACTAAAGGTAAATCCATGATAACCTATAAGCACACAACACTTCACATTTTCCCTGGTTCCACCAGAGGGAGCCCTTGAGACGACAGTAGTGAGATGAAGGCAGTCTAGCTGAGAGTTAGCTAGTCGTTGGTTTTACCTCAGAGTGTCAGATCTTGTCAGAGTGGTGTTGCAGAGCAGACAAGCTAGTTACCTGAGACGAGTAGAGAGGGAAAGACTAGCCAAAGAAAGACTTATCTGAAAGCCTGAGGACTTCAGGAACTACTCAGCTTACATCGTGGAGTCCAGTGTTAGTGGAAAGGATTACCACTTAGTCTGGTCAAAGTTGAGTCCACTGAGAGTGCTTCAGTGAGCGTTTCAGTAAGTAAGCGTGCCGACGCTTGGAGAGCGGTGAAGAAAAGAAAGCTGACATCTGCTGCTAGTTTGTGCTTATGATAGTGGTGAGAGTAGGACGAAAGGCAGGTGGAAGAAAGAGGAAAAGAGAGTGACCGAGGTCAACCAGCATTGATAGCTTACCTCCACTTTGCACCACCGGACACCGGGTCCGCGCTTACCAGCATCTGCATGACTGGTAGGAGACACCGGAGACCCTGGACTTGAAGTCGCAGGGGCCCAGCAGTGCTGATACGTAACCGAGGTTAGGAAGACGGGGGTCTGGCAGGTACCGCCACAAAGACACTGTTCTGTCCACAAGAAGACCTCACCACAAGGTCAGCCGGGCGTAGCTGAAAACACGGAGTTAAGCTTTGTTTTATGCAAGTCAGAAACTCACACACATTAAAGGCGTAAGGAGGCCCTACACCTACTCAGTGGATTACTGGACGTGCATCCTCCACCCTGACGGCTTCCCGGGACGTGCCTGCAAATATCACCAGTAAAGGTACAGAAAGAGACTTGCTTGTGTGTGTCTGCATTATTGCTCCTGCACCCCTACAACGCCATATACTCTGAGGAATCAGTCTCACCTGTGGGAGACTTAACACCTTGCTGCCTCAAACCCTCAGAGGACCTACCCTGCAGCGCTGGTCACCCTGACCAGGAACCACAGGTGGCGTCACGAACATTCTATCATCCCCTGTAAATATCCCCCTTTAGTGAGCGCCCAGGGCAACGGACCGAGCTGCGCTACCCGTGACATCCCCCAGTGAAGTGAACGGGCTCGGTGCCGAGTACCCCAAAGCCCTGGTACGTGCGACTCACTGGCACTCTGGCGGGCATGGCTGGCACTCTGGGAGGCAGGTGGACATGGCTGGCACTCTGGCAGGCAGGAGTGGGATAAGGGAAGAGGTAGGAACAAATTCAGACTGGAGGGACAGGAACTGTT
Organism: Oophaga sylvatica; assembly: GCA_033576555.1. Classification (NCBI taxonomy): domain Eukaryota; kingdom Metazoa; phylum Chordata; class Amphibia; order Anura; family Dendrobatidae; genus Oophaga; species Oophaga sylvatica. The sequence continues at coordinate 1,486,460 of JARQOD010000009.1, forward strand.
TCGGGAAGGACAGAAACACTGGTGGCTATAAGTGGGATATGGTTACAGGTAGGAACCAGTTCAGACTGGAAGGACAAAATGCCACAGATGCGGAATGGGAGCAGAGCAGTGCTGCAGGATGTGGGACGGGAGCAGAGCAGTGCTGCAGGATGCGGGATAGGAGCAGAACAGAGCCGCGGGACGGGAGCAGAGCAAAGCCGCAGGATGCGGGATGGGAGCAGAGCAGAGCTGCAGGATGCGGGACGGGAGCAGAGCCGCAGGATGCGGGACGGGAGCAGATCAGAACCACTGAGGCAAAGAGGGAGCAGAGCAGAGCCGCTGAGGCAAAAAGGGAGCAGACACAAATATAGACACAGCAGGGTAGGGAAGGCCTCAGACAAGGATACAAACAGTTTCAGGTAAAGGACTTAGTTCAGACAGGGTCAGACACGGGAACAAGTTGAGGACAAAGGATTCAGGCCTTGGTATACAGCCCCCAGGGTGTCGGAAACATGACACATAGAATACAGGTATGGGCCTGGGTATACAGCCCCCAGGGTGACGGAAACAAGACATACAGAATACAGGTATGGGCCTATGTATTCAGCCCACAGGGTGACAGAAACAGGACAGGACCTGGCAACTCAGTAGCAGAAATAAGACGGAGAGAGTTTGTTGCTCAGGCATCTACTAATTAGTGGAGATGCCTTAAGTACCCGGTACCTCTCGGCAATAGGCTGGGGACACATTAGAAATGTGCACGCTGTCTCTATAAGACTCAGGAAGTGCAGGTGCTGCAGCTCTAGAGCACACATCCAGGAAGTATGCACACACCAAGTAGAGGACACGTGATTTACAGCATGGAGCAGGGGGAGGGCAGAACTCACAGCATGGCCCGGAGTGGTGAGTAAGTTGATGTATCAGTCTGATGGGAGATGGAAAGCCATGCAGTGATGCCGGCAGAGATGTTAGACAGGAGTATAGTTATTTCTCCTTACCAGCTGCCTTGTTTCTCTTGGGTGACTATTGTATCAACCTCTTTGTTGCTATTGGGACATTTTGTTATTTTGTTTATACCTGATTTTTCTATATTATACAGCCTTGACCTGTGTACATTACAAGCAAGATACTGGCACTCTTTATTATCTTATCGGATTTCAGATTGTGCGGTCTTAGGCCCTGTGCACACATTGCGGATTTGCCTGCGGATTTTTCTGCGCCTAAACCGCACCTCTTGGCAGAAACCGCATGTGCGGTTTTTGATGCGTTTTTGATGCGGTTTTGATGCGGTTTTTGATGCGGTTTTTGATGCGGTTTTGCCTTTGAATTGTCTGCGTTTTTTACAGCAATAAAGATATCTAAACTTTGACAAACTTGACTGAGGAAAAAAAAAATTATGTGATGTCATTTCCTTGTCCAACCCCTTCTCTTCCATTCTCCATTTTACTATTATCTAAGCAAGAATGAGTGGCAGCTTCACAGAGCAGCAGAGCGCCCCGCAGAGCGACCAGTGCACTGAACAGCATAGTGCGCAGCGCTTGCTCCGCAGGCCATACAGAATACTGATGCTGGGGTGTCTGCTGCAAATCCTAAACCGGCACAGACAGCAGGTAAGCAAGTAGATTAAAAAAATCCTTGACATGTCTGAGTTTCCACTGTGTTGTGTACTAAAGCAATATATTTATTTTAGGTGCAGCACAGAAGGAGAAGACGGGCACGAAAAATGTGGGTGCACCCACTGTTAGCTGAGCGGACAGAGAAGGGCCATTTTTATGTTTTATACACTGATTTGAGGAAGTAAGTTGACAAATATCCAAAGATATTAACCCTACTTACTTAAAAAGTGTCCGAAAAAATGTAATCATTAACCATTGCCAAATTTTCAGATTTCCAGAAAAATTTGTACTATTCTGCCGTCTGTCTATCGCAGCGTTTGACAGACTGCTTGGATTATTGTCGCCGCATCTGACCTTGACCGATACATTCATGAGGAAGGCCATCACTGCGGAGGAAAGGCTGCTCATCACCTTGCGGTAAGTAAATAATTTTTTGTATGTATGTCATTACGCCTCTTTCACACGTCAGTGTCTCTGGTACATGTAGTGACATTTTCCACATGTCCTAGAGACACTGACACAGAAAGACCCATTCAAATGAATGGGTCTATGCACATGTCAGCGTGTTTTCAGAGACTGTGTGTCCGTGGGCAAAACACACTGACATGTCCGATTTTTACCAGTTGCACAGTCCACAAAGTGTCATGCACATGGAGAACACTCATTGATGTCCTCTGTGTGACACGCATTGCACTGGTGAAGAAGCGCTACAGAAGCACTGTTCCCTGGCGGCAGGTGCTGAAGATGCTGTCATCATTCTCCCTGGCTCTGCAGGATTTCTGCGCCATCAGGGAAGAATGGGATTTGTCTTCAGCACCTGCACAAGTGCACTTACGTAGTGCTTTTTCCCTGCTAGCCATCTGTGTGTGAATGATGCAGCACATGTGTGGTCATGATGCAGACACACCGCCAGGACACAGTCGTGTCTGCGCTTCACCCTGCGCCACCAATATATCTGATTGGGTCCTTCTGCATAATGACTCCCCACAAGCCCGTGATACATTAGGACTGCATATTGGTTTCTCCCATGAACTCTATGCACCGAACCTGGTGTTTTTGATACTTCATATTGGAAGGCGACCATTTTTGATAAAGGCCAAGTTTGGCCAAAACGTCAAGTTGCGATTATATTTTCAATAAATTTGCACCAGATGCAAATTGAACAATTTACGTGTGCATTGTTTTTTCTATTTGATGCAGCACATAGGCGGCACACGGTTGCCACATATGTGCCGCACACACACACAAACACATGGACATAGTGTTTAACGGTTGTGAAAATATCCGGATGTGTAAAACACACCTGGAACCTGTCAGCATTTGTTGCTGCTATAAGATGTGGCCACTGCCTCTCAGGGCTTATCTACAGCATTCTATAATTAACCCCACCGGTTAATTTGATACCACTCTCCTGATTGCTTCATCACTCTACTGCGCAGGCGTACTTTTGTGTCCTGATGAGGATAGACCAAAGTCCGGAGGTGTGCATGCGCTGGGCCTCTCAGACCTTTCGTGGCGCTTGGTCACAGCAGAAATTTGTTCAGCCCTCAACAGGCCAGTTAAGTACGGGTGATCAGTAGAGCGTTGAAGCAAGCAGGAGGGCAGCGGCGTTGCGAAATGATGGGATTGGCTGGACACGGACCTGCATCTCCCATCTGACGTGACCGGCCCATGCAGTTGTGTCTATTTTTTTTAAATTTTGTGTTTATTTAGAGATTTCGTGTTGGACCGGGGTGTTATTGACAGCATCATATAATGCTTCAGATAACACCTTAAAGGAGGTGGCCACATCTTTGAGCGCTCATAACTGCTGACAGGTTCCCTTACCTTTTTGTTGTGACATTTCTAATAGAATGTTTTCTTTTTATTTTCAGGTTTTTGGCCACAGGAGAGAGCTATACATCCCTACACCTCCAATTTCGAGTTGGTAAATCCACCATCTCTCAAATTGTGAGGTGCACATGTACCGTCATCTGGCAGAAGTTGCAGCCCATCGTGATGCCTTCCCCAACCGAGGAGACTTGGCTGCAGGTTGCAGCAGGCTTTCAGTCTGTGGCCAATTTCCCCAACTGTATAGGTGCAGTTGATGGTAAACATGTAAGAGTGCAGAAGCCACCACTATCAGGATCACGCTTCTTTAATTATAAGAAGTATTTTTCTGTCGTCCTGATGGCGGTGGCTGATGCACATTACAAATTTGTTGCCATTGATGTTGGTGCCTATGGCAGTACTGGGGACTCTCGGGTGTTGCGAACATCACAGATTGGTCAGCAAATTCTTCGAGATGGTGGAACACTCCCAGCCCCAAGACCTTTGCCGGGTTCCACACATCCAGTGCCCTTTGTGATGGTATCGGATGAGGCGTTTCCCTTAATGACCACCCTGCTGCGCCCATACCCACGAAGGGGACTGGATGCCCGGCGGAGGATTTTTAATTATCGGCTGAGTCGTGCACGCAGATATGTGGAATGCACCTTCGGAATCATGAGTAGTCAGTGGAGGATCTTTCACACACCTATCCAGTTGGATACAGACACCGTTGACGCTGTGATTAAGTCTTGCTGTGTACTCCATAACTATGCTCGTGAGTACAGCTCAGAGGTAGATGTGGAGTACCAGCAGCCAGAATTTAATCCAGTGCGCAGCGTGGGTCTGGGGAGGCCATCCAACTCGGGTGTGCGTGTGAGAGAAACCTTTACTGACTATTTTATGAGTCCAGAAGGTGCCGTGCACTGGCAAAACTCCTGTGCTGGTGTTGTGCAGCTTGAACAGCAGTGAAAGATGGAAGATTGAGCGACACAAAAGGACTATTCTTTCCCAGAGGAAGCCACACTGGTGTGGCGGTACGCGTGTGATCCTATCCCACACTACATCCGTTTTTTTCATCATGCTCCCACTGTTTAGACTTTCCAGCACAGATTTCATTTCTAATTGGGCATAGGAAGGTACTTGCTCTGATAAATAGGCTACATAATTTTATATTATCTGTTATTTGCCTCACCTTTGCTATTTAGTTCTATGTGTGAATCTGTGTGCATTTCTATGTAATTAAAAATTTTGGATGGTTAATTTCATGTGCGTTGTTTTGTGGTTTGTTCAAACAAATTATCAAAATTCTTCTCCTTCCCACAGTCCAGTGCCTATATACCATCATACATATTCTCCATCGAATATATTCCTGTGCCCATGTACCCATAACACAGTCAGAGATAGAGCTCTTGTATAGCCCCCTCATGCAAATGTATATGACAAACACAAAATAAAGTTCAAAATATAACTTTATTTTACAAACAATAAAATAATACTGACAAACATTGTCATACTTTTTTCAATATGAAACCAATAAACTGATGGCCACATAACAACATTTTTGGCCAATATAACTAGGCCGTCGTCCAACTGGTGACTTTGATGAGAGTAAGTTGCACGACTTTCTCGCATCAACACCCGTCAAGGCAACTCGCTCTCGGACCCGAGTGTGCGGGCTGCATAGAAATACATGCAGCCGCACAATCGGGTCCGAGAGTGGGCGGCCGTGACGGGTGTTGATGCGAGAAAGTCGTGCGACTAACTCGCATCAAACTCGGCAGTGTGACGCCGGCCTTAGAAGCCTGGCTGCACAGCTTTGAACACACTTAGAATACAGTGTACAGTTCTGGTCTCCGGTGTATAAGACACAGCTGAACTGGAGCGGGTGCAGAGAACAGTGACCAAGGTTACTAGAGCACTGTGGGGTCTGCAATACCAGGACAGGCGATTACACTGTTGGGGTTACCTGTGAAGGGGACAAGGGGGCATCCTCTACATCTTGAGGAAAGGTTTAGTCATAATCACAGACGTAGATTCTTTACTGTGAGCAGTGAGACTATGGAACTCTCTGCCATATGATGCTGTAACAAGTGATTCAGACCATCGGTGCTGCCAGGCCATGCCCAAAAAAGGGCACCCACAGCCCCTGTATAACTATAACTTTCAAAAATAAAAAATTAATTTTAAAATTGATATTCTGGATAATATCCATATGAGGTGGATGAGTCAGAAGTGGCAGTCGGTGAGGGTCCCAGCCTTTGAGTCGTTCCCGAGTCCAACAGCTGTAAATAACTGGTGGTTGGTGTGCTTGACCGGTGTTCAGGTGGCTGTTGGTGGCCTTGCTGTCTTGGCCGGAACAGACGGAAAACACCTGTCAGTATTTCTTCATAAGAAGAAATGGGAGCAGGGTCCTCCAAAGCTGTCAGTGACAGCTGCGCCATGCTCATAAAAATTGACTGCCTATCCGGTGGTAGTGAGCGAGCCTTGCCTGCAATTGACATGGCAAAGAAGTCGAACTGATCCTCTGAAGTTGTTTTTTTGATCAACTCCAGAGTGTCTGTTGCGGCTTTCAAGGTTTTATCATCTTTTTTTTTATTTTTCTTTTTGCTCGGCTCTCCTACCACCGGATCGGCAGCTCTTGCAACAGTTTCTGCGGAGCCACATGCTCCAGCAGCTTCAGAAGCAGATGTGCCAGCAGCTGCTGAAGATGTGGTGCCAGCAGAAACTGTTGCAATGCATGGGGAACATCTGCCACCAGCTCCAGAGGAACTTCCTGCTCCATCTTCCAGTTCTTCATTAGCAGTCGGCCCAGTAGTCAAAATGTTCCCTTGAGTGCTGTTTGAAATGAGAAAAAAATAAAAAAATTTTAGGTTATGTTTCCATGCTGTGTAGAAGCAATGTTTTGGACGCAGAAAGGAGGTCGCTACGCCAAAAGCGCTGCCCCTTTTTTTTCACATGGTGAGAATGCATGTTTTCATTGAACACATGTGGAATCACTGCATGCTATCAATACACTGTGCTAGTTATCTGGCGTAGACAGAGCGCCAACGCAAGATAAATAGACATGCTGTGGTGTCAAAAGACCCGCCACATGTCCGGTGACGTAGGTCTGACACCTCCCTCTTTGTACGCATAGTGGAGACGGGATTTAAGAAAATCCCCTCCACTATGCAGTAACATCTGAACGCTGCGTATTGAACACTGCGGTTGTGCGTGGCGTTCAATACGTAGCCAATTGTGCTACACCACGTGGAAACATACAGGCTAGATATAATTACATTTTTGTTTTCAAAACTTACCTCCTCAATGTCCTGCTAGTTACAAGGAATTGCAACTCCTCATAAAAAGGGAATGTGTGCCTGGGAGGAGAGGAGCCACTTTTCGAACAGCTGGTAAGATATTTTAAAAACCTATCCTTCACCGACCGCCACCTTTGTTTCACATCTTTCTCTAGAAAAAAAAAAATACAAACACTTTTAATCATAGTCCATTTTTTACAAAGTTTCATATTCATTGTTAAATAACGTTCTAATTACCAATTTGGGACTTTATTTCATTCGTGCATGTCTCCCATTCGGGATACATCTCCCGCAAAATTTTGGTCCAGCAGAGGTCCCGTTGAAAACGGTCTTTATATGCGTAGTCTGCAGGGTCCCATAGTGCTGGATAATCCCGTACCTACAATGTATACAATAATGCCATAACATACTATATCCGACACCCAGATAAAAATAATTTCAATTTAAACTATATTTACATATAACACCTAACCCTAATCCCAACCATAACCACAACCCGAATCATAATCCACATTTGAAACAGTAAACATATTTAAAAAATTAACTGTATTAATTTGACATGATTAACCACTTTCTGCCAGATGACGGAATAGTATGTCAGCTGGCAGTATCCCCCGCTTTTAGGTGGTCTCCGGCGGTGTTTTATAAACATCTGACATGTGCCCGCAATAGGCGCAAGCGGAATCGTCATCTGCCCGTGCCTATTAACTAGTTAAATCCCGTTGTCAAAGATGACAGCGGGCATTTAAAGGGAATCTGTCACCCTAAATTGGCGGGATATTTACATGATGGCAGTCAGGTCAGATGGGCGGTGTTTTGGGTACTTGCCTTAAAATGTTGTTTTCCGCCGTATCCATTATTTCTGGGAATTGTAGTCGTTGCCCTCCATATAACGCACCTGTGCATTGCAATCTGCGGGCAAAGCATACTGCACGTGCGCAATTCAAGATTGCAATGCGCAGGCGCGTTATATGGAGGGCAACGACTACAATTCCCAGAAATAATGGATACGGCGGAAAACAACATTTTAAGGCAAGTACCCAAAACACCGCCTATCTGACCTGACTGCCATCATTTAAATATCCCGCCAATTTACGGTGACAGATTCCCTTTGACTACAGCTTTTTGCCGCCGGGCCGGAAATGAGCACATCGATGACCCCCGTCACGTGAACGGGGTCAGCGACGCACTGCCTTGACAGTCAGAGGTCTCATAGAGACCTCTATGGTTGTTGCCGGCACATTACTGTGAGCGCCGCACGGTGTGCTCCCACGCAATTTTCTGCACCATAACCAAAGGGGCATGGTAAAAAAAATTGCGTGGGCTCCCGCGCAATTTTCTGCGCCAGAGTGGGAAAGCTGACGGCTGTGGTCTGGTTTTTGTAGCCGGGGGTGCGCCAATATCCATGGCCCCTTCCTAGGCCATGAATATCAGCCCGCAGCTGTCTGCGTAGCCTTTACTGGCTATAAAAATAGGGGGACCCAAAAAAAAAAATGACGTGGGATCCCCCTATATTTTTATAACCAGAAAGACTACGCAGACAGCTGCGGGCTGATATTCATAGCCTAGGAAGGGGCCATGGATATTGGCGCCCCCCAGGCTACAAATACAAACCCGCAGCCGCCCCAGAAATTTTGCATCTCTAAGATGCGCCAATTCTGGCACTTAGCCTCTCTCTTCCCACTCCCCTGTAGCGGTGGGATATGGGGTAATAAGGGGTTAACGTCACCTTTGATTGTTAGGTGACATTAACCCCGGTTAATAATAAAGAGACGTCAATAAGACGCCGATCCATTATTAATCCAAAAGTAATAAAAGGTAAAATGAAACACACAGACATTTGATAAAAAATAATTTAATGAAATAAATAAACACAGTTTTTGACCAAATTTTATTTTTCTGGTATCCGACCGAAGCCCTCGTTCTCCTAGAAAAAAAAAAAAAAAATCAATAGTATACTCCCTGGTCCGACGCAGTCCATTAATATCGAGTGTCCCTCGACGATCTGCCATGGAGAACAGTCACATCAGGAGATGTGAGTGCTCTAAATGGCTCCGTCAACACACTGACAAGAGCTAAGCTCCTGCAGTGTGTTACTGCGCATGCGCGAGAGTTTACCGGAGTTTATTGACTCCGGTACTCTCGCTTTACGGCACTGCTGCGTGGGAAAATCCTCATGCAGCTCTAGTGCCGTAAAGGGACAGCACGGAGCTGCAGAAATCCGGGAAACTCCGCGAGGACAGAACAGATCGCCGTGGGACACTCGAGTGGGATATCTGCGGACCAGGGAGTATTTATTGCTTTATTTTTTTGGATTTTTACTAGGGGACGAGGGCCTCGGGGAAGGGAAAGTGTGCTGTATGGTGAGTATGTACTCTGTGTTGTATGTACTGTCTGTCATGTATGTTACGTGTATGTGTTACGTGTTTTCTTCACTCACAATTGTGCTCAGTCACCGGACACAGGGACTACTACTCCCATCCTATAGCCTGAGCACAATTCTCGCACTACCGTCGCATGAGGGCCGACAGACACACACAGACAGACAGACACAGACAGACTTCACACAGACTGACACACACATGCGTACCAAATCAATCAGACGGCCTACATCGATCCCCATGCGACGATAGTTCTCCATGTTCCTACGGTAGCAATATGGCAACTCTTCTACACACAAATCCCCGCCCACACACTTCCTCCAGCCTGACATCACTTCCTCCTAGTCCGCAGCCAAACCGCAGATCTTTTTTCCATCTGCGGTTTGGCTGCGGGTTTGAAGGACATAATAGAAGTCAATGGTGCGGAACCGCTACGGAACCGCAAAAATAATTGACATGCTGCGGAAATAAACGCGCGGTGAATCCGCGCGGTTTTTTCCGCAGCATGTACACAGCAGACCTGCGGTTCCCATAGGAATTCATTGGCTGTGCACTGTGCTGCGGGTTGGATGCGTTTCCGCTGCGTTCAAAACCGCAGCGGAAACGCATCTAAAACCGCAAAGTGTGAACGGGCCCTTACTGTAAGATTGTTGTACATCATGTTTGATACTGGTTGCTAGTTACATACTATTACCTTATTATGTTGGTTGGTCATCCGGCTCTGGACCCCACTGTTTTTGTCACTGTTTTTAACTGCTTTTAATCTACTTGTGTGCAATGTCGGTACTAATAATTGTTGCACAGCTTCTGAATCCACACCTTTGCAGTAGAAAACTTCACAGAGCAGGCTGCATGGGATAACAAGCTTTTACTTGTAACAACATGAGGTAAAAAGAAAATGCACAGTCATTTCAGCATTGCATCAGGAAACAGGAACAAAACGAAAGTGAAAGTATAAGTGAAACTATTTCTTATACAATACATTAAACAGAAGGAAACGTTACACAACAACGCCATCTACTGTCAGTTCAGCATAAAGTCCTCCTTTTACTTTATAATAAGTCCTAATCTGTTGCATATGCCAACACCCTTTCTCAACAGTAAGGACTTATTCAATCAAACCCAACTTTTTTATTAGTCTCTGATGTTTATCAGCATTCAACGCGTTTGTGAAAATGTCTGCTGTCATTTCTTCAGTAGGGCAATACTCCAACTTCAAGACTCCTTGGTCCTGATAATCTCTCAAGAAATGATATTTCACATCAATATGCTTGGTTCTTGGATTGACTCTTTCCATCTGAGCAAGAACAAGACATCCTTGATTGTCCTCTTTTAGTTTTGTTGGTTCCAACTGTGGTTGTCCTAATTCTGTTAGCAATTTTCTTAACCACAGTACTTCTTGACTCGCATGTGCTGCTGCAACATATTCTGCTTCTGTTGAAGATAGTGTCTCAATTGACTGTTTCTTACTTGTCCAACTTATTGGTCCACCTGAGAGAAAAAAAAATATGTCCACTGGTAGATCTTCTGTCAGTTGGATCTCCAGCCCAATCTGCATCAACATATCCTGTTAAAATGCAATTATCACCTGTGGGTAATTTCAGCTTAACATTGCTAGTTCCTTTCAAATAATGTATTACTCTCTTCACAGCATTCCAATCAGCTTTATTTGGTTTTGATACCTTTCTACTCAGGATTCCTACTGCTGCTGCGATGTCTGGTCTTGTAACAGTCGCTAGATACAGTAGTTTTCCTATTGCTGTTCTGTATTCTTCATTGTTTGGTAGCATATTTTTTTCACTGTTCATCTCTTTGAGATAATTAGTTTCCATTGGAGACTTTACTGTTTTTGCATCCTTTAGTCCAAATTTTTCTGTTATGTCTTGAATCATGTGATTTTGATTCAGTAGGAAACTTCCGTCTTCTCTTTCTATCTGTATTCCTAGGTACTGTTTTACATTTCCTAAGTCTTTGATTTCAAAATTTTGTTTCAGGGTTTTTAGAATGTTTTGTTTATCCCTTTCTTGTTTAAAACAAATCAAAATGTCGTCTACATATATGAGTACATAAATCCATCTATTACTCAGCCTTTTTGTGTACAAGCATGGATCAGCTTTGCTTCTTTGAAATTTTTCATTTGTTAGTACTTCCGTGATTTTGTCATTCCACGCTTTAGCTGCTTGCTTTAAACCATATATGCTTTTCTGTAGTTTGCAAACTTTGTTTGGATTTCTTTCATCTTTGAATCCTGGAGGTTGTTCCATGTAAATGTATTCTGTTAAATCTCCATTCAAAAAAGCTGTCTTTACATCCAGATGTCTTAGTTCCATCTGTTCAACTGCTGCAACTGTAAGTAAAGATCTTATTGTAGTGTGTTTGACAACTGGAGCAAATGTTTCATCATAGTCTTCTCCATATTTTTGAGAATACCCTTTAGCTACGAGTCTTGCTCGATATCTTTCAGGTGTGCCTTCTGTTTGGTATTTTAATTTAAAAATCCATTTACATCCTATGGCTTTTCTTCCTTCTGGCAAATCTGTTAGTGTCCATGTATTTGAATCATGCATAGATTTAATTTCTGTTTCTCTTGCTTCTATCCATTTATTAGCTTCTTCTTCAGGAAGTTTAGATATGTCTTCCCAAGAGGTCATGGATTTTTCTTATACTTGTCTTGTATGAGAGACGTTTTGGTGGTTTTCCTTTGTTCTCTCTTATTGAACGTCTTGGTTCTGTGTCTGTTTGTAGTTGTGATTCTTCACTTTCAGTATTTTGTTCTTCATTAATTTCTACTTCTTTCTAATCAGATATTTCTTCAGTTATGTCACTATTGTTTTTCTCATTTTTTTGTTTCAACTGAAATCAAAATGTCTTCATTTAAATCTTCAATGAATGTCACACTGTTACTCACCATAACTCTGTCTGTTTTGGGATCTAAGATTCTATATCCTTTGCAGTTTTCACTATATCCAACGAATATTCCTTCCATGGATCTGTTTTGAAGTTTGGAACGTTTTTCTGTTGGAATGAATATAAAACCTTTACATCCAAAAACTTTTAAATGATTGACACTTGGTTTCATACCATGCCACAGTTCATATGGAGTTTTCTTCAGATTTCTGGAAAAAAGTCGGTTCTGTAGATATGTAGCTGTCATTGCTGCCTCACCCCAATATTTCTCTGGTAGTTTAGAATCTGTCAGCATACATCTCATCATTTCTGTTAGAGTTCTGTTTTTCATTTCTGCTACTCCATTTTGTTCAGGTGTGTATGGAACAGTTTTCTGATGTTCTATTCCATTTTGTCTTAAGTAGTCTTCTATTCTGTGACCTGTAAATTCACCTCCATTATCACTTCTGATGACAATTGGCTTCCTTTGAAATTTGTTACTTGATCTTGTTACATAGTCTACAAGTTGAACAAAAACTTCACTTTTGTTCTTAATTAAGTATGTGACTGTGTATCTTGAGTAGTCGTCTATAAAAGTCAACATGTATCTATTGCCTCCTGATGTAGTCACTTTCATGGGTCCACATACGTCAGTATCCACCAAGTCAAGTGGTCTTTCGCTTTTCATCTCACTTTCTTTTGGAATACATATCCTTGTGGCTTTGGATTCTATACAACATTCACATCTTATGGTAATTGAGCAATCTGATATCTTTAAATCTTTTGTCAATTCTTTTCTCTGTAGTTCCCTTATACTGTCCGGGTGTCTATGTTCTAGACGTCTATGCCACATGTGAATACAGTTTTTGTGATCATGTGTACATACCTTCATCTGTTCCTTTGGTTTGTCAAAATAATATAATTGTTCATCTGCCTTGACTTTGGTTATCATCTTGTTTCCTGCAATAATTGCACACTCATTATCTTTGAATTTTACTGTAAGTCCTTTAGCTGTTAGACGTTTCACAGATAATAATCCACCTTCCAAATTTGGAACATACAACACATCCTGTACAAGTATCTTTGAATCTTGTCCGAACTTATTTCAACAATTTAGCATACCTTGTCCGATACCTTCTGCGGTTATTTTGCTTCCTTCTGCAAGATAAATGGCTTCTTTCTTATTTAAATCAAGATCAGTAAAGAAATTCTTGTCACTTGTCATATGACTCGTTGCTCCTAAATCAATAAACCAACCAAGTGATGATTTCTTGTCTGTTTTTTTGAATGTGCCATTCCTATTATTCTCACACGAATTGGAAATTGTGTTTTTTACTTTCTATGTGTGCTTTTTATGTTGTAATTTTTGTTGTTCTGCTTTCCATATGGTACAGTCTTTCTTTAAATGACCTTTTTTCTTACATCTGAAGCATTCTCTTGTCTCTTTATTATAGGGTTTTTTAAATTCTGTAGCTTTAAGAGCGTTATGACTGTCCTTTTCAGTAGAAGAATCATTGCTTTGTTCTTTTCTTCTCTGATATTCATCTATGAGGCTTGTCTTTACAAACTCTAATGTAATGTCTGTTTCAGGTCTTGCCTCTAGTGCATTTATTAAAGCTGTATACGAATCTGGTAAACTGCACAACAATATAGCTGCTATATGACTTTCTTTAATATCTTCACCAATAGATCTTAGCTGTGATATCACTTCCATCATTGAGAATATATGCTTCTGCATGTCGCTGTCTGCACTTAGTCTCATACTGTAAAGCTTTCTTAATAAAATAACTTGTGTTTTAAGCTGGGTCTCTCATATAGCTTTCTTAATGCTTCCCACATTCCTTTCGCTGTTTCTTCATTTCTTATATGTATTAATTGAGCATCATAAACTAATAAGCTAATGGTGGCTCTCGCTTGTCTATTTTTCTTATCCCATGTCTGATTATCTTGATCAGGTCTATTTGTAGTGATTACTTCCCATAAATCATCTTTAGACAATAACATCTCTACTTTGAACTTCCATAGCTGATAGTTCTCATCATTCAGTTTAGCTACTGTGAGTTTTAGCTCTGTGCTACTTGTCATTTTTAACTTATCTTACTTGTTTGGAGAGATTTGAACTGAAGAATTCTTCTGCATTCACCAGGGTCTTGCTGAGAGTTCCAGTGTCCTGGGTATCTAGTATTCTTGGTGCTTGGGATCTGTGGTGTCTGGATTCTCTGGTGTCTGGATTTCTGGGTGCGCTGTATCTGGGCCCATAACCTGTTGCACAGCTTCTGAATCCACACCTTTGCAGTAGAAAACTTCACAGAGCAGGCTGCATGGGATAACAAGCTTTTACTTGTAACAACATGAGGTAAAAGGAAAATGCAGTCATTTCAGCATTGCATCAGGAAACAGGAACAAAACGAAAGTGAAAGTACAAGTGAGACTATTTCTTATACAATACATTAAACAGAAGGAAACGTTACACAACATCGCCATCTACTGTCAGTTCAGCATAAAGTCCTCCTTTTACTTATAACAAGTCCTAATCTGTTGCATATGCCAACAATAATAAAGTGTTAATTTTTGTTGTTGGAGTCTGCACGTCTATTGGGTAGTCCTTTTTTTCTTCTTATTTATACTGCATTATTGTTACTACCATTGTAGCACCTCCTTTTCTATTTTATGACTTTAATGTGAATATTCTTTATTCATTTCATTATTTATTCTTTATTCATTCATTATTTATTTGCTCAATCTTGCCTTGGTGACAAACTGGCTTCAGTGCTTTGCTCAGCTGTCTTTATCAGTGCCATAGACTGGAAGTCAGGACGCAAGTGTAATATACAACTGAATTCAACTTCTGGATTCCGTCAGCATCAGTTTACAGATTTGAGCTGCTGCTTGGTCGCATTGCATCTACAGTACAGACCAAAAGTTTGGACACACCTCATTCAAAGATTTTTCTGTATTTTCATGACTATGAAAATTGTAGAATCACACTGAAGGCATCAAAACTATGAAGTAACACATGTGGAATTATACAATACACTTTACAAAAAAGTGTGAAACAACTGAAAATATGTCTTATATTCTAGGTTCTTCATAGTAGCCACTTTTTGCTTTGATTACTGCTTTGCGCGCAGAAAAGGTGAACGGATGGACTCTACATGCCTGGTTCCCACCGTGAAGCATGGAGGAGGAGGTGTGATGGTGTGGGGGTGCTTTGCTGGTGACACTGTTGGGGATTTATTCAAAATTGAAGGCATACTGAACCAGCATGGCTACCACAGCATCTTGCAGCGGCATGCTATTTTATCCGGTTTGTGTTTAGTTGGACCATCATTTATTTTTCAACAGGACAATGACCCCAAACACACCTCCAGACTGTGTAAGGGCTATTTGACCAAGAAGGAGAGAGATGGGATGCTACGCCAGATGACCTAGCCTCCACAGTCACCAGACCTGAACCCAATCGAGATGGTTTGGGGTGAGCTGGACCGCTCACCGCTTCAATTTTGAATAAATCCCCAACAGTGTCACCAGCAAAGCACCCCCACACCATTAAACCACCTCTTCCATGCTTCACGGTGGGAACCAGGCATGTAGAGTCCATCCGTTCACCTTTTCTGCGTGCAAAGCAGTAATCAAAGCAAAAGGTGGCTACTTTGAAGAACCTAGAATATAAGAAATATTTTCAGTTGTTTCACACTTTTTTGTAAAGTGTAATGTATAATTCCACATGTGTTAATTCATAGTTTCGATGCCTTCAGTGTGATTCTACAATTTTCATAGTCATGAAAATACAGAAAAATCTTTGAATGAGAAGGTGTGTCCAAACTTTTGGTCTGTACTGTACATCAGTGACCCCATTCTCACCAAAGTTGACACTTATACTGGCATACAAAACCTGATAACAACCTGTACCTGATATTAATAATGACCTATTAAATACTATACTGACCGAGGTATTCATGCACCTACTTATTACACATACAAGTGCTTCTCACAAAATTAGACTATCATCAAAAAGTTCATTTATTTCAGTACTTCAGTACAAAAAGTGAAACTCATATATTATATATAGAGTCATTACAAACAGAGTGATCTATTTCAAGTGTGTATTTCTGTTAATGTTGATGATTATGGCTTGCAGCCAATGAAAACCCAAAAGTCATTATCTCAGTAAAATAGAATAATTAACAAAAAACACCTGCATAGGCTTCCTAAGCATTTAAAAAGGTCCCTTAGTCTGTTTCAGTAGGCTCCACAATCATGGGGAAGACTGCTGACTTGACAGATATCCAGAAGGCAGTCATTGATACACTCCACAAGAAGGGTAAGTCACAAAAGGTCATTGCTAAAGAAGCTGGCTGCTCACAGACTGCTTTATCCAAACATATTAATGGAAAGTTGAGTGGAAGGTAAAAGTGTGGTAGAAAATGGTGCACAAGCAATCGGGATAACCACAGCCTTGAAATGATTGTTAAGAAAAGTCCTTTCAAAAATTTGGGGAGATTCACAAGGAGTGGACTGCTACTGGAGTCATTGCTTCAAGAGCCACCACACACAGATGTATCCAGGACCTGGGCTGCAAGTGTCACATTCCTTGTTTCAAGCCACTCATGACCAATAGATAGCGCCAGAAGCATCTTACCTGGGCCAAGGAGAAAAATAACTGGACTGTTGCTCAGTGGTCCAAGGTGGTGCTTTCAGATGAAAATAAATTTTGCACTTCATTTGGAAATCAAGGTCCCAGAGTCTGGAGAAAGAGAGAAAAGGGGCACAATTCAAGCTGCTTGAGGTGTAGTGTGAAGTTTCCACAATCAGTGATGGTTTGGGGAGCTATGTCATCTGCTGGTGTAGGTCCACTGTGTTTTATCTAGACCAAAGTCAGCGCAGCCGTCTACCAGGAAATTTTAGAGCACTTCATGCCTCCCTCTCCCGACAAGCTTTTCGGAGATGGAAATTTCATTCTCCAGCAGGACTTGGCACCTGTTCACACTGCCAAATGTACCAATATCTGGTTTAAAAACAACAGTATCACTGTGCTTGATTGGCCAGCAAACTCGCCTGACCTTAACCCCATAGAGAATCTATGGGGTATTGTCAATAGGAAGATGAGAGAAACTAGACATAACAATGCAGACAAGCTGAAGGCTGCTATCAAAGCAACCTGGGCTTCCATAACACCTCAGCAGAGAACGTATACTGTATAGACTTGTATTCAGGAATTCAGCAGACAGGACTCACAGGATAGTCTCAGCTACAACAGCTCAGCAGGCAGAATCATGCAAGTTAAGTGTAGATGCAACCTGTTAGTTTTCAGTATTGTACTTCACATTAGGGTTGACACCGAGCTATTACTCGTTTGAAGATTTTATTTTGCATATTCTCATCCATAGCATGAGCTAATCAACGAGTCTAAAGGGGTATTACCAGTTCATACATTTTTGGCATATCCACAGGATAGACCAGAAATGCATAGTAAATGTGGTCCTGCAGTGGGATCTGCATCACTGTACAACAAGAGGGTCCTGAAATGATCCTCTGACAGTGGAGAGCTTGTTGGAATTTCTATTAATTTCTATGGGAATTCCATCCACCTCCTCACACTGTTCTTGAGATAGATGGCAGCATGGTGACTCAGTGGTTAGCAGTTTACTATATATAGAGCAGTACGATGGCTCAGTGATTAGCACTGTACTATATAAAGGGCAGCACGGTGACTCAGTGGTTAGCGCTGAACTATATATAGGGCAGCTTGATGGCTCTGCGGTTAGCACTGTACTATATATATGGGCAAATTGTCTCTTCAGAGAGGAAGAGGACTAGAACTCTGGTGCCACCTATTGGAAGTAGCAATCCTAAAAGTCAATGTCGACCCTTTAACAAGGCTTGTTACATGACTTAGGATAAAATCCAAACCAGAATGTCAATTTGCAGACACTGTGTGTTAGGGTCTGCGGAACGCACCAAATATATGATGTAGAGAGGTGCGTTTGCAGCCCGGGGTCCACCGTGCAGGCGGAGCCTGCTGCTAGTAAAATGGCACAAGAAGCGAACTCTGTTATCCCGCAGAGTCGCCAAAATAAAAGCGGTAACGCGCTGTGGCAATATGTGCGAACTCTGTTATTCCACAGAGCCGCTAGAAGGAATGCCGCAGCGCTATATGGCGATGTGTGCGAACTCACTTAACACCACTGAGTCGCAAAATAAACACGCTAGGGCACTGTCTAGCGTTGAAAGCGAACCCTGTTACGCCACAGAGCCGCAGAGACAAACTTCTGTGTCCTGTCAGGCACCCAGGTACACAGTTGACTGCTAAGCGAACATAGAACGTGATCATGCGCTAATGTCCTCGCGGGAGACACCCGCAATCTATGGCGTCTGAACGCCAGGCCCTGAATACGGCAATGAAACTCCTCATCGGTTATGCCGGTAATCTAGGGCATCTAGGACACCGACCCTGACCAGCTAGCATACCAAGCTCCTCACCGATTAAGTCGATATTGTAATGGCGTATTTCAGCCGCCCTAACCACACACACACATGACCACACTGGCGCAAAAGCATATAATGGTTGATATTAGCGCATGGCGGCCCAGCCATGCCCCCTTTTATAGTAACAGCTACAGGACCTGCAAGAAACAAGGACCAATGAGAAACTGTTCCAAAACACATGTAGTTTCAGGACCTTCCTGGCGGACCAATAGGAGCTGCTGCAGTACCTGAACATGTGACCCCTGATCTCCAATAAGAGATCTTACCCTGGGCATGCTCAGAAGGGGAAACACAGGACTTCGTCCCAAAGATGTCTGCTCCAGCACTGGCTATAATAGCAGATCCAGGAGAAGCAGCAGCAAGTCTCTGCACAGTATTGGAATGGGCAAGACGCTGGGACCGACGTCTCTGCTGAGCAGGCTCCAGTGCGGCTGGAGATGAATGGGGGACCGCAGCGGGACTGGTTCGAGACTCCCCTTGTACAGCAGCAGGAACTTAAACCCTAACACTGTGTTTCAGGGTACTGCCCCTCGTCAGTGCAAAGTGTGAGATCTGATTTGGCTGTGTGAGAGGCGTCGGACCAATATTGTTTCTTCTTGTGGAGATCAAAATGCTGAGATGAGGAGACTTTTTCTTTGTTTCATTGCAGCCATTTAGTAAATTCAAAAAAGTTCATTTCTTTTCTCATTAATGTACACTCTGCACCCATCTTGACTGAAAAAAAACTGAAATTTAGAAATTTCTGCAAATTTATTAAAAAAGAAAAACTGAAATGTCACATGGTCTTGCGCATTCAGACCCTTTGCTCAGAGACTCATATTTAAGTCACATGCTGTCCATTTCCTTGTGATCCTCCTTGAGATGGTTCTACTCCTTCATTGGAGTCCAGCTGTGTTTAATTAAACAGATAGGATTTGATTTGTAAAGGCACACACCTGTCTATATAAGACCTCACAGCTCACAGTGCATGTCAAACCAAATGAGAATCATGAGGTCAAAGTAACTGGCCAAGGAGCTCAGAGACAGAATTGTGGCAAGTCACACATCTGGCCAAGGTTACAAAAAAATTTCTGCGGTACTCAAGGTTCCTAAGAGCACAGTGGCCTCCATAATCCTTAAATGGAAGAAGTTTGGGACCACCAGAAGTCTTCCTAGACCTGGCTGTCCAGCCAAACTGAGCAATCATGGGAGAAGAGCCTTGGTGAGAGTGAAAGTCAACTATCACTACAGCCATCCACCAGTTGAGCCTTTATGGCAGAGTGACCCGACGGAAGCCTCTCCTCAGTGCAAGACGTATGAAAGGCCGCAAAGTGTTTGCTAAAAAACACATGAAGGACTCCCAGACTATGAGAAATAATATTCTATGGTCTGGTGAGACGAAGATAGAACATTTTGTTGATAATTCTAAGCGGTATGTGTGGAGAAAACCAGGCACTGCTCTCACCTGCAGAGTACAATTGTAAGGGGAGTGAATAATGTTTATTATTTATATATCTGACAAGAATGTGCTGCAAAGTGGCCTAGTAAAGTTCTTCGGTTTGCATTGGAATCAGTTATTCTGGAACCAGCTACAGAAGGTCCCCAGCGCCACAGAGGAGTCCCTGGTGCAAAATCTACCTGTGAATACCCCCCGGTCCGCCTCTGGTGGGTTCAGATGAAGAGAAGATGACCTCGCCTTCCCCTACAGAACAAGAGTAAATGGATGGAGTTGTCGGAAGCGACCCCATCTGGAAACGGGTGGGGCCCAGAAGAAAACCCAGGGTGCAGCTGCGCGGTGCCAATGTGTGATTTTGGACCAGCGGAGCCCTCATCTCAACTTACTTGGAAGCTGGAACACCTTGCGGAGCCAGCTTGTCGATCTCAGAAGGAGTAATCCTGTTCTCCAGAACCTTCGTCGTTGATTCGGAGGAGGTTGGAACATCCTGTTGTGGAGCCGTGGATGCTGTGCTTTCTGGGGTATGGGTCCAGGCAGCTGGACTCGCTGCCTTGGAAGATGGAAACCTCGGGTCGGGGGCCGAAACCAAGACGCTGAAAGTCGGAGGCCAGGGGAATGGAGGCATCGACTGCCCAGGTGGAATCTGTGCTGGAAGCAGGGGCCGAGTTGGTACTATATCTATGGGAGCCCTATCGTGTAGCTGCCACCATGGAGGAGTTTGGTCATCACAGGTCAGGTGCGTACAGAATGTTTTATTTTATCGGGAAGTGTTGAGTGTCTCTCTGCCTTTATCCCTGGGGGACTGGTCTGGCCCTCCGTTGTGTGTTCCGGAGGCCGAACCCCTTAATCTGTCAACTGATCATCAAGTTTCGAAGGACAGATCCATAGCCAGCACTAGTGCTACGTTGGGCGCCTTTTGTTCAACACAGGTGGCAGGCGGCCCATTCTCTTCCATTCACCCGTCTAATGTTGTTCCTGCAAGATCTGTGCAACCCATAGGCTCTGTGGCCGCAGAGTCCTCTTCAGCCTGCACATGGCCTAGGAGTCCTGATGAGAAAGCGGCACGAAAAACCCGCCGCTGATCCGTTTGAACTGAATTGAAAAAAATAATAATAAAAGGAAATAAAAAATGTTGCGCACGTTGCGCCATCGTGATAGAAAAATTGCCGGACTGTTGCGTGTCCCTATGGGAGATGAAGCCATGGAGCACTCCCAAATAGCGGGTGTATTGCAGCCGGACGGCCTGGACTGAACTCTATTGTTTGCCATTTTTCTTTTTGTTATTTTTGTTGCGCCTGTTGCACTCTTTCTGATGAAAAGCGGAAAACTGCTGGTGACAATGGACTGAGGTTCCTGGATGGAAGAGAGGCTGGTCTCAGCAGAGAGGGACCATACTCTCTTCAAGGGAAGGGGGAGCTCACCACAAGGACTACGTACCCTGACAAATGGGTCACCCTGTAGAAAAGTTGAAAGGACTCTTCCTGGAGGACTGTTAACCAGGATCCAGGTTGTACTGCTCGAACAGCGTGCAATGTTTTATGGACTCGGCTCGCTTAAAGCCCATTTTATTAGTCTATGGACTAACATAGTTTTGCCTCCCTGCGTGGAGTATTCTTTGTAAGAAAATAAAGTTGTTACGGTAATTGGTTGGGGACGACCAATTCTAGGGAAGCGGGAATGTAAGGGGAGTGAATAATGTTTATTATTAGAAATGGTACTGCTACACTTAAATGTGTATTACTATTACTTTGCACTGGTATTGCTACACTTGAATGTGTATTACCATGTTGTAAACTGTATATTCTTATTCTTGTAGATATGTGTAATATGACATGTTCTTTATCACTGTAAAAATATATCTTATGTAATGTATCTGTGCTTAGAATTAGGGTAAGCGTAGTAGTTAGTTTCGGCCACTAGAGGTGGGCATTATGGAATATTATATGGTTAGTTAGAGTATAGGACAGGAAATAGTTAAACATAGGAGGGGCTGCTGTGTGGTAAGAAAGGAACATTTCCGTAGTGTAGTTAGTTAGGGCGTAGTGTCTGAGTCGTCCAGACGGGCCATATACCATGGACACCGCAGCAGCCACGTAACATTATCAAGAAGAAGTACAGCCATTCAGAGTCCCTTAGGGATAGGACAGTGTGCAGCAGCCGAGGTAGAGCAGTTGGAAGTGGGAACAAGGAAACGGTCCAGAAAGTACAGTGCGCAGATTATTCGAGATGTGGCAAATTATTGCATGGGCAGACGCACTCAGATCCGGGACGAAATGGATTAGCGAGTCCCCAGAAGTATTGAGTCTGGACAAGGAGAATGCTGCGGTACCGCCTAAGGCGCTATTACTCCGTAATGTACTGGAGGATGTAGAAGGAAGCAAAGGGAAAGTGAAGGAGTTGAACTGTGTGGTATCCCATGCTGTCTCTGTATCTGACAATAATGTGCTGCAAAGTGTGCCTAGTAAAGTTCTTCATTTTGCATTGCAATCAGACTGTATCTCAGTTATTCCGGAACCAGCTACAGAAGGTCCCCAGTACCACAGAGGAGTCCCTGATGGTGCAGCAAAAGACAACACAGGTACACTGCTGAGGAGATACTCTTTTCATGTAAGAGGAGGCCAGGGCCCTGATGCAACTAAGGGCTTGGCCATGATTACATCCATGGCTGAATCTTACACAATCCCAACAGTGAAATATGGTGGTAGCAGCATCATGCTATGGGGGTGTTTTTCAGCTGCAGGGACAGGACGACTGGTTGCAATTGCAGCAATTGCAGGAAACATGAATGCAGCCAAATACAGAGATATCCTAGATGAAAACCTCTTCCAGAAGTGCTCTGGACCTCAGACTTGGCTGAAGGTTCACCTTCCAACAAGACAATGACCCTAAGCACACAGCTAAAATAACAAAGGAGTGGCTTCAGAAGATCTATGTGACCATTCTTGACTGGCCCAGCCAGAGTCCTGACCTAAATCAAATTTAGCATCTCTGGAGAGATCTAAAAATGGCTGTCCTCCAAAGTTCACCATCCAACCTGACGGAACTGGAGAGGATCTGCAAAGAAGAATGGCAGAGGATCCCCAAATTCAGGTGTGAAAAACTTGTTGCATCATTCCCAAGAAAACTTATGGCTGTACCAGCTCAAAAGGGTGCTTCTACTCAATACTGAGCAAAGGGTCTGAATACTTATGACCATGTGATATTTCAGTTTTTCTTTTTTAATAAATTTGCAAAAATTTCTACATTTCTGTTTTTTTTTCAGTCAAGATGGCATGCAGAGTATACATTAATTAATGAGAAAAAATGAACTTTTTTGAATTTACTAACTGGCTGCAATGAAACAAAGAGTGAAAAATTTAAAGGAGTCTGAATACTTTCCGTACACACTGTATATAGGGCAGCTTGATGGCTCAGTGGTTTGCACTGTTGCCCTGCAGCACTGTGGTCCTGTGTTCAAATCCCACCAATATATCTGTAAGGTGTTTGTATGTCTCCCCGTGTTTGTGTGGGTTTCCTCCGGGTTCATGTGTTTCTCACATACTCCAAAGACATCCTGATAGGGAATTTAGATTGTGAGCCCCAATAGGGAGAGTGATGATGGTGTCTGTAAAGTGCTGCAAAAATTAATGCCACTCATATAAGGCAGTAAATAAATAGATGTGGAACCGCATTTCCTATACATTTATGGCCTATCCTGTGGCTATGCCATCAATGTATAAGATGAGAATAACCCTAACCCTTTAAAAGTCGAATATTTTCATATTAATGGTGTACATAAGGCATACAACATCTCTTTAGGCAGTTTCACGCAATGTAGTTTTAGAAGCAATGTCTCAGCTAACAGTATCACACCTGAAATTAGGGTTGACCACCCAGATGTTATTCTCATCAGAAGGCAGTAGCGTAACTAGGGTCAAATAGGCCCCTGTGCAAAATTTGGTCCTACCCCCCACATGTTGATCAGATGTATGGGCCCTTGTAGCATTCTAAATCCTTTAAGATAGGAAAGATGTGTATCTTCGTACCGTGTTAGCCAGTAGATAGAAAAATATTTAGACTTGAGAGTCCTCAGTGGTTGATACCTTTTAATGGCTAACTGAAAAGATGGTAACAAATTGCAAGCTTTCGAGACTACTCCGGTCTCTTCATCAGGCAAAGACTAAAACAAAAACTGAAGAATCACATATATATATATATACACAAGAGGACACAGGAATAGTGCAATAGGTAAGACAAGTGACGTGAAGCAGAACTGTCATTATGGCAGGAGAATGAACATAAATATTGGAACAGATCATAGATAAGGAGAGAGTTTTATTACCCTCTGATTGGGGTCTGGTGTTGTGTTTTGATGCCCCTAGAAGGTCAGAGACGCAGATTCCTTAATTGATATAGAATGACATGAATCGCTGGATCTTTTTGGGACCTCTGGTCATTACGCTGGGACACACATCCAGCCGAAGCAGAGCTGGCCTTAGGATGAATGGTTTTGCCTTTTGGTGCCCCCACCCCATGATTAGTTTAGCCAGAACACATGAGATGGAATGTTTGTACATGATCTGTACATGGTCTGCTTTACTGTTGGCTGCTGCAAGACCTGCGCCCTGCTGAGTATGCGGGTTGGTAGGTGTCAGACCCAAAAACAATCTGATACTGGAGATCTTTCCAAACAATAAGGAAACACCATCAATATCTAAATATTGGACCATCTCTTTAAGATCCCTGATTAGTACCTGTGACTATTGATGTGAACATGCCAAATACAGGCCTTCTGGAAGGAGCATAATGGTCACAGTCGCAGAGGTCACGACCAGTCCTGTGTAGGGAAGGGACCAACCAACGTCCATGCATACTTCAGCTTGATGTACATCCAAGGATGCTGATATATATCGGGATGGACCCAGGATGTGCATCATACATATTTCTGTCTTTGTTGTGAGTGATCTGGGCTGCTGTATCATCTGTGGTTGCTGGCTTGGCAGTGTGGAGGTTAGATCTGAAATATCCATATCCGGACCTGGTCGGCCTTTACCTGCGCTTACCCTACTGGCGCCATGGGAGTGATTCAGAAACGCTTCAGGTACTTTTGCATTTTATACAGTCTTGCTTTTAATACATTTAGGAGGCCGTAATGGCACAGCAAATATAAAAAACATAGAGTAGGACTGCCCCATATGAGAATGCCTTGTCGTGGCAGGGTGGCTCAAAGAATTGATCAATTGTTTTCTAAATTTCTCATTTTAAAGAACAGTTAGAAATTAATATGTGCATATGCACTTTATGTATTGTGTTCTGACCATAGGCAGCACTGGCTTCTCCCCTTTTTTGTTTAACATACATATCAAGATGTGCCCAGGATGATGAATAAATATATTCTGGGCTGGGCATCATATATACCAGGATGGGCCTAGGATGGGGAGCTTATATACCAGGATAGGCAACACATATACCAGGATGTGCCCAGGATGGCGAACATGTATACCAACATTAGCCCAGAATGAGGAACATATATACCAGGATGGAGAACATGTATAATAGGATGGGTCCAGAATGGGGAACATATATAACAGGATAGGCACAGGATAGGGAACATACATAACAGGATAGGAGGGGTCCAGGATGGGGCACATCTATATACCATGGAGGTTTTCAGAATGGTAGACATATATACCAGGAAGGGAGTCATACTAAGATGAACCCAGGATGAGGTTACATATAAACCAGGATGGCATACATATATACCAGGATGGAGCCAGGATGAGGGATAAATTTACCAGGACGTGTGACATATATAATAGGATGGACCCAGGATGGCAGGACATATATACCCAGAAGGGACTCAGGATGGGGGACATTCATACAGAATGAGAGACACTACTACATAATGGGGAAGGTGGGCAACTTGTATGTCCTTAAAGGATTTAAAAAAAAATTTTTAGACTTGAGAGTCCTCAGTGGTTGATACCTTTTAATGGCTAACTGAAAAGATGGTAACAAATTGCAAGCTTTCGAGACTACTCCGGTCTCTTCATCAGGCAAAGACTAAAACAAAAACTGAAGAATCACATATATATATATATATACACAAGAGGACACAGGAATAGTGCAATAGGTAAGACAAGTGACGTGAAGCAGAACTGTCATTATGGCAGAGGAATGAACATAAATATTGGAACAGATCATAGATAAGGAGAGAGTTTTATTACCCTCTGATTGGGGTCTGGTGTTGTGTTTTGATGCCCCTAGAAGGTCAGAGACGCAGATTCCTTAATTGATATAGAATGACATGAATCCATGTGACACGTTCATTCCAGCACTAAGAGTGTCAAAGGTCATCATAAGTTTGTATTCCCAAACCTTTCTATCTTTCTCAGATTTGAAGTTAGATTTTAATACCAGTAATTCCATATCCATTATGCTATGACCGGGCATACAAAAGTGTTTTGCCACAGGTAAATCCATTCTTTTTTCTCTTATCGTGTGGCGATGAGAATTCATCCTTGTTCTCAGTTTTTGCCCGGTCTCCCCCACATACAGACCCCCAGTTGGACATTTAGTACATATAATTAGGTACACCACATTAGATGTGATGCAGCTGAAAGTACCTGGGATCTTGTAGTCCTGAGGGGAGTTGGGTATCTTTATCTTGTCCGTGGTCATTATAGATGCACATGTTTTACACTTCTTCTGTTTGCAAGGAAAGGTTCCTGCAGCTGTTGGGGAGACAGGGAGCTTCTGACAATGATGCTTCTTAGATTTGGGGGCTGCCTAAAACATAGTAGTGGGGGTCTGGAAATATGGATTGTAATCGGGCATCTTTTTGTAGTAAAGGTTGTAGTTTCCGTGCAGCTCCCCTTAGCATCTCCAGATTTGGATTGTAGGTGACCACTAGAGGCACCCGGTTATTTTCTTCTTTAGTTTTGTAATGTAGCAGGTGATTCCTTGATATTCTGGTGGCTCTTGTAATTTGGTTTTCAATTGTTCTTGGATGGTAGCCCTGGTTCAAAAAAGTCTTTCTGAGGCGACCAAGGTGTTCATCTCTATCCATGGGTTGGAACATATACGGTTGTATCTGATGGCTTGGCTGTAGACTATAGAGTTTTTTATGTGTTTTGGATGGAAACTGTCCCATTTAAGGTATGTTGGACAGTCGATTGGCTTCTGATACAGGGATGTCTCTATTTCATTGTTCTTTAGCTTAATGGTGGTGTCTAAAAAGTTAATTTCAGTGCTGGAGTAGTTGAGTGTTAAGTTGATGGTTGGATGAAATTGGTTGAACTGTTCATGGAACGTCTTTAGCTGTTGTTCAGACTCCGTCCAGATGATTAAAATGTCATCAATGTAGCGGTAGTAGGCCCGAGGCCTGATGGGACATGAGGACAAAAAGTCGCTTTCAAGCTTGGCCATGAAAAGATTTGCATACTGTGGAGCCATTTTACTTCCCATAGCTGTGCCAGTCTCCTGAAGATAGATCTTGTTGTCAAATTCAAAGTAATTGTGGGTGAGGATAAATTTTGTGAGTTTCACCACAGAATCAGCATCATTCCCGGTGTTTCCCATGAAGACTTTGCAGGCATTTAATCCATCCTGGTGTGGGATATTAGAGTACAAAGATTCCACGTCCATGGTGGCCAGGATGGTTCCTTCTGGTAGGGGACCTATTGCTGCTAGTTTATTCAGTAGGTCAGTTGTGTCCTGAATGTAGCTGGGTGTATCCTTTACCAGGGGTTTAAGAATGCCCTCTACCCATCCAGATACCTGCTCAGTAAGGGTGTCCACACATGAAATAATCGGCCTCCCTGGATTCCCAGCTTTGTGGATTTTGGGAAGCATGTAAAATGTCCCTGTTCTTGGACTTTCTGGTATCAGGTCATCAGTTCTTATGGATTTGTCAGACAGACAAGATACCAACTTGCTTAGTTCCTTGTAATAGTCCTGTGTAGGGTCCGACTCCAGTTTTCTGTAGTAGCGTGTGTCCGTAAGTTGTCTGTTTGCTTCCTTAATATAGTCTGATGTGTTCATCATGACTATTGCACCTCCCTTGTCAGCAGGTTTAATGATGATTTCTTTGTTGGTTTTCAGAGACTGTATGGCCTTTCTCTCCTGGGCACTGATGTTGGATGCTTGTCTCTTGTTGGTGGCTATGATGGTGGATTTTATCAAATGTCTGAATGAGTCTATATATTTATCCAAATGGGGGTTACGTCCAGGTGGAGGTGTCCAGTCTGACCTCTTCTTGGTTGTTGGGATCCCTTTTCCTTCAGTCCGAGTGTTTTCTGGATCTTCTGTATCATTGAAGTATTCCCTCAGGCGCAGTCTCCTGAAAAAATGTTCCATATCACTGCAGAGTTCGGTTTTATCCAGGGCCTTAGTAGGACAAAATGAGAGTCCTCTAGAAAGCACGGCAAGCTCCACTTTGTTGGGTTTGTAATCTGAGAGATTGATGACACAGTTAGATGCTTTTGTGTCTGGAATGGAGTGGTTGTCAGAGTTGTCAGGTTTTGTTTTGTATCTGTTTGTATAGAGTCCGGAATGGAGGCGCAATCTGTGTAGTTTCTTTTCCTTGTTATGAATCAGAAAGGTCCGTAGTTTGTTATAGTATTGTTGTAATTTTTGCTCTGTGCTTTCTGTAAGTGTTTTCCTCAGAGTTTCAAATTGCCCTTGGACTTTACTCCTTATGCTGTAGCAGACATGTAAAAGATGGTTCCTTAGTCTTTCAGAAGTCCTGTGACAAAGGTTTTGTGCATAATGGGTATTGTAGGTGTGAAGAATTGGGTTTGTAATCCAGAGTCCTTTGGGAATTAGATTCTCCTTTTTGCATTTAGATAAGAAAAAAATGTCGCTGTCCATTTGTGCGCGTTTCTTCAGAAATGGTTTTAGTTCCATAAAGATGCGGTACATTCTGGTATCCTCCATTTTGATATAGGAAAGATGTGTATCTTCGTACCGTGTTAGCCAGTAGATAGAAAAATATTTAGACTTGAGAGTCCTCAGTGGTTGATACCTTTTAATGGCTAACTGAAAAGATGGTAACAAATTGCAAGCTTTCGAGACTACTCCGGTCTCTTCATCAGGCAAAGACTAAAACAAAAACTGAAGAATCACATATATATATATATATATATACACAAGAGGACACAGGAATAGTGCAATAGGTAAGACAAGTGACGTGAAGCAGAACTGTCATTATGGCAGAGGAATGAACATAAATATTGGAACAGATCATAGATAAGGAGAGAGTTTTATTACCCTCTGATTGGGGTCTGGTGTTGTGTTTTGATGCCCCTAGAAGGTCAGAGACGCAGATTCCTTAATTGATATAGAATGACATGAATCCATGTGACACGTTCATTCCAGCACTAAGAGTGTCAAAGGTCATCATAAGTTTGTATTCCCAAACCTTTCTATCTTTCTCAGATTTGAAGTTAGATTTTAATACCAGTAATTCCATATCCATTATGCTATGACCGGGCATACAAAAGTGTTTTGCCACAGGTAAATCCATTCTTTTTTCTCTTATCGTGTGGCGATGAGAATTCATCCTTGTTCTCAGTTTTTGCCCGGTCTCCCCCACATACAGACCCCCAGTTGGACATTTAGTACATATAATTAGGTACACCACATTAGATGTGATGCAGCTGAAAGTACCTGGGATCTTGTAGTCCTGATGGGAGTTGGGTATCTTTATCTTGTCCGTGGTCATTATAGATGCACATGTTTTACATGTTTTACAGTTTCCATCCAAAACACATAAAAAACTCTATAGTCTACAGCCAAGCCATCAGATACAACCGTATATGTTCCAACCCCATGGATAGAGATGAACACCTTGGTCGCCTCAGAAAGACTTTTTTGAACCAGGGCTACCATCCAAGAACAATTGAAAACCAAATTACAAGAGCCACCAGAATATCAAGGAATCACCTGCTACATTACAAAACTAAAGAAGAAAATAACCGGGTGCCTCTAGTGGTCACCTACAATCCAAATCTGGAGATGCTAAGGGGGCTGCACGGAAACTACAACCTTTACTACAAAAAGATGCCCGATTACAATCCATATTTCCAGACCCCCCACTACTATGTTTTAGGCAGCCCCCAAATCTAAGAAGCATCATTGTCAGAAGCTCCCTGTCCTCCCCAACAGCTGCAGGAACCTTTCCTTGCAAACAGAAGAAGTGTAAAACATGTGCATCTATAATGACCACGGACAAGATAAAGATACCCAACTCCCATCAGGACTACAAGATCCCAGGTACTTTCAGCTGCATCACATCTAATGTGGTGTACCTAATTATATGTACTAAATGTCCAACTGGGGGTCTGTATGTGGGGGAGACCGGGCAAAAACTGAGAACAAGGATGAATTCTCATCGCCACACGATAAGAGAAAAAAGAATGGATTTACCTGTGGCAAAACACTTTTGTATGCCCGGTCATAGCATAATGGATATGGAATTACTGGTATTAAAATCTAACTTCAAATCTGAGAAAGATAGAAAGGTTTGGGAATACAAACTTATGATGACCTTTGACACTCTTAGTGCTGGAATGAACGTGTCACATGGATTCATGTCATTCTATATCAATTAAGGAATCTGCGTCTCTGACCTTCTAGGGGCATCAAAACACAACACCAGACCCCAATCAGAGGGTAATAAAACTCTCTCCTTATCTATGATCTGTTCCAATATTTATGTTCATTCCTCTGCCATAATGACAGTTCTGCTTCACGTCACTTGTCTTACCTATTGCACTATTCCTGTGTCCTCTTGTGTATATATATATATATGTGATTCTTCAGTTTTTGTTTTAGTCTTTGCCTGATGAAGAGACCGGAGTAGTCTCGAAAGCTTGCAATTTGTTACCATCTTTTCAGTTAGCCATTAAAAGGTATCAACCACTGAGGACTCTCAAGTCTAAAAATTTTTTTTAAATCCTTTAAGGACATACAAGTTGCCCACCTTCCCCATTATGTAGTAGTGTCTCTCATTCTGTATGAATGTCCCCCATCCTGAGTCCCTTCTGGGTATATATGTCCTGCCATCCTGGGTCCATCCTATTATATATGTCACACGTCCTGGTAAATTTATCCCTCATCCTGGCTCCATCCTGGTATATATGTATGCCATCCTGGTTTATATGTAACCTCATCCTGGGTTCATCTTAGTATGACTCCCTTCCTGGTATATATGTCTACCATTCTGAAAACCTCCATGGTATATAGATGTGCCCCATCCTGGACCCCTCCTATCCTGTTATGTATGTTCCCTATCCTGTGCCTATCCTGTTATATATGTTCCCCATTCTGGACCCATCCTATTATACATGTTCTCCATCCTGGTATATATGTTCCTCATTCTGGCTAATGTTGGTATACATGTTCGCCATCCTGGGCACATCCTGGTATATGTGTTGCCTATCCTGGTATATAAGCTCCCCATCCTAGGCCCATCCTGGTATATATGATGCCCAGCCCAGAATATATTTATTCATCATCCTGGGCACATCTTGATATGTATGTTAAACAAAAAAGGGGAGAAGCCAGTGCTGCCTATGGTCAGAACACAATACATAAAGTGCATATGCACATATTAATTTCTAACTGTTCTTTAAAATGAGAAATTTAAAAACAATTGATCAATTCTTTGAGCCACCCTGCCACGACAAGGCATTCTCATATGGGGCAGTCCTACTCTATGTTTTTTATATTTGCTGTGCCATTACGGCCTCCTAAATGTATTAAAAGCAAGACTGTATAAAATGCAAAAGTACCTGAAGCGTTTCTGAATCACTCCCATGGCGCCAGTAGGGTAAGCGCAGGTAAAGGCCGACCAGGTCCGGATATGGATATTTCAGATCTAACCTCCACACTGCCAAGCCAGCAACCACAGATGATACAGCAGCCCAGATCACTCACAACAAAGACAGAAATATGTATGATGCACATCCTGGGTCCATCCCGATATATATCAGCATCCTTGGATGTACATCAAGCTGAAGTATGCATGGACGTTGGTTGGTCCCTTCCCTACACAGGACTGGTCGTGACCTCTGCGACTGTGACCATTATGCTCCTTCCAGAAGGCCTGTATTTGGCATGTTCACATCAATAGTCACAGGTACTAATCAGGGATCTTAAAGAGATGGTCCAATATTTAGATATTGATGGTGTTTCCTTATTGTTTGGAAAGATCTCCAGTATCAGATTGTTTTTGGGTCTGACACCTACCAACCCGCATACTCAGCAGGGCGCAGGTCTTGCAGCAGCCAACAGTAAAGCAGACCATGTACAGATCATGTACAAACATTCCATCTCATGTGTTCTGGCTAAACTAATCATGGGGTGGGGGCACCAAAAGGCAAAACCATTCATCCTAAGGCCAGCTCTGCTTCGGCTGGATGTGTGTCCCAGCGTAATGACCAGAGGTCCCAAAAAGATCCAGCGAGTCACAAACTGAGACAGCTACAGAAATAACACTTCCTTTACTGGAATAGGAGTTGAAATGAAATGTACCAGGGCTGAAATCAATGTACCAATCCCAAAGTCTCCTGTTTGTGTGTATTACACTGAAGTGACATAAGAAATTAACCTAAATACTAAGTTAAACAAGGTCTGTAGTAAACTATCTGAGAAGCATGTGTAAATCCAATTAAGAGGTCTTATGAGAGCCTCTGGGATGGCACATTGACTATAAACTTATCAAAAACCGGCAATATAAATATATATATAAATAAATGCAAAAATCGTTCTTATATACTTAATCTAGGGATACCCAGTATCTATTACTATGGTACCGTTAACCTGTGGTAGATTTCCACACAGGCCTATGATTTGCATTGGCTGCAGTCAGTCCCAAAAATCTTCGGCTTCAAAACTTCAACAAACACACAGATCCGTGTCTTCTTGACTGATGCCAAGCCCACACACCGGGGACTTACAGTTCTGTAGACTCCGAGTACGGTCTGGGACAGCACTTCAACCGGCTTGCCAGGATCCCTCTAAATATGGATGGTACAGGATACCATCTCTCCTCTCACAGTCACTCACAGTTTCCCCTGGAAGCAGACCACCTGAATCTGCACAGGAAGGATGTCTTCTGTCCCTTTTCAGCTCAGTACAGCAGGGATTCTACAGAGATACAAAGTCACACAGCTCTCAAAAAAATTGCTCTGTACTTGTTTCACAGCAGAACCACAGGTTCAAAAGAGGAAGGGGTTAACACCCTCACAAACACGCTGGCAGCAAATAGTCTTTACAGAGTCCAGACTCTTCACTTCTCTTCCACAGCCTCACCTGCATTTCACACAGCAGTCTCTCTCCTCCACCCGCTTTCCTCCTTCTAGCAGCTTCTCTGCCCACACAATTTCCTGGCTTTTTCTCCCAGCTCAGACATGCAAAAGCAGCAGGGTCCTAATGCGCTCCTGATGTCATCACAGTACACACTGTAAAGCCTGGGTCTCACATAGCGATACAACAGCGATCCCGACAACGATATGCACTTGTCAGGATCGCTGGTGTATCGCTACATGATCGCTGCTGAGCTGCCAAACAGGCAGCTCAGGCAGCGATTTGGGACAGCGACACTGCGGGTAACATTGCTTAGTTACCCGCAGTGTACCTTGGATACCAGTGCCCTGATGCAGGGAGCTGGTAACCAAGGTACACATCGGGTTTCCAGGCGCTGTGCGGTGCCTGGAAACCCGCTGTGTACCTTGGTTACCAGCTCCCTGCATCAGGGCGCTGGTATCCAAGATACACAGCGGGTTTCTAGGCACAGTCCCGCGCCTGGAAACCCGCTGTGTACCTTGGTTACCAGCGGATCGCTGGTCTCCCGCCTGTCACACGCAGCGATGCGTGCCTGTCAGCGGAGACCAGCGATCAAAAAAATGTCCAGGACATTCAACGACGATCAGCGATACCCGGCAGGGGGGCTGATCGTCGCTGAATGTCACACACAGCGATATCGCTGGTGAGCTCGCTGCTGCGTCACAAAACTAGTGACTCAGCAGCGATCTCGCTAGCGAGATCGCTGTGTGAGACGGGGGCTTCACACCAAGATGCAGATCCAGTTGAAATAGGGTCTGGCATCGCTTGCCCACAGAGAGGGCTCTAAATGCCCTCTCTGGAATACATGCCATAGGTTCGCCACCACTGATCTACAATATCTAATAATATCTAATAGCTAAAAGTACAACAAACATAATGTTCCAGTTACACTAAATCCTCTCTTTGTTTAGTATAAAGAATATCTCCAGTTTGACACTAGTACTAATGAAACCAAAGTACTAGACAATGCACCAGATTTTATATGGAAGAATCAGAAACTTCCTAGTGATGTCCCAGCAAGTGGTAAGTTCACCTGAATAATGTTTCTTTTCAACTACATTATATTAAACCAGTGAATATATGAATATATTTATTTTTTTTATTGTAGGACCTAACATCATGACAATCGCAGTGTTCACATTAACAGCAGCTATCATACTTATTCTTATCATTGCATCTCTTATCTTCAGGTAGGTGTTAATCCCACAGAGATAAGTGTTGTTTGACCTTAAAATGTGGTCATACTGTGATCTCCAGTACCTGAGAACATATTGT
The DNA here is from genome assembly GCA_033576555.1 of Oophaga sylvatica. Lineage (NCBI taxonomy): Eukaryota > Metazoa > Chordata > Amphibia > Anura > Dendrobatidae > Oophaga > Oophaga sylvatica. The sequence continues at coordinate 1,520,958 of JARQOD010000009.1, forward strand.
ATTTATTTTAGTTAAGTTGAATAAAGGTACTGCCACACTAAACAATCCCGCTAGCGATCTCGTTAGCGTTGCATACTAATGAGATCGCTAGCGGGATTGTTTCTATATCGCTAAATGCTGCCGCATTTAGCGATATAGTTAACGACGCTATCGCCGTTAGCGATCTTCTTAACGACTTTAGCGGTACAAAAGTACCGCTAAATCGCTAAGAAAAGGTGCCACACAGCGATAAGATACTTACCCAGCGGGAGCGCCAGCGATGAAATAGGGTCCGGAGCGATTCCAGCGACGAGCGAGATCACAGCAGGAAGCTCGTCGCTGGAAGCTGCCGCACTGAACAATATCGCTAACGGGATCGCTAAATAGTGACGTTTTTTAGCGATCCCGTTAGCGATATTGTTTAGTGTGGCATACCCTTAAAGCCTGGGTCTCACATAGCCATACACCAGCGATCCCGACAACGATCAGGATCGCTGGTGTATCGCTACATTATCGCTGCTGAGCTGCCAAACAGGCAGCTTAGGCAGCTATCAGCTCAGGGACACTGCGGGTAACATCGCTTAGTTACCCGCAGTGTACCTTGGTTACCAGCGGATCGCTGGTCTCCCGCCTGTCACACGCAGCGATGCGTGCCTGTCAGCGGGAGACCAGCGATCAAAAAAATGTCCTGGCCTTTCAGCAACGATCAGCGATACCCGGCAGGGGGGCTGATCGTCGCTGAATGTCACACACAGCAATATCGCTGGTGAGCTCGGTGCTGCGTCACAAAACTAGTGACTCAGCAGCGATCTCGCTAGCGAGATCGCTGTGTGAGACGGGCTTAAGCGATTTCGCTAGCGATCTTGTTAATGACGCAAGCTAACGAGATCGTTGGTGTGATCGCTTTTAGGTCGCTCTTAGCTGCCAAACAGGAGATCTCATAAATGACACATCAGCAGTCAGCGATCTCTTTAATGACTTTGGCGGTCGTTAGGATCTGTCATTAGCATGTACTGAGCGCAACCTTTTCCACGCCCCTCAGCACAGTATATGTTATATATGTGTTATGCTGCGTCCTGCTAGCCTGCTTTGCAGCTACTACGATCCTCTCTGTGACGCAAAAGAAAACCTAGTCCCACCTGCCTGCTTCTACAGCTATTGCGATCCACTCCGTGACGCTAAAAAACCTAGTCCCGCCTGCGCCGCTGTCATATGAGTCACAAACGAGGTCGCTCGTCGTTCGCAAAAGGTGTCACACTCAGCGATTCAGGCTCACCAGCGGGACACCAACGATCAAAAAACGGTCCAGAACGTTAGTGAACGATCAGCGACATCACAGCAGGGGCCACATCGCTGCTACATGCCACACACAACGCCGTCGCTAAGAGATCGCTAAATAGTGACGTAGTAGTGATGTCGTTAGCGATGTCGTTAGCGATCTCGCTTAGTGTGGCATACCCTTAATACTTTATCATTTCTGTACAAAAATAAATGGAACCAAATTTAGGGTGGCCATACACATTAAATGGCTTTTGACCGAACAATAATTTGGCCGATCATTTGGCCGACAGCCATTTTAGCCAACTCTCCCATACATTGGAGTGTTCGCTCAGCCAATTGCTCATGTGTTCTCTATGAGCAAGTTGCCAATAACACATCAGCCAGCTGCTTATCTCCAGGAGAACATATGATTGGCAGTCTGAAATCTCTTCCAAACATCAACTGCCTGTCTCCATACACAATAGAACATCAGCAAAACCCAGCGATATCTACGGGTTTGGTAAACATTAATTTAATGTATACGGGGGCCTTTTACACCAAAAATTTTGCAGTTAAATGGCTGCGAGCATTTGATAAATGCTTGTTTCACCAATAGAAAAATCTCATTATATATACAGTAGTCCTCCTCTTCACTCACGTTTTCCACTGGAATGTCATCTGAATCAGAGGTATGGAACAACTCTTCTAATTCAGCTTCACGCCATCTACATCTAAGCATCATTTTGAAATTATACAGTCAAATCTTGCATGGCGTAGACAACACTGGAATAAAAAAAATCCTCTATAAGTAAACAATAATAATAAAATCTGAGAAAAAAACAACCTACTTCAAAAACAATAAGAGCTTCTATACTACATCAAAACATACCTGAGCTCAATGTCCAGCCAAGCTTACATGCTAATCACTCAGTCAGAGGAGTGAGAATACTGCACCACTTGTAAACACATGGAGTCTTTCAAATGTAAATAACCCCCTCATTCAACATAGGAGGAGCCAAGGAAAAAAAACAGCTCTTATTAGCTGCAAAAAGTTTGTCAGCTTTGCAGACAGTATGCAGTGACCTATAGCTTACGGAATCACACAGTAATAACACTAAGTTCATGTAAAAAAATAAAATAAAAGTATTCCTTTACAATATACAATCTACCAACAGAATTGAATAAGAAAAGCATAACAAGCTAGATACCTGTAAAAAGCCAAAATGCAGCCTGGAACAGAGATGTGTACAGAGCTGATGTCCAAAGAAACTGAAAAGTAAAATGGCTAAAGGGTATGCCACACTGAACAATATCGCTAACGGGATCGCTAAAATACGTCACTATTTAGCGATCCCGTTAGCGATGTTGTTCAGTGCGGCAGCTGCCAGCGACGAGCTTCCTGCTGTGATCTCGCTCGTCGCTGGAATCGTTCCGGACCCTATTTTCTCGTCGGCGCTCCCGCTGGGTAAGTATATATCGCTAGTGTGGCACCTTTTCTTAGCGATTTAGCGGTACTTTTGTACCGCTAAAGTCGTTAAGAAGATCGCTAACGGCGATAGCGTCCTTAACGACATCGCTAAATGTGGCCGCACTTAGCGATATAGAAACAATCCCGCTAGCGATCGCATTAGTATGCGTCGTTATCGTGATCGCTAGCGGGATTGTTTAGTGTGGCAGTACCTTCAGTGTGCTAGCATATGTGTACTGATTAGATCAGAGAATCTGAAAACAAGGAGATAAGCCAGAAAGACAGACTAAAGGCACTGTCACATGTCACACTTAGTGATCGCACCAGCGATCACGACAACGACATGACCTGGCGAGATTGCTGCTATGTGGTCGCTAATTAGCTTCCAAACACGAAGATCTCATCAGAGATCAGCGATCTGTATAACGACCTCTGTGGTCCTTGGGAAAACCTAGTCCCACCTGCGACGCTGGTGAAGTCGTTCACAAAGGGTGTCACACTCAGCGATTCAGGCTCACCAGCGGGACACCAACGGCCAAAAAACGGCTCAGAACGTTCATAAGTGATCAACGACATCTCAGCAGGGGCCACATCGCTGCTACATGTCACACACAGCTGTGTCGCTAACGAGATCGCTACTGCGTCATAAATCGGTGACTCTTTAGCGATCTCGTTAGTGATCTCGCTTAGTGTGACAGTACCTTTACTTAGCAAAAAAAAATAATTTGCAGGCCTTTATAGCTCTGCTTTACAAAATAAGGCCCTCTTACACAGCGCGTTCTGTGCAGTCCGTTCTGCGCAGAATATACACGTGTAGTGCACACCTAGTGATCTCTCTGGATGTGCTCTACATTTTAGTATACATTGAGCACCAAAAATAATCAATATAAAGCCATTTTTATGGCACACAGATCTCAATGCATACACCCGGCAGAGCGCGTGTACGACCCCATTGAAATAATTTAGGAAATAAATTGATATACAATAGTAGATGCAATAAATAGACCCAACTGAGGTTATAACTCCTTTATTTCACTGAAAATATAGCCTCACAGCTGTAAAAAATGATGCCGGGTCACTATGACCCGAACACGACAAGTGTACAAAATCGGCGTGTAGTAAAAAGTAAACCCCCCCAAAAAAAAATACTCATTGATAGGTCCCTCCAAATGAGGAAAAGTCAAATAAAATCAAGTTTTAGAAACTTATAGAAAAAAATCTACAGGGCCTCCAAATTCTCTACGGGTCACTATGACCCGAACATAACAGCAGGGTTAAATGCACATGGTAAATGAAGTGCCCAACGTGCATGAGTGTAGATCACTATAGAATATAGACATTGCCTAAAGAAATGGTGATGCCTGTATAGTGGGCACCGGGGAAAGAGACACAGGAGGGGGCACCTCAACGCGTGTTTCACCTCACTTGGAATTGTCCTGACAAATCAATATTTTGTTAGCACATTATTCAACTTCGTACAATCTAAATGCTCATATAGATGGCGAGGGAGGGCTGATTTTACCGACAGATTCCTTTTAAGGTCAAGGTCAGGAAAAATTGCAGTTTTTCAAAAGAAAAAGCACCAGCCTTCTCCACAGTTGGTGTATGGTCAGATAAAAAAAAAATAGGGCTGAATTTTGAACTCACAAAATAGTGCATATCATTTAGTTGATACTAGATATTTCTTCAACTTGTATTTACAACTTTTTTTTCCAAAAATGATAAATGAAGATACCGTATATTTTGTGTATATAATTATACAAATGCCACCAAAATTCTCAAAATCTCTAATTTATGGCATTATAGTCCATATACAGCATTTATCACCTATCCACAGATGGCGGTCACAATGGTCAGATCACCATCAGTCATATATTAATTATTAATCCTAAGCACAAGTAATACCTGTTATTTATTGGACAATTGTATTAATCATCCTTTATCCTTTAGACACAGTAGGTAGTATTTATTTTTAACATGCAAAAACTGAAACTTATTTTTTTTTGTAGGAAATATCGCAAAGAGCATGAACTGCAGCAGAAAAGATGGTCCCATATTGCATCTGAGAAGGTTTTGCCACTGGAGACAAATGAGACGTCTCATGTCAGCTTGAAGGTGATTTACAACAAACATACTAACATTATTATTGACCGGGGAACACTTAAATGACATGCATCTTCCTCTGAAATTTACAGCTAACTTACAGCTAAAGGTGAGAGCGATGCAGCAGATCATTTCTAGTTTCTTCAAAAAGGGGTGTCCACATTGGGGTGCAATGTAGGATTATCTCTGGACTTTTGTTTAGGCTTCCAAGCGTACTGCATTATAGAAAACTAGGGCCGCAACCCTGGACAGGGACAATGTAAAAATTTCAAGGCCTGTTGGGTGAATGTTTGGAGCTGCAGAGATGCACCACTGCAACCAGGACAGTCTTTGTACATGGACGTACCCAGGATCAAAACTAGGGGGGGCAAGCCAATGTCACATCTTATACAGGTTACATCATATACACTGCACATTATCCTGCATATTAGGTATGGAGCATTAGAACTGTTGTATATTGTATAATACAGCAGTGTATGCGACACTACGCTGTATATACCATATATTATACATGGCAGTCGCGCTCATGTCAGGAGCGGTACCAGCAAGTCCGAGGATTGCAGTGCGATCCTCGCATGAGTTATACGGCCGTCTGTCTATGCCCTTGTTATAATAATACTGAAATATTAATCTATTATTAAAGTATTAATACGCTCACAAGTAAAAAAAAAGCCCCCTACCTCCCCTGTCCCCCACCCACACCCCAACAGCCCATCGTCTCACATGCACCCCTTAGTGTTCTGTCCCACTGACCCCACAATACCCCCATCCTCTCACATACACCCCTCAGTGCTCTGTTGCCCCTCCCCACTTCAGTCCCCACAATACCCCCATCCTCTCACAGTAAACCCCCAGTGCCCTAGCCCCACAATACCCCCATCCTCTTACATTCAACCCCAGTGACCTGTCCACCCTCCCTCACAATACCCCATCCTCTCACATCAACCCCTGTGCGCCAGCCCCCACAATTTCCCCATCCTCTCACATTCACCAACCAGTGCCCTGTATCCCCTCCCCCACAATACCCTATCCTCTCACATTCACTCTGTGCCCTGTTGCCCCTCCCCCACTTCAGCCCCCACAATACCCCCATACTCTCACATTAACCCCCCAGTGCCCTAGCCCCCACAATACCCCATACTCTTACATTCACCCCAGTGCCCTGTACCCCTCCCCCATAATACCCCCATCCTCTCACATTAACCCCCCCAGTGCCCTAGCCCCCACAATACCCCATACTCTTACATTCACCCCAGTGCCCTGTACCCCTCCCCCATAATACCCCCATCCTCTCACATTAACCCCCCCAGTGCCCTAGCCCCCACAATACCCACATCCTCTTACATTCACCCCAGTGCCCTGTACCCCTCCCCCACAATACCCCCATCCTCTCACATTAACCCCCCAGTGCCCTAGCCCCCACAATACCCCCATCCTCTTACATTCACCCCAGTGCCCTGTACCCCTCCCCCACAATACCCCATCCTCTCACATCAACCCCCCCAGTGCCCTAGCCCCCACAATACCCCCATCCTCTTACATTCACCCCAGTGCCCTGTACCCCTCCCCACTGTACCCCCATCCTCTCACATTCCCCCACAGTGACCATGACATGCCTGAGCAGAATGAATTTAATAAATTCCATCCCCTCTTACCATCAAGCTACAGGCAGTGGCTGAGGCAGGAGCAGGAAGTGTCCAGTGTCTGCATACAGAGGGCACTAGGACCCAGTGTGGCTGAGACAACCAGAGCCTGCAGGGCAGAAAGTGAAACTACAGCTGCTGCAGCCAGGAATGAAGAGGCTCCTCTGGTGAGACAGCAGCTCCGTGCACTGCGCACACAGACAGGCACTACAATCTGTGGCAGATGGAGCCGGCATTGTGCTGCTGTCTCCACTCTCCTTCATTGTGTGCCCCTGCTTCTAGGGAGGGGCAGCTGCCCCCCCCTTCCCCACGGTGGGTACGCCCATGTCTTTGTAACTGGGAGATGTTTTTATTTCAATGCCAGGTGTTTATTATCTGTCTTTTCATGTACTTATCCTAATCAACACTAATTTAAAAATCCAATAGGATTCCCTATTGATGAGTCTTTGCAATCTATTTGGCATGTCCTCAGATATCTGTTTAATGATAGTAAGTTCCAGGCCCTTAAGATCTCTATTGTGCTCCAGTAAATAATGTCTGGATAAACTATGGCATAAATTACCCTTCCTGATATTATGTCTATTTTCTTGTTCACTAACTAACTGTGATTTCTGGAGATTTTAATTGAGCTAGAATCTGAACTGCTTTACCAAAGTTTTATCAATATGTCAAATGTACTATACATGACAACAGTATATTGAATCTCCTCTATGCAAATGTTAAGAGTGCTTATTCGTCGTTTGCACTGGCCGCCTTTGGGAAATATGACCACAATCTTGTACTATTGTAACCAGCTTATCAACCAGTTGTTAGTAAACAACCAGTTACAAAAAATCAGAAATTGGTCTGCACCCTCCATCTGTGGGAGCACTGTGCCTTTAACCAACTGTGTGTACTTTACCCCCCGCCTGCGGAAGTACTGTGACTTTAAACCTCTGTGTGTACTTCTCACCTCCCACATGTGGGAGTACAGTGCCTTTAAGCTGCTGTGTGTACTCTGTACCCTCTGTCTGTGGGATTGCTGTGCCTTTAAGCCACTGTGTGTTTTCTATTAGTCTTGGAAATAAATAATTGGCGGCAGCCATCTTGTTGCCATTTCTAGGGCAAAGAAATCATTTTTCTGGATCGGTGGGTATTTTTTAGTAGAATGGGAAATAAATATTTGGCATCAGGCATCTTGTTGCCATTTGTAGGACGAAGAAATAACTTTTCTATACTGGTGTGGGTTTACAGTAGTCTGGGAACTAAAGGAAATAGGCCAAATAAATATTTTTCCAGGACCACTGTATGTTTTCTAGTAGAAAAAATTTTAGACTTGAGAGTCCTCAGTGGTTGATACCTTTTAATGGCTAACTGAAAAGATGGTAACAAATTGCAAGCTGTTTTCTAGTAGTGTTGCAAACTAACATTTAGTATCAGCCATCTCGTTGCCATTTATATTTTTTCAGGACTGCTATGTGTTTTCTAGTAATTTTGCAAATAAATAATTGGTATCAGTCATCTCTTTGCCATTTCTAGGCTAAAGAAATAATTTTTCTGAACCTGTGTGGGTTTTTTAGTAGTCTGGGAAATAAATAATTGTTATCAGCTGTCTAGTTACCATTTCTAGGCCAAATAAATAATTTTTCAGGAACGCTGTGTGTTTTCTGGTAGAGTTGAAAATAAATAATTGGCATCAACCATCTTGTTGCCATTTCTAGGCCAAAGAAATATTTTTTCAGGACAGGTGTGTATTTTCTAGTACTGTTGCAAATAAATAAATCTACTCTTAGTGAGTAGTTTTTATAAAAAACACTTTCAAAACTGAGCAGAGCATCAAATAAGGGATGTGGCCATGTTGGTGTCGGTGTAGCTTTTGATGTAACTGATGCAAGGAGAGGACATGGTCATTTTGTACTGCTACGTGCACAATTCCAACACCTTCTTCTGGTGCACGCAAGGCGACAGGACATTATGCGTCCTTTCGTAGGCCTGAATACTGCTGCACGATGTCACGGGTGTGTCGCTGCGAAGATCGTCGCGATTGCACACCCTGACTTCGCACAGCTGAGTTTCTGGTGCTGGGTGTTTTTCGGCACTGAGGGAGTTAATTCTTTTTCTCTCTGTGCTGGACTCACCAGCCTTGCTCAGCTGCAATTGATGTGTTGTTAATTGGTTTCCTTTAAATACCTGGCTGTCTGCTGGGAGAGTGTCGGTGAAAGCATTCATTCAGACCAGCAGAGCGGATCGTTTCTGAGAAGACTTAAGCTAAGAGTGCCTGTTGTGGTTTATCCTCTCCTCGCTTATTGTTTATCTCCTTAACCTTTTGTGTCCCCTCTGTAGTTGAAGTTTTGTATGCAAGGCAGTATTTACTTTACCCCTTGTCTGTCTCATTTGTCTTATACTGTTTGTAAGCTGTGACCTGCCCATTCCCTGTGGTGGTAATCAGGGTCCTTCTCAGGACTAGATTACAGTGGTCAGGGATCTACAGGAGACAGGGTTACGCTGGCGGCCTGGACCTCTGTACCATTAACAGTACCTCCAGGTAGAGGGACTAGTCAGGACCCCAGTTTAGGGTCAGCATAGACCCCGGTCCACCTCTATCCTGAGACAGCGTGACATTTTCACCGACCCATACTAAAGATTCTCCCCAGCCACCATGGATCCAGTAGCCCATCTAGCTCAGCAGTTGCAGAGTTTGTCCATGGAGCTGACGGACGTTAAATCCAAGGTTTTGTACTCCCGGGAGCAAGCCAGATCTGAACCTAAAGTGGCTCTCCCGGACAGGTTTACTGGTGGGCGGGACAAGTTTTTTACTTTCCGGGAGGCATGTAAATTGTATTTTCGGTTGCGGCCTCGGTCGTCGGGGAGTGAGGATCAGAGGGTGGGAATTGTCATCTCGCTCTTACAAGGGGACCCTCAATCCTGGGCGTTCTCTCTCCCCCCGGGCTCCCCGGCTCTCCAGTCAGTGGACCGATTTTTTTACAGCCCTGGGTCTGGTATATGATGACCCGGATCGGGTCTCCATTGCTGAAATGAAGTTACGTAAGATACAGCAGGGAGATCGTCCGGCGGAGGAATTTTCTTCAGAGCTCCGTAGGTGGGCCACGGATACTCAGTGGAATAACCCGGCTCTTAGGAGCCAGTTTTGTCAAGGTTTATCTGACAAATTAAAAGATGTGTTGGCTCAGTATGATTCTCCCCCGTCACTGGAGGCCGCTATGGCTCTTGCAATTCGCATTGATAGACGTCTTCGGGAGAGGTGCGGGGTAACTCCGCCCCCTGTGATGACTCCACCTCCTTCTAAAGTCCCTAATATTGAGGTTCCCCTGGTTTGTTCCGAAGAACCTATGCAGTTGGGAGGGACATCATTCCGAGGGAGGGGATCGGCGGTGCGCCGCAAGACAAGAAAGTGTTTCTTCTGCGGGAGAAAGGGACATTTTATTGAGGTGTGTCCATCCCGTACTGTACTGAGCAAGAAGTCGCCGGAAAACTATTAATCCCAGGTTGTGTGGTGGACGACAATCTGGGAGTATGTATTTCGTCCCCAGGTCCGTCTCAGTTTCTCGTACCAGCGGAGGTGGTGGTAGGTACGAGAACTGAGAGGATTTCTGTTCTTCTGGATAGTGGGGCCGGGGCTAATCTGGTGGACGCTCGGTTTGCCCAGGTTCAAGGTATGCAACTGAGTGTATTAGCCAAACCTATCCCCATATTCTCTATCGACGCCAGGCCTCTCGGTCAGGGTAGCTTTTTGCAAGCCGTGCATAACATTGACCTTCGAGTGGGGGCAATACATAAAGAACTATTGTCTTGTTATGTGTTGGAGGGTCTTCCCACTCCTATTGTGTTGGGTCTTCCTTGGTTAACTAAACATAACCCAGTTATTAATTGGCAATCCAGAGAGATAAGCCAGTGGGGTGAATTTTGCAATGAAAACTGCATGAACACGGTCATCGGTGCGGTCGTGCCTAGAACCTTACCACCTTTTCTGGTGGACTTTGAGGATGTTTTTTTCAGAGGAAGGGTGTCAAGAATTACCTCCTCATCGCGAGTATGACTGTTCTATAAAATTGCTCCCTGATGCTAAATTATCTAAATCTAGGTTGTATAACCTTTCTGGTCCGGAGAGGCAGGCTATGAAGGATTATATTTCGGAAAGTCTGGCTAAAGGGCATATTAGACCTTCATCTTCCCGGTGGCCGCGGGGTTCTTCTTTGTGAAGAAAAAAGATGGAGGCCTACGCCCTTGCTTGGATTTCCGTGAGCTTAATCGGATTACGGTCCGAGATCCGTATCTGCTCCCACTTATTCCAGATCTCTTCAATCAGATTGTGGGCGCCAAATGGTTCTCTAAATTGGATCTCAGGGGGCGTATAATCTGATTAGGATGAAGGAGGGGGATGAGTGGAAGACGGCGTTTAACACTCCGGAGGACATTATGAGAACCTTGTCATGCCTTTCGGTCTGACTACTGCCCCGGCGGTGTTTCAACATTTTGTTAATGACATCTTTCGCCACCTAGTGGACAGTTTGTTGTCATTTATCTTGATGACATCTTAATTTACTCGCCGGATCTTGTGTCTCATCAGGAGCATGTGAGACAGGTGTTGCAGATCTTGCGAGATAATAAACTGTTCGCCAAATGGGAGAAGTGTGTTTTCGCCGTACAGGAACTTCAGTTTTTAGGGTTCCTGGTGTCAGCTTCCGGTTTCCGTATGGACCCTGGGAAAGTGAAGGCAGTGCTTGAGTGGGATCTGCCAGAGGATCTTAAGGCACTGCAACGTTTCCTGGGGTTTGCTAATTACTACCGGAAATTTATTCGTAATTTCTCGTCCATTGTTAAACCTCTCACTGACATGACAAGAAAAGGGACGGATTTTTCAAGGTGGTCTGACAAGGCTTGTCAAGCATTTTCCTCCTTGAAAAAATGTTTTGCTTCGGCACCTGTACTCATTCAACCGGATGCGTCACAGCCGTTCATTGTGGAGGTGGATGCGTCTGACGTAGGGGTGGGTGCGGTATTATCTCAAGGTCCGTCCCCTGGTAAATGGCATCCGTGCGCTTTCTTCTCTAAAAAATTGTCGTCCGCTGAGAGGAATTATGATGTCGGCAATAGGGAACTCTTGGCCATTAAGTTGGCTTTTGAAGAGTGGCGTCATTTTTTTGGAGGGGGCAGTCCACCCGGTCACCGTCATTACTGATCACAAGAACCTACTGTATTTAGAGTCTGCAAAACGTCTGAATCCCAGACAAGCTAGATGGTCGTTGTTTTTACCAGGTTTAATTTTGTCGTCACATATCGTCCTGGGTCAAAAAATGTAAAGGCTGATGCCTTATCTCGCAGTTTCCCTGGGGCCGGGAAGACGGATGACCCGGTTCCTATCCTTCAAGAGGGAGTAGTGGTGACGGCTGTATGCTCTGAGCTTGAGGAGGAGGTATTGGAGGCTCAGGGGGATGCCCCTGTAGGACCTCCAGGGAAACTGTTTGTTCCAGATCAGTTAAGACAAAAGGTTATCGAGGCACATCATAATTCTGCTTTGGCAGGACACCCAGGGAGTAAAGCAACTGTGGATCTCCTTTCACGCCGGTTTTGGTGGCCTAACTTAAATAAGGAGGTGGTAACTTTTGTTGCGTCCTGTGGGGTTTGTGCACGCTCTAAGACCCCACATACCCGTCCGTCTGGGGCCCTCTTACCTTTGAAGATCCCGGAGCGTCCATGGACCCATCTGTCTATGGACTTCATTACGGACCTCCCTCCGTCTTCAGGTAAAACTGTCATACTAGTTGTAGTTGACAGGTTCAGTAAGATGGCACATTTTATTGCTCTTCCTGCTCTTCCTAATGCTAAAACTCTGGCGCAGGTGTTCATTGGGGAGATTGTGAGACTTCACGGGTTGCCTTCCGATGTGGTGTCGGATCGGGGGTCTCAGTTTGTGTCCAAATTCTGGAAGGCATTTTGTTCACGGCGGGGGATGCAATTGTCATTTTCTTCGGCTTTTCATCCGCAGACCAATGGTCAGACAGAGAGTCTGAATCAGAGCTTAGAGACATATCTCCGGTGTTTTGTCTCAGAGAACCAAGAGGACTGGTCTTCTTTCTTGCCTCTGGCAGAGTTCGCTCTTAACAATAGGCGGAGCGAGTCCACTGGTAAGTCCCCGTTTTTTGGGGCATATGGTTTTCACCCCCAGTTTTGTACTTTCAATGGGGGGGGCTCTTCTGGGGTTCCGGAGGAGGAACGATTTTCGTCGTCACTCGCTTCAGTGTGGAGAGGAGTGCTGAATAATCTGAGTACTATGGGGAACCGATACAAACGTATGGCTGATAGGAGGAGAGTGTCTGGTCCGGACCTAAGTGTGAACGATCTGGTATGGTTGTCTACCAAGAATATAAAACTTAAGGTTCCCTCCTGGAAACTCGGTCCCAGGTTCATCGGGCCATACAGGATCAGTTCGATAATTAATCTGATGGCATTCCGTCTTGACCTCCCTCCTACGTTTAAAATCCACAATGTGTTCCACAAATCGTTGCTTAAGAGGTACGTGGCGCCAGTTATACCGTCACCTCTACCTCCTCCTCCAGTGGTGGTCAATGGTAACTTGGAGTTTCAGGTGTCGAAGATCATTGACTCACGTCTGAATCGCCGGTCCCTTCAGTATTTGGTTCATTGGAAGGGGTATGGTCCTGAGGAGAGGACGTGGGTTCCTGCGTCTGATATTAACGCAGACCGATTGGTTCGGGCCTTCCACACTACTCACCCAGATAAACCTGGCCCTGAGGGTCCGGAGGCCCCTCGTAGAAGGGGGGTACTGTCACGGGTGTGTCGCTGCGAAGATCGTCGCGATTGCACACCCTGACTTCGCACAGCTGAGTTTCTGGTGCTGGGTGTTTTTCGGCACTGAGGGAGTTAATTCTTTCTCTCTCTGTGCTGGACTCACCAGCCTCGCTCAGCTGCAATTGATGTGTTGTTAATTGGTTTCCTTTAAATACCTGCCTGTCTGCTGGGAGAGTGTCGGTGAAAGCATTCATTCAGACCAGCAGAGCGGATCGTTTCTGAGAAGACTTAAGCTAAGAGTGCCTGTTGTGGTTTATCCTCTCCTCGCTTATTGTTTATCTCCTTAACCTTTTGTGTCCCCTCTGTAGTTGAAGTTTTGTATGCAAGGCAGTATTTACTTTACCCCTTGTCTGTCTCGTTTGTCTTATACTGTTTGTAAGCTGTGACCTGCCCATTCCCTGTGGTGGTAATCAGGGTCCTTCTCAGGACTAGATTACAGTGGTCAGGGATCTACAGGAGACAGGGTTACGCTGGCGGCCTGGACCTCTGTACCATTAACAGTACCTCCAGGTAGAGGGACTAGTCAGGACCCCAGTTTAGGGTCAGCATAGACCCCGGTCCACCTCTATCCTGAGACAGCCTGACACACGAATAGTGAGGCCAGAAGATGTTGAAAATGTGTTAGATTGGATGGCTGAGTGACTCCAGTTCCTTCGCATCATGTTACACCCTGTCCACTGCTGAAAGTGCACAGTTGGCACCTGAGGACCATGATCATCTGGCATCCACCTTAGTTTTTGTAAATCAGGCAAGCAGTCTGAACCCCAAGTCATGCAGCTGGCTGTGGATCTGTGGCCCATCTACCTGGCCCTGCCCAAGAAATGGAAGAGACTGAGTGCACTGATTCCCAGTCACTTGTTATGTTGGAGGATGAGTACATGGGAGGGCTAGTGCATACAGTCAGTGGACCACCACAGGACATGTCAGATGATGATGAAACCCAGTTGCCAAATGCAGTGTAACGGGTCTGGTGGGTGGAACTACTGACGAGACAGGTCAGGTTGGTGGAACCACATAGCTTTATTATACAAGAGATTTTACTTGTAAGAGAGCGGGTGGCACCTGGGAAAAGGGCAGGGATTCACGGCAGAGGATATAGGTAGTTTCTGGACAGGCAGGTTTGTCACAGCAAGTGACCAAGGAAGTCTCTGGGCAGGCAGGTTGTAACGGTAAGTAACCGAGGCAGTCTCTGGACAGGCAGGTTGTCACGGCAAGTGACCAAGGCAGTCTCTGGGACAGGCAGGTTGTCACGGCAAGTGACCAGGCAGTCTCTGGGCAGGCAGGTTGTCACGGCAGGTGACCAGGCAGTCTCTGGGCAGGCAGGTTGTCACGGCAAGTGACCAGGAAGTCTCTAGACAGGCAGGTTGTCACGGCAAGTGACCAGGCAGACTCTGGGCAGGCAGGTTGTCATGGCAAGTGACCAGGCAGTCTCTAGACAGGCAGGTTGTCACAGCAAGTGACCAGGCAGTCTCTAGACAGGCATGTATATACGACCTGATATGGTGGAGCCTCCAGGTAGGCTGCAGTCGGATGGCAGATGATCGCTCCCAGGTGAGCAGGCAAGAGCCGGGGATCTCTGCAGATGATGTCCGAACTTCAGGATGGAGCTGCAGTCGGATGGCAGATGATCGCTCCCAGGTGAGCAGGCAAGAGCCGGGGATCTCTGCAGATGATGTCCGAACTTCCGGATGGAGCTGCAGTCGGATGGCAGATGATCGCTCCTAGGTGAGCAGCAAGAGCCGGGGATCTCTGCAGATGACGTCCGAACCTCTGGATGGAACTGCAGACGGATGGCAGACAGGCAAGCCGACAGGTAACAGGCAGGTAACTGGAATCAGGAGCTGAAGGCTGAAACAGAGTTAGACTGCACAGGAACAACATTGCTCGGGCCCCTACATTAAGGAGGAAGCCCTTAATATAGGGTGGAGTCCTCCAGCATTGGCTGGAGACTGATTTGGAAAATGCGCGCGGCTCCTTTAAGAGCGGGGGAGGGTGCGGGCGCGCGCCCTAAGGCCAGTAGCAGGGAAGGAGCGCGCGGGACCAGCAGGGCGGAAGGAGGACGTCATAGGCGCAGAGGGGGCTGGGAGCACTGAGGACGCTAAGCGCAGGTGAGGAGAGCGACGTCCCTGTCTGGCAGCAGGCAGGGACGCAGGCGCTACAGTACCCCCCCCTCTAGGCCCCCCCTTCTTTAGGCCAGAAAGAAATTTAGCTAGGATAAGAGGGGCATGGATGTTCTCCCGAGGCTCCCAGGTTCTCTCCTCAGGACCAAACCCCTTCCAATCCACCAAAAAATAAGTCTTTCTTCCTACCCTTTTTGTGGCCAGAATGTTCTCTACCTCAAATTCATCATCAGCAGACACTGGAGCAGGGGGTGTACCTGTAGACTTAAAAAAAGAGTTAAGAACCACAGGTTTGAGGAGAGATACATGAAAAGAATTAGGAATTCTCAAATTGGCCGGGAGTTTCAATTTATAGGACACCGGATTGATCTGACTGATGATCTCAAAAGGACCGATGAACCGAGGACCTAACTTGTAGGACGGAATTTTGAGTCGAACATATTTGGACGAAAGCCAGACTTTGTCCCCAGGACGGAATTGAGGAGGATCCAGACGTTTTTTGTCAGCATGTCTTTTCATGCGCTCGGATGACTGAATGAGTGCGGACCGGGTACTCTCCCAGATGGAGGAGAATTCTCTAACCAGAGATTCCGCAGCTGGATTGTCCACAGAGATGGAAACAGGGACAGGGATCCGAGGGTGCTGACCGAAGACTACAAAAAACGGAGACTTGGTGGAAGATTCGCTCTCATGATTATTGTAGGAGAATTCGGCCCAAGGCAGGAGCTCCACCCAGTCAGAATGGTGGGCATTAACGAAGTGTCGAAGATAACTGGTCAAATTCTGATTTATTCGTTCAACTTGTCCATTGGACTGTGGGTGGTAAGCGGAGGAAAAATCCAGGGTGACGTCTAGCAACTTACAAGTGGCTCTCCAGAAACGTGAGGTGAACTGAACCCCACGATCCGACACAATGTGACGAGGCAGACCATGAAGACGGAAGATGTGGCGGATAAAGTCTTTAGCCAACTCGGGTGCAGACGGAAGACCTGGCAGAGGAATGAAGTGAGCCATCTTGGAAAAGCGGTCAGCGACCACCCAAATGACCGTACAACCGGCAGAGACGGGCAGATCTGTTATGAAGTCCATGGCTATATGCTGCCAGGGGGCAGCGGGTACAGGAAGCGGAAGAAGACGGCCGGTAGGCAGGTGTCTCGGAACTTTGTTGCGGGCACAGGAAACACAGGCAGAAACAAAGTCTATTACGTCTTTGTGCAGGGTAGGCCACCAATAATGCCGAGTAATGAGTTGGAGGGTCTTTTTTTGACCAGCGTGGCCAGCGAGTTTAGACGAGTGACCCCAATGTAGGATTCTCTTCCGATCGGTTTCTGATACGAACGTCTTACCAGGAGGGAGACGATTTAGACTCACGGGAGCCACCTGCATCACTCTGGCGGGATCGATGATATGTTTAGGCTCATCTTCGAGATCCGACACCAGGAAAGACCGAGACAAGGCATCCGCCTTGACGTTTTTGTCAGCTGGGCGAAAATGCAAAAGAAAATCGAAGCGGGCAAAAAACAAGGACCACCGGGCTTGGCGAGGATTAAGTCTCTGTGCCTGCTGGAGGTATGCCAGATTTTTGTGATCCGTGTAGATGATTACCGGATGAAGAGCCCCTTCGAGTAGGTAACGCCACTCCTCCAATGCCAACTTAATGGCCAATAACTCTCGATCTCCTATGGAGTAGTTGCGCTCGGAGGAGGAGAAGAGTTTGGAGAAGAAACCGCAGGACACCATCCTCCCGGATGGCGATTTTTGGGTAAGAACCGCTCCGGCTCCAGCAGAGGAAGCGTCCACCTCCAGGAAGAACTGCTTGTTGCCATCCGGGCGATGCAGCACTGGAGCGGAAGAGAAGGCCTGTTTCAGAGAAAGGAAGGCCTCCTCTGCTTCGGTCGTCCACTGTTTGGGGTTAGCATCCTTGCGAGTGAGCGCTGAGATTGGAGCAGTCCTGGAAGAGAAGTGCGGTATGAAGAGACGGTAATAGTTGGCGAATCCCAGGAACCGCTGAATGGCCTTCAACCCCTCCGGTCGGGGCCACTTCTCGATGGCAGACAATTTCTCCGGATCCATTCGTAGGCCTGTCTGAGAAATGATGTAGCCCAGAAACGGAAGCGATGTCTGCTCAAAGAGGCACTTCTCATATTTGGCGAAGAGGTGATTCTGCCTGAGCCTGAGCAGAACCTGACGAACATCCCTCCGGTGAGACTGAAGATCCGGAGAGAAGACCAAGATGTCGTCAAGGTACACCACAACGCAGGAATAGAGGAGGTCCCGGAAGATGTCGTTGACCAACTCCTGAAAGACTGCTGGAGCATTACAGAGACCAAAGGGCATCACCAAGTACTCGTAGTGGCCGTCCCGGGTGTTGAATGCCGTCTTCCATTCATCTCCTCGACGGATACGAACCAGGTTGTATGCTCCACGAAGATCTAGTTTGGTGAAGACTCTAGCCCCTCTAAGACGATCAAACAGTTCTGGAATGAGCGGAAGAGGGTACTTATTCTTCACCGTGATCGAATTTAGGCCTCTGTAGTCAATACAGGGACGGAGAGATCCGTCTTTCTTTTTAACGAAGAAAAAACCTGCTCCCGCTGGGGAGGTAGATTTCCGGATAAATCCCTTTGCTAAGTTCTCCTCGATATATTCGGACATCGACCTGGTCTCAGCAGCAGACAACGGGTAAATACGCCCACGGGGAGGCGTAGTACCGGGTAACAGGTCAATCGGGCAATCATATGGTCTATGCGGGGGTAATGTCTCTGCTTCCTTTTTATTGAAAACATCAGCAAATGACCAATATGGAATCGGGAGTCCAGGTAGATTAGCAGGTGTAGGAGAAGAATAGACAGGATGAACAGGCACCAGACACGTTTTATGACAGTCCTGTCCCCAGCGAAGAACCTCTCCATTCTGCCAGTCGAGCACAGTGCATGTTTTTGGAGCCAAGGCAGACCTAGTAAGAAAGCATGAGAGAGTCCAGGCAGAACATGAAATGAGATGCTCTCAGAATGCAACATTCCCACCTGCAGGGTTATGACTTCGGTGATAAGTCGGATGGGACGAGTTAGGAGGCCCCCATCCACAGCAGCAACAGATACAGGTTCAACAAGAGGTTTGGTGGGAATGTGATACTTCTCTACTAGAGCCTGTGACACGAGATTCCCAGCTGCTCCAGAATCAAGTTGGGCCATTTCGAAGTGGCGGTTCTTACCGATCAGAATTGAAACCGACAGCAGCAGGGATGAAGAGGATTTATTTTTGTCTAGATTGACCTCTCCGAGCGAACCTAGACACAGGCGTTTTCCCGACTTCTCCGGACAGGTTTGGATCCAGTGCTCCTTACTGCCGCAGTAGAAGCAACTTTTCTCGGCACGGCGTGAGTCCTGACGGCTTTGACCATCTTGGTCTGGTCGACCTGTATAGGCTCAGCAGTGTGCACCTGAGGAGAAACGGAAGAGGTTATAGATCTCTGACACGAGGGTGCAAGATGGGAAAATTCTTTTTTACGGGTGATCTCTTTGGCTCGTTCCTGGAACCGAAGATCAATTCGATTGGCAAGATTTATTAAATCATCTAGAGAGGTTGGAACGTCCCGACCGGCAAGTTCGTCTTTAATACGGCCGGACAGACCCTCCCAGAAGACCGAAATTAGAGCTTCATTGTCCCAGGCTAGTTCTGAGGCTAAAGTCCGGAACCGTATGGCATATTGACCAACGGTGAGACTCTCCTGACGGAGACGCAGCAGAGATGATGCAGAGGAAGTCTTCCGTCCAGGTTCGTCGAATACCTTCCGGAAGGTCGAGAGAAAAGCAGGCAGGTCAGATACCAGAGGATCCTCTCTCTCCCAGAGAGGATTAAGCCAGGCCAGGGCTTCTCCGGTGAGATGGGACATGATGAAGGCAATTTTGGCCCGGTCAGAGTTAAACTGGTGTGCCAGGAGTTCAAAATGCAGGTGTGCACAGATTAATGAAACCCCGAGCCAGAGCAGGATCGCCTCCAAACCTAGGAGGAGCTGACAGTCGGGGTCCGGGAATGGAAACCACGGAATTGGGAATCAGCGGGACTGACGGATTATGAGTCATGGCTCCAGCGATGGTTGCAAGTGATGATTTCAGAGTGTCCAGACGGATTTGACGTTCCGCAGGTGACCCAGGATGGTCTCCTGTTGAGACCTCTGGCGAGACAGCTCATGACACAGTTCCGGGAGTGAAGGGGTTTGGGTGCCACCGGGTTCCATGGCCCGAGCAAACTGTAACGGTCTGGTGGGTGGAACTACTGACGAGACAGGTCAGGTTGGTGGAACCACATAGCTTTATTATACAAGAGATTTTACTTGTAAGAGAGCGGGTGGCACCTGGAAAAGGGCAGGGATTCACGGCAGAGGATATAGGTAGTTTCTGGACAGGCAGGTTTGTCACAGCAAGTGACCAAGGAAGTCTCTGGGCAGGCAGGTTGTAACGGTAAGTAACCGAGGCAGTCTCTGGACAGGCAGGTTGTCACGGCAAGTGACCAAGGCAGTCTCTGGGACAGGCAGGTTGTCACGGCAAGTGACCAGGCAGTCTCTGGGCAGGCAGGTTGTCACGGCAGGTGACCAGGCAGTCCTCTGGGCAGGCAGGTTGTCACGGCAAGTGACCAGGAAGTCTCTAGACAGGCAGGTTGTCACGGCAAGTGACCAGCAGACTCTGGGCAGGCAGGTTGTCATGGCAAGTGACCAGGCAGTCTCTAGACAGGCAGGTTGTCACAGCAAGTGACCAGGCAGTCTCTAGACAGGCATGTATATACGACCTGATATGGTGGAGCCTCCAGGTAGGCTGCAGTCGGATGGCAGATGATCGCTCCCAGGTGAGCAGGCAAGAGCCGGGGATCTCTGCAGATGATGTCCGAACTTCAGGATGGAGCTGCAGTCGGATGGCAGATGATCGCTCCCAGGTGAGCAGGCAAGAGCCGGGGATCTCTGCAGATGATGTCCGAACTTCCGGATGGAGCTGCAGTCGGATGGCAGATGATCGCTCCTAGGTGAGCAGGCAAGAGCCGGGGATCTCTGCAGATGACGTCCGAACCTCTGGATGGAACTGCAGACGGATGGCAGACAGGCAAGCCGACAGGTAACAGGCAGGTAACTGGAATCAGGAGCTGAAGGCTGAAACAGAGTTAGACTGCACAGGAACAACATTGCTCGGGCCCCTACATTAAGGAGGAAGCCCTTAATATAGGGTGGAGTCCTCCAGCATTGGCTGGAGACTGATTTGGAAAATGCGCGCGGCTCCTTTAAGAGCGGGGAGGGTGCGGGCGCGCGCCCTAAGGCCAGTAGCAGGGAAGGAGCGCGCGGGACCAGCAGGGCGGAAGGAGGACGTCATAGGCGCAGAGGGGCTGGGAGCACTGAGGACGCTAAGCGCAGGTGAGGAGAGCGACGTCCCTGTCTGGCAGCAGGCAGGGACGCAGGCGCTACATGCAGCCTCTTTCTGCAATGTTTAGACCGCAAGGAGGGCAGTTTGAGGAGTCAGTGGAAAATTATGTGAGGAATAACGAGGTTTTAGACCTCACATAGAGTGTAGGCCATCCTAGTGACATGCAGTTTGGAGGAAGAGGTGGTGGCAATGCTGTCACAGCAGCACAGCAAAAGAGGGAACAGGGTGCAATAGCTCAGCAGGCAGTTGCTAGCCAGTATATCAGCTGCTACTGCACACCGAACCTCTGAAATTAACACACCAAAAGAGCTTATTGGCATTGCATATCTTTAAGGAATGTGCTGCTGACAAGTGACAGGTGGTTTTCACACTGTGTCGTCAGACCCTTAACGAGGTAAAATATCTAAAAAAAAGGGGGAAGCCAGCACGCACTGATCAGCATGAAATAATTAAGTGCATCTGCACATAATCTGTTTTTAAAATTGAGACATTAGCAAATAATTGATCAATTCTTTGAGCTACCCCGCCACGACAAGCATTCCATATGGCATACCTACTCTAAGTTTATCATTTTCACTGTGCCATTGCGGCTCCTGAATGATTAAAAGCATAACTGCAAAAACTGTAAAGCAAGACTGCAAAACTGCAAAAGTACCTGAAGCATAACTGAATCACCCCATGGTGCCAGTCGACAGATGCAGAAAGGCCGACCAGGTCCAAGGATGGACATGTCAGATCTGACCTCCACATCCGCCAAACCAGCTAGAAACTAATATGTGCAGATGCACTTAATGTATTTCATGCTGACCATGTGCGGCGCTGGCTTCTCCCCCCTTTCTTGTTATAAATATTCTGAACCTGAGCATCACCTGTATGAAGAGAAATCTGAATTCCAAGCACAAGATGCAGTAGAGTACACTCCTTTAAAAGCATGACAGATCTGAGCCTCCTCCTGCTCCATCTTCTACTGCAGTCTCGACCTCTTCCTCCTGCTCACGATCAACAGGGCTACATGCCTCCCCGCAAGAGAGGATGTGATAACATCACCACCGCCATCACCAGTGTCACCAAGAATCTCCACATTGTCCCATGGAAGTGTTCAGCTTTCCATCTGACAAACACTCAAGAGAAAGAGGAGATACTCCCTAGCCACCCATGAGCCATCTGAATGAAAGCATTTCCAAATTACTGGCCATTGAAATGTTGCCATTATGAATGGTGGAGACAGACAGTTTTAAAAAACTGATGACAGTGACTGTCCCGCAGATGCCACTACTTTTCCAGGCAGGCCATCCCTACCCTGCTCAAACAAATCAAGTCTGTATTGTGCAACAAATTCAATGGCAAGGTCCACATAACCACCGATACGTGGACCAGTAAGTACAGCCAGGAACGTTACATTTCCATAACTGCCCACTGGGTAAATGTATCGGCGGCTGGGACAGAGGCGGAAGGCGTTGCAGCCCATGTCCTACCACCATTGAGGATTGCTAGATGTTTATCTGTTCAGTTTGCCTCCTCCTCCTAGTCAGCTTCCTCCACCACTTCCTCACCCGGTCACAGTAAGACCTGCACCATCAACTTCAGCACAGCCAGGGGAAGACGACTGCAGGCTGTTCTGAAGCTCATTTATTTGGGGGACAAATCTATCAATGCGTAGGAGCTGTGGACTGGGATCAAACAGCAGACAGATGAGTGGTTGGTGCCGGAGAACCTCAAACCCGGCCTGGTGGTGTGTGATAACGAGTGAAATCTTGTAGCAGCTCTGGGCCTGATGCACATTTCTTGCCTGGCACATGTGCTGAACTGAAATTTGTGGAGTTTGAAGTTGTGGATTCAGAGTCAGTGTCCATTTTGATGGACATATATAAAATTATATATGTAATATATAATATATATATATATATATAATATATATATATATACATACAATAATAAATATATAATAAATTGGATACATTAGTTCAATGCAGTATGTGCTGTAAGAATTTGGAAAAGTTATGAAATTTACTATAAATGTCTGCTCTATTCCTGATCTAAGGATGTCAGCTTTTAGTTGAGATGAATATGTTCTGCACTTTATGTACATGCTCAATAGTGAGGCAGGGCTCTGGAGTAGCATCGTCGGCATGGAGTCGGAGTCATTGTCAGGAGTTAGGGAAATTGAGAAGTCAGAGGTTTGGCTTACCAGAGCCAAAGCCCTACCTGCTACGCTCCCAAATGAAATGCCTTCCTCTGGTGCACACAGGCAATGGGATGTTCTGTGAAATTTTGCAGGCATGAGTACCACTGGACAAATGTTGAGACCAGAATAAGTAGAGGGGGTTTTAGATTGGAAGGCTGAGAATGCCTTCGGTTCTTTTGCTTTGTCTTCCACCCAGTCCTCTGCTGAAAGCACAAGTTTTGCACCTGCAGCCCATTGGCAATCTGTCTTCCACCTCACCCCCTTCAAATCAGGCAAGCAGTCTGAGGACCAAGTCATGCAGCAGTCACTTATGCTTTTTAATTACTCTACTGGCCATCCACCTGAACTTGCCCAACAATTGGAAGAAATTGAGTGCACTGATGCCCAATCACTTGTTCTGTTGGAATACATAGGATGAGTAGTCAGCGGACCACCACAACACATCTCTGATGATACTGAAACATCAGTGCCCACTGCTGCAGCTTTTGCTATGTGTAGTCTGGCAAGAAGGGCATGGGTAAGGACTGGGTGGAAAATCAAGCAGAGGATTAATATTACTAATTATTTTTAGAGCACCATTGATTCCATGGTGCGCTACATGATTTAGTTACATACAAAACACAAATAGAAATTACAATGAACAAACTAATGACTACAGACAGGTACAGAGGGGAGAGGACCCGACCCTTGTGGCCTTACATTTTACAGGAAGGAAACGGTAGTTTCGGGGGATGCAGCCGCTGTAGTGTGGATGAGGTGGCAGCGGGGTCATTGCAGGCTGTAAGCTGTTCTGAAGACATGGGCTTTCAAGATCCATTTGAAATTTCAGTATGTAGTGGATGTACAATAACAAATGATATTGTCATCATACTTTTGTCATCATTGGGCGAAAAGTATTCACATTGAGAATGTAGTGGATAACCAGATGTGTTGGGCCATAGAATCCTACAGGTTGGGGGATATTTGGGAGAAGTCTTGCCGGCGATTGGATGAGGAATGCACTATTGTGGAGGAGAGAAAAAGGTCTTGGGAGGACTAGAAATTACTTGGGGGACATATTGAGAGATTAGTTCAGAGATACATGGGGAGACAGATTATGGACAGCTTTGTAGGTCAGTGTTAGTAGTTTGAAGTCGATACGTCGTGGAACTGGGATACAATGAAGCGATTAGCAGAGAAGAAGTGGAGGAGTAGCAAGGACCGAAGTGGATTAGTTGGTCAGCAGAGTTAAAGACAGACAGGAGAGGTATGATGATGCGATGGTTGATGTTCTAAACCTGAGCACCACCTGAATGATGAGGCATTTGAATGCAAAGCAGGAGCTGCAGTGGAGTACACACCTGAAAAGCAAGATAAAATCTGAGCCTCTTCCTACTCCCTCTTCTGCTGCAGTGTTGGCCTCTTCCTCTCTCTACTGAGCAACAGGACCACCTGGCTTCCTGCAAAGAGAGGATGTGACAGCACCAACACCAGCAGTATCAACGAGCATCTGTAAACCATCCTATTAAAGCATTCAGTTGTACATCCCCCAAACATTGGATCCCATATTCTATATGTGTATTCACACGTGATTTTTAAAGGCCTAACAATACATTGGGATCACCATTGGGATCACCACTACTTTGTCGGCTGGCCATCCCTGCTCTGCACGAAAATGTTATCAGGTATCTACTGTGAAACGCCATCAGTTTAATGGTCCATATATCCACAGATACATGGACTACTAAGTACGGGCAGGGACATTACATCTCTCTAACGTCCCACTGGATAAATGTTGTGTCAGTGAGGCAGAAGGCATCTCGGTGCATGTCCTACCACCACAGAGGATTGCTGGATGTTTTTGGGATGTTTCTCTGTCCATGTTGCCTCCTCCTCCTACTCCGATTCCTCCAAAGTCTCCTGATCCGGTCAGCATAACACCTGCACCACCAACTTCAGCACAGCCAGGGGAAAACTACAGCAGGCTGTTTTGCAAGTCATCTGTGAGAAAAATCCCATATGGCGCAGGAGCTGTGGATGGAGATCAAAGAACAGACAGATGTGTGGCCTGGTGGTATGCGATGATGGGCAAAATATCCTAGCAGCTCTGGGCCTAGCGTGGCGCATGTGCTGAATTTGGTGGTGCAGAGCTTCCTTAAGAATTACACAGATATGTCAGAGAGCTGCTGCTGAAATTGCATGCTGTCTGTGCTTTCAGCATTTTCATCCTGATCTTACTCATCTATTTGTGTTGCAGCTTCACTTTAGTCTTTCCGCTCATTACCTCATATGTTACATACCCACAAGAGGGAGCCTCGCCTTGCACATGCTGGAGAGTCAGTGTGAGCTGCAGCATGCATGGGTGAGTCACTCTGCGGAAAACACCACTTCACAAGCAACGACTGGGCCTCCAGGCCGGATGTGTGTGCCATCTTGCGCTGCTTTAACCTCTAAATGACTACCGGTATGCCTTTTAATGGTGGCAGTTAAGGGTACTTATTCCTCAGCGCCGCTTTTTAACGACACTGAGAAATAAGTGTATAGCGCCCCTCAGCGTCGGAAATTCTACAGGATCTCGGCTACCGGGGGTAGCTAAGACCCTGAAGAACATGATTCGGGTCAGTTTTTACCGACCCCAGTATTACGATTGCTGTTATTAACGAAATAACGGTGACTGCAAAAAAAGTCCTATTTCCCATTTAACTTTTCTCTCCTCTGATGTGATTGCACATCAGGGGAGAGAGAAATGGGGTCCCCCGTTCCCCCTCCCCATGCAATGTCCCTGGACCCTCCTGCATCCCCTTGTGATGTCCCATGGCCAGCGGTGTCTTCTTCCTGGAAGAAAATGGCGGGTGCATGCGCAGTGTGCCCACCAAGATCTGCCGGCTGGCACCCGGCAACAATAGGAC
>JARQOD010000009.1:1546924-1600216 GCA_033576555.1 Oophaga sylvatica
CCTAATAGAATGAGTACCACACACTGCTACTATGGCCACAATTATTGTCCAGGCAAGATGCAGATAAAAATTTGTCTTTTTTGAACGATGGTGGAGCTTTGTATAGATGGCCTAATAGAATGAGTACCAGACACTGCTACTATGCCCAAAATTATTGTCCAGGCAAGATGCAGATAAAAATTGTTTTTTTTTTTAGCGCTGGTGGAGCTTAGTATAGATGGCCTAATAGAATAAGTACCACACACTGCTACTATGCCCAAAATTATTGTCCAGGCAAGATGCAGATAAAAATTATTATTTATTTCAACGCTGCTGGAGCTTTGTATAGATGGCCTAATAGAATGAGTACCACACACTGCTACTATGCCCAAAATTATTGTCCAGGCAAGGTGCAGATAAAAATTATTATGTATTTCAACGCTGGTGGAGCTTTGTATAGATGGCCTAATAGAATAAGTACCACACACTGCTACTATGCCCAAAATTATTGTCCAGGCAAGATGCAGATAAAAATTTGTCTTTTTTGAACGATGGTGGAGCTTGGTATAGATGGCCTAATAGAATGAGTACCACACACTGCTACTATGCTCACAATTATTGTCCAGGCAAGATGCAGATAAAAATTCTTTTTTTTTTTTAACGCTGGTGGAACTTAGTATTGATGGCCTAATAAAATGAGTACCACACACTGCTACTATGCCCAAAATTATTGTCCAGGCAAGATGCAGATAAAAATTGTTAGTAATTTCAACGCTGGTGGAGAATAGTATAGTTGGTCTAATAGAATGAGTACCACACACTGCTACTATGCCCACAATTATTGTCCAGGCAAGATGCAGCTAAAAATTCTTTTTTTTTGAACGCTGGTGGAGCTTTGTATAGATGGCCTAATAGAATGAGTACCACACACTGCTACTATGCCCAAAATTATTGTCCAGGCAAGATGCAGATAAAAATTATTAGTAATTTCAACGCTGGTGGAGCTTAGTATAGATGGCCTAATAGAATGAGTACCACACACTGCTACTATGCCCACAATTATTGTCCAGGCAAGATGCAGCTAAAAATTCTTTTTTTTTGAACGCTGGTGGAGCTTAGTATTGATGGCCTGATAGAATGAGTACCACACACTGCTACTATGCCCAAAATTATTGTCCAGGCAAGATGCAGATAAAAATTATTATTTATTTCAACGCTGGTGGAGCTTAGTATAGATGGCCTAATAGAATAAGTACCACACACTGCTACTATGCCCAAAATTATTGTCCAGGTGAGATTCAGATAAGAATTCTTTTTTTTTTGAGCGCTGGTGGAGCTTAGTATAGATGGCCTAATAGAATAAGTACCACACACTGCTACTATGCCCAAAATTATTGTCCAGGCAAGATGCAGATAAAAATTATTATGTATTTCAACGCTGGTGGAGCTTTGTATAGATGGCCTAATAGAATGAGTACCACACACTGATACTATGCCCACAATTATTGTCCAGGCAAGATGCAGCTAAAAATTCTTTTTTTTTGAACGTTGGTGGAGCTTAGTATTGATGGCCTAATAGAATGAGTATCACACACTGCTACTATGCCCAAAATTATTGTCCAGGCAAGATGCAGATAAAAATTCTTTTTTTTTTGAACGCTGGTGGAGTTTAGTATTGATGGCCTAATAGAATGAGTACCACACACTGCTACTATGCCCAAAATTATTGTCCAGGCAAGATGCAGATAAAAATTATTATGTATTTCAACGTTGGTGGAGCTTTGTATAGATGGCCTAATAGAATGAGTACCACACACTGCTACTATGCCCAAAATTATTGTCCAGTCAAGATGCAGATAAAAATTATTAGTAATTTCAACGCTGGTGGAGATTAGTATAGTTGGTCTAATAGAATGAGTACCACACACTGCTACTATGCCCACAATTATTGTCCAGGCAAGATGCAGCTAAAAATTCTTTTTTTTTGAACGCTGGTGGAGCTTTGTATAGATGGCCTAATAGAATGAGTACCACACACTGCTACTATGCCCAAAATTATTGTCCAGGCAAGATGCAGATAAAAATTATTAGTAATTTCAACGCTGGTGTGAGCTTAGTATAGATGGCCTAATAGAATGAGTACCACACACTGTTACTATGCCCACAATTATTGTCCAGGCAAGATGCAGCTAAAAATTCTTTTTTTTTGAACGCTGGTGGAGCTTACTATTGATGGCCTGATAGAATGAGTACCACACACTGCTACTATGCCCAAAATTATTGTCCAGGCAAGATGCAGATAAAAATTATTATTTATTTCAACGCTGGTGGAGCTTAGTATAGATGGCCTAATAGAATAAGTACCACACACTGCTACTATGCCCAAAATTATTGTCCAGGCAAGATGCAGATAAGAATTCTTTTTTTTTTGAGCGCTGGTGGAGCTTTGTATAGATGGCCTAATAGAATGAGTACCACACACTGCTACTATGCCCAAAATTATTGTCCAGGCAAGATGCAGATAAAAATTCTTTTTTTTTTGAGCGCTGGTGGAGCTTAGTATAGATGGCCTAATAGAATAAGTACCACACACTGCTACTATGCCCAAAATTATTGTCCAGGCAAGATGCAGATAAAAATTATTATTTATTTCAACGCTGCTGGAGCTTTGTATAGATGGCCTAATAGAATGAGTACCACACACTGCTACTATGCCCAAAATTATTGTCCAGGCAAGATGCAGATAAAAATTATTATGTATTTCAACGCTGATGGAGCTTTGTATAGATGGCCTAATAGAATGAGTACCACACACTGATACTATGCCCACAATTATTGTCCAGGCAAGATGCAGCTAAAAATTCTTTTTTTTTGAACGCTGGTGGAGCTTAGTATTGATGGCCTAATAGAATGAGTATCACACACTGCTACTATGCCCAAAATTATTGTCCAGGCAAGATGCAGATAAAAATTTTTTTTTTTGAACGCTGGTGGAGTTTAGTATTGATGGCCTAATAGAATGAGTACCACACACTGCTACTATGCCCAAAAATATTGTCCAGGCAAGATGCAGATAAAAATTATTAGTAATTTCAACGCTGGTGGAGTTAAGTATAGATGGCCTAAAAGAATGAATACAACACACTGCTATTATGCCCAAAATTATTGTCCAGGCAAGATGCAGATAAAAATTATTAGTAATTTCAATGCTGGTGGAGCTTAGTATATATGGCCTAATAGAATGAGTACCACACACTGCTACTTTGCCCAAAATTATTGTCCAGGCAAGATGCAGCAATAAATTCGTAGTTATTTGAACGCTGGTTTTGCTGGCAAAAAGTGATCGGAACTGATGTAACCTAGCCCTCAAAAGGGCTGCAATTACAAATAGTCACTACTCCCAAGTTGACCTATCTGTCTATATAGAGCACAGACCTGCCTGCTAAAAGTGCTAGGAACTGCTGTAACCTAGCCCTTAAAAGGGCTGCAATTACAAACTAGTCCCTCCCTACTCCCTAAACCTTCCTGTCTAATTACCAGAAAAATCGTTTGCAATTCGCAGTTTCACAGTGACAATATAGCGCTCACAGCAGCAGCAGTGCCGTCTAACACTGAGCTGCAGCAGTGAGAAAATGGTGGCGAAGGGGAAAATGGCTGGGTCTTATAGGGCAAGGACATGTGACATACACAGCCAATGACACATGCCCTTGCTTGTGTGAAAAAAAAAGCACTTAGCTCTGTGTGTGCGCTGCTGATAGGCTGACAGACTGCACCGCCCACTGGAAATGCGGGAAACAGAATAAAAATGGAGATCTTCATTATTTCTGCAGAGATCCATGCCATGCCCCTCCCCCGCCCCGCTGTACACTCAAACTGTGTATTAACAGTGATTATCAGCATTACTGTGAAAAAATCCTGTTACGATTTTGGTGCACGAACAGTTATCGAACATAACCTCGAACAGCCGGATTTTTTCCAAATCGTTCGGGTTCGCCGAACGGCTCGAACACCGCCCAAAACAGCTCGAATTTGAGATTGGCGAACAGTTTGATTCGAACACCGCTCATCTCTAGTCCTTACTAAATGGAATGACGATGCTCTGGCAGCTCTTTTTCGGAAGGGTCTGGCAGAGACTGTAAAGGACGTTATGGTGGAATTTCCTGTTCCCTCTGGTCTCAATGACTCTATGTCATTAGCTTTTCAAATTGACAGACGTTTACGTGAGCATAGAAATATGCAAGAGGTGGTGATGCCTTGCGAGCCAGCCCTGAGCCCATGCAGTGTGATGGAGTGGTTTCTGCGGCACAGCGTCGAGAATTTCGAAAGCGTAATAAGTTGTGCTTCTTTTGTGGAGACACTTCTCACACTATTTCCGTCTGCCCTAAGCGGGGAAGACGTTTTGCGTGCTCAGTTGTTTTGGGTATTGTTCAGACTAAATTTCTTTTGACTGTTACCTTGATTTGCTCCGTGTCCACATTTTCGGCTCATGCTTTTGTTGATTCAGGAGCAGATCTAAACCTGATGGATTTTGATTTTGCCAAAAGTTGTGGTTTTCCCATGGTACCCCTGCGGAGGTCTATTCCTTTGCTAGGTATTGATTCTACCCCTTTGGCGGAGAATAAACCCCAGTTTTTGACCCAGGTGATAATGCGGGTTGACCACAAAGAGAGTTGCAAATTGTTACATAATTTGCATGACATTATTGTACTGGGTTTTCCTTGGTTACAGACTCATAATCCGGTTTTGGATTGGAAGTCTGTGTCTGTGGTCAGTTGGGGTTGTCAGTGTGTTCGTAGTGACACTCCTGTTTTTTTCTACCTCTCCCCAGTCTCAAGATGTCCCTGACTATTTGGCTGATTTTTCTTATGTGTTTAGTGAGAGTAAGTCTGCGTCCTTACCTCCTCATAGGAGTTATGATTGCGCGATTGAGTTGGTACCCGGTTGTAAATTTCCCAAGGGTCGGCTCTTCAATTTATCGGTACCCGAGCATGATACTATGCGATCTTATATCAAAGAATCTTTGGAGAAGGGTCATATCAGACCATCCTCTTCACCCTTGGGCGCCGGCTTTTTCTTTGTGGCCAAAAAGGATGGTTCATTGAGGCCATGTATTGACTATCGTCTCCTTAATGAGATCTCTGTTAAATATCAATATCCGTTGCCCCTGAATTCTGATTTATTTTCCAGAGTGAAAGGTGCCAGTTGGTTTACCAAGCTTGACCTTAGTAATCTTATTCGCATCAAACACAGAGATGAATGGAAGATGGCGTTTAATACCCCTGAGGGGCATTTTGAGTACCTAGTGATGCCTTTTGGGCTCACTAATGCCCCTTCCATCTTCCAAACTTTCATGAACTATATTTTCCGGGATTTTGTGGATAAGTTTCTGATTGTTTATTTGGACGATATTTTGATATTTTCCAATGACTGGGTTCTCATGTGGAACATGTTCGGATGGTATTCCGGATTTTGAGAGAGAATTCTTTGTATGTTAAGGGATCGAAATGTCTCTTGGCGTACAGGAGGTTTCGTTTTTGGGATTCATTTTGTCTCAGTCTGCTATTGAAATGGACTCTGTCAAGGTTCAGGCCATTTGTGATTGGGTTCAGCCCACTTCATTGAAGGCTCTTCAGAAATTTTTGGGTTTTGCTAATTTCTACCGTCTATTAAGAAGTAATTTCTCTGCTATTGTGAAACTACTGACTGATTTGACCAAAAAAGGTTCTGATGTGGTGAATTGGTCTCCTGAGGCAGTTTCTGCGTTTCAGGAGCTCAAGCGGAGATTCACTTCTGCTCCTGTTCTACGGCAACCTGATGTTTCTCTACCATTTCAGGTGGAGATAGATGCTTCTGAGATTGGTGAAGGAGCCGTTTTGTCCCAAAGGGATCCTGTAACCTCTAAGATTAACCCTTGTGCCTTCTTCTCCCGAAAGTTTTCCCCAGCTGACCGTAATTATGATGTGGGGAATCGGGAATTATTGGCTATGAAGTGGGCGTTTGAAGAGTGGACATTGGTTGGAGCGAGCCAAACATCAAGTTGTGGTCCTCACTGACCACAAAAAAACTTGATCTATCTCGAATCAGCCAAGCAATTGAATCCCAGAAAGGCCAGGTGGGCCTTGTTTTTCACGCGTTTTAACCTTGTGGTCTCCTTCCTTCCGGGTACTATGAATGTTAAGGCGGATGCCCTCTCTAGGAGTTTGTTTGCGGATTCTATTGATGTGACTGAGCCTACGGCCATTCTGAAGGAGGGTGTCGTTCTTTCCGCTATCTCACCTGATTTGAGACTAGCCCTGGAGCAATTTCAGGGGAATAAACCTGAACGTTGCCCTGCGGGAAAATTGTATGTCCCTGACCAATGGAGAGAAAAAGTTATGTCTGAAGTTCATTGCTTTGCGTTGGCTGGTCATCCCGGTATTTTGGTACTAGAGATTTGGTGAGTCGGTCCTTTTGGTGGCCCACTTTATCTCGTGATGTCAGGAATTTTGTGCAGTCCTGTGGGACTTGTTCTCGTTCCAAATCCTGTTCTCGCTCTAGTGGATTGTTAATGCCACTGCCGGTGCCCAGGAGGCCATGGACCCATATCTATATGGATTTCATCTCCGACCTCCCTGTCTCTCAGAGAATGACTGTCATTTGGGTGATCTGTGATAGATTCTCCAAGATGATCCATCTTGTGCCACTGCCGAAGTTGCCATCCTCTTCCGAGTTGGTACCCTTGTTTTTTCAGCAGGTGGTTCGTTTGCACGGCATTCCAGAGAACATTGTGTCTGACAGGGAAGTCCAATTTGTTTCCAGATTTTGGAGGACATTTTGTTCTAAACTGGGAGTTCAGCTGTCTTTCTCCTCTGCGTTTCATCCTCAGACCAATGGGCAGACTGAGAGAACAAACCAGACCTTGGAGATTTATTTGAGATGTTTTATGTCTGCGGATCAGGATGACTGGGTCTCTTTTTTGCCCCTGGCTGAATTCGCTCTTAATAATAGGGCCAGTTCTGCCATGTTGATGTCCCCTTTTTTCTGCAATTTCGGGTTTCATCCTCGGTTTTCTTCGGGACAGGTGGAGGCTTCTGTCTGTCCGGGTGTTGATTCTATGGTAGAGAGAATGCAGCAGATTTGGGATCAAGTAGTGGATAAGTTGTCTCTCTCTCAGGAGAGGGCCCAGCGGTTTGCCAACTGGCATAGGACTGATGGTCCTTAGTTTAAAGTGGGTGACTTGGTTTGGTTGTCCTCAAAGAATATCCCTATGAAGGTTGCATCTCCAAAGTTTAAGCCAAGGTTCATTGGACCTTATAGGATCTTGGAAGTCCTTAATCCAGTTTCTTTTCGTTTGGCTCTTCCAGGGACGTTTAATATTCATAACGTCTTCCACAAATCTCTATTGAAATGGTTTGTCGAGCCAGTGGTTGCTATGGCTGCGCCTCCTGAGCCTGTTTTGGTTGAGGGCAATCTGGAGTATGAAGTGGAGAAGATATTGGATTCTCGTTTTGCTATACGGAGTCTCCAGTACTTGGTTAAGTGGAAAGGTTATGTTCAGGAGGACAATTCTTGGGTGTTTGCTTCTGACATTCATGCAGAGAGACTGGTTCGTGCCTATCACCGAGCTCATCCTGATCGGCCTGGTGGCGCAGGTGAGGGTTCGGTGACCCCTCAAGGGGGGTACTGTTGTGAACGTTCTGAAGACAACTTCTGAGCTGAGGCTCCCTCTGGTGGTTGCTGACGGTATTGAAGCTGTATTGAATGACAAGGCTTCCTCACCTGGAAGGACTGGCAATCAGGAGAGACGGACTGGGCTGATATAAGTGAGCTGCCTTCCCCTGATCCTCGCCGGTGATCAATTGTTGTTTCCTGGTCCATTTGGAAGTCAGCTGGTGTCTTGCCTTCGTCTGCTACTTTCAGATAAGTTATTTGCTGCTTGTTTCTATCGTGTTTGCTATTTCCATTTTTTTGTCTGCACTTTTGAGGGAGGTTAGCCAGGTTCCCCTCCAGGGGCCTGTGCTACTCTCTGTTTTTCAGTAGCCACTGTTTATTTGTTCAATTGCTCTATCACTACTATTTGAGTGGCTGCGGATTAGCCTCTTGTTCACACCAGAGATCTGATTTAGCGGGTGGCGAGATAGTGTGATCTCAGCATTTTTTAAATCAGAAGTGTTGGAAGTTTTTCTAGGGTTTTGCTGGGTTGCAGATAGTATTCTGTCCTGACCTGTCCTATCTAGGCAGTGTTTGGCCCCAGGAATTGTTCACTCTATTTTCTGCCTGCGTTTGTTTTTCGTCTTGTCTAACTGCCATTATATGAGTGGGGGCTACCTATTCCTTTGGGGCTCTACTCCGGGGCAGTTAGCTTTCCTGTTTCTATCTTTAGGTGTAGCTAGCTCTCCGGCTGTGCCGAGGCGTCTAGGTCACCGTATGTACGTCCCACGGCTGCTTCTAATTGTGCGGTTAGTTTAGGGATCTGCAACCCATTAGTTCCCAACCTCTCTGGGTGTTCAGCTGCCTTGGCTGTTTTTTGCTCCTGTCCTCCTCAGCTACCAAAGCATAACAGTTGTGTCTCCAAAAGTTTAAACCAAGGTTCATTGGACCTTATAAGATCTTGCAAGACCTTAATCCAGTTTCTTTCCATTTGGCTCTTCCAGGGACGTTTAAGATTCACAACGTCTTCCATAAATCTTTATTGAAAAGGTTTGTTGAGCCAGTAGTTTCTATGGCTACGCCTCCTAAGCCTGTCTTGGTTGAGGGCAATCTGGAGTATGAAGTGGAGAAGATATTGGATTCTCGTCTGTCTAGACCGAGACTCCAGTACTTGTTCAAGTGGAAGGGTTATAGTCTGGAGGACAATTCTTGGGTGTTTGCTTCTGATATCCATGCTAAGAGATTGGTGCGCGCCTTTCACAGGGCTCAACCTGATTGATCTGGTGGCGCAGGTGAGGGTTCGGTGACCCCTCCTCAAGGGGGGAGTACTGTTGTGAACAATTTGGAGATGACTTCTGAGCTAGGGCTCCCTCTGGTGGTTGCTGATGGTATTGAAGCTGTATTGAATGACAGAAGTCCATCACCTGGGAGCAAGGAGTGGCAATCAGGGGGGACGGACTGGGCAGATATAAGTGAGCTGCCTTCCCATGATCCTCGCCGGTAATTTGTTTCTCTTCCTGGTCTAGCTTGGAAGTCAGCTGGGTTTCTGCTGTCTTCTGCCAAAATTCAGATAAGTTATTTTCTGCCTTTCTTCTGTGGTTTTGCTGCCCTTCTGAGTGAGGTCAGCCGGGTCTCCCTGCTGGGGCCTGCGCTGGTCTCTGTTTCTCATTTGTTTCTGTTCATTTTGTTGTCATATGCAACAGATCAGAACTTATTATATATGCGTAACAGGAGGACTTTATGCTGACCTGACAGTAGATGGCGATGTTGTGTAACGTTTCCGTCTTTAATGTATTGTATAAGAATTAGTCTCTTCTCTAGTTAGTTTCACTTTCGTTTTGTTCCTGTTAGCTGATGCAATGCTGTAATGTCTGTGCATTATTCCTTCACCTCATGTTCAGAGAATTAAACGCTTGTTATCCCATGTAACTTGCTCTGTGAAGTTTCCTCTGCAAAGGTGTGGATTCAGAAGCTGTGCAACAGGTTATGGGCCCAGGCAGCCAGACACCCAGACCCAAGCACCCAGATACAGCGTATCCAGATACAGAGAATCCAGACACCACAGATCCCAGGACATTGGAACTCTCAGTAAGACCCTGGTGAATGCAGAAGAATTCTTCAGTACAAGTCTCTCCAAACAAGTAAGATAAGTTAAAAATGATGAACAGCACAGAGCTAAAACTCACAGTAGCTAAACTGAATGATGAGAACTATCAGCTATGGAAGTTCAAAGTAGAGATGTTATTGTCTAAAGATGATTTATGGGAAGTAATCACTAGAGATAGACCTGATGAAGATAATCAGACATGGGATAAGAAAAATAGACAAGCGAGAGCTACCATCAGCTTATTAGTGGATGATGCTCAATTAATACATATAAGAAATGAAGAAACAGCGAAAGGAATGTGGGAAGAATTAAGAAAGCTATATGAGAGACCTAGGTTAAATCACAAGTTATTTCTACTAAGAAAGCTTTACAATATGAGACTAAATGCAGACAGTGACATGCAGAAGCATATATTCTCTATTATGGAAGTGATATCACAGCTAAGATCTATTGGTGAACGTATTAAGGAAAGCCATATAGCAGCAATGTTATTGTGCAGTTTACCAGATTCATATACAGCTTTAATAAATGCACTAGAGACAAGACCAGAAACTGACATTACATTAGAGCTTGTGAAAATAAGACTCATAGATGAATATCAGAGAAGGAAAGAACAAAGCAATGATTCTTCTACTGAAAAAGATAATGGAAATGCTCTTATAGCTACATAACTTAAAAAACCCTATAATAAAGAGACAAGAGAATGCTTCAGATGTAAGAAAAAAGGTCATTTAAAGAAAGACTGTACTATATGGAAAGCAGAAAAGAAATTTACACCATAAAGATAATATACAGAAGGTGAAAAACACAATTTCTGATTCATGTCAAAATAATTGGAATGGCACATTTAAAGTAACTGATAAGAAATCATCACTTGGTTGGTTTATTGATTCAGGAGCAACGAGTCATATGACAAGTGACAAGAATTTCTTTACTGATCTTGATTTAAATAAGAAAGTAGCCATTTATCTTGCAGATGGAAGCAAAATAACCGCAGAAGGTATCGGACAAGGTATGCTAAATTGTTCAAACAAGTTCGGACAAGATTCAAAAATACTTGTACAGGATGTGTTGCATGTTCCAAAATTGGAAGGCGGATTATTATCTGTGAAACGTTTAACAGCAAAAGGACTTACAGTAAAATTCAAAGATAATGAGTGTGCAATTCTTGCAGGAAACAAGTTGATAACCAAAGTCAAGGCAGATGCACAATTATATCATTTTGACAAACCAAAGGAACAGATGAAGGTATGTACACATGATCACAAAAACTGTATTCACATGTGGCATAGACGTCTAGGACATAGACACCCGGACAGTATAAGGGAACTACAGAGAAAAGAATTGACAAAAGATTTAAAGATATCAAATTGCTCAATTACAGTAAGATGTGAATGTTGTATAAAATCCAAAGCCACAAGGATATCTATTCCAAAAGAAAGTGAGATGAAAAGCGAAAGACCACTAGATTTGGTGCATACTGACGTATGTGGACCCATGAAAGTGACTACATCAGGAGGCAATAGATACATGTTGACTTTTATAGATGACTACTCAAGATACACAGTCACATAATTAAGAACAAAAGTGAAGTTTTTGATAAACTTGTAGACTGTGTAACAAGATCAAGTAACAAATTTCAAAGGAAGCCAATTGTCATCAAAAGTGATAATGGAGGTGAATTTACAGGTCACAGAATAGAAGACTACTTAAGACAAAATGGAACAGAACATCAGAAAACTGTTCCATACACACCTGAACAAAATGGAGTAGCAGAAAGGAAAAGCAGAACTCTAACAGAAATGATGAGATGTATGCTGACAGATTGTAAACTACCAGAGAAATATTGGGGTAAGGCAGCAATGACAGCTACATATCTACAGAACCGACTTTTTTCCAGAAAACTGAAGAAAACTCCATATGAACTGTGGCAAAGTATGAAACCAAGTGTCAATCATTTAAAAGTTTTTGGATGTAAAGTTTTTATATTCATTCCAACAGAAAAACGTTCCAAATTTCAAAACAGATCCATGGAAGGAATATTCGTTGGATATAGTGAAAACTGCAAAGGATATAGAATCCTAGATCCCAAAACAGACAGAGTTACAGTGAGTAAAAGTGTGACATTCATTGAAGATGTAAATGAAGACATTATGATTTCAGTTGAAACGAATAATGAGAAAAATAATAGTGACATAATTGAAGAAATATCTGATGAGAAAGAAGCAGAAATGAATGAAGAACAAAATACTGAAAGTGAAGAATCACAACCATAAGCAGATACAGAACCAAGACGTTCAATAAGAGAGAACAAAGGAAAACCACCAAAACGTCTCTCATACAAGACAAGTATAAGAAAAATCTATGAACCTACCTATTGGAAAGACATATCTAAACTTCCTGAAGAAGAAGCTAATAAATGGATAGAAGCAACAGAAACAGAAATTAAATCCATGCATGATTCAAATACATGGATGTTGTGAATGGGTTTGAGATGAGTTCTGAGCAGAGGCTCCCTCTGGTGGTTACAAGCGGTGCTAGTGAAGATTGTGAGGACTGGGAATCAGGTGTTACTGACTGGTCTTATATAAGGGAGTCATTTTCCCATCAGGGTTGCCGGTGAACAATTGTTCTGGTCTGAATCCTTCATTCCAGTTTCCCTTGTAGCCTGCTGTGTCGTGTCTGCATCTCCTGCTAACAGATAAGACTTTTGCTTCTTTTGTGTTTTTGCTATATTTTTGAATTTTGTCCTGCACTTCTTTGGGGGCCTTCAGGGTCCCCTCCGGGGGCTTCTGCCCTCTCAGTTTAGTTCAGCCACTGAGTTTTGTTCTTTTGCTTTTTCCAGTTTTTTCAGTGGCTGCTGTTTTGATTTTGTTACACCAGAGAACTAATTTAGGTGGTAGAGGTCGTGTGATCTCAGGTGATTTTGAAATTAGTGGTGTTGGTGCTTTTCAGGGTTTTCTGGGATTGCAGTAAGTGCCCTTCCTATCCTTTTCTATTTAGATAGTTTGGGCCCCAGCGTTTGCTCATACTATTTTCTTTCTGTGTCAGTATTTCCTCTTGTCTAACCGCCATTACATGTTTGGGGGCTTTCTATTATCTTTGGGGTTCTGCTCCGGGGCAGAT
The DNA here is from genome assembly GCA_033576555.1 of Oophaga sylvatica. NCBI lineage: Eukaryota > Metazoa > Chordata > Amphibia > Anura > Dendrobatidae > Oophaga > Oophaga sylvatica. Next base: position 1,559,766 of record JARQOD010000009.1, read on the forward strand.
AGCTTTCCTATTTCTATCTTTAGGTGTAGTTAGTTTCTCAGGCTGTGACGAGGCGTCTAGGACCAACGTAGGAACACTCCACGGCTGCCTCTAGTTGTGGTGGTTAGTCAGGGTACTGCAATCTCATAGATTCCAACTGCTCTGGTGTATTGCCTTTTTTTACCTGCACTCCTCAGCTACCGAAACATAACACATGGACACTAACAGATTTGCCAGAAGGAAGAAAAGCGATAGGATGTAAATGGATTTTTAAAGTAAAATACCAAACAGATGGTACACCTGAAAGATATCGAGCAAGACTCGTAGCTAAAGGGTATTCTCAAAATATGGAGAAGACTATGATGAAACATTTGCTCCAGTTGTCAAACACACTACAATAAGAACTTTACTTACAGTTGCAGCAGTGGAACAGATGGAACTAAGACATCTGGATGTAAAGACAGCTTTTTTGAATGGAGATTTAACAGAAGACATTTACGTGGAACAACCTCCAGGATTCAAAGATGAAAGAAATCCAAACAAAGTTTGCAAACTACAGAAAAGCATATATGGTTTAAAACAAGCAGCTAAAGCGTGGAATGACAAAATCACGGAAGTACTAAAAAATGAAAAATTTCAAAGAAGCAAAGCTGATCCATGCTTGTACACAAAAAGGCTGAGTAATAGATGGATTTATGTACTCATATATGTAGACGACATTTTGATTTGTTTTAAACAAGAAAGGGATAAAGAAAACATTCTAAAAATCCTGAAACAAAATTTTGAAATCAAAGACTTGGGAAATGTAAAACAGTACCTAGGAATACAGATAAAAAGAGAAGATAGAAGTTTTCTACTGAATCAAAATCACATGATTCAAGACATAACAGAAAAATTTGGACTAAAGGATGCAAAAACAGTAAAGTCTCCAATGGAAACTAATTATCTCAAAGAGATGAACAGTGAAGAAAATATGCTACCAAACAATGAACAATACAGAACAGCAATAGGAAAACTACTGTATCTAGCGACCATTACAAGACCAGACATCGCAGCAGCAGTAGGAATCCTGAGCAGAAAGGTATCAAAACCAAATAAAGCTGATTGGAATGCCGTGAAGAGAGTAATACGTTATTTGAAAGGAACTAGCAATGTTAAGCTGAAATTACCCACAGGTGATAATTGCATTTTAACAGGATATGTTGATGCAGATTGGGCTGGAGATCCAACTGACAGAAGATCTACCAGTGGACATATTTTTTTTCTCTCAGGTGGACCAATAAGTTGGACAAGTAAGAAACAGTCAATTGTGACTATTTCAACAGAAGCAGAATATGTTGCAGCAGCACATGTGAGTCAAGAAGTACTGTGGTTAAGACAATTGTTGACAGACCTAGGACAACCACAGTTGGAACCAACAAAACTAAAAGAGGACAATCAAGGATGTCTTGTTCTTGCTCAGATTGAAAGAGTCAATCCAAGAACCAAGCATATTGATGTGAAATATCATTTCTTGAGAGATCATCAGGACCAAGTTGGAGTATTGCCCTACTGAAGAAATGACAGCGGACATTTTCACGAAGGCGTTGAATGCTGATAAACATCAGAGACTAATAAAAAAGTTGGGTTTGATTGAATAAGTCCTTACTGTTGAGAAAGGGTGTTGTCATATGCAACAGATCAGAACTTATTATATATGTGTAACAGGAGGACTTTATGCTGACCTGACAGTAGATGGCGATGTTGTGTAACATTTCCTTCTTTAATGTATTGTATAAGAATTAGTCTCTTCTCTAGTTAGTTTACTTTCGTTTTGTTCCTGTTAGCTGATGCAATGCTGTAATGTCTGTGCATTATTCTTCACCTCATGTTCAGAGAAGTAAACGCTTGTTATCCCATGTAACTTGCTCTGTGAAGTTTCCTCTGCAAAGGTGTGGATTCAGAAGCTGTGCAACACATTTGCTCTATCCCTGTTATTTCAGTGGCTGCTGGGTAGCTGCGTGTTCACACCAGAGTTCTGATTTAGCGGGGGCGAGATCGTGTGGTCTCAGCATTTTTTCAATCAGAAGTGTTGGAATTTTTCCTAGGGTTTTGCTGGGTTGCAGTCAGTATTCTTTCCTGTCCTGTCCTATCTAGATAGTTTTGAGCCCCAGCGTTTGCTTACTCTATTTTCTCCCTGCGTTTGTATTTCATCTTGTCTAACCGCCATTATATGTGTGGGGGTTACCTATTCCTTTGGGGCGCTACTCCGGGGCAGTTAGCTTTCCCCTTTCTATCTTTAGGCGTAGCTAACTCTCCGGCTGTGTCGAGGCGTCTAGGTCACCGTAGGTACGTCCCACGGCTGCTTCTAGTTGTGCAGTTAGTTTAGAGGTCTGCAACCCATTAGTTCCCAACCTCTCTAGGTGTTCAGCTGCCTTGGCTGATTTTGCTCCTGTCCTCCTCGGCTTCCAAATCATAACAGCTCTCTCTGTATGGATTTCACGTAATATAAACAGCAGATATACGGTACTGTATCAGAAGCGTGCAGCTGTATACGGTGTAGGGAAAAATTTAAATCTCCGTATATATTTCCGGAGTCACACACAGACACTCACTCAGTATGTATTTGACCGTAATACCAGCTGATATACGGTACTGTATGAGGAGCGTACAGCTGTATACGGTGTTAGGGTCTGCGGAACGCACCAAATATATGATGTAGAGAGGTGCGTTCGCAGCCCGGGGTCCACCGTGCAGGCGGAGCCTGCTGCTAGTAAAATGGCGCAAGAAGCGAACTCTGTTATCCCGCAGAGTCGCCAAAATAAATGGCGTAACGCGCTGTGGCAATATGTGCGAACTCTGTTATTCCACAGAGCCGCTAGAAGGAGTGCCACGCAGCACTATATGGCGATGTGTGCGAACTCACTTAACACCACTGAGTCGCAAAATAAAGACGCTAGGGCGCTGTCAAGCGTTGAAAGCGAACCCTCTTACGTCACAGAGCTGCTGTGAGACAAACTTCTGTGTCCTGTCAGGCACCCAGGTACACAGTTGACTGCTAAGCGAACTTAGAATGTGATCATGCGCTAATGTCCTAGCGGGAGTCACCCGCAATCTATGACGTCTGAACGCCAGGCCCTGAATACGGCAATCAAACTCCTCACCGGTTATGCCGGTAATCTAGGGCATCTAGGACACCGACCCTGACCAGCTAGCATACCAAACTCCTCACCGATTAAGTCGGTATTTTAGGGGCTTATTTCAGCCGAGTCCTAACCACACACACGCATGACCACACTGGCGCAAAGCATATAACGATTGATATTAGCGCTTGGCGGCCAAGCCATGCCACCCTTTTATAGTAACAGCTACAGGACCTGCCAGAAACAAGGACCAATGAGAAACTGTTCCAAAACACATGTAGTTTCAGGACCATTCTGGTGGACCAATAGGAGCTGCTGCAGTACCTGAACATGTGACCCTGGTCTCCAATGAGAGATCTTACCCTGGGCATGCTCAGAAGGGGAAACGCAGTCAGCTCCAGCACTGGCTATAATAGCAGATCCAGGAGAGGCAGCAGCAAGTCTCTGCACAGTTTTGGAATGGGCAAGACGCTGTGACTGACGTCTCTGCTGAGCAGGCTCCACTGCGGCCGGAGATGAATGGGGGACCGCAGCGGGATTGGTTCGAGACTCCCCTTGTGCAGCAGTGGGAACTCGAACCCTAGCATACGGTGTAGGGGAAAATGTAAATCTCCATATTTATTTCCGGAGTCACACACAAATAGTCAGCACTCAGCATGTATCTGACCGTGATACCAGCCGGTACACGTTAGTGTGTGAGGAGCGTACATCTCTATACGGTGAGGGAAAAAATGAACGATTGGTAACTGCAGAAAAAAAGATTAAAAGTATTAGTGCTGTCTAAAAAGCAGTCTGCACAGCAGTGTACACACAGCAATAGTTATCAGGCAGCCTAATAACCAGCGCTGCTGCACACATGAAAATCCTCCCCTGTCACTGCACACTAACTGTACAGCACAACTGCTATCAGCACAAGCACATGAGAACTTCTTATATCTTTACAGCCCTCTCTCCCTAGTGATAAACAGCAACCTCTCCCTACTGTTAAGATCGGCAAAAGTAAAATGGAGTTTGGCAGTCAGGGCTTTTATAGACACTGTGACGCCCTCCAAAGCAAGCCAATCACTGCAATGCCCTTCTCTACGATGGTGGTGGACACTGCACATGTCATCTCGTTGCCCACAGTGTACGTCCATGCTCATTGGCTGAAAAAAAGGCACCTGCAAGCATTCTGGGAAATCCGACTTTGATGCTCGTTTGGCCGACTTCACGCTATGGTCGGGTTTCGGCCGGCGAAACCCGACTTTGGCAAAAGTTGGCGACCTATGAATCTGGCCGACCTGTTTCGCTCAACTCTAGCCAAAACATTAAAAAAAGAGATAAATCTGCTATTACTGTAATCGTACTGACCCGAAGAATAAAACTGTGTTATCAATTTTACCAAACGCGGAACTGTGTAAACGCCCCCCCCCAAAAAAAAATTCATGAATTGCTGGTTTTTGTTCATTCTACCTCCCAAAAATCGAAATAAAAGGCTATCAAAAAATGTCATGTGCCCAAACATGGTACCAATAAAAACGTCAACTCGTCCCTCTAAAAACAAGACCTCATATGACTCTGTGGGCCAAAATATAGAAAAATGATAGCACTCAAATATGGTGATGCAAAAACTATTTTTTGTAATAAAAAGCATCTTTTAGTGTGTGACAGCTGCCAAACATAAAAACACTCTATAAATAGTAAATCAAACCTTCTTTATCACCGCCTTAGTTAGGGAAAAATAATAAAATAAAAAATTATATTTATTTCCATTTTCCCATTAGGGTTTGGGCTGGGGCTAAAGTTAGGGTTGGGGCTAGAGTTGGGGTTAGGGTTTGGATTACGGTTAGGGTTGGGATTAGTGTTTGGGTTGGGATTAAGATTAGGGGTGTGTTAGGGTTAGGTTTGTGGTTAGGGTTAGGCCGGTGTCAGACACAACGTATAAAAATACGGACCGTATACGCAGAAGCTTTCCTTAAACAGTGATCCATATGTCATCGGTTGTCAAGGTGTGGCTCCGTTTTTTGCACATGTAAGCATCCGTATGTAATCCGCATGGCATCCGTATTGTGTTTGTTTCTCGCAGTCTTGCAAAATGGACATATAATGGTTTTTAGGCCTGAAAATAATTTAAACCTTCATCAGCAACCCTATTTATTGCATATGCGTCAGGTGGCAGCCCCAAATCTGGCCATTTTGGTGCTGTGCTTGTGTTGGAGTATTGGTGGTTGTTTGCCAAAATGTCAGACACACTTCAGTTCACCCCAACTGACCGTGTTCTATACATCTGGGTTTTGTCCCGCCACTTTGGGCAGCCATACCAAGTGATTGTTGATCCGAAGAGGAGGAGACGAATGTGGGTACATCCGCATTTGAGGCAACACCTCAATAAAGGCCATTTTCACCGGCTTTATGCATCTCTTCGGACATATCCTGACAAGTTTTTCCTATATTGTAGTATGAGCATTGCCACCTTTGATGTTTTGTTGGAGACGGTGCGCCCAGGGATCACCTTCCAGGACACCAGGATGCGCCAATGTATCTCTGCTGAGGAGCGCCTTCTCCTTACATTACGGTATGTATTCCTCAGCTACATACTGTATGTTGATGATGCATTTTCCCATGAGTTTCCTTTGTCACTGACCCCTTTTGCTGAATTATCTTCTTAATATATCCCAAATATCAGCTCTAAGTAACAATACTATGATGTATATGTTAAATTCACAAAGACATTTGCCTTGTCTATATGTAATGTTTGCCTTGCTTGTTAGTTACACACTGTTCGGGTGATCTATATTTAATTTGTAAAACCTTTTGCATGTTGTAATGTTTGATGTATCTTCATTTGTTTAATTGTAGGTTCCTCACAACTGGGATTTCATATGCGCACTCCGGCATTTGGAGTTTTTGATAGGGAGAGCTACCATATCTGGCATAGTCCGGGATACATGTTCAAAAATCTGGATCAGACTTCATCAAGTGGTCATGCCTGAGCCCAAGATGGAAGACTGGATGAGGATTGCCAGGGGATTTGAGGAGCATTGCCAATTTCCCAATTGTATTGGAGCCCTGGATGGGAAGCACATCTGTGTGCGTAAGCCTCTGAACTCAGAGTCCGAATTCTATAATTATAAACAATATTTTTCTGTAGTTTTGTTGGCTCTGGTTGACAGTAACTACAGGTTTATAATTGTAGACATTGGGGCTTATGGAAGAACTGTAGACTCTCAAGTCTTCAATTCTTCCATTATGGGTCGGCGACTGCGCAATAACCAGTTGGACCTACCACCACCACGTCAGCTTCCAGGCTCCAATCAAGAATCTGTGCCTTATGTCGTAGTTGGGGATGAGGCCTTTCAATTGACCAGGCGTTTAATGAGGCCATACCTGCGAAGAAACCTTGGCAACCGGCGCAGGATCTTTAACTTGCGCCTATCACGGGCTCGGCAACTGGTGGAGTGCAACTTTGTCATTCTTTGTGCCAAATGGCGGGTCCTCCAGTCAGCCATTCAGTTGAGTGAAGCCAATGTCAATGAGGTCATCAAAGCTTGTGTTCTACATAACTTCACGCGAATGCATGATTGTTCAGCATCTGATGTTGGTGAAGGTGTGGTGGACAATGGGGATAGGCCTTACCCACATGTGATCCCTTTACGTCGTCCACTGTCAGGACTCAAAGTCCGTGATGTGTTCACACAGTATTTTGTGTCACCTCAGGGTGCTACTACCTGGCAAGATCAGGCTTTATCTATGTTGTAATGTGTGTCTATATAAATATCATTTTATCCTTTAAGTTGTTTTGTGTGTTAAGATACTTTTACTTACAGATGTTTTTTTGTGTTCTTTAAGGAATTAATGAAAAAAGAGTCAAAACTTGGCATTTTCAAACTTTTATAATGCCAAAATATAACTTTGGCTACTGAATACCATATTTGTGTCATATGGCTTTTTTGGCCCTTCAAATTTGGGCAAATTTTTTTGACACAACATTTGTACAACCTAATGTAAAAAAATAACAAACATTTGCTAGAGTAAAAAAACAAACAAAAAAAATAAAATTACAATTGGTAGTATGATGGTAGAGGTGAGGGTGGGAAACCAGCCTCTCTTTGTTGCTGGCTTGGGTGACCACCTTAACCATCACCCTGTTGGGGTGGATATTCTTGGCCCTGAGGTAAGATATGGCCAGGGTCAGGTTGTTGAGTGGTGAAGTGGCCATAAGGATAAAGGAGATTATACTCCTGGGATGATAGAAGCCACGTACATCATACCCCCCAATATGGCCATGTCGTCCAAATCCAGATTGGGATCAGCCTCCAACACTGGGTCTGTACAAGTGGTCATATTGGGCAGGTGGGTTATAGGCTGCCATTTGGCCCTGTTGTTGGCAAGGTTGGTTTTGGGGGGAATGGGTTGAGGTGTAGGCGCACGTGCAAGAGGTACCTCAGATCCTAATTGAGCATGCACATCTGGGGGGGGTAAGGCGGAGAAGGTTATGGGGTGAGAGATGCCACCTCTCCAGGAAATCAAATACCTCATATGGGGTATTGGGGGGTGTGCATGCATCAATGAGGATCTGAATGGATCCTCGCACACGGAGCCTCACCTCACGGGGTAGGGAACGTAGGTACCGGGCTAGGCTGCGGGAATAAGCCTCTTTACCCTCATCCAGGGCTGCCCTGGACAGGTAATTGAGGACCCCTGTGTCCACATGCCTCCGGGTATCAGAGGTAGGGTTCTCTCACCTTCGACTCCCAAGGAGGGATATGGCAGCAGGCTGGGGGAGCCCTCCAGATGTACAGTAGGGCTGCTGCTATTGCCTGGTTCCTCAAGGCTGCCAGGTGCTGGTGCAGCTGCTGGGTCAGGACCTGGTCCGGGAACTGAAACAGGTCCTGATGCTGGTGCAGCTGTTGGGTCAGGTCCTGGTGCTGTTGCAGGTGGAGCTTGGGGGTTGCAGCTGGGAGGCTCAGAAGATGGGCCAGACACCTCTTCACCTCCCCCGACCGGGTCTATAATGGCCTCAGAATCCGACCCTGTCTCACTCTCAGTGAAGTTGGACTGAGTTATGTTAGGAAATTAAATAATAAAAAAACGTTGGAGATCTGACCCTAAACAGCATATGTGTAATGTGGTGTGATATATGTACTTACGGTCTGAGATCCAGAATAGGAGCCAAAAAAGCAAGACGGTCAAAATATATGTACTTCCGCTTTGTCTGTGCTGCAGCCCCACTCCTGGCCCGCTGCTGACGTTCCCGCCGGTACTGGTCACGGATGCTGCGCCAGCGTCTCATCACATCTTCAACTGCAATGTGACATAAAATTTGCTTATTACATTGCTGACATTTTACCAAACACTTTCTAAACAATTCACATAGTCATGGGGCCTATTAGGATGTCGGTTTAATAAAAGTATTGCTCTTACAAACAATGATCCCAAAATACACATAATATGATTTTAGGGGATACTGGGAGAAATTCTAAGTTCCGGCCTTTAAGATGATTGGACAAAAATTAGGTAACTTACTCATTTGTTGCTGTTCCTCACGTGGACGTTCTGAAAAATCAGGAAACATGTGCCCACAGATGCGCCTCCATGCCGCCTCTTTTCTGGCCCGGTCAGAGTAATGTGCAACCCTTTGGTCCCAAATTTCGGGCCTTTCCTGGACCAAAACGATAAGCATCTCTACATTAATGTGTGTAGACATGCTGCAGGACTCCGTGGAGGCATACTTCCAAGATGTCTGGAGCGCTTTTTGAGCTAATTAGCATGTCTAAGCTTCCTGATAATGGCTTGCCCCTTTCCTGTGACCTGGATTAGTCTTGCGTATTTCTCGTAAGTCACACGTGTGGTCTGTGTGTAATCCGTATTTTTCTTGTCCCCATAGACTTGCATTGGCGTATTACTGGCGTAATACGCTGACAATCGCAGCATGCTGCGATTGTCTCAGCCCGTAAAATACGGGCGAGAAATATACGGATGATGGGAGCTGCCCCATAGAGAAACATTGGTCCGAGTGTAATGTGTTGTTTTTAAGCCTCTCACGCGTTCCAAACTGGTGTCACTTGTGGGGGTTTTCCACTGTTTAGGCACATCAGCGGCTCTCCAAACACAATATGGTGTCCAATCTCAATTCCAGACAATTTTGGTTAAAAAAGTCAAACGGCGCTCCTTCCCTTCCGAGCCCTGCCGTGCACCCAAACAGTAGGTTTCCCCCACATATGAGGTATCGGCGTACTCGGGAGAAAATGCACAACTTTTTCTGTCAATTTTCTCCTTTTACCCTTGCGAAAATAAAGAAATTGTTTGTAAAAGATCATTTTTGTGACTAAAGAGTTAAATGTTCATTTTTTTCCCACATTCTAAAAATTCCTGTGAAGCACCTGAAGGGTTAATAAACTTCTTGAATGTGGTTTTGAGTACCTTGAGGGGTGCAGTTTTTAGAATGGTGTCACTTTTGGGTATTTTCTGCCATATAGACCTCTCAAAGTGACTTCAAATGTGAGATGGTCCCTAAAAAAAGGTTTTGTAAATTTTGTTGTAAAATGAGAAATCGCTGGTCAACTTTTAACCCTTATAAATTCCTAACAAAAAAAAATTTGTTTCCAAAATTGTGCTGATGTAAAATAGACATGTGGGAAATGTTATTTAGTAACTATTTTATGTGACATACAGTATATATATATATATATATATATTATATCTATTTATATATAGCTCTGAAAAATATTTAGAGACCACTGCACAGTTTTATAAAAATCAGCTTCTCTACATGTCTGACAGCCATTCCATTCCAGTGTCAGTTGAATTCAAACCAGAGTACACCTCATTCTACTTAATGTGCTTCTGATTAGGTCATCACCTGAACCAAACCTAATTTAACAAAGGAAAGTATAAAAAACACTGCTGTGGTATTCACAATCCTCTTGCAGTAGGACAAGCTGGATGGCAAAACAAGTGCTAGTAATATCCCAAAAGTAATAGGAATGAAAAAATAACTTTTAACCATGCCAAAGGAGTTGAAATGAAAAGTCTTGAGTAGAGTTGAGTGAAACAGGTCGGCCAGATTCATAAGTCGCTGACTTTTTCCAAAATCGAGTTTCGCCGTCCAAAACCCGACCATAGAGCGAAGTCGGCGATGCGGTCAGCAAAACGAGTGCCAAAGTCAGATTTCCCAGAATGTTTGCAGTTAGGCTACTTTCACACATCCGTTTTTTGCAATCAGGCACAATCCATCCAAGTCGTAAAAAGACGGATGCAGTGCAGATTGTAAAAAACTGATGGCAGCGGATCCAGTTTTTAGATTCATCCGTCTTGAACTTTTGAACTGGAGAAATGCAGTGTGAGCATGCCCGGAAGGGAGAGAGAGAGAGACTTGCATTGGGTTTTGGTCGGCTTTCTGTCGGAACTTCGACTTTTGTCAATAGTCGGCCGATTTAGTTCGACTCGACTTTTGGTAAAGTCGGGTGGCCTGAAACCCGGCTTGACCCTCCCGGAGGCAAAGTCGCTCATCTCTAGTCTTGAGTGAGGAAAAGAAGGGCTCAATTCTGACTTTACTATCAGAGGGATACAGTGAGCATCATGTTGCTCCCATCCTTAAAATTTCTAAGATGGAAGTACATTACAACAAGGTGAAGCAGCAGACATTGTGGAAAACGAAGCTACAGACCGGCAAAGGGCAAAAACGACTCTCCACTGACCGGGATGACCGTCATCTTATTCAAATGTCACTCAGCAACCGCATGATAACATCAAGTGACCTACAAAAGGAATGGCAAATGGCAGCTGGGGTGAAGTGCACGGCAAGAACAGTTTGTAATAGGCTCCTAGAGGCACGAAGCAAGTTATGTAAAGCTAGAAAAAAAGCCTTTCATCAATGAGAAGCAATGGAGAGCCAGGCTGAAGTTTGCCAAAGACCATAAGGATTGGACCATAGAGGACCAGAGTAAGGTAATCTTCTCTGATGAGTCTAATTTTCATCTTTGTCCAACACCTGGTTGTCTATTGGTTAGACGGAGACCTGGAGAGGTGCACAAGCCACAGTGTCTTGCACCCACTGTGAAATTTGAAGGAGGATCGGTGATGATCTGAGGATGCTTCAGCAAGGCTGGAATTGGGCAGTGTCATGATCCGTTCCAGGGTTTAGTCCTGTCTGCCCTTGGTCCGGGCGGATCATGTCAAGGGTTAACTTTGCTCTGCCTCATTCTGGGTTCAGGTTGGCTATTTAGCTCTCACACATCCTGCTAGCAGTGTGAGCTATACTGCTACCTTCGGCTTGTGAACCTGACTGGTAACCCTTGATTTGTCCTGCTGTTATCCCTGACTTGTCCCGTGTCTGTTGTTCCCCTCTGTCTGCCCTGTTCCCTGCATTTCCCTGTTTGTCTCTTTGATTCTCTGGTTTTTGACTCGGCTTGTATTCGGACTCGCTTCTGCCTTCTTTCTTTGTCTTATCTGCTTCTGACCATTGATGACCTCCTGGCTTTCTCCTGACCACGTGTATTGCTTATTCCTTTTGTCCTACTGCCTCCGTATGGTTTTTGACTTGGCTTGCCTGACCACGCTCCCGCCACTTGGTGGCACCTGTGTTTCTGCTCTGCAGAGGGCTTGCTGAGACCTCTGATACTTCAGGTGACTGATTAATCCTGACTCAGTCTTGGACGTTTTTGCTGCCACCTGGTGGTGGTTTTGGCTTCTGCAGTGCAGGCCTACTCTGGAAGTGTGTAATCCCTTCTCCCCTCTGTAACCTACAGGTGGAGCACACTCCAGCCTGCATTACAGCTGCACGACAGGCAGGTTACTCTTTGTGAATCAAGCTGCATACAAGGTTATCCTGGAAAAACAGTTGATTCCTTCTGCTCAGGCAATGTTCCCCAACTCTGAAGACTAGTTTTTCCAGCAGGTCAATGTGCCATGCCACACATGCCTAAGATGCTCAATAGGATTTAGGTCAGGGCTCAGAGAAGGTCACTTCAGAATAGTCCAATGTTTTCCTCTTAGGCGGGGTGGGCAATTAATTTTACTGAGGAGCCACATATTATAAGAGTCCCCACACAGCCTCCCTATATACAGTATAAGCCCCACACAGTCTCCCTATATACACTGCATGAGCCCCACACAGCCTCCCTATATACACTGCATGAGCCCCACACAGCCTCCCTATGTACGCTGCTTGAGCCCCTCACAGCATACCTACAGTATATATGCTGCATGAGCCCCACACAGCCTCCCTATATACACTGCATAAGCCCCACACAGCCTCCCTATATATACAATCTCAACATTGGTGGATAGAAAGTAACTATACCAACCACCGAATGGTATAAAAATGACGATACTTTATTTTACAATACATATATAACAATATTACAATAATTCAACTGAAAGGTGCTGAAACAAGAAAAAACCATTAAAAACACAAAAGAGGGATGGTATAACTCATAGGTCTTATCTCAACCTGCAGCTCTAATTGAATGAACCTATGGATACCAGCAAAAATAAGGATAATCTGGCCAAGTAACAAATACATGCCACAATGGCTACTATAGTGCTCCCATATCCTCAATCATTGCTGGACCCAATGAAAAAACATGATCAGTCGTTGAGACAACGTACCGCAAGGCTGCCAGGTGGAAATTTCTCGGTCGTCCCTCTGCCCCGACGCGCGTTTTGCACCGCTTCTTCGGGAGGCGTGTCAGGGCAGGGGGCAGTCCAGTATATATAGTACCACTGCCAGGAAGCAATCACACTGAGTCGCAACACCTGTGTGATGAATAGAATGTACTGCATCCATATCAATGATGCCAAAAAGGTCCTTGCAGTGCATAAGACGATTATACGGCGCATGCTCTAGTCACATGGTATCCACAAACCAATAGGAAGTGCAACATTGCGGTCATGTGGTCCTCCTATGCCAGGTCCTACTGCGAGGATGTATTAATCTCAGGCCACACTTTTAGACCGCATTATACACCTCGGTGGTCCATGTAACCCGCACGCGCTCAACCTCTAAGGCATAAAGGAAGGCGGGCAGTGATAGTAATGATGCCAATATGCTATCTGGTCTCTAAGCACACTTGAATATAAGTTAAGGGGTGGAGGGTAGCCTTTTTTCTACTTTTTATTGGTATTGTTTTATTATGATTTTAATTAGTTTTTTATAAGTTTCAGATAATATAATAAGATTTTATGCCATGGGTATGGCTGTCGTGTTGTATCGGTTCTTTACCTGTGTCTGATGATGGGGATGCTCTGGTGACGTCCGGGTGAAGGTCGACTTTAATCTTCATGGTTTAACAGTTGATAAAGAGGATGAGAACGCCCTGGGGCTAATTTGGTGGCTGTTTTACAGCTTTTCAAGAACTCGTTTGAAGAAAAGAAGACAAACATGGTTCTTACATCTTAGATTTTCTTGTATGCATTCATTCATTAATTTTGTGTATTTAGTATTCTGTCCAGCGATTGATATGCGTATTTGTCTTTACCTTGTCTAAATCGGTGTTTGTGATAGGATGTGTGTGCACATTGTTTATTCACATGTCTGTCATTTTATGATATTATTTATGAATAAGTAATTGTCATAGGACATATTTATGATTCATGTCCTCATGTTGTATTTGTATTATATGACAAAATATTATTAATAGCACTTATTGGGTAATTGTGGGTCTGCGACTAATTTGTCAATCCTATGCTTATCTATATAATAACTTGCATAGCAGGATATTTGCACAATGCACTGTATTACAATATGAACTGTTACATTATTGCACTTTAAGGTATTTTTTAGCACTGTATTTATGGTCTATGGAGATATATTCATATAGGTCAATATTTAAAATATGATTGGTGGTTATCAGATAATGTTAATGAATGGATGTCTTATATTCAAATGTGCTTAGTAACCAGATAGCATATTGGTATCATTACCATCACTGCCGCCTTCCTTTATGCCTTAGAGGTTGAGCGCGTGCGGGTTACATGGACCACCGAGGTATATATTGTGGTCTAAAAGTGTGGCCTGAGATGAACACATCCTCGCATTAGGACCTGGCACTTCCTATTGGTTTGTGGATACCATGTGACTAGCGCATGCGCCGTATAATCCTCTTATGCACTGCAAAGACCTTTTCGGCGTCATTGATATGGATGCAGTACATTCTATTCATCACACAGGTGTTGCGACTCAAATTGGGGCATGTATTTATTACTTGGCCAGATTATCCTTATTTTTGCTGGTATCCATAGGTTCATTCAATTAGAGCTGCAGGTTGAGATAAGACCTATGAGTTATACCGTCCCTCTTTTGTGTTTTTAATGATTTTTCTTGTTTCAGCACCTTTCAGTTGAATTATTGTAATATTGTTACATATGTATTGTAAAATAAAGTATCGTCATTTTTATACCATTCGGTGGTTGGTATAGTTACTTTCTATCCACCAATGTTGAGATTGTATTGAGCTGTGGTATATTGACCCTTTGTGGGTTGTTTCATTTAGGTGGGCATTAAATGTGTTTACATCCCTATATATACGCTGCATGAGCCCAAACAGCCTCCCTATATACACTGCATGAGCCCCACACAGCCTCCCTATATACACTGTTTGAGCCCCACACAGACTCCCTATATACGCTGAATGAGCCCCACACAGCCTCCCTATATACGCTGTATGAGCACCACACACAACCTCCCTATACAGGGGTTGGACAAAATAGTGGAAACTCCTAACGTTTTGGTATCATAATCATCGAACATGTTATAAACATGCAAACCGTGACATATGGTAATGTTTTGTAGGTGATTATTTGTGTTATGTGATATGTGTATGTAAATTAACTTTGTTTTTCATAATTGTAAGAACATTGATGAGAACCTGATACCAATGGCAGACCTCTCGGATTTTCAAAGAGGCCAAATTGTTGGTGCTGGTATGGCAGGCACTAGTGTAACCGAAAGTGCCCGAATGCTTGGCGTGTCAAGAGGTACTGTCTCCAAAGTAAAGACTGCGTTTGAAAGAGAAGGAAAAACGTCCGCAGCAAAGCACAGGTCCGGCCGAAAGTCGAAGTTGACTGAGAGAGACCATCGGACTCTAAAGCGAATTGTGAGAGAGGATTGCAAGACCACGGCTCCGAAAATCACTGCTGAGCTCAATGAACACCTACAGAACCCAGTTTCCACGAAAACTGTTCACCGAAAGCTGAACAAATCTGGAATTCGAAAACCGCTGCTCTCAATGACAAATGTTTCCAAGCGTTTAGAGTGGTGTAGAACCCTTCAGAATTGGTCCCTAGAGCCGTGGAAACATGTGATATTCTCAGACGAATCATCGTTTACCCTATTTCCGACCTCCGGCCGCGTGTAAGTTTGGAGACAGCCGAAAGAAGCATTCCATCCAGACTGCCTTCTCCCAACCGTAAAACATGGCGGAGGTTCTGTGATGATCTGGGGTGCTATTTAATGGATATCCGCTGGGCCAATGATATCCCTTCATGGAAGAATTAACAGCCGCGATTATTTAGGCATTTTGGGCGACCAAGTGCATCCTATGGTTCAAGCACTGTTCCGGAGGGGAACGCCATCTTTCAGGATGATAATGCACTAATTCATACAGCTAGAATCGTTAAAGCATGGCACGAGGAACATTCTAATGAAGTTGAGCATCTCATCTGGCCCCCACAATCCCCAGACCTCAACATTATTGAGCATTTATGGTCGATTTTAGAGATTAAAGTTAGACGTCGATTTCCGCCGCCATCGTCGCTCAAAGAACTGGAGGGTGTTTTAACTGAAAAATGGGCTAAAATTCCTTTGGATACAATTCACACCTTGTATGAATCCATACCTCGGAGAATTGATGCTGTAATCGCTGCAAAAGATGGACCTACACCATATTAAACTAACTTTTGTTGATGTTTCCAAGTGTTTCCATTATTTTGTCCAGCCCCTGTATATACACTGCATGAGCCCCACAAAGCCACCCTATACACGCTGCATGAGCCCCACACAGCCTCCCCATATAATGCATGAGCCCCACGTAGCCTCCCTATCTACCCTGCATGAGCCCCACACAGCCTCCCTATATACACTGTATGAGCCCCACACAGCCTCCTTATATACACTGCATGAGCCCCACACAGCCTCCCTATATACACTGCATGAGCCTCATAAAGCCACCCTATATATACTGCTTGAGTCCCACACAGCCTCCCTATATACTGCATGAGCCCCACACAGCCTCCTTCTATACGCTGCATGAGCCCCACACAGTCTCCATATATACGCTGCATGAGCCCCACACAGCCTCCCTATATATGCGCTGTATGAGCCCCACACAGCCTCCCTATACACTCTGCATGAGCCCAGCACAGCCTCCCTATATACTGCACAAGCCCCACACAGCCTCCCAATGCGCCGCACGAGACCCCCATAGCCTCCCCTTGAGAAGCACGACACCCCCATAGCCTCCCCTTGAGCAGCACGACACCCACATAGCCTCATCTTGTGCAGCACAACACCCCCAAAACCTCCCCTTGTGCAACACAACACCACCATAGCCTACCCTTATGCTGCACAACAGCCCCAAAACCTCCCCTTGTGCAGCACAACACCCCCATAGCCTCCCCTTGGGCAGCACAACACCCCCACAGCCTCCCCTTGTAAAGCTCAACACCCCCATAGCCTCCCCATGCCCTCCCAAACATCCCATACACATAAAAAAAATGAACATCACATACTCATATATGCATAAATAAAACGAAAATATGCATAAAATCCCCCAGTTTCATGCCGCCTGCTGAATGTGAATTTTTTTTCAAACCATACTATATTCAGTATATAAAATAGGGGGCAGTTCACTGACCGATCAGTAGTGATCTGCCATAAGCCATACAGATGAATATGTAAGCAGAGCACCATATAAAGACTCCCCCTCCCCACAGGCCGCCCCAGAGCACGAGAATATCATTAACTGAAACCTGAAAATGAAGGTTACACAACCACAAGACGGATTTCTGCAACCAAGGTATCATTTTAATCAGTGTAACGTTGCCGACCTGACACTGTCTGTAAGTTACTCAGCAAAATCCTCATGACAGGTTCCCTTTAAATGCTGCCATTCAGTCAGTAAAAAAAACATGGTCAATCACTGACTGGCATTTAAGTGTCCTGATAGCTACTGCACTCATGTACCTCTTCCCATCCCCCAGAGAAGCGATTGCCAATGGCAGTCAGTGGCGTAATGAAGGATTTAATCACTGACATCTTAGTACTACTGTAAAGCTGGGCTTCACAAGAAAATGTCAAACTACAGGTATACACTGCAAAATAGATTTCTAAATATAGTTTAAGCTGATAAATCTCAGAAACAAGTTCGCTAATTTGACTTAAAAATGAAGTAAAAGTTGAAAGTTTTAAAAAATATGAAAGATTAAATAACATGCTAAATTAAGTACTTTTCCCCATAAAAAAAGCAATACAAAATAAAATATAATGGAACTCCAATTGTATAATTGCTTTTCTCATAATTTTATCCATTTTTTTCTCCATATTTCAGGTTATAATTTATATATTATATTTCATTGTATAGTTTATTGGTGAAAATATATATTTAATTTTTGAAAACAAACACCTCAACTTTGTTTTCCCATTATTTTCTGTGAACAGATATTTTCCTGTTGAACGAGGTATATGCAGAATTATTTTGTGCAAAGCTGATGTTTTTATTGACACCAAATGTTTGTACATTTGATTTCTTTTCATTCATTGTTTGGGAGGCGGTATGACAACTACGGCTATGTGCGCACATTGAGTATTTGCTTGCAGAAACATTGAGTATTTGCTTGCAGAAATTTCAGCAACGTTTCTGCATCTCTTGGCGGCAAAAAACACAAGCTTTTGTATTAGTTTTTTGCATGCGTTTTTGTGCAGCTTTTTTGAGCGAAACAAAGATTAAAAAAAACCATTGTGATGTAATTTCTTGGTTCAACACCACCTTTTTCATTCTGATGCAGTAGTGTCTGGGTAATGGGATTAGGGCTTGGTATCTACAGTCATTGACACCAAGCCCTAGGCTTAGTAATGAAAAGAGTTCAGCCCGACATTCTCATTACTAAGATGATAAGTAAACACAAACACACAAATGCACTGTCACCAGCCTATGTAGGAGCGTTAGCAGAATGAACCTACAAAGACTGTAACCTAAAAGCAACTCTTAAAGAAAAAAAAAATAATAATAATTGTGTTTGCTCCCACGTAATTTTCATAATCAGCAGAGGGAAAGCCGATGGCTAAAATTTTGGGAAGGAGCCAATAGTCATAGAGGTTCCCAAGCTATTAATATCAGCTCACAGATGTCGGCTTTGCTTTTACTGGCTAATTTAAAGGGGAACCCCAGAAAAAAAATTAAACAGGGTCCCCCTATAAAATCAAAGGCTAGGCAGACAGCTGTGGGCTGATATTTATAGCCTAGGAAGGGACGATGGATATTTTCCCCCTACCAGACTAAAAATATCAGCTCTCAGCCACCTTAGAAATGGCACATCTACATCTATTAGATAAGTAAAACACACACTACACACACACGGAGCTCTATAATATTAAATATACCAATAAATCTCAAGGTTTACAATATATGATACATATATCAATATATAAATAATTGAATCCGGATTTATTCTAGATACAAAATAACAAAAGTGTTTAAAAATATACTATTAACAATTATATATATATATATATATATATTATTTATATATAGTATCAACATTATCTCATTAACATGCTCACCATGGTGCAGGTGGAAATAAAAAGTGGAGACCACTATATAGAATTAAACACCAAACCAAAACCAGATTAGACCAAAAAACAAACCAATCAGGGTAATTTAATTATCAATTATTATTTATTTATTATATAGTGACAGGACATATATATAAAATCAAGAGATAAACAGAATTGTGCGTAATACAGAAAATTATAAAATATATAGCATATATAACAGACTCCAAAGGTAAAAATTAATACGATTAAAACCCAGATAACATACATTGTGCAAAATATAATAAAAAATATAAATAAATAAATAAATCTGCAAAGTGCAACCACAAATGTGTCAGTTTATGTAATATAGGAGGACATTTCATATAGAAAATTTATGCCTGATATACAGGGGGAAAATTTGTGCAACAAGTCGAAAAAAGTGCAATGTGCAAATAAATAATTATTGATCCTGGATATGAATAAAATGAAAACTAATAAACCAGTGCTAACTGCAATTACAAAAGTATATCAGATCATAAATACTGGGAGAAAAAAAACAACTATTATACTATGCCCAGTATATGGACATAGGTATGAAAAGTGCAGTGTGCAACAAAAGTGCAACGTGCAATGGATCCAGGGAATGAATATGAAATGTCGTACTACCTTTTGGAGAAAAAAATCTTGCACGCACAAGTGCCCCAACGCATGTTTCGGATGGGATTTCCTTTGTCAGGGGGAGTAGAGTAAGGTATAGAAGACCACTTATTTATAGTATCGCCCATTGATGATCGCAGCTGCCCCAGTGTGTGTGGCACATGCGCAGCCTGCAGAACCCGGAAGTCCCGAGGCGCCGCGTCATACTGCCGGAATGCACGGCATTATGGGTCCGGCGTTACCAAGGCAGCAAGACCGCGACGAGTCAGAGTCCCGGAATACAGGCTGCGCACGCGCACCATCAGGGCACTCCACATCATCAAGGCGATGTAATCATGTTGGTGTATAACCAAGTATATTCAGGAATATGTGGAGGAACATATAGATAGTAACATTATGACAGCCATCTCACTAAATTGACCATAGGATGGAGGAAAATCATAATTGTATTTAGATTATATAAACACATAAGAAAAAATATATATATGAAAATAATAGCTAAAATCCAGAATTCATATTACCAAAGTAAGATAAATTATTACATAATATCCAAAAATGAGTATCAAATAAATAAATATAAATAAACAAAAGACATATACCATATACTACATATAACATAATATACAATGTATAGTATATATAGATTCCAGATAAATAGCACCAATTCATATATTAATAATTCAACACTACAGAATCAAAAATTATTCGTCAGAGAAAAATAATAATCAAAAATAAATAAAAATAAAAATTAAAAAAATAAATAAAAATAAAAAGAATAATAATAAAAATAAATATACAAAGAAAATAATAATATTAAAATAATAAATAAATCAGAAGAAATTGTTAGGAAAAATTATAAAAGAAAATAAATAAAAAATCTATAAATAAATATAATATACAGTAGTCCATAATTGGTATCCATTTGGGTTATATCAGATTCCGTATAGAGTTGCTTGAAGAAAATTCCTCCATATTCATAAGTTGATATAATAAACGTTAATTGTAAAAACTGTAACTAAATAATACATAATAATTAATAAATTACATATGAATCAGATAAAAATAACAATATTACTCCACTATTATAAAAAAGTTTAAAAATATTTTAAAAAGATGTACACAATTATTTAAAAAAATACGATCATAAAAACGGAATAAAAGATAAATTTTCATTTAATCCTTTTGGGTAAACTGTATCCAGCGTCCATATGCATTTAGTTTCCATCATTGCCAATTTTTTGCTTGTTTTCCCTCCCCTTTCATTAAATTTCACCATATTAATGCCTGTCACTTTTAAAAGAGATGCATCACTATTGTGATATAACTTAAAGTGTTTAGGGATAGTCTTCAAGGTTGAAATGTTATCTGTTTCTTTAGCTGCTTGTATCCCCAAGACGAGTTCACGGACACTGATTTTAAACTGGCGCGTTGTCATCCCTATATATATTAGGGAGCAAGGGCAGGTAGCGCAATATATTACGGCTTTTGTAGTATAATTGATGGTGTGTTTAATTTTATATGTGGTCGTCCCATTAGAATTTACAAAAGTATGGGCCTTCATAACATTTGGACAAGCCACACATTTAGTACAGGGCTTACAACCAGGTGTATTTTTTGATTGAGATAAAAAGGAAGGGAGAACTGAGTTGTAATCATAATTATTTTTTACCAAAAGATCACTCAAATTTTTAGATCTCCGGTATGTTATACTTGGAGTATTGTCAATATATTGCGCAATGGTAGGATCAGTTAAAAGAATTGTCCAGGATTTCATAAGATATGAACGCATTAGATCAGTTTGACCATGAAATTGTGTTATAAATCTCACTGTATTGTTGTTGGTAGATGGTTTTGAAGAATACAAGGCCTGATGTCTTGTTGTATATTTGGCACGGTGGTAAGCTTTTTTCACAGATCTAGTACTATAACCTCTTTCAAGAAATCTTTTTTTCAGCTCAAATGCTTGTTTCTCAAAGTCTACATCATCGGAACATACTCTGCGAAGTCGCAGAAATTGGCCGATGGGAATAGATCTTATCATGGCTGGAGGGTGTGATGAGGTAGCATGAAGGAAGGCATTCACTGCCGCCGATTTACGATGTAAATTGGTTTGTAGACAGTTATCAATTCCTCTCATAACTTTTATATCCAGGAATTCCATAAGGTTCCTATCATATTTATATGTAGGATGCAAATTGAGGGAATTGCAGATGAGATTGGACATAAATGTTTTCAAAGCTTCCTCAGTACTTGCCAAATTATGAAAATATCGTCTATGAATCGCATCCATAGAAGGATTTGATCCATAGGTGATGCTGAAAAGAGGTCCTTTCCCACAGCCCCAGGAATAAATTTGCGTACGCCGGCGCAAAGGATGCGCACATTGCGGTGCCCTGGAGCTGCAGGTAGAAGGACCCCTTGAAAAGAAAAAAGTTGTGCTGTAGAGAAAATTCAAGTAATTCAATAATAAACTCATTCTTGGATTGTGAAGTAGAAGAGGAGTTGAGAAAATATTCAACAGCCCGAATACCATCTTTGTATATAGGGACTCCACGTCACAAGTCACTAGAAAGGTGTCTTGATCGACGTGGAGTCCATTGATTTTTTTGAGAAAATCATTAGTATCTTTTATAAAAGATGGTAATGTTTCCACTAAAGGTTGTAAATTTGAATCCACAAAACTGTTAATGTTTTCAAGAAAATTACCACAGCCGGAAATAATTGGCCTACCAGGAGGGATGTTCTGATTTTTATGAACTTTTGGTAGTAAATAAAAAGTTGATATTGCAGGTTCGGGTATTTGCTGAGCTGAAAAAAGATCCTGTGAGATAATACCCGCATCTAAAGTTCTAGTAAAATTGGTAAAAGTTCAGATTTAAATTTATTGAGCGGGTTAAATGTAAGTTTTTGATAACATACCTTATCTTTCAATAATCTGAATGCCTCACTCTCATATAAATCCTTGGCCATACTACAAAATTCCCTCCTTTGTCGGCTCTTTTAAAAACTACATCATCCAGATTCTGTAAATTTTTGAGTGCCTTTTGTTCCTTTATATTTACATTTCCAGTAGCAGGGAAACGTGGGATCTTATCAAAATCTTTACTAACCGTTTTGACAAATGTATCAAGAATAGGGCAAGTTGACAGAGGGGGAAATTTTTTTGATTTTAACCGAATAGATTCTGGAATCTTACCTTCCCAGGTGTCTTCATGTTCATGTGCCAGTTCCTCAAGGGTCGCTAGTGCCTCCTGTTCCGTCTCTATGGGGAACAATTTCAAAATATACTTTTTTAAGATAGTGGAGTAATATTGTTATTTTTATCTGATTCATATGTAATTTATTAATTATTATGTTTTATTTAGTTACAGTTTTTACAATTAACGTTTATTATATCAACTTATGAATATGGAGGAATTTTCTTCAAGCAACTCTATACGAAATCTGATATAACCCAAATGGATACCAATTATGGACTACTGTATATTATATTATTTATATATTTTTTATTTATTTTCTTTTATAATTTTTCCAAAGAATTTCTTCTGATTTATTTATTATTTTAATATTATTATTTTCTTTGTATATTTATTTTTATTATTATTTTTCTTTTTCTTTTTATTTATTTTTTTAATTTTTATTTTTATTTATTTTTGATTATTATTTTTCTTTGATGAATAATTTTTGATTCTGTAGTGTTGAATTATTAATATATGAATTGATGCTATTTATCTGGAATCTATATATACTATACATTGTATATTATGTTATATGTAGTATATGGTATATGTCTTTTGTTTATTTATATTTATTTATTTGATACTCATTTTTAGATATTATGTAATAATTTATCTTACTTTGGTAATATGAATTCTGGATTTTAGCTATTATTTTCATATATATATTTTTTCTTATGTGTTTATATAATCTAAAAACAATTATGATTGTCCTCCATCCTATGGTCAATTTAGTGAGATGGCTGTCATAATGTTACTATCTATATGTTCCTCCACGTATTCCTGAATATACTTGGTTATACACCAACATGATTACATCGCCTTGATGATGTGGAGTGCCCTGATGGTGCGCGTACACAGCCTGTATTCCGGGACTCTGACTCATCGCGGTCTTTCTGCCTTGGTAACGCCGGATCCATAATGCCGTGCATTCCGGCAGTATGACGCGGCGCCTTGGGACTTCCTGGTTCTGCAGGCTGCGCATGCGCCACACACACCGGGGCAGCTGCGATCATCAATCGGCGATACTATAAATAAGTGGTCTTCTATACCTTACTCCACTCCCCCTGACGAAGGAAATCCCATCCGAAACGTGCGTTGGGGCACTTGTGCGTGCAAGATTTTTTCTCCAAAAGGTAGTAATACATTTCTAGTGTTGAGCATTCCGATACTGCAAATATCGGGTATCGGCCGATATTTGCTGTATCGGAATTCCGATTCTGAGATCCAATATTTTTGTCATATCGGATACCAGAATCGGAGTTTTCCTCTAAAGTCTATGGGTAGTTCCTGTGTCACAGAACGAAGTATGTGACACAGGAACTTCCCAAAAGTGTCACTGTCAGTGTCGGTCGGGTCCGTCAGGAGTCAGCAGCACTTACCTGGCAGAAGATCCCCGGCGGTCATGTCCATACATCCATCCAGGCCGGCCATTACCCTTTCCCTGGCGGTCACGTGCAGCTTCTCGCGATAACTGCAGTGACTGCCGGGTACTGGGTAATCTCGGCCAGCTGTACTCTCGCGACAGCTGGCCGTAAACCAGTCCGATGACGTCACCGCCGGGGAATCTGCACTGGTAAGCTGCTCTGCTCTATGTGGATGTCAGGCTCAGCCTGGCATGCAGATGTAGCAGAGCTGGACTCGTCGTGGGACACTCGTGATTTTGGACTGCGTCGGACGGAGTATTTGTGTTGGTTTGTTATTTTAGTTTTTTTACAGGAGAACGATGGCGTCGCAGGATGAGCGTACAATAAAAATAATGAAAACTGTGTTGTGTTTTATTTCATTAAAAGACTTTTTTCTGGCTGTGTATTTTTTTACAAATTTACAAACTTTATGATTAACCCCTTACTGTCCAATGACGTGCACAGTCCGTCATGGCCGGGTGTCAGTTCCGGCACCAGGACGGACTGTGCACGTCATGCCTTTGATCTACCACTGCGTGTAAACACGCAGTGGTAGATCAGTACCGACAGCTGTCACAGACAGCTGACAGGCACGGCAAGCAGTGCGGGGACCTTTGCCGTCGGTCCCCGCACCTACAGCGCTGTGCTTGGTCAGTCAATCTGACTGACCAAACACTGCAGCGATCGCGCAGGAGAAGCTGAAATTTCAGCTTCTCCAGCGCGATCAGTGCAGGAGCCGGCGCTGCAGTGGCCAGGCTTCCTGCACTGACAGCCAGGAGCAGAGCCCCCACCGCCCCTGGCTGTTAACCCCCTGACTGCTGCGATCGAGCGCGATCGCAGAGCTCAGGGGGGGAGGCAGAGGGTCGGGAGCTCCCTCTGCCTCAGATCAGCGCCCTGCAATGTATTTGCAGGGCCCGATCTCTGCCTTGATGACCCGGGGGTTATCATGACAACCTCCGGGTCATCTAGCTACGGAAAGCTGCTGTGATCATGCTCACAGCAGCTCTCCCCATAGGTACAATGCATTGCAATGCTGTAAAAAGTAAAAAAAAGTGAAAGTCCCATAAAAGGACAAGTTAAAAAAAATCATTTTTTAAAAAAAATTGTAAAAAAAATATTAAAAAATAATTTAAAAAAAATCCCCTAAAAAATACACATTTTTATGTAATAAAAAAAATAAAAAGCAAAAAAAAAAAACGTTTGGTATCGCCACGTCCGTAAAAATCCCATCTATAAAAGCGTAACCCTAGTTAACCCCTTCAGTGAAAGCCGTAAAAAAAAACACAAAAAAGTAGTAAATTATACTTTTTCCAAGCGGTATCATCATACCGCTTGGAAAAAGTGCAATAACACGCGATCAAAAAGTCAGATATAAATAATCATGGTACCGCTGAAAACGTCATCTTGTCCCGCAAAAAACAAGCCGCTATACAGCATCATCAGCGAAAAATAAAAATATTATAGCTCGCGGAATAAACTGATGCAAAAATAATTATTTTTTCTATAAAAATTTTTATTGTGTAAAAAACGCCAAAACATAAAAAAAAATATATAAATGAGGTATCGCTGTAATCATAGTGACCCGAAGAATAATGCTGCTTTATCAATTTTACCACACGCGGAACGGAGGAAAAAAAAAACAATTCCTGAATTGCTGGTTTTTGTTCATTCTGCTTCCACAAAAATCAGAATAGGAAGCGATCAAAAAACGTTATGTGCCCGAATATGGTACCAATAAAAATGTCAGCTCGTCCCTCAAAAAATAAGCCCACAGATAACTCTGTCGGCCGAAATATGGAAAAATTATAGCTCTCAAAATACGGCGATGCAAAAATTTCTTACAAAAAATTATTTAAAAAAAAAGCGTCTTTTAGAGTGTGACAGAAGCTAAACATGAAAAAAGGGTATAAATCTAGTATCGCTGTAATCGCACCGATCCGAGGAATAAAGTCGCCTAATCACTAATACCGCACGAGGAACGGCGCAAAAAAGAAAACCAATTCTTTTGTGGATTTGTTCATTCTGCCTCCCAAAGATCGCAGTAAGGCGATCACAGTGGTTCCCCCCACATATGGGGTATCAGCGTACTCAGGACAAAATGCACAATAGCTTTTGGGGTCCTATTTCTCCTGTTACCCTTACAAAAATAAAAATTTGGGGGCAAAAAGGTCATTTTTGTGGAAAAAAATATGATTTTTTTATTTTCACGGCTCTACGTTATAAACTTCTGTGAAGCACTTGGGGGTTCAAAGTGCTCACCACACATCTAGATACGTTCCTTGGGGGGTCTAGTTTCCAAAATGGAGTCATTTGTGGGGGGTTTCTACTGTTTAGGCACATCAGGGGCTCTCCAAACGTGACATGACACCCGCAGACCATTCCATCAAAGTCTGCATTTGAAAAAGGCGCTCCTTCCCTTTCGAGCTCTGCCATGCGTCAAAATAGTGGTTTACCCCACATATGGGGTATCAGCGTACTCAGGACAAATTCACAATAACTTTTGGGGTCCTGTTACCCTTTGGAAAATAACAATTGGGGGTGGAAAGATCACTTTTGTGGAAAAGATATGATTTTTTAATTTTACTGCTCTACGTTATAACCTTCTGTGAAGCCCTTGGGGTTCAAAGCTCTCACCACACATCTAAATAAGTTCCTTGGGGGGTCTAGTTTCCAAAATTGGGTCACTTGTGGGGGGTTTCCACTGTTTAGGCACACAGGGGCTCTCCAAATACGACATGGCGTCCAATCTCAATTCCAGCCAAAAAAGTCAAATGGCGCTGCTTCCCTTCCGAGCTCTGCCATTCGCCCAAATAGTGGTTTACCCCCACATATGGGGTATCAGCGTACTCAGGACTAATTTCACAATAACTTTTGGGGTCCTTTTATCCTTTGGAAAATAAAAATTGGGATGAAAAGATCATTTTTGTGGAAAAAATATGATTTTTTAATTTTACGGCTCTACGTTATAACCTTCTGTGAAGCCCTTGGGGGTTAAAAGCTCTCACAACACATTTAGATAAGTTCCTTGGGGGTCCAGTTTCCAAAATGGGGTCACTTGTGGGGGGTTTCCACTGTTTAGGCACACAGGGACTCTCCAAATGCGACATGGCGTCCAATCTCAATTCCAGCCAAAAAAGTCAAATGGCGCTGCTTACCTTCCGAGCTCTGCCATGCGCCCAAATAGTGGTTTACCCCCACACATGGGGTATCGGTGTACTCTGGAGAAATTTTACAACAAATATTGTGGTTCATTTTCTCCTGATACCCTTGACAAAATTTAAAAAAATTGTGTCGAAAGAAAAATTTTGGGAAAAAAAGTTAAATGTTCATTTTTTCCTTCCACATTGCTTCAATTCTTGTGAAGTACCTAAAGGGTTAATAAACTTCTTGAATGTGGCTTTGAACACATTGAGGGGTGCAGTTTTTAGAATGGTGTCACTTTTGGGTATTTTCTGTCATATTGACCCCTCAAATTCACTTCAAATGTGAGGTGGCCCCTAAAAAAAATGGTTTTGTAAATTTTGTTGGAAAAATGAGAAATCGCTGGTCAACTTTTAACACTTATAACTTCCTAACAAAAAAAAATGTTGGTTCCAAAATTGTGCTGATGTAAAGTAGATATGTGGGAAATGTTATTTATTAACTAATTTTTGTGACATATCTCTCTGATTTAATGGCAGAAGAATTAAAAGTTTGAAAATTGCAAAATTTTCAAAATTTTTGCCATATTTCCGTTTTTTTCATAAATAAACACAAGTTATATTGAAGAAATTTTACCACTATCATGAAGTACAATATGTCACGAGAAAACAATCTCAGAATCGCCAAGATCCGTATAAGCGTTCCAGAGTTATAACCTCATAAATAGACAGTGGTCAGAATTGTAAAAATTGGCCTGGTCTTTAACCTACAAAATGGCTTGGTCGTTAAGGGGTTAATAATGGATCAGTGTCTTATTGACGCCTCTCCATTATTAACCGGGCTTATTGTCACAGTTCAATCAAAGGTGACATTAACCCCTTATTACCCCGCTTGCCACCGCTACAGGCAAGTGGGAAGAGCCGTAAAGTGCCACAATTGGATGCGCTAATTGTGGGGCTGCTGCAGCCTGGTATTTTTAGGCTATTGAGGGCCAAAATCCATGGGCCTTGACAGTCTTTTAATACCAGGCCGCAGAAGTCTGCTTTTTACTTGGCTGGTTAACAAAAATAGGGGGACCCCCACGCCATTTTTTTTCGAGGGGATCCCCTATTTTTGTTAACCAGCCAAGCTAAGCAGACTGCTGTGGCCTGGTATTATCAGGCTTGCAAGGTTCATGGATATTGGATCCTTACCAGCCTGAAAAACCAAGCCTCAGCAGTCTGCTTCATCTGGCTGGTTAACAAAAATAGGGGGTACCCCCACGCCATTTTTTTTTCCGAGGGGATCCCCTATTTTTGTTAATCAGTTCACTTCAGGTCAGCAGGGATTCCCTCTGACATCACTGATGCTGTGCGGTGTCCTTGGCTGACCTGAAGTGAAAGTGGGAAGCAATCAATTATGCTAACCACTTCCTCTCCTGTCAGCCAGGAGAGGAGATGATTCAGTCGGGGGTTTACTGTGATGCTGTCAGCATTAGCTGCGGTCCCTGCAGTAAACATTAACCCTTTCAGAAGGATTACATCGGGGGACCTGACTGAACATCGGATAGGTAAGAATAATGTTGCTTTATTATTTTATTTTTATTACAGGTGAACAAGGGCTTCGCAAGGAATGGCAGTAAAATAAAATATAGTCAAAAACTGTGTGTTTATTTCATTAAAATGATTTTTAATTAAAGTGTGTGTGTTTTATTTTTATTTCATACAATAGGATTAATAATTGATAGTTGTCTAATTGACAGCTCTCAATTATTAACCTGGCTTAAATTCACCTTTCAATAGCAAGGTGGCTTTAACACCTTATTAACCCATTCGCCACCGCGACAGGGCAATGGGAATAGACGGGCAAAGTGTCAGAAATGGTGAATCTAATTATAGATTTGCCTTTTCTGGGGTGTCTGGGGGAAGATGCTAGTAGCCGGGGGGCCAAAAATAATGGTCCCTCTCTGGGCTATTATTATCTGCCCCCACTCGCTGGCTTTGTCTGTCTGGTTGAGAAAATAGGGCGGGAGCCCACGCATTTTTTTTTCCACAATTTTACACCTCATATATATATACTGTATATATATACATGTCATTGAATTTGTGACACACATATATATATATATATATATATATATATATTTATAGTACATACATTTCTACATAGTATAATAGCCGCTAATTCAATTGCCGACTTTTGTGAAATTACAGACCCGACATGAAATGACACATGGTTTACATAGATTTAATCATGTTATTTCATGTAGTTTGATATATGGTTTTCACTAACAATTACATGAGTGTATGTGTGCAAAATTTGACACATGTAGGTGTTAATTAAAGGTGTAAATTCGTAGCAAAAAATGCGTTTTTTTTACAACGAATTTACACCTTTAATTAACCCCTATATGTGTCAAATTTTGCACACATACACTCATGTAATTGTTAGTGAAAACCATATATCAAACTACATGAAATGACATGGTTAACTCTATGTAAACCATGTGTCATTTCATGTCGGGTAGTTCTGTATTTTCACAAAAGCCGGCATTGCCCGGCAATTGAATCAGAGGCTATTTTACTATGTAGAAGTGTATGAACTATAAATATATGTATATATATGTCACAATGACATGTATATATATATATATATATATATTATATATTTATTATCTATGTGTGTATATCTAGTGTTTACAAGGAAAGAAAGGGTTTTTTTTAATTCCGATATTTCTGTCCCATTGACTTGCATTGGGTTTCCGATATCGGATCGGCGATACCCGATACTTTCTGAGTATCAGGACGATCCAATCCGATCTGATATTTCGGGATATCGGGCAGTATCGCTCAACACTATACATTTCATATTCATTCCCTGGATCCATTGCACGTTGCACTTTTGTTGCACACTGCACTTTTCATACCTATGTCCATATACTGGGCATAGTATAATTGGTGTTTTTTTCTCCCAGTATTTATGATCTGATATATTTTTGTAATTGCACTTAGCACTGGTTTATTTTTCATTTTATTCATATCCAGGATCAATAATTATTTATTTGCACATTGCACTTTTTTCAACTTGTTGCACAAAATTTCCCCCTGTATATCAGGCATAAATTTTCTATATGAAATGTCCTCCTATATTACATAAACTGACACATTTGTGGTTGCACTTTGCAATATTATTTATTTTTTTATATTTTTCATTTGCACAATGTATGTTATCTGGTTTTAATCATATTTTTTTTACCTTTGGATATGCTATATATTTTATAATTTTCTGTATATGCACAATTCTGTTTATCTCTTGATTTTATATATATGTACTGTCACTATATAATAAATAAATAATCTATTAGATAAGACAAATCTGGCGCTTAGCCTCGCTCTTCCCACTTGCCCTGAAGAGGTGGCAAGTGGGGTGATGGTTGGGGGGTTGATGTCACCTCTGTTTTGTCAGATGACATCAAGCTTAGAGGCTAGTAATGGAGAGGAATCTATAAGTCACCCCCATTACATACCACATAGTGATATTCAAGGACAGCAGGCGATACATTGACAGGAGGTAATTACTCCCGCAGTTTGTCACTGAGCAGCAGTGAGAGAGTTCACCAGAGTTCATCAGCTGATCAGCTACGGTGATCTCCTTTACGGCACCACTGCTGCGTGAGAAAGTTCTCAGACAGCGGTGGTGCCGTGAGAGCACAGGAGCTGTTCAGTTGATGAACTCAAGTGTACTGTCTCAAGACAGCTTAGTGATACAATGACAGGAGATAATCGCCCCTGCAGTGTATCGCCGGCGGCCGGGTACATCAGTCACATCTTCTGATGTGATTGTTCTACACGCAGGATCGCCGTGGGACACCCGGGATTCAGGCGGACAGACATGTATATGGTGCTTTATTATTTTTTCTAGGAGATGGGCATCGGGGATAGGGAGTTAAGGTAAGTATATGTTTTTTATTTTATATTTTTTCTAGGAGACGAGTGCATCGGGGATTTGGTGTTAGGTAAAATGTATTTTTTTATTTCTATTTAAGTATGTATGTAATTATTTTACTTTTTTTTTAAGTTTGAGTACACTCGCTGGCTGACAAGACTACTTTTCACATCAGTGGCACCTGCTGTCACTGTTATCAGTAACAGCAGACGTAGACTGATGGGAGGAGTAGTCTGATCAGCCCTCGTCTGCTGACTTGCGGTAAGCGTTTTACCGCGGCTCAGTGTCACAGTTGCGGGATCACGCTGACATATGACAGCAAGACACTGCAGCGGTTGACAGATGGTCTTACCGGCAGTAGCGTAACCCAATAAAAACCACCGTGCGGGTGTTCCAATCTGTCACAGATGACAGGTGGGGCCAATAGGAAGCGGTAAAATTGTAAACAAACTCATGCTAAAGCAGCAAACTTGCTAGCATTTGGGCGGTTGACTAGCAATGAAAGCAAGTTAGATGTAAAGCGCCAAAGTGCATGCTAGGAAAATAGCAACTGAAATAGCAGGGAAATACCTGGCAACATCAAGCAGAATGCTGCTAGGAAAAGAGTGGCAAATATCAAGCATAAATGCCAAAACACAGCGTAGCCAAAGCCAATATAGACAGTGACTGGGGTCAAGGAGGGCAAACAAAGCAGTGCCCAAGCAGAATAATAAACTTCTGCGTTGAATCATTTTAAACAGGACAGGTGTGGCAGGCATAAGACAGGGCCCAAGGGTGGAGGTATAAGGCAGGGGCCCAAGAATTGGGTATAATCAGGGGCCCAAGACTTGGCTATAAGGCAGGGGCCAAGGGCTTGTTAGTCATAAGGCAGGGGCCCACAGCTTGCGGCTAAGGCAGGGCAAAGGATTTGACAAAATAGCAGGGCCAAGGGCTTGCTAGGCATAGAAGGGCCAAGGTTGCTGCATAAGTGGGGCCCAAGGTTGGCAGGCATAAGGCAGGGGACCAAGGGCTTTCTAGGATAAAAGAGGGCAATTAGACAGCAAAGAGCCAAGAGCGTTATTGCTAAGCGGCAAACGTGCTAAGTTAAAAACAATCTTACATAAAAAGCAAAGGTTGCTAGGATTTGACAGTAAAAGCAGGGCCCAAGGGCTTGGCTAGGCATAAAGCAGGGCCCAAGGCTTGGCTAAGCATAAGGCAGGGGCCCAAATGCTTGGCTAGGCATAAGGCAGAGCCCAAGAGCTTGGCTGGGCATTAAGCAGGGGCCAAGGCTTGATAGGCATAAGGCAAGGCACAAGGGCTGGCTAGGCATAAGAGGGGCCCAAGGCTTGGCTAGGCATAAGGCAGGGACCCAAGTGCTTTAGGCATAAGGCAGGGGCCAAGGGCTTGCTGTAAAATAGGGGCCCAAGGCTTGGTAGCATAAGCAGGGGCCAAAAGCTTGGCTACCATAAGGCAGGGCCAAGGGCTTGGCTGGGAAAAGCAGGGGCTATAGCTAAGCATAGGAGGGGACCAAGGTGCTAGGCGTAAGGCAGACCCAAGCAGTTAGAATAAGCTGTGGGTCCAAGAAGCAAGACTAGGCAGGCCAAGGCAGGGCAGATCTTTGGCTAGCAGTTAAAGGCAGGGGTCAAAGGGTTGGCTAGGCATAAGGAGGGCCCAAGGTTTGCTAGTATAAGGCAGGGCCCAAGGCAGCTTGGTATAATCAGGGGCCCAAGGTTGGTAACATAAGGCAGGGGCCCAAGGGCTTGGCTAGCATAAGCAGGGCCCAAGGTTGGCTAGGCATAAGCAGGGGCCAAGGGCTTGGCTAGGTATAATGCAGGGGCCCAAGGCTTGGCTAGCATAAGGCAGGGGCCAAAAGCTTGGCTACCATAAGGCAGGGCCCATGGGCTGGCTAGGTAAAAGGCAGGTGGCCAATAATAGCTAAGCATTAGGAGGGGACCAAAAGGCAGGCTAGGCGTAAGGCCAAAGCCCAAGGTCAGGTTAGAAGTAAGCTGGGGGGTCCAAGGGAGAGCAAGACATAAGGCAGGGGCCCAAGGGCAGGGAAGGAATAATACTTACTGCTTGCACTCACTGCTTAAAGGCAGGGGCCAAAGGGCTTGGCTAGGCATAAGGAAGGGGCCCAAGGGCTTGGCTAGGCATAAGGCAGGGCCAGGCCTAAATCGGTGGCCAAGGACGGTAATAAGGGGCCCAAGGCTTGGCTAGGCATAAGGAGGGCCAGGTTGGCTGGTATAAGGCAGGGGCCAAAGGGCATTGCTAGTATAAATCAGGGGCCAAGGACTTGGTAAGCATAAGGCAGGGGCCAAAAGCTTGGCTATCCATAAGGCAGGGGCCAATGGGCTGGCTAGGTAAAAGCAGGTGGCCAATAATAGGCTAAGCATTAGGAGGGGACCAAAAGGCAGGCTAGCGTAAGGCCAAAGCCCAAGGTCAGGTTAGAAGTAAGCTGGGGGTCCAAGGAGAGCAAGACATAAGGCAGGGGCCCAAGGGCAGGGAAGGAATAATACTTACTGCTTGCACTCACTGCTTAAAGGCAGGGGCCAAAGGGCTTGGCTAGGCATAAGGAAGGGGCCCAAGGGTTTGGCTAGGTATAAGGCAGGGGCCCAAGGGCATTGCTTGGTATAAATCAGGGGCCCAAGGACTTGGTAAGCATAAGGCAGGGGGCCAAGGGCTTGTCTAGACATAAGGCAGGGGCCCAACAGCTTAGCTTGACATAAGGCAGGGGCTAAGGATTTGACTAAAATAAGGCAGGGTCCAAGGGCTTGGCTAGGCATAAGAAGGGGCCCAAGGTTGGCTTTGCATAAGGCTGGGGCCCAATGGCTTGGCAAGGCATAAGGCAGGGGACCAAGGGCATTTCTAGGTATAAAAGAGGGGCCCAAGGACTTTGTAAGCATAAGGCAGGGGGCCAAGGGCTTGTCTAGGCATAAGGCAGGGGCATAAGTGCTTGCTAAGGCATTAGGCAGAAAACAATGGCTTGGCTAGGCATAAAGAAGGGGCCCAAAGGCTTGGCTAGGCATCTTGACTAGGTAAAAGGCAGGGTCCCAAGGGCTTGGCTAGGCACAAAGCAGGGGCCCAAGTGCTTGGCTAAGCATAAGGCAGGGGCCCAAATGCTTGGCTAGGCATAAGGCAGGAGCCCAAGAGCTTGGCTAGACATTAAGCAGGGGCCCAAGGGCTTGACTAGGCATAAGGCAAGGGCACAAGGGCCTGGCTAGGCATAAGGTAGGGGCCCAAGGGCTTGGCTAGGCATAAGGTAGAGACCCAAGTGCCTGGTTAGGCATAAGGCAGGGGCCCAAGGGCTTGGATAGGCATAAAGCAGGGGCACAAGGGCCTGGCTAGGCATAAGAAAGGGGCCCAAGTGCTTGTCTAGGCATAAAGCAGGGGACAAGGGCCTGGCTAGTCATAAGGCAGGGCCCAAGGGCTTGGCTAGGCATAAGGCAGGGGCCCAAGGGCCTGAATAGGCATAAGGCAGGGGACCAAGGGCCTAGCTAGGCATAAGGCAGGGGCCCAAGGGCCTGAATAGGCATAAGGCAGGGGACCAAGGGCCTGGCTAGGCATAAGGCAGGGGCCTAAGGGCTTGGCTAGGCATAAAGCAGGGGACAAGGGCCTGGCTAGTCATAAGGCAGGGGCCCAAGGGCTTGGCTAGTAATAAGGCAGGGGCCCAAGGGCTTGGCTAGGCATAAGGCATGGACCCAAGGGCTTGGCTAGGCATAAAGCAGGGGACCAAGTACCTGGCTAGGCATATGGCAGGGCCACAATGGCTTGAATAGGCATAAGGCAGGGGCC
Organism: Oophaga sylvatica; assembly: GCA_033576555.1. Lineage (NCBI taxonomy): Eukaryota > Metazoa > Chordata > Amphibia > Anura > Dendrobatidae > Oophaga > Oophaga sylvatica. The sequence goes on from JARQOD010000009.1 coordinate 1,594,735, forward strand.
CAAGGGCTTGGCTAGGCATAAGGCAGGGGACCAAGGGCCTGAATAGGCATAAGGCAGGGGCCAAAGGGCTTGGCTAGGCATAAGGCAGGGGCCCAAGGGCCTGAATAGGCATAAGGCAGGGGACCAAGGGCCTGGCTAGTCATAAGGCAGGGGCCCAAGGGCTTGGCTAGGCATAAGGTAGGGGCCCAAGGGCTTGGCTAGCAATAAGGCAGGGGCCCAAGGGCTTGGCTAGGCATAAGGTAGGGGCCCAAGGGCTTGGCTAGGCATAAGGCACGGACCCAAGGGCTTGGCTAGGCATAAAGCAGGGGACCAAGTACCTAGCTAGGCATATGGCAGGGGCACAAGTGCTTGAAAAGGCATAAGGCAGGGGCCCAAGGGCTTGGCTAGGCATAAGGCAGGGGACCAAGGGCTTAGATAGGCATAAAGCAGGGGCACAAGGGCTAGACTATGCATAAGGCAGGGGCCCAAGGGCTTGGCTAGGCATAAGGCTGGGGCCCAAGGGCTTGGCTATGCATAAGGCAAGGGCCAAAGGGCTTGGCTAAGCATAAGGCAGGGGCCCAAGGGCTTGGCTAGGCATGAGGCAGGGGCCCAAGGGCTTGACTAGGCATAGAGCAGGGGGACAAGGGCCTGGCTAGTCATAAGGCAGGGGCCCAAGGGCTTGGTTAGAAATAAGGCAGGGGCCCAAGGCTTGGCTAGGCATAATGTAGGGGCCCAAGGGCTTGGCTAGGCATAAGGCAGGGGCCCAAGGTCTTGGCTAGGCATAAGACAGGGGCCCAAGGGCCTGGTTAGGCATAAGGCAGGGGACCAAGGACTTAGATAGGCATAAAGCAGGGGCCTATATTATGTTTCGGTAACTGAGGAGAAATAGCAAAAAATAGCAAAAGCGGTAATACACCAGAGAGCCTGGAACCTATTGGATTGCAGTAACCTAAACTAACCACACAACTAGAAGTAGCCGTGGAGCATACCTACGGTGATCCTAGATGCCTCGTCACAGCCTGAGAGATAACTACACCTAAAGGCAGAAAGATGAAAGCTATCTGCATCGGACCAGATCCCCAAAGAAATAGGAAGCCCCCAAACATGTAATGGCGGTTAGACAAGAAGAAAACACGGACACAGACAGAAAATAGAATGAGCAAATGCTGGGGCCCAATCTGTCTAGACAGAAAAGTACAGGAAAGAATTCTGACTGCAATCCAACAAAACCCTAACAAAAATACCAACACTTCTGATTGCCAAAAAGCCTGAGATCACACAATCTCAACCACCTAAATCAGATCTCTGGTGTAACAAAACGCTATTCAGCAAATAAAAATTAACAAAGGAGCAAAGCAAAAGTGCAGACACAAACGAAGCACAATTGCAGCGCCAGACCCCCAAAAGGGGAAAGGCTGCAGTCCACTGCAAGCAGCAAACCAGCAGAGAAAATTAAACAGAGAAAAAAAAACAGCAAACACTTATCTGAATGAGAGCAGGGAACTAGCAGTGCTTCAGGCAAGACCAGAAGGAACAATTGATAACCGGCATGGCTGCTGGGAACTCAGGCAACTTATATCCTACCATTCAGCGCCAGCTGAAGGCCATTTCATAATCAATTCATTACCCTCAGCAACCACCGAGGGAGCCCCAGCTCAGAAGCCGCCTTCAGCATATTCACAACAGCACCCCCCCTTGAGGAGGGGTCACCGAAAACCCCCACCTGCGCAACCAGGCCAATCAGGATGGGCTCGATGATAGGCATGGATTAATCTCCCAGCATGAATATCCGAAGCAAACACCCAAGAATTGTCCTCCTGACCATAACCTCTCCATTTAACCAAATACTGGAGTTTCCGTCTAGCAAAACGAGAATCCAATTTTTTCTCAACCACATACTCCAAATTGCCCTCAACCAAAACAGGGTCGGGAGGCGCAGCCATAGGAACCACTGGTTCGACAAACCTCTTCAATAAGGACTTGTGGAACATGTTATGGATCTTAAATGTCCCTGAAAGAAGCAAACGTAAGGAAACCGGATTAATAATTTCCATGATCTTATAAGGTCCAATGAACCTTGGCTTAAATTTTGGAGATGCAACCTTCATAGGGATATTCCTTGAGGACAACCAAACCAAGTCCTCCACTTTAAAACGAGGACCATCAGTCCTATGCCGGTTGGCAAACCGCTGGGCCTTCTCCTGAGAGAGAGACAACCTCTCCACCACCTGGTCCCAAATCTGCTGCATACGCTGCACAATAGAGTCAACCCCCGGACAGACAGAAGCCTCCGCCTGTTCTGAAGAAAATCGAGGGTGAAACCCGGAATTGCAGAAAAATGGAGACATCAAGGTGGCAGAGCTAGCTCTATTATTAAGAGCAAACTCAGCCAAAGGCAAAAAAGAGACCCAGTCATCTTGATCAGCAGACACAAAACATCTCAAATAAGTCTCCAAGGTCTGGTTTGTTCTCTCGGTTTGTCCATTGGTCTGAGGGTGAAATGCAGAGGAGAAAGACAACTGAATACCAAGTTTAGAACAAAATGTCCTCCAAAATCTGGAAACAAACTGGACTACTCTGTCAGACACAATGTTCTCCGGAATGCCATATAACCGAACCACGTGCTGAAAGAACAAAGGCACCAACTCGGAGGAGGCAACTTAGGTAATGGCACAAGAGGTATCATCTTGGAAAAACCTATCACAGATTACCCAGATAACGGTCATTCTCTGAGAGACAGGAAGTTCAGAAAAAAATCCATAGAAATATGGGTCCATGGCCTCTTGGGTACAGGTAATGGCATTAACAAACCACTAGAAAGAGAGCAAGGCTTGGAACGAAAGCAAGTCCCACTGGACTGCACAAAGTCCCTGACGTCACGAGACAAAGTAGGCCACCAAAAGGAGCGACTCACCCAGTCTCTGGTACCAAAAATCCCAGGATGACCAGCCAACGCGGAACAATGAATCTCAAACATCACACTCTTTTTCCACTGGTCTGGAACAAACAACTTCCCAACAGGGCAGCGCTCAGGTTTATCCTCCTGACACTCTTCCAGAGCTAGTCTAAAATTGGGCGAAATGGTGGAAAGAACCACACCCTCTTTCGAAATAACAGCAGGATCAGATAACTCAGGAGAATCTGCAAAGAAACTCCTCGAGAGGGCATCTGCCTTGACATTCTTAGTGCCAAGAAGAAAAGAAACCACAAAATTAAAAACGTGTGAAAACAAGGCCCACCTGGCCTGTCTAGGATTAAGTCGCTTGGCTGATTTGAGATAAACCAGGTTCTTATGGTCCGTGAGGACCGCCACCTGATGTTTGGCTCCTTCCAGCCAATGTCTCCACTCTTCAAATGCCCACTTCATGGCCAATAACTCCCGATTACCCAAGTCATAATTACGTTCAGTTGGAAAAAAATTTTTGAGAGAAAAAGGCACAAGGGCTACTCTTAGAGGTCTCTGGTCCCTTTGGGACAAAACGGCACCTGCCCCAATCTCAGAGGCATCAACCTCCACCTGAAACGGCAGAGAAACATCAGGCTGCCGTAGAACAGGAGCAGAAATGAATCTCAGCTTAAGTTCCTGAAACGCAGAAATTGCCTCAGGAGGCCAATTCACCACATCAGAACCCTTTTTGGTCAAATCAGTCAATGGTTTAACAATACCAGAGAAATTACCAATAAATGTACGATAAAAATTGGCAAAACCCAAAAATCTCTGAAGAGCCTTCAATGAAGTAGGTTGAACCCAATCACAGATGGCCTGAACCTTGACCGGGTCCATTTCAATAACAGACGGAGACAAAATGAATCCCAGAAATTATATCTTCTGTACACCAAAAAGCCACTTTGATCCCTTCATATACAGTGCATTCTCTCTCATAATCTGGAACACCGTCCGAACATGCTTCACATGAGAGTCCCAGTTATTGGAAAAAATCAAGATATCATCCAATAAACAATCAGAAATTTATCCACAAAATCTCTGAAAGTATCATTCATGAAGAATTGGAAGATGTAAGGGCCATTAGTAAGCCCAAAATACATCACTAGGTACTCAAAATGCCCCTCTGGGTATTAAACGCCATCTTCCATTCATCCCCTTGCTTAATGCGAATAAGGTTATATGCCCCCCTGAGGTCAAGCTTGGTAAACCAACTAGCACTTTTCACTCTGGAAAATAGGTCAGAAATCAAAGGTAACGGATATTGATATTTAACAGTGATCTTATTCAGGAGGCGATAATCAATATACGGCCTCAATGAACCATCCTTTTTGGCCACAAAAAAAAAACCGGCACCCAAGGGTGAAGAGGATGGTCTGATATGACCCTTCTCCAATGACTCCTTGATATAAGATCGCATAGCATCGTGTTCAGGTACAGATAAATTAAAAAGGCGACCTTTAGGAAATTTACCACCAGGCACTAATTCAATAGTGCAATCATAGCTCCTGTGAGGGGGCAAGGATGCAGATTTACTTTCACTAAACACATCAGAAAAATCAGTCAAAAAGTCAGGGACATCCTGAGACTGGGGAGAGGCAGAAAAAACAGGAGTGTCAGTATTACACATTGGCAGCCCCAACTGGTCACAGACACAGATTTCCAATCCAAAACAGGATTATGAGACTGTAACCAAGGGAAACCTAGTACAATAATGTCATGCAGATTATGCAGCACCAGAAATTTGCAACTCTCCTGATAATCTGGTTCAACCCTCATTATCACCTGAGTAGAAAACTGAGGTTTATTCTCCGCCAAAGGGGTAGAATCAATGCCCAGTAGGGGAATAGACTTCCGCAGGGGTATTATGGGAAACCCACAACATTTGGCAAAGTCAAATTCCATCAGAAACATAACCCATTGCGCTTACAAAACTCATGACGCTGAGCCCAAGAAGTCAATCCATAACACTGCATGGGCTCAGAAGCTTGCTCACAAGGCAACACTATCTCATGCATACCTCTGCGCTCACGCAAACGTCTGTCAATTTGAACAGCCAAAGACATAGAATCATTGAGACCAGAGGGAACAGGGAATCCCACCATAACGTCCTTTACTTTTTCTGACAGACCCTTTCGAAAAAGGGCTGCCAAAGCATCATCATTCCATTTGGTCAGGACTGCCCACTTTCGAAATTTCTGACAGTACAGCTCAGCGTCTTCACGACCCTGATTTAATGCCAACAAGATCTTTTCAGCTTGATTAGTGACATTAGGTTCATCGTACAATAACCCCAGAGCCTGAAAAAATACATCAATATCATTCAAAACAGGATCCCCAGGTGTCAGGGAAGAAGCCCAATCCTGAGGGTCGCCGCGCAGCAAGGAGATGACAATTTGAACCTGCTGTGCCACGTTCCCTGAGGACTTAAGCTTTAAGGCAAAAAACAACTTACAGTTATTTTTGAAATTCAGAAATTTAGATCAATCGCCCAAAAACAAATCTGGCATGGGGATCCTAGGTTCCACAACCGCAACCCAGCAAGATAGGTAGCAATAC
>JARQOD010000009.1:1600316-1679970 GCA_033576555.1 Oophaga sylvatica
TTTCTATGTTCTTTGGGGATCTGCTCCGGGGCAGATAGCTTTCCTCTTTCTATCTTTAGGTATAGTTAGTTTCTCAGGCTGTGACGAGGCGTCTAGGACCAACGTAGGAACGCTCCACGGCTGCCTCTAGTTGTGGTGGTTAGTCAGGGTACTGCAATCTCATAGATTCCAACTGCTCTGGTGTATTGCCTTTTTTACCTGCACTCCTCAGCTACCAAATCATAACAGACTGCGCTATTGAATTAGTGCCTGGTAGTAAATTCCCTAAAGGTCGCCTTTTTAACTTGTCTGTACCTGAACATGACGCTATGCGGTCTTATATCAAGGAGTCATTGGAGAAGGGTCATATCAGACCATCCTCTTCACCCTTAGGTGCCGGTTTTTTCTTTGTGGCCAAAAAGGATGGTTCATTAAGGCCGTGTATTGATTATCGTCTCTTGAACAAGATCACTGTGAAATATCAATATCCGTTACCCTTGATTTCTGACCTGTTTTCCAAGGTGAAAAGTGCTACTTGGTTTACCAAGCTTGACCTCAGGGGGCGTATAACCTTATTCGTATTAAGCACGGGGATGAATGGAAGACGGCGTTTAATACCCCAGAGGGGCATTTGAGTACCTAGTGATGCCCTTTGGGCTCACTAATGCTCCTTCCGTCTTCCAGTCCTTCATGAATGACATTTTCAGGGATTTTGTGGATAAATTTCTGATTGTTTATTTGGATGATATCTTGATTTTTTTCCAATGACTGGGACTCTCACGTGAAACATGTTCGGACTGTGTTCCAGATTTTGAGAGAGAATGCACTGTTAATGAAGGATCAAAAGTGTCTTTTTGGCGTACAGAGGATCTCATTTCTGGATTCATTTTGTCCCCATCTGTTATTGAATGGACCCGGTCAAGGTTCAGGCAATCTGTGATTGGGTCCAACCTACTTCATTAAAGGCTCTTCAGAGATTCTTGGGTTTTGCCAATTTTTATCGTAAATTTATTGGTAATTTCTCTGTTATTGTTAAACCATTGACTGATTTGACCAAAAAGGGTTCTGATGTGGTGAATTGGCCTCCTGAGGCAGTCTCTGCATTTCAGGAACTTAAGCAGAGATTCACTTCTGCTCCTGTTCTACGGCAGCCTGATGTTTCTCTGCCATTTCAGGTGGAGGTTGATGCCTCTGAAATTGGGGCAGGTGCCGTTTTGGTCCCAAAGAGATCCTGAGACCTCTAAAAGTAACCGTTGTGCCTTTTTCTCTCGAAAATTTTCTCCTACTGAACGTAATTATGACATGGGTAATCGGGAGTTATTGGCCATGAAGTGGGCTTTTGAAGAGTGGAGACATTGGCTGGAGGGAGCCAAACATCAGGTGGTGGTCCTCACGGACCATAAGAATCTGGTTTATCTGGAATCAGCTAAGCGACTTAATCCTAGACAGGCCAGGTGGGCCTTGTTTTTCACACGTTTTAATTTTGTGGTTTCCTTTCTTCCTGGCACTAAGAATGTTAAGGCGGATGCCCTCTCGAGGAGTTTCCTTGCGGACTCTCCTGAGTTATCTGATCCTGCTGTTATTTTGAAAGAGGGTGTAGTTCTTTCTGCCATCTCGCCCAATTTGAGACTGGCTCTGGAAGGGTGTCAGGAGGATAAAACCGAGCGCTGCCCTATTGGGAAATTGTTTGTCCCAGACCGGTGGAAAAAGAGTGTGATGTCTGAGATTCATAGTTCCGCGCTGGCCAGTCATCCTGGAATTTTTAGTACCAGAGACTTGGTGAGTCGGTCCTTTTGATGGCCTACTTTGTCTCGTGACGTCAGGGAATTTATGCAGTCCTGTGGGACTTGCTCTCGCTCCAAGCCTTGCTCTCGCTCTAGTGGTTTGTTGATGCCATTGCCTGTGCCCAAGAGACCATGGACCCATATCTCTATGGATTTTATTTCCGACCTCCCTGTTTCTCAGAGAATGATCGTTATCTGGGTGATTTGTGATAGGTTTTCCAAGATGATACATCTTGTGCCATTACCTAAGTCGCCTTCCTCCTCCTAATTGTTGCCTTTGTTCCTTCAGCACGTGGTTCGGTTACACGGCATTCCTGAGAACATTGTGTCTGACAGCGGAGTCCAGTTTGTTTCCAGATTTTGGAGGACTTTTTGTTCTAAACTTGGTGTTCAATTGTCTTTCTCCTCTGCTTTTCATCCTCAGACCAATGGACAAACTGAGAGAACAAACCAGACATTGGAGACTTATCTGAGATGCTTTGTGTCTGCTGATCAAGATGACTGGGTCTCTTTTTTGCCTTTGGCTGAGTTTGCTCTTAATAATAGGGCTAGCTCTGCCACTTTGATGTCTCCATTTTTCTGCAATTTTGGGTTTCACCCTCGATTTTCTTCGGGACAGACAGAGGCTTTTGTCTGTCCGGGGGTTAACTCTGTTGTGGAGCGTATGCAGCAGATTTGGGACCAGGTAGTGGAGAGGTTGTCCCTCTCTCAGGAGAAGGCCCAGCGGTTTGCCAACCGGCATAGGACTGATGGTCCTCGGTTTGAAGTGGGGAACTTGGTCTGGTTGTCCTCAAGAAATATCCCTATGAGAGTTGCATCTCCTAAGTTTAAGCCTAGGTTCATTGGACCTTATAAGATCATGGAGATTCTTAATCCTGTTTCCTTTCGTTTACTTCTTCCAGGGACATTTAAGATCCATAACGTGTTCCACAAGTCCTTATTGAAGAGGTTTGTCGAGCCAGTGGTTCCTATGGCTGTGCCTCCTGACCCTGTTTTGGTTGAGGGCAATCTGGAGTATGTGGTTGAGAAAATATTGGATTCTCGTTTTTCTAGACGGAAACTCCAGTATTTGGTTAAGTGGAGAGGTTATGGTCAGGAGGACAATTCTTGGGTGTTTGCTTCAGACATCCATGCTAGGAGACTGATCCGTGCGTATCACCGAGCTCATCCTGACCGACTTGGTTGCACAAATGAGGGTTCGGTGACCCCTCCTCAAGGGGGGGTACTGTTGTGAATGTTTTGGAAATGAATTCTGAGCAGAAGCTCCCTCTGGTGGTTACAAACAGTACTGAACCATTCAATGAGGTTTGGCAATCAGGAGTCACAGACTGGCTTGATATAAGGGAGGTTCCCTCCCATCATGGTTGCCGGTGATCAATTGTTCTTGTCTCAACTGTGGTTCCTGGTTCACTTGGAAGCTTGCTGAGTCTTGCCTCTTCTGCTTTCAGATAAGATATTTTCTGTTTTTGTTTTTGTGCTTTCCATTTGCATATTTTTCTGCATTTCCATGAGGTTAGCCAGGCCCCCCCCGGGGGGCTTGGGCTCCTCTCAGTTCCGCTGGAGCCACTGTTATTTGTTCATTTGCCTTTTCCAGTTTTTTCAGTGGCTGCGGCTTAGTTTTGTTACACCAGAGTACGGACTTAGGTGGTAGAGGTCATGTGATCTCAGGTGTTTTGGCAATCAGTAGCGTTGGCATTTTTTAGGGTTTTTTTGGATTGCAGTGAGTATCCTTTCTATCCTTTTCTGTCTAGGCAGATTGGGCCCCAGCGTTTGCTCATCTATTTTCTGTCTGTGTCTGTATTTCCTCTTGTCTAACCGCCATTACATGTTTGGGGGCTTCCTATGTTCTTTGGGGATCTGCTCCGGGGCAGATAGCTTTCCTCTTTCTATGTTTAGGTGTAGTTAATCTCTCAGGCTGTGAAGAGGCGTCTAGGACCAACGTAGGAACGCTCCAAGGCTGCCTTTAGTTGTGGTGGTTAGTCAGGGTACTGCAATCCAATAGATTCCAACCTCTCTGGTGTATTGCCGTTTTTGCCTGCTCTCCTCAGCTACCAAAACATAACACTTCCCCACCATCATTGCCTATCACCTCCATCATTGCCTCCCCCACCAGCATCATTGCCCATCACCTGCATCATTGCCTCCCCATCACCATCATTGCCCATCACCTCCATCATTGCCTCTCCCACCAATATCATTGTCCTTCCCTACCACCCCTCTCTCTCACACACACAAAGCACCGCATCACTCTCTCAAACTTACAAACAAAGCACCTCACCACATACACACACGCAGGCACACAGCACAGCTCACCTCCCTGCATGCAGCAGCACATCCCGGCAGCCTCTTCCTCGCCGGCAGCTTTCTGTCTGAGACAGCACGCTGGATGAAGATGTCATCCAGCTGGGCTGTCTCAGACAGGAAGCGCCAGGAAGGAAGCAGGATGCCGGGATGTGCTGCGCTGTGTGTATGTGGTGTGGTGCTTTGTGTGTGTGTGGTGCGGTGGTGGGGCTTTACATGCGGGCAGTGTTAGCTGCAGCCTGCGGCTAACGCTGCCCGCTATTAAAGATAAATGGTTTTCACGCCTCTCCATGCTCATAGGGGTGTGGGGAAGCGTGAATATTCATTTAGCTTTAGCAGCGGGGACAGGATCCTGTCTCCAGCTGCTGCTATGCTGGCACAGGGTGGACCCCCTTGACTCAGGGGCCCCATAGCCACTGGCTGGGGGCCCCTGGAGCAGTGGGGGCCCTTGGAGCAGTGGGGGCCCTAGGTAACTGCTGGCCAGTATGCCAGCAGGTGTCAGTGCCTGGGCCCACCGGAGAATCCTCCGGTTCTCCTGTGAGCCAGTCCGAGCCTGCTGCTGAATATACATCACATAGGAGACTCAGGGACTGCTGTATATACATCACATATGAAACACAGGGACTGCTGTAAATACATCACATAGGAGACTCAGGGACTGCTGTATATACATCACATAAGAGACACAGGGACTGCTGTGTATACATCACAGGATACTCTGAGGTCATATAAATTACAGGAGGGGCTGGGGGCATAAATATCACAGGAGATGCTGGGACATATTCATCACTGGGGAGGCTGGGGGGAATAGACATCACTGAGGGGCTATATAAATCACTAGGAAGCATAGACAGCACTGGGGGTATATATGTCCCTAGGGGAATATACATCACTGGTGGGGTCACATACATCACTGGAGGCTATATACATCACAGGTTGGGGGATATACAGCACTGTGGCCATATACAGTACTCGGTGGGATATACAGCACTTCTGGGGCAAATGTATCACTGGGGAATATACATAACACTTGGGGCTCATACAGCCCTGTGGGGGATATACAGCACTTGGGGAGGGGTATATACAGCACTGGAAGGGGGACAGGCATCACCAGGGAGGCACATGGACCACCAGGTGGGGCTCATAGATCACCGGGGCGGTGGCACAAAGATCACGGGGGGGCTCAAAGATCACAGGGGGGCACAGAGATCACCAGGGGGTAGCACAAATCACAAGAGGGCACATAGCTGGGGGGCACATAGCTGGAGGGGACATAGATCACAGGGGGCACAGAGATCACATGGGAGCATAAATAACACAGGGTGGTACATAGCAGGGGGGCACAAAGCTGGGAGCCACAGATCACAGGGGTGCACAAAGCAGGGGTCACAGATATGAAAGGGGGCATATAGCTGGGGGGCACAAGATCACAGGGGTGCACATAGCTGGGGCCACAGAGATCACATGGGGGCATATAGCTGGGAGGCACAGATCACAGGGGGGCATATAGTTGGGGGGCACATTGATCACAGAGTTGGCACATAGCTGGGGGCAAAGAGATCACAGGGTGTAACAATTATATGGGTACTACGGAATCTGATTGCGTGGTATAATACGAAACTGAGACCAAAGTTGATCCAAAAAAGTATATTAACAAGTGAAACAAAACTAACAGAGCACTTCCTGCAATAGTAACAAAAACAGCACAATATGGAATGATGCAAGTAAAGCAAAACTAACAGAGCACTTCCTGCAATAGTAACAAATGCACAGCACAATATAGAAGTGTCCAGTGTAACTGAAGAGCAGGGCGCGACAGCTAATATGAACAAGTCCAACAGTAATATGACGCAGGTGTGCACAAGGCACTTAAGAGTAGAAGTCCAGTAATATACAGGAGTGGCATTAACATGAGGTAACTATATGTACCTTTTGGGCTGAAAGTCCCACACAAGTCCAACACAGCAGCCCACATAAACACAGATCTAGAGGATATGGTGATGTGAGGATTCCTTACAGGCCACAGCAGTTCTAGAGACGAATAGCTCCACACTAGAAGTCCAGACAGTAGTTAAGCACAGACAGCATCAGGGAAACGCATAGAAGACTGTAGGCAGCATAACGTGGAGAGGCAGAGCACCGAGTAATGAGCTTCAGCAGCAGTGAGTCTTACAGTAGACAGGCAGGAGCTCAAAAGCCACAGCAACAAAATACTCAGGCAAAGAATAACACACGGCCCGGACTTAAATAATCAGGACAGACAGGAAGTTCCATGACAAGGCGAGATACAAGACTCTATCTTGGATAAGGGCAAACAGGCACAAAGGAAAGTCCAGAATCCTTAAACAGGGGGCACATAGCTGGGGCCGCAGAGATCACGGGGGGCACAGAGATCACATGGGGCACATAGCTGGGAGGCACAGATCACCAGCAGAAAGGCACAGAGCTGCCGGCACAGAAATCACCAGCAGACAGGCACAGAGCTGCCGGCACGCACAGAGATCGCTCTGGACTCTATGGCAGCAGCTCCTCTTCCAGAACAGGAGGACGGGAGTGCATTGGTCGCTAACCCTGCCCACCCGGATGCTAACACCGCCCACCCTGATGACATCATCATTCATGTGCAGGCAGGCAGCGTTCTGTAATGAATGCTGCGTACCGTGTGCTTGGGAGTTAAAAGGCCAGCAGCTGTCTGAAGATTGTAGACTTCGGGGACCTGCCCGCGGGCCGCATTAAATGTCACTATGGGCCACATGCGGCCTGCGGGCTGGAGGTTCCCTACCCCTGACTTAGATAATAAAGAACCTAGACATGTTTGATGTCTATCAACTAGTAATGACCTGGAGAATCATAATGGCAGGTCAGTTTTAGAATTTAGCAAACCTAGTAAAAAAAGCCAAACAAAAAACAAGTGTGGGATTGCACTTATTTTGCAATTTCACCGCACTTGGAATTTTTTTCCCATTTTCTAGTACATGACATGGAGAAACTAATGATGTCACTCAAAAGTACAACTCTTCCCACAAAAACAAGCCCTCACACAGCCATATTGATGGAAAAGTAAAAAAGTTATGGCTCTGGGAAGAAGGGGAGCGAAAAATGAAAACGCAAAAACGAAAATACCTCTGGGGGTTAAGGGGTTAATGAATAACAACGTGGACTTGGAGATGTTCTAATACCTTCAGAGACTTTTTCCATGTCTCCCACCTTGGTTGTGTCAGGAAAAGTAACAGAATGTGCCAATTCTTAAACAGAAATACCAGTAACAACTGTAACGGGCTGGATGGTGGAACCACGATGCCATGTACCGAGAAGAGCTTGGAGGAGTGTGACTAAGCAAACACCTCACTCTTTGCTGGATCCCCTGATGGTGGGGCTAGACTTGGCTCAGGATGGATGCCAGGTGCTACTCCAGGATGGATCGCGGAAACTTGGCAGCTGACCCCCAAATGGGCAGGAAGCTATAACAGCAGGTGCAGCCAGGTATGGCAGAAACTGGTATACACGGCGGGTATATAGGCAGGAAGGTACTTGTAGGCACAGCTGATATGCAGGTAAGTACTGGTAGGCACAGCTGATATGCATGCAGGCAGGTGCTGGCAGGCATGACTGATCTGTAAGCAGGCAGGAGTTGGCGGGCATGACTGATATGAAGGAAGGCCGATGCTGGCGGGCACGGCTGATACACAGACAGGCAAGTGTTGGCAGACTAGTGCTAAGATATTTATGACGATCGGGAATCTATATTGCTAGTTTGTCTTTAAGGAACCCTTTAAGATATTAGACAGTAACAGTTCAGTTTTTATTAGCTTGTATTTTCTGTAACTTTCTTAACACCCGGTGTACCAATTACTGCATAGCTTTATTGTCAGTGTTCAGAGAGAACATGCTTATAGTATCATCCAGTACCAGCTGATTACTGCATACCTTTGTGATTAATTGTTGACATATGCAACAGATTGGGACTTATTATAAGTAAAAGGAGGACTTTATACTAACCAGACAGCAGATGGCAATAGTGTGTATTGTTATATGCTTGCTGTAATGTGGGGAGGGAAACTCTCTTGTTGTTGTTGGTTGTTTTACCTTTGCTTCCTGTTTCGTTTTCTCCGCGGACTGTGTGACACTGAATTGTATCTCAGGTTTATCCAGTATGAAGTAAATACTGTTTACTCAAGATATCTTGCTGTCTGAAGCTTGCGTAAGTACAGTGCCGACGATAAGAAGATGCACTCTGCGACAGGTTATGGGCCCAGACACCCAGACACTACGCAGCCCAGACACTCCAGACACAACGCAGCCCACACACCCCAGGCATTATGCATCCCAGACACCCCAGACACTACAAGCCCAGGCAGAAGGATCGCGGTTTATAACCCCAGATAACGGAGTACAGAGATAAGCTCTGTAAACAGAAAGAAATAAATCCAGATACAGAGTGACAAAGGAATTCATGACCCCAGGAGCTGGATATAATTACAGAGAATTCAACACAAGCAGGACATACAGGAACTATCAGAAGAAAGAAAAAAAAAGAAAAAACAGGAGAATATCTTCAGTACAACTCTAAACAGGTAAGTCTATATAAAGATGATGAATAACACAGAACTGAAATTCACAGTAGCTAAATTGAATAGTGAAAATGATCTGTTATGTAAATTTAAAGTAGAGATGTTGTTATCTAAGGATGATTTATGGGAAGTAATTGTTACAGAAAGACCAGATCAAGATAATCAGACATGGGATAAAAAGAATAGACAAGGGAGAGCCACCATTAGCTCATTGGTGGATGATGCTGAATTAATAGATATAAGAAATGAAGAAACAGCAAAAGGAATGTGGGAAGCATTAAGAAAACTGTATGAAAGACCTAGCTTGAATCACAAATTATTTTTATTAAGAAAGCTCTACAGTATGAGAGTGAGTGCAAATGACGACATGCAGAAGCACATATTCTCAATGATGGAAGTGATATCACAGCTAAGATCTATTGGTGAAGACATTAAAGAAAGTCATATAGCAGCTATATTGTTGTGCAGTTTACCAGATTCGTATACAGCCTTGATAAATGCCCTTGAGACGAGACCACAAACTGACATTACATTAGATTTTGTGAAAACAAGACTAATAGAAGAATATCAGAGAAGAAAAGAACAAAGCAATGATTCTTCTACTGAAAAGGACAGTGAAAACGCTCTTAAAGCTACAGAATTTAAAAAACCCTATAATAAAGAGACAAGAGAATGCTTCAGATGTAAGAAAAAAGGTCATTTAAAGAAAGACTGTACCATATGGAAAGCAGAACAACAAAAATTACAACATAAAAAGCATACACAGAAAGTAAAAAACACAATTTCCGATTAGTGTAAGAATAATTGGAATGGCACATTCAAAATAACAGACAAGAAATCATCACTTGGTTGGTTTATTGATTCAGGAGCAACGAGTCATATGACAAGTGACAAGAATTTCTTTACTGATCTTGATTTAGATAAGAAGCCATTTATCTTGTAGATGGAAGCAAAATAACCGCAGAAGGTATCGGACAAGGTATGCTAAATTGTTCAAACAAGTTCGGACAAGATTCAAAGATACTTGCACAGGATGTGTTGTATGTTCCAAAATTGGAAGGCGGATTATTATCTGTGAAACGTTTAACAGCAAAAGGACTTACAGTAAAATTCAAAGGCAATGAGTGTGCAATTATTGCAGGAAACAAGATGATAACCAAAGTCAAGGCAGATGAACAATTATATCATTTTGACAAACCAAAGGAACAGATGAAGGTATGTACACATGATGACAAAAAATGTATTCACATGTGGCATAGACGTCTAGGACATAATCACCCGGACGGTATAAGGGAAATACAGAGAAAAGAATTGACAAAAGATTTAAAGATATCAGATTTCTCAATTACTATAAGATGTGAATGTTGTATAAAATCCAAAGCCACAAGGATATCTATTCCAAAGGAAAGTGAGATGAAAAGCGAAAGACCACTTGATTTGGTGCATACTGACGTATGTGGACCCATGAAAGTGACTACATCAGGAGGCAATAGATACATGCTGCTTTTTATAGACAACTACTCAAGATACACAGTCACATACTTAATTAAGAACAAAAGTGTAAGGTTCTTTGTCTCTGTTGACATGTTCCTTGAAACTCAGTTTTCCGTCGGCCATTTTGCTTTCTGTCTTTCTGCAGCTCTTGCCCTCAGTTAATATGGAGTTTCCAGTTTTCATGTTCCCGCCCTGATTCTTCCCTCTTGCTTCTTAAGCAGCCTCAGCTGAACAATCAGTGCTCCTGAATCAAGCCTCAGTCAGTCTGTGACCTGACTTCTGGAAACCTTGGACTTGTACTCCAGCTATTCCCTACTGAGGAACCTTGGAACACTTTTGGACTCTGGAAACCTGCTGTTTGGTGAATCCATGTTTGCAGAGGAATTACGGTACAGAGAAGAGATCCTGAACCTGCTTTGGAGATTTATTGTAGTGCTTGAAGTTACTCTGGCCTGCTGTGTCTCCTATCGCTGTTCCTGCAAACTGTGTGAACTTTTCAGCATGCTTGTATGAAGTAATACAAGTCATTTCATATCAACCTGTGTCTCCTGTGTTTTCCTCGCACCCAAGCACAAGACGCTATAGGAACTGTACACTATACATGACAAGATTCAGGAGCCAATGTTTAGTGTCTGCTGGGTCTGGGAAAGCCGTGTCTGCTGTGACTGTGGATATCAGATGTCCGTTTAATACCTTATGTGATGACAGTGGTTGTGACTTCTCACAACCATTCCAGGTGAGCGCATTCCCTTAAAATTTTACTCTGGAGTGTTACCACAGGTAAACACTATTGTTTTTTTTTTTTTTCCTTTCCTCTTCTCCTTCAGCACTTCTGCCTTAAAAGATCTGGAGGATGGAGGCCCGCATAAAGGAACTTTGCGGAGTGACTGATACAATCCTTTCAGATGTACAGACTTTAAAAACCCGTTTTGCAAGCCTACAGGACCTCACTAATCATAATTTGCAAGTGTGTGGACAGACTACTCAGGAATTGCGAGCCAGGATTGAGGCTCTAGAGGAACGAGCCCAGGCTCCTGCCATAACCCCGAGTTCTGGGATCCCCAAATTACCTCCTTTTCGTTTTGGCGGTGAACGTGAGAAATTCAGGGGATTTATTAACCAATGCAATCTATTTTTCTCTGCACATGCTTCACAATTTCCCACTGAACGATCCAAAGTGCTTACTATAATCATGTTGCTTGCCAATAAGGCTTTGATGTGGGCAAACCCTCTGATTGAGACTGAGGATGATTGTTTGAATCACCTTGATGCTTTTATTTCAGCCATGGGGCAGGTGTTTGATGACCCCAATCGAGGTGCAACAGCTGAAGCAGCCATGTTAACTTTGCGCCAAGGTAAGCGTTCAGTAGCCGAATATGCCCTGGATTTCAGGAGATGGGCTCTTGATACCACTTGGGACACTTCCGCTAAAAAATCTATTTTTCGGAAAGGGTTGTCTCCACTGATTAAGGATGAACTTGCTCGTGCCGACCCTCCCACTGCGTTAGGTGACTTTATTAACTATTGTATCCGTATTGATGCTCGTCTGACTGAACGCAGACAAGAGAGATGGTTCGAAAATAATCGCACTAACCTTTTACTACCTCCCTCCTCAGCTAAGGAACCTTTGAGTAGGATCACAAGGGAACCAGAACCTGAACCCATGCAGGTGGACTCTTTACAAAGACGGGTTAGTGATGCACGCAAAGAACATCGTATAAAGGAAAATCTATGTTTCTACTGTGGTAAGTCAGGGCACTTCATTATAAACTGCCCCAGCCGTTCTCGTAAGACTACTGCAGCAGTCATTCACTGTGAGTGTTGCGAGAGGAGCTCTGTCATGTCCGAGCCTCAGGCTCCAGAGAGATCTGCTGCAAGAGATCTTGATTTCTCGGACTTAAACTCTGTTAGTTCTGGGGACGATGACGGTATAAACGCTGCAATTTTTCAAGTTTCCTCAGCGGTGTCCCAGCTGAGTTATAAAAGAAACAGTTCTCATTGCTTCCTTTCCATCAAACTCTGGGTTGACTCAGTCTGGGTGTCTAGCTCTGCTATGATCGACTCAGGAGCAAGTGGAAATTTTATGGATATCTCCTTTGCTCTGAAACAGGGGATACGTTCAGTGAAGAAGGCTACTCCAGTACAGATGGAGACTGTGGATGGCTCTCTACTGACTTCTGGACCAGTGGATCAAGAAACAGAGCCTTTGAGGGTCCTTATGGGTAAAGATCATCAGGAGAAAATGTCTTTTTTGCTTATCTCTTCTCCCCACTTTCCCATTATTCTAGGGCTACCATGGCTGCAGGCGCAGAATCCTACGATTAACTGGGAGACCAAGGAATTACACTTTCCGGAGAAACAGATGAGTCAAGGAGTTTCAGCTTGCTCTGTTCCTAAAGGAACCATGTCAGTCCCTGAACTACCAGCTGTATACCAGGACTATGTGGATTTATGTGACAAGAAGAACGCTGATCAGCTTCCTCCTCACCGTCCATATGATTGTCCAATTGAATTATTGCCTGGAGCCGACATACCTTTTGGTAAGATCTACCCCCTAGCGGGGCCCGAGCTAAAAGCTTTGAAGGATTATATAGACGAAAATTTAGCCAAGGGCTTCATACGCCCCTCTTCATCTCCCGCAGGTGCACCCATCTTCTTTGTGAAGAAGAAAGATGGATCTCTGAGACCCTGCATAGACTATAGGGAACTCAATAAGGTTACTATTAGAAACCGTTATCCATTGCCTTTAATCCCTGAGTTGTTGAGAGAGTGCGGCATGCCAAAATTTTCTCTAAACTGGATCTCCGTGGGGCCTATAACTTGGTCCGTATTAGACCTGGGGATGAATGGAAGACTGCTTTCAGGTCACGCTATGGACACTTTGAATATCTAGTTATGCCTTTTGGTCTGAGTACCGCCCCAGCCACTTTCCAACACTTCGTGAATGATATCTTCAGGGATCTCCTAGATACATTTGTGGTGATTTATCTGGATGATATTCTAATTTTTTCTAACTCCACAGAGGAACATCATGGACATGTGAGAATGGTCTTAGAACGCCTAAGACAAAACCATCTCTACATCAAACTTGAAAAATGTGAATTCCATAGGACCGAAATTCAATTTCTGGGGTATGTACTATCTACGCAAGGGATTAGTATGGATGGAAGCAAGACCCAAGCCATCAAGGATTGGCCAATTCCTAGAAATGTGAAGGAGGTGCAGCGTTTCATCGGGTTTGACAACTTCTATAGACGTTTCATTAAGAATTTTTCTGAGGTAGTGTCACCTATCACCCAACTTACCCGGAAACAGTCTAAGTTCTCCTGGACCCCGCAAGCTCAGGAAGCATTTTCCTGTTTAAAGGATAAATTTACCACCGCACCTATCTTAGTACATCCCAACCCCGAGCTTGCCTTCATAATAGAGGTGGATGCTTCAGACTGTGCCGTTGGAGCTATACTCTCTCAGAGAACAGGTGAGAAGAATGTCTTGCATCCCTATGCCTTCTTTTCCCAGCAGTTGTCTTCGGCTGAGAGGAACTACGATGTGGGCAATAGAGAATTGTTGGCCATTATTGCCGCCTTCAAGGAATGGAGACACCTTCTTCAGGGTGCTGCACAGCAAATAGTCGTCCTGACAGACCATCGTAACCTTGAATTTATCAGGTCGGCTAAGTGCTTGACTCCTCGCCAGGCTCGCTGGAATCTTTTCCTAAACCAATTTAATTTTGTCATTTCTTATAGACCAGGATCGCGCAATGGAAAGGCTGATGCACTCTCTAGGATTCATTCAGCAGAGACACGTCCACTTACTCCTCCTAAGACTATTCTTCCTGACTCTAGATTCCTGGGAGTGATTCATAATCAAGACCTACTTAAGGACATCAAGGAAGCATACCATGCGGATTCTTTGTTGGCTCAACCCCCAAGGGACGTAAGTCTTGTCTTTAAGAATGGTGTGTGGATTCAGGGACAACGTCTGTATATACCTGAAACAGTCAGATTGAGAGTATTGCAACTCATCCACGATTCCAAGATAGCCGGGCATAGGGGAATTCTAAAGACACAAGAATTTCTTTCTCGTTTCTTTTGGTGGCCCACTTACAGGAAAGATGTCTTAAACTATGTCACTTCATGTGAAGTCTGTGCAAGATGCAAAACACCTCGCTCCTCACCAACTGGTCTGTTGCAACCTCTTCCCACCCCGTCCCGCCCGTGGGGATCCATTTCTATGGACTTCATTGTGGAGTTACCAACCTCTCAAGGGAAGAACACCATTCTAGTGGTGGTTGACCGTCTAACAAAGGCAGCTCATTTTATCCCTTGTGTCGGCTTACCCACTGCAAAACAGACATCAGACTTGATGATTAAGAATGTGTTTCGCTTACATGGAGTACCGGATGAGGTCATTTCGGATCGAGGGGTGCAATTCACTTCAAGGTTTTGGCAAAATTTCTGTGCAGCATTGGACATCAAAGTAAACCTTTCTTCTGCTTTTCATCCCCAGACTAATGGACAGACAGAACGAACCAATCAGACCCTGGAGCAGTATCTCCGCTGTTTTATCTGCCACCTACAGGATGATTGGGTGGATCTACTTCCACTGGCTGAGTTCTCTTATAACAACTCTCAGAGCGCCTCCACTAAGCAGTCTCCTTTTTACTCCAGTCTAGGTTATCATCCTAACATTCTTCCTCGATTTCCCATAGATACGCCCTTGCCGGCAGTGGCTGAAAGAATCACTTCTTTACAAAAGAATATGGATCTTGTAAAGGAAAATCTAGAATTGGCTCAGGAAAGGTACAAGAAAGCAGCAGATAAATTTCGTAAACCTGCACCAGCTTTCAAGGTAGGAGATTTGGTCTGGCTGTCAACCAGAAATCTTAAATTAAAGATTCCATTGTCTAAATTGGGACATAAGTACATTGGACCTTATAAGATCAATAAGATTATAAGTGCTGTTGCTTGTCGTCTTCAACTGCCCAGAACTATGAGAATCCACCCTGTCTTTCATGTATCCCTACTAAAGGCTGCAACACCCAATACGTTTCCTGGACGTTCTTCTCCTTGCCCTGACCCAGTGCTGGTCGATGGTCAGGAAGAATTTATGGTGGAAAGGATTCTAGATTCCAGGTTGTACAGAAATCAGTTGCAATATTTGATTAAATGGCAGGGCTACCCAGTGGAGGACAATTCATGGGAACCAGTCAATAATGTAAATGCTCCACGCCTGCTCCGCCAGTTTCATCAGAGGTACCCTGACAAGCCTGGTCTGAGGTCATCCGGAGGTTGTCCCTAAGGGGGGAGTAATATAAGGTTCTTTGTCTCTGTTGACATGTTCCTTGAAACTCAGTTTACCGTCGGCCATTTTGCTTTCTGTCTTTCTGCAGCTCTTGCCCTCAGTTAATATGGAGTTTCCAGTTTTCATGTTCCCGCCCTGATTCTTCCCTCTTGCTTCTTAAGCAGCCTCAGCTGAACAATCAGTGCTCCTGAATCAAGCCTCAGTCCGTCTGTGACCTGACTTCTGGAAACCTTGGACTTGTACTCCAGCTATTCCCTACTGAGGAACCTTGGAACACTTTTGGACTCTGGAAACCTGCTGTTTGGTGAATCCATGTTTGCAGAGGAATTACGGTACAGAGAAGAGATCCTGAACCTGCTTTGGAGATTTATTGTAGTGCTTGAAGTTACTCTGGCCTGCTGTGTCTCCTGTCGCTGTTCCTGCAAACTGTGTGAACTTTTCAGCATGCTTGTATGAAGTAATACAAGTCATTTCATATCAACCTATGTCTCCTGTGTTTTCCTCGCACCCAAGCACAAGACGCTATAGGAACTGTACACTATACATGACAAAAAGTGAAGTTTTTGATAAACTTGTAGACTATGTAACAAGATCAAGTAACAAATTTCAAAGGAAGCCAATTGTCATCAGAAGTGATAATGGAGGTGAATTTACAGGTCACAGAATAGAAGACAACTTAAGGCAAAATGGAATAGAACATCAGAAAACTGTTCCATACACACCTGAACAAATGGAGTAGCAGAAAGGAAAAACAGAACTAACAGAAATAATGCGATGTATGCTGACAGATTCTAAACTACCAGAGAAATATTGGGGTGAGGCAGCAATGATAGCTACATATCTACAGAACCGACTTTTTTCCAGAAAACTGAAGAAAACTCCATATGAACTGTGGCAAGGTATGAAACCAAGTGTCAATCATTTAAAAATTTTTGCATGTAAAGTTTTTATATTCATTCCAACAGAAAAACGTTTCAAACTTCAAAACAGATCCATTGAAGGAATATTCGTTGGATATAGTGAAAACTGCAAAGGATATAGAATCTTAGATCCCAAAACAGACAGAGTTACAGTGAGTAACAGTGTGACATTCATTGAAGATTTAAATGAAGACATTATGATTACAGTTGAAACATAAAATGAGAAAAACAATAGTGACATAACTGAAGAAATATCTGATGAGAAAGAAATAGAAATTAATGAAGAATAAAATACTGAAAGTGAAGAATCACAACTACAAACAGACACAGAACCAAGACGTTCAATAAGAGAGAACAAAGGAAAACCACCAAAACGTCTCTCATACAAGACAAGTATTAGAAAAATCTATGAGCCTACCTCTTGGGAAGACATATCTAAACTTCCTGAAGAAGAAGCTAATAATTGGATAGAAGCAACAGAAACAGAAATTAAATCCATGCATGATTCAAATACATGGACACTAACAGATTTGCCAGAAGGAAGAAAAGCCATAGTAAATGGATTTTTAAAGTAAAATACCAAACAGATGGCACACATGAAAGATATCGAGCAAGACTCGTAGCTAAAGGGTATTCTCAAAAATATGGAGAAGACTATGATGAAACATTTGCTCCAGTTGTCAAACACACTACAATAAGAACTTTACTTACAGTTGCAGCAATGGAAAAGATGGAGCTAAGACATCTGGATGTAAAGACAGCTTTTTTGAATGGAGATTTAACCCCTTCCCGACCCATGACGCCGACGTCGGCGTCATGAAAAGCGGTGGCATCCCGACCCATGACGCCGACGTCAGCGTCATGGTGAAAATCGCATTCCTGCAGGTCGGGTGACCAGGGTCATTTAAATGTCACCCGACCCGCAGATACAGGATGACCGGCAGATAACCCCAGAGGGGGTGGCTTTGCCCACCTGATGTTACGATCGCTGTGATTGGCTGTTGAAAGTGAAACAGCCAATCACAGCGATTGCTATGTTATCTTGCTAAATATTTATTTTCCAGCAATGGCTGATGCTGCAACAGCATCAGCCATTGGCTGGAGCTTGGTGACCGCTGTGTCACCCCCCCCCAGATCTGATTGGAGCTAGCGTCCACGTGACCCTATCCCTCCAATCAGATGTGGAGGGGAGGTGTCAGGTATGGCTGCCCTCGCTCTTCACCCTCATCCCGTCCGTGGAAGGTGAAAAGCGAGGTGCTGCCTGCTGCCGTGACAGGTCCCTGCCTGCTGCTACCACCGCCGATCGCCCCCTGCTGCCGCCGCTGCGCTGATCGCCCCCTGCTGCGCCGATTGCCCCCTGCTGCGCCGATCGCCCCCTGCTGCGCCATTCTCCCTGCCTGCTGATCGCTGTCCTCCTCTCCCCTCTTCTGCCTAATTTAGCCAAGCCCCAGTAATCACCACCCCGCACCTCTGATCACCCCCCTCCACTGTGATCACCCCCCGGCCCTGTGATCACCCCCTCCCCAGCAACCAGCCCCCTGCCCCAGTAATCACCCCTCTGCCCCAGTAGTCACCCCCTGCCCCAGTAATCACCCCCCTGCCCTAGTAATCACCCCCTGCCCCAGTAATCACCCCATCCCTGTGATCACCCCCAGCTGCTGCTGCCGATCACTGCCTGCTGCTGCCGATCGCCGCAGCTTCCGCCGATCGCCACAGCTGCCGCCGATCGCAGGAGCTGCCGCCGATCGCCGCTCCTATCGCCGATTTCCGCAGCTGCCGCTGATCTTCCCAGCTGCCGCTGATCGCCCCAGCTGCCGCTGATCGCCGCCGCTGCTGCCTCTGGTCTCCGGTGGTCGCCCCTACTGCTGCCGCTGGTCTCCGCTGCTGCCTGTGGTCTCCGCTGGTCACCGTTGCTGCTGCCGCTGGTCTCCGCCGCTGGTCTCCGGTGGTCGCCGCAGCTGCTGCCGCTGGTCTCCGCCGCTGCTGCCGCTGGTCTCCGCTGGTTGCCGCTGCTGCCTGTGGTCTCCGCCGCTGCTGCCTGTGGTCTCCGCCGCTGCTGCCTGTGGTCTCCACCGCTGCTGCCGCTGGTCTCCGCCGCTGCGGCCGCTGGTCTCCACCGCTGTTGCCTCTGGTCTCCGGGGTCGCCCCTGCTGCTGCCGCTGGTCTCCGCTGCTGCCTGTGGTCTCCGCTGGTCACTGCTGCTGCTGCCGCTGGTCTCCTGTGGTTGCCGTAGCTGCTGCCGCTGGTCTCCGCCTCTGCTGCCGCTGGTCTCCGCCGCTGCTGCCGCTGGTCTCCGCTGGTTGCCGCTGCTGCCTGTGGTCTCCGCCGCTGCTGCCTGTGGTCTCCACTGCTGCTGCCGCTAGTCTCCGCCGCTGCGGCCGCTGATCTCCACCGCTGCTGCCGCTGGTCTCCGCTGGTTGCCGCTGCTGCCGCTGGTCTCCGCCGCTGCTGCCGCTGGTCTCCGCCGCTGCTGCCGCTGGTCTCCGCCGCTGCTGCCTGTGGTCTCTGCTGGTCGCCGCTGCTGCTGATCGCCGCTGATTGCTGCTGCTGCCGCTGATCACACCGCCTGCTGCCGCCGATCTCCTTTTTCTACTGTCCTCTGCTGCCTGATTTCACCCCCCGCACTTGTGATCAACCCATTCCCCAATAATCTCCCCCTGCTGCTGCTGCCGGCTCCTGCCCCCCAGCGCCTGACAGCCCCCTCCTGCCGCCCAGCGCCTGACAGCCCCCTCCTGCCTCCCAGCGCCTGACAGCCCCCTCCTGCCTCCCAGCGCCTGACAGCCCCCTCCTGCCGCCCAGCGCCTGACAGCCCCCTCCTGCCGCCCAGCGCCTGACAGCCCCCTCCTGCCGCCCAGCGCCTGACAGCCCCACTCTTGACAGCCCCCTCCTGCAGTACGTTTCACCAACCACTCGCACATACACACGCACGCACATTAATAAAGTTAATCTTTTTTTTACACACGCACACACACCATGCCCCACTCATCCCAATCATCCCAGTCTCAAAAGATGTACTCAGCTGAGGAGGCATATGCTTTTATTGCCTCCGAAGCTGATAGTGAGGGAGAGGACCCCACTTTTCTGTATTCCTCCCCCTCTTCCTCCTCCAGTGACACAGACGTACCAAGACTTCGCAGTACAAGAAACCGTCCGGAGCCCCAGGAGGAAGAGTCGGAGGCCTTAGAGCAGGGATGTCAAAGTCAAACACACCGAGGGCCAAAAAAACAAATTTGCTACAAGCCGAGGGCTGGACTGGTTCAATGTTTATTAAAACATATCGAAATGATTGCACATAGCCTATTGAACCAAGACCTAACACAGTGTCCATTATTTAATGATTAAATGAATATGGCAATATTTTGTTATGGCTCTGTCAGTAACTTCAAGTTAAAACATTTTCAACAGCCAAACAGCAAGCGGGGGGGCCCAGTGGCGGCGCTAACACCGCTCTCCTCCGCTAACAGGCGCCGGCAGAGGTGTATCTAGGTTTTCTGGCACCCAGGGCAAGAACTCAGTTTTGCGCCCCCTCCACACCCACCCCCTAACCCTAATCCCCCCTTCACACTGCATAATCTCCCCTTTACACTAATAATAAATCCCCCTCACACTGAATAATCCCCCAGCACACAGAATAATCCCCCTCTACACAAATACCCCCTCCACACTGAATAATACCCCCTCCACACAAATAATAAATCTCCTTCACATTGAATAATCCCCCAACACACAGAATAATCCCCCCTCCACACAAATAATAAATACCCCCTCCACACTGAATAATCCCCCCTCCACACAAATAATAAATACCCCCTCCACACTGAATAATCCCCCCTCCACACAAATAATAAATCCCCCTCACACTGAATAATCCCCCATCCACACTAATAATAAATCCCCCTCACACTGAATAATCAATCCCCCAAAACACAGAATAATCCCCTCCACACAAATAATAAATCCCCCTTACACTGAATAATCCCCCAACACACAGAATAATCCCCCCTCCACACAAATAATAAATACCCCTCCACACTGAATAATCCCCCCTCCACACAAATAATAAATACCCCTCCACACTGAATAATCCCCCTCCACACAAATAATAAATCCCCCTCACACTGAATAATCCCCCATCCACACTAATAATAAATCCCCTCACACTGAATAATCAATCCCCAAAACACAGAATAATCCCCCTCCACACAAATAATAAATCCCCCTTACACTGAATAATCCCCAACACACAGAATAATCCCCCCTCCACACAAATAATAAATACCCCTCCACACTGAATAATCCCCCTCCACACAAATAATAAATACCCCCTCCACACAGAATAATCCCCCCTCCACACAAATAATAAATACCCCCTCCACACTGAATAATCCCCCCTCCACACAAATAATAAATACCCCTCACACTGAATAATCCCCCATCCACACTAATAATAAATCCCCCTCACACTGAATAATCAATCCCCCAAAACACAGAATAATCCCCTCCACACAAATAATAAATCCCCCTTACACTGAATAATCCCCCAACACACAGAATAATCCCCCCTCCACACAAATAATAAATACCCCCTCCACACTGAATAATCCCCCCTCCACACAAATAATAAATACCCCCTGCACACAGAATAATCCCCCTCCACACAAATAATAAATCCCCCTCACACTGAATAATCCCCCATCCACACTAATAATAAATCCCCCTCACACTGAATAATCAATCCCCCAAAACACAGAATAATCCCCCTCCACACAAATAATAAATCCCCCTTACACTGAATAATCCCCCAACACACAGAATAATCCCCCCTCCACACAAATAATAAATACCCCCTCCACACTGAATAATCCCCCCTCCACACAAATAATAAATACCCCCTCCACACAGAATAATCCCCCCTCCACACAAATAATAAATACCCCCTCCACACTGAATAATCCCCCCCACACAGAATAGATCCCCTCCACAAAGAAGGAATTCCACCCACACACAAGCAAACAATAAATCATCCCCCTTCTACGCTGAATCTGCAGCTCCACAGACACACGAGGCAGGAGCACTTACATCAGATCTTCTGCTCTCTTCTGCCTGCCGGAAAGTGACTTTAGCACTTGCCCGGGTGTGCCGGGTTCTGACGCCGGCCCTGCTACCGGTGCATTATGGGAAATGTAGTGTTGGTGCGTGCAAAACACCAGCAGGCGGCTGTGGCCTGCGGGCCGGATCTAATAGTAATTAAATATCATCCAGGGGGCCATAGATAATCAATTCGCGGGCCTGATCTGGCCCGCGGGCCTTGACTTTGACATATGGGCCTTAGAGGAAGAGCCGGAGACCAGGGGAGAAGACCCAAGACCAAGTGTGAGTAACCCCCAACCTAGTGCTAGTCACGCCCAACCTAGCACTAGTGCCCCCTCCTGGACCCCCATCCCTGAAAATTTTGCTCCACGGATTCCTGATTTCGTTCCCCAATCAGGAATCCTGTTCGAGACTGCCAACTTCAGAGAAATAGACTTTTTCAAAGTCTATTTCTCGGAATCAATTGTCAGTCTTATGGTGGAGCAATCAAACTTGTACGCCCAGCAATTTTTGCTTGAAAACCCTACTTCTTCATTTTCTACTTGGAGTCCCGTTGACTCTGTAGAAATGATGAAATATTGGGGACTGGCCCTTCACATGGGGATTGTGAAGAAACCAGAAATTCGCCAATACTGGAGTACTGATATTTTATATCAAACTCCAGTATTTGGCATGGTTATGACTCGCAAACGTTTTGAGGCGATTCATAAGTTTCTTCATTTCAGGGACAATACGGACAGCCTTCCCCGCGATCACCCAAATTTTGATAGACTGTTCAAAATTTGGCCGATCATTGAACACTTCAGCAACAAGTTTGCTGAAGTGTACATTCCCGAAAGGGAAATTTGTGTGGATGAATCCCTCATCCACTTCAAAGGGAGGCTTCAGTTCCGTCAGTACCTGCCCAGCAAGAGGGCGAGGTACGGGATAAAACTCGACAAGCTGTGTGAGAGTACCTCAGGGTACACTCTCAGCTTTAGAGTTTACCAAGGAAAAGACACCAAGATCCAGCCCCCAGAATGTCCACCTGCTCTGGGCGTGAGTGGGAAAATAGTGTGGGATTTGGTCCACCCACTGCTTGATAAAGGTTACCATCTGTATGTTGATAACTTTTATACAAGCATCCCACTATTTCAATTCCTCTCTGCCAGAGCTACCGCAGCTTGCGGTACTGTGCTCAGAAACAAGAGGGGTCTCCCTTTGCCGCTAATTGATTAGCCTCTCCCAAAGGGTGAGAGCCGAGCCCAATGTAGCGGCAACATGCTTGTGGTCAAGTTCAAAGACAAAAGGGACGTCTTTCTCTTGACAACAATCCATGGTCCCGGCACCACGGCCACCACTGTTCGCGGTACCTCAGCACAGGTCTACAAACCAGACTGTGCCTTGGGGTACAACAAACACATGGGGGGAGTTGATCTTTCTGATCAAGTCCTCCAGCCCTATAGTGCCTTACGGAAGACGAAGGTGTGGTATAAAAAACTGGCTGTGCACATCGTGCAAATGGCACTGTATAATGCATACGTGCTATCACGATGTGCCGGCCAGACCAACAACACCTTTCTTCAGTTCCAGGAGTCGGTGATAAAGGCCTTGATTTTTGGAGAGGAGGACGGAGCGTGCCCCAGCACCCCTGGAACTCAAGTTTCCCGTATGGTACCAGGGCAACATGCTCCCACTAAGTCGAAAGCAAAAAAAGGTGCCGGGTATGCTATAAAAGAGGGATAAGAAGGGAATCTCGTTTCCAATGTGAAACGTGTCCTGACAAACCTGCACTGTGTTTGAATGAATGCTTTAGTATTCATCACACATCCGTGGACTAAACACATCCTGACATTCCCGTACAGCACTCACCCACACCAGACTGACATACACAACACCACACACACACCAGCCTGACGTACACTACACCACACACCAACCTGACCTACACTACACCACACACGCCAACCTGACGTAGTGTATGTTAGGTTGGTGTATGGTGTGGTGTAGTGTACGTCAGGTTGGTGCGTGTGTTGTAGAGTACGTCAGGTTGTGTGTGTGGTGTATACTACACCACACATATCAACCTGACACACTACACTACATACCAAACTGACGTAGTGTATGTCTGGTTGGTGTGTGTGGTGTAGTATACACCACACGCACCAACCTGACGTACACTACAACACACACTAACCTGACCTACACTACACCACACACGCCAACCTGACGTAGTGTATGTTAGGTTGGTGTATGGTGTGGTGTAGTGTACGTCAGGTTGGTGCGTGTGTTGTAGTGTACGTCAGGTTGTGTGTGTGGTGTATACTACACCACACATATCAACCTGACACACTACACCACATACCAACCTGACGTAGTGTATGTCTGGTTGGTGTGTGTGGTGTAGTATACACCACACGCACCAACCTGACGTACACTACAACACACACACCAACCTGACCTACACTACACCACACACGCCAACCTGACGTAGTGTATGTTAGGTTGGTGTAGTGTAGTGTACGTGAGGTTGGTGCGTGTGTTGTAGTGTACGTCAGGTTGTGTGTGTGGTGTATACTACACCACACATATCAACCTGACACACTACACCACATACCAACCTGACGTAGTGTATGTCTGGTTGGTGTGTGTGGTGTAGTATACACCACACGCACCAACCTGACGTACACTACAACACACACACCAACCTGACCTACACTATACCACACACGCTAACCTGACAGTGTATGTTAGGTTGGTGTGTGGTGTGGTGTAGTGTACGTCAGGTTGGTACGTGTGTTGTAGTGTACGTCAGGTTGTTGTGTGTGTGGTGTATACTACACCACACATATCAACCTGACACACTACACCACATACCAACCTGATGTAGTGTATGTCTGGTTGGTGTGTGGTGTACGTCAGGATGGTGTGTGTGTGGTGTATACTACAGCACACACACCAACCTGACATGCACTACACCACACCACACACCAACCTGGCGTACACTACACCACACCAGACACCAACCTGACCTACACTACACCACACACGCCAACCTGACGTAGTGTATGTTAGGTTGGTGTGTGGTGTGGTGTAGTGTACGTCAGGTTGGTGCATGTGTTGTAGTGTACGTCAGGTTGTTGTGTGTGTGGTGTATACTACACCACACATATCAACCTGACACACTACACCACATACCAACCTGATGTAGTGTATGTCTGGTTGGTGTGTGGTGTATGTCAGGATGGTGTGTGTGTGGTGTATACTACAGCACACACACCAACCTGACATGCACTACACCACACCACACACCAACCTGGCGTACACTACACCACACCAGACTCCAACCTGACCTACACTACACCACACACACCAACCTGACGTAGTGTATGCTAGGTTGGTGTGTGGTGTGGTGTAGTGTACGTCAGGTTGGTGCATGTGTTGTAGTGTACGTCAGGTTGGTGTGTGTGTGTGGTGTATACTACACTACACATATCAACCTGACACACTACACCACACACCAACCTGACCTACACTACACCACACGCCAACCTGATGTAGTGTATGTTAGGTTGGTGTGTGGTGTGGCGTGGTGTACGTCAGGTTGATGTTTGTATTGTAGTAAACACCACACACACGAACCTGACGCATACTACACTACACACACCAACCTAACATACACTACATCACACCACACACGAACCTGACATACGCTACATACTTTCCATACGCGACATGGTGTCCGCTAACAATTGGAGCTAATTTTCCCTTCAAAAAGTCAAATGGCGCTCCTTCCCTTCCAAGCCCTGCCGTGTGCCCAAACAGTGGTTTATGACCACATATGATATATCAGTGTACTCAGGAGAAATTGCCAAACAAATTTTAGGATCCATTTTATCCTGTTGCCCTTGTGAAAATAAAAAAATTGATGCTAAAAGAAAATTTTTGTGAAAAAAAAAGTACTTTTTCATTTTTATGGATCAATTTGTGAACCACCTAGGGGTTAAAAGTGCTCACTATGCATCTAGATAAGTTCCTTGGGGGGTCTAGTTTCCAAAATGGGGTCACTTGTGGGGGTGCTCCAATGTTTAGGCACACAGGGGCTCTCCAAATGCGACATGGTGTCCGCTAATGATTGGAGCTAATTTTCCATTCAAAAAGTCAAATGGCGCTCCTTCCCTTCCGGGCTCTGCCGTGCGCCCAAACAGTGGTGTATGACCACATATGAGGTATTGGTGTACTCAGGAGACATTGCCCAACAAATTTTAGGATCCAATTTATACTGTTGCTCTTGTGAAAATAAAAAAATTGATGCTAAAAGAAAATTTTTGTGAAAAAAAAAGTACTTTTTCATTTTTATGGATCAATTTGTGAACAACCTAGGGGTTAAAAGTGCTCACTATGCATCTAAATAAATTCCTTGTGGGGTCTAGTTTCCAAAATGGGGTCACTTGTGGGGGTTCTCCAATGTTTAGGCACACAGGGGCTCTCCAAATGCGACATGCGCTAACGATTGGAGCTCATTTTCCCTTCAAAAAGTCAAATGGCGCTCCTTCCCTTCCGGGCTCTGCCGTGCGCCCAAACAGTGGTTTATGACCACATAGGAGGTATTGGTGTACTCATGAGACATTGCCCAACAAATTTTAGGATCCATTTTATCATGTTGCCCTTGTGAAAATAAAAAAATTGATGCTAAAAGAAAATTTTTGTGAAAAAAAAAGTACTTTTTCATTTTTACGGAACAATTTGTGAACCACCTAGGGGTTAAAAGTGCTCACTATGCGTCTAGATAAGTTCCTTGGGGGGTCTAGTTTCCAAAATGGGGTCACTTGTGGGGGTGCTCCAATGTTTAGGCACACAGGGGCTCTCCAAATGCGACATGGTGTCTGCTAACGATTGGAGCTAATTTTCCCTTCAAAAAGTCAAATGGTGCTCCTTCCCTTCCGGGCCCTGCCGTGCGCCCAAACAGTGGTTTATGACCACATATGAGGTATCGGTGTACTCAGGAGACATTGCCCAACAAATTTTAAGATCCATTTTATCCTGTTGGCCGTGTGAAAATGAATAAATTGTTGCTAAAAGAAAATTTTTGTTGGAAAAATTATAATGTCCATTTTTTCCTTCCACTTTGCTTTAGTTCCGGTGAAGCACCTGAAGGGTTAATAATCTTCTTGAATGTGGTTTTGAGTACCTTGAGGGGTGCAGTTTTTAGAAAGGTGTCACTTTTGGGTATTTTCTTTCATATAGACCCCTCAAAGTGACTTCAAATGGGAGGTGGTCCCTAAAAAAAATGGCTTTGTAAATTTTGCTGTAAAAATGAGAAATCGCTGGTCAACTTTTAACCCTTATAACTTCCTAAGAAAAAAAATTTTGTTTCCAAAATTGTGCTGATGTAAAGTAGACATGTGGGAAATGTTATTTATTTACTATTTTGTGTCACATTACTCTCTGGTTTAACAGAATAAAAATTCAAAATTTGAAAATTGCGAAATTTTCAAAATTTTTGCCAAATTTCCTTTTTTTTCACAAATAAACGCAAAAATTATCGACCTAAATTTACCACTAACATGAAGCCCAATATGTCATGAAAAAACATTCTCAGAATCGCTAGGATCCGTTGAAGTGTTCCTGAGTTATTTCCTCATAAAGGGACACTGGTCAGAATAGATAAAAATGGCAAGGTCTTTAAGGTCAAAATAGGCCGGGTCATGAAGAGGTTAACAGAAGACATTTACATGGAACAACCTCCAGGATTCAAAGATGAAAGAAATCCAAAGTTTGTAAACTACAGAAAAGCATATATGGTTTAAAGCAAGCAGCGTGGAATGACAAAATCACGGAAGTACTAACAAATTAAAAATTTCAAAGAAGCAAAGCTGATCCATGCTTGTACTCAAAAAGGCTGAGTAATAGATGGATTTATGTACTCATATACAGGTCCTTCTCAAAAAATTAGCATATAGTGCTAAATTTCATTATTTTCCATAATGTAATAATTAAAATTAAACTTTCATATATTTTAGATTCATTACACACCAACTGAAATTTTTCAGGTCTTTTATTGTTTTAATACTGATGATTTTGGCATACAGCTCATGAAAACCCAAAAATCCTGTCTCAAAAAATTAGCATATTTCATCCGTCCAATAAAATAAAAGTGTTTAAAACAAAATAAAAAAAAAAACATCAAATAATAATGTTCAGTTATGCACTCAATACTTGGTCGGGAATCCTTTTGCAGAAATGACTGCTTCAATGCGGCGTGGCATGGAGGCAATCAGCCTGTGACACTGCTGAGGTGTTATGGAGGCCCAGGATGCTTCGATAGCGGCCTTAAGCTCATCCGGAGTGTTGGGTCTTGCGTCTCTCAACTTTCTCTTCACAATATCCCACAGATTCTCTATGGGGTTCAGGTCAGGAGAGTTGGCAGGCCAATTGAGCACAGTAATACCATGGTCAGTAAACCATTTACCAGTGGTTTTGGCACTGTGAGCAGGTGCCAGGTCGTGCTGAAAAATGAAATCTTCATCTCCATAAAGCATTTCAGCCGATGGAAGCATGAAGTGCTCCAAAATCTCCTGATAGCTAGCTGCATTGACCCTGCCCTTGATGAAACACAGTGGACCAACACCAGCAGCTGACATGGCACCCCACACCATCACTGACTGTGGGTACTTGACACTGGACTTCAGGCATTTTGGCATTTCCTTCTCCCCAGTCTTCCTCCAGACTCTGGCACCTTGATTTCCGAATGACATGCAAAATTTGCTTTCATCAGAAAAAAGTACTTGGGACCACTTAGCAACAGTCCAGTGCTGCTTCTCTGTAGCCCAGTGCTGCTTCTCTGTTTCTGGTTCAAAAGTGGCTTTACTTGGGGAATGCGGCACCTGTAGCCCATTTCCTGCACACGCCTGTGCACGGTGGCTCTGGATGTTTCTACTCCAGACTCAGTCCACTGCTTCCGCAGGTCCCCCAAGGTCTGGAATCGGTCCTTCTCCACAATCTTCCTCAGGGTCCGGTCACCTCTTCTCGTTGTACAGCGTTTTCTGCCACATTGTTTCCTTCCAACAGACTTCCCATTGAGGTGCCTTGATACAGCACTCTGGGAACAGCCTAATTGTTCAGAAATTTCTTTCTGGGTCTTACCCTCTTGCTTGAGGGTGTCAATGATGGCCTTCTGGACATCAGTCAGGTCGGCAGTCTTACCCATGATGGGGGTTTTGAGTAATGAACCAGACAGGGAGTTTTTAAAAGCCTCAGGAATCTTTTGCATGTGTTTAGAGTTAATTAGTTGATTCAGAAGATTAGGGTAATAGGTCGTTTAGAGAACCTTTTCTTGATATGCTAATTTTTTGAGACAGGATTTTTGGGTTTTTATGAGCTGTATGCCAAAATCATCAGTATTAAAACAATAAAAGACCTGAAAAATTTCAGTTGGTGTGTAATGAATCTAAAATATATGAAAGTTTAATTTTAATCATTACATTATGGAAAATAATGAAATTTAGCACTATATGCTAATTTTTTGAGAAGGACCTGTATGTAGATGACATTTTGATTTGTTTTAAACAAGAAAGGGATAAAGAAAACATTCTAAAAATCCTGAAGCAACATTTTGAAATCAAAGACTTGGGAAATGTAAAACAGTACCTAGGAATACAGATAGAAAGAGAAGAAGACGGAAGTTTAATACTGAATCAAAATCACATGATTCAAGACATAACAGAAAAATTTGGACTAAAGGATGCAAAAACAGTAAAGTCTCCAATGGAAACTAATTATCTCAAAGAGATGAACAGTGAAAAAAATATGCTATCAAACAATGAAGAATACAGAACAGCAATAGAAAAACTACTGTATCTAGCGACTGTTGCAGGACTAGACATCGCAGCAGCAGTAGGAATCCTGAGTATAAAGGTATCAAAACCAAATAAAGCTGATTGGAATGCCGTGAAGAGAGTAATACGTTATTTGAAAGGAACTAGCAATGTTAAGCTGAAATTACCCACTGGTGAAAATTGCATTTTAACAGGATATGTTGATGCAGATTGGGCTGGGGATCCAACTGACAGAAGATCTACCAGTGGACATATTTTTTTTCTCTCAGGTGGACCAATAAGTTGGACAAGTAAGAAACAGTCATTTGTGACACTATCTTCAACAGAGGCAGAATATGTTGCAGCAGCACATGCGAGTTAAGAAGTACTGTGGTTAAGATAATTGTTGACAGAATTAGGACAACCACAGTTGGAACCAACAAAACTAAAAGAGGACAATCAAGGATGTCTTGTTCTTGCTCAGATGGAAAGAGTCAATCCAAGAACCAAGCATATTGATGTGAAATATCATTTCTTGAGAGATCATCAGGATCAAGGAGTCTTTTAGTTGGAGTATTGCCCTACTGAAGAAATGACAGCAGACATTTTCACGAAGGCATTTGTTAGGGTTTGAGTTTCCACTGCTGCACAAGGGGAGTCTCAAACCAGTCCCGCTGCGGTCCTCCATTCATCTCCGTCCGCAGTGGAGCCTGCTCAGCAGAGTCGGCGGTCCCAGCGTCTTGCCCGTTCCAGTACTGTGCAGAGACTTGCTGCTGCTCCTCCTGGATCTTCTGTTGTAGCCAGTGCTGGAGCAGACGTCTTGGGGACGAAGTCCTGCGTTTCCCCTTCTGAGCATGCCCAGGGTAAGATCTCTCATTGGAGATCAGGGGTCACATGTTCAGGTACTGCAGCAGCTCCTTTTGGTCCGTCAGGAAGGTCCTGAAACTACATGTGTTTTGGAACAGTTTCTCATTGGGCCTTCTTCTGGCAGGTCCTGTAGCTGTTACTATAAAAGGGTGGCAATGCTGAGCCGCCATGCGCTAATATCAACCGTTATATGCTTTGCGTCAGTGTGGTCATGCGTGTGTGTGGTTAGGGTGGCTGAAATACGCCATTACAATACCAACTTAATTGGTGAGGAGCTTGGTATGCTAGCTGGTCAGGGTCGGTGTCCTAGATGCCCTAGATTACCGGCATAACCAGTGAGGAGTTTGATTGCCGTATTCATGGCCTGGCGTTCAGACGCCATAGATTGCGGGTGACTCCCGCGAGGACATTAGCGCATGATCACGTTCTATGTTCGCTTAGCAGTCAACTGTACCTGGGTGCCTGACAGGACACAGAAGTTTGTCTCAGCGGCTCTGTGACGCAACAGGGTTCGCTTTCAATGCTAGACAGCGCCTTAGCATGTTTATTTTGCGACTCAGTGGTGTTAAGTGAGTTCGCACACA
Source organism: Oophaga sylvatica (assembly GCA_033576555.1). Lineage (NCBI taxonomy): Eukaryota > Metazoa > Chordata > Amphibia > Anura > Dendrobatidae > Oophaga > Oophaga sylvatica. The sequence goes on from JARQOD010000009.1 coordinate 1,631,008, forward strand.
TCGCCATATAGCGCTGTGGCACTCCTTCTAGCGGCTCTGTGGAATAACAGAGTTCGCACATATTGCCACAGCGCGTTACGGCGTTTATTTTGGCGACTCTGCGGGATAACAGAGTTCGCATCTTGCGCCATTTTACTAGCAGCAGGCTCTGCCTGCACGGTGGACCCCGGGCTGCGAACGCACCTCTCTACATCATATATTTGGTGTGTTCCGCAGACCCTTACATAATACTAGCGCCAGGGTCTGGCTGGTAAAATGGCGGACGACCAGCGTCTGCAGCAGTATATCCAGCAGCTGGAGGGTAGGTCGGTGACTCTAGAGCGCACAACCTCAGCTGTGGATGTTACCGCAGTCGCGGTTCAGGCTGCTAGTGTGGCCGCCGCCAGTTTGTCCTCTGCCACCCCTGCTCCAACTATTTCCCGCCTCCCACTTCCAGACAAGTTTACCGGTGACAGTAAACAATGTCGGTGTTTCGTCAGTCAGTGCTCCATACATCTAGAGCTTCTGGCTGCACGTTTTCCCACGGAGCGGGCGAAAGTGGATTTTATCATATCCCTTTTGTCGGGGAGGGCGTTGGAGTGGGCAACGCCGTTGTGGGAGCGCGATGATCGTGTGGTGCAGAGTGCTCCTCTCTTCTTGGACACTCTGAAACAGGTCTTTTTAGGACCTTGCGTCACCCACGATACGGCTCTTCAACTATTGGCAATAACCCAGGGTTCATCCATGGTCAGCCAGTTCGCCGTCCAATTTCGGACTCTGGTCTCTGAGCTGGACTGGCCAGATAAAGTCCTTATACCAGTGTACTGGAGGGGACTGGCAGACCATGTGAAGGACGCCTTGTCCACCAGGGAGATTCCTGCCACACTGGAGGAGCTCATTACCATATCTACCCACATTGACCTCCGTTTTAACGAGCAGAGGTTGGAGCGGGCCCAGTGTAGGCAGAGGTTCCGGCTGGCGCCCACCTTCGCCAGGCCTCTTGAATCTTCCATTCTGGCGTCCGATTCCCCTGAGGCCATGGAGATTTCTCGAGCGAGACCTAAGTCTCGGGCCGCTCGAGTATCTGTGACTTGTAATGCTTGCCAACAAGTAGCACATTATGCTAATAAATGTCCACAGCGGTCGGGAAACGACCGCGTTTAGTAACCATTGGGGGGGGTTCACTAGACACAGCAGTACACGCCTCCAAGTTGTCCTTTAGGGGGACAATCAATTTTGGCTCATCCACTTTAACAGTCACGCTTTGTGTGGATTCTGGAGCCAAAGGAAATTTTCATGTCTTCTACCTTCGCTCTCCGCCACTCTATACCTCTGGTGATGCTCGCCAAACCTGTGACTGTTCGAGTAGTGAATGGGTCGACACTGCCTTCACCAATCACACATCAGACCATCCCTTTCATGTTGTCAATGTCCCCTTCCCATCAGGAGATTATCTCACTTCTGGTCATTCCAGAGGGAATAGACGAGATTTTGTTAGGGATGCCCTGGCTCCGTTTCCACTCCCCACACCTTGAGTGGAACTCTGGGAGGATATTGGGTTGGGGAGAGTCATGTAAAGGCAGATGTATGAGGGAATGCATTCAGGTGGCCACTACAGAGATACCCGCAGATCTTACTTCACTTCCTAAATACTATTGGTCGTATGCAGACGTATTCTCCAAAAAGGCTGTGGAAATCCTTCCACCTCACCGTCCTTATGACTGTCCTATTCACCTCTTGCCCGGAACAGAACCTCCTCGGGGACGGGTCTATCCCCTTTCTCTCCCGGAGACGGAGGCTATGTCTCAATATATTCAGGAGAACCTGGCAAGAGGATTCATTAGAAAGTCAGTGTCACCTGCAGGGGCGGGGTTCTTCTTCGTGCAGAAGAAGAATGGAGAATTACGTCCATGCATCGATTACAGGGGTCCTAATGCCATCACCATCAAGAATAAATACCCGTTGCCCCTGATTTCTGAGCTATTTGATAGGCTACGGGGGCAAGGGTATTTACTAAATCAGATCTGCGGGTGCTTATAACCTGATTCGCATCCGTGAGGGGGACGAATCGAAGACAGGCTTTTAATACCAGGGACGGGCACTATGACTATCTGGTGATGCCCTTCGGGCTCTGTAATGCCCAAGCCGTCTTCCAAGACTTTGTTAATGACATCTTCCAGGATATGCTCTCCACCTCAGTCGTAGTCTATCTGGATGATATTCTCATCTTTTCCCCAGATATTGACTCCCACCGGAGAGATGTCTGCAGAGTCTTCGACCTCTTACGGGCAAATTCCCTCTACGCAAAGTTGGAGAAATGTGTGTTTGAGCAGGAGTCCTTACCTTTCCTGGGCTATATCATCTCCGCCCAGGGATTGGCTATGGATCCTGCCAAACTACAGGCGATGATGGACTGGCAAGAACCCCATTCTCTGAAGGCGGTGTAGCACTTTATGGGGTTCATTAATTACTACCGCCAGTTTATCCCTCACTTCTCAACTTTGGTAGCTCCCGTGGTAGCCCTCACCAAAAAGGGAGCAAATCCCAAATTGTGGTCTGAAGAGGTCTCCAAGGCCTTCACTTCTATTAAGTCCCATTTTGCTAGCGCTCCCATCCTACATCGCCCCGATGTTGATAAGCCATTTATATTGGAGGTAGATGCCTAGTCTGTTGGTGCTGGAGAAGTCCTCTTCCAAAAGGATGCTCAAGGTCGGAAGCACCCATGCTTCTTTTTCTACAAGACCTTCACACCAGCGGAGAGGAATTATTCCATCGGGGACAGGGAGTTGCTAGCAATGAAGTTGGCCTTCTCGGAGTGGAGACATCTGTTGGAGGGGGCTCGCTTTCCTTTCCAAGTCTTCACGGATCACAAAAATCTGGTGTATTTACAAACTGCCCAGCGGCTAAATTCCCGTCAGGCCAGATGGTCCTTGTTTTTCTCCCGCTTTCACTTCACCCTCCATTTTCTGTCACATTCCATGTCTCCCTCCTGAAACCCGTATACTTGTCCCGGTTTTCCGAGTCATCTGCCGGGACATCGGGTTCGTCTACGGATGATTATGAGGTGAATGCTATTCTGGGGTGCAAGGTGGAATGTGGCAAAAAAGTTTTATTTGGTGGATTGGAGGGGTTATGGGCCTGAGGATAGGTCATGGGAGCCTGCTGAGCGTATTCAGGCTCCGCAGCTCATCGCTGCCTTTGAGCGCAGCGAGGCCCAAAGAAGGGGGGCCCTAGGGGGGGGGTAATGTTAGGGTTCGAGTTCCCGCTGCTGCACAAGGGGAGTCTCGAACCGGTCCCGCTGCGGTCCTCCATTCATCTCCATCCACAGTGGAGCCTGCTCAGCAGAGACGGCGGTCCCAGCGTCTTGCCCGTTCCAGCACTGTGCAGAGACTTTCTGCTGCTCCTCCTGGATCTTCTGTTGTAGCCAGTGCTGGAGCAGACATCTTGGGGACGAAGTCCTGCGTTTCCCCTTCTGAGTATGCCCAGGGTAAGATCTCTCATTGGAGATCAGGGGTCACATGTTCAGGTACTGCAGCAGCTCCTATTGGTCCGCCAGTAAGGTCCTAAAACTACATGTGTTTTGGAACAGTTTCTCATTGGGCCTTCTTCTGGCAGGTCCTGTAGCTGTTACTATAAAAGGGTGGCAATGCTGAGCCGCCATGCGCTAGTATCAACCGTTATATGCTTTGCGTCAGTGTGGTCATGCGTGTGTGTGGTTAGGGCGGCTGAAATACGCCATTACAATACCGACTTAATCGGTGAGGAGCTTGGTATGCTAGCTGGTCAGGGTCGGTGTCCTAGATGCCCTAGATTACCGGCATAACCGGTGAGGAGTTTGATTGCCGTATTCAGGGCCTGGCGTTCAGACGCCATAGATTGCGGTGACTCCCGCGAGGACATTAGCGCATTATCATGTTCTATGTTCGCTTAGCAGTCAACTGTGTACCTGGGTGCCTGACAGGACACAGAAGTTTGTCTCAGCGGCTCGTGATGCAACAGGGTTCGCTTTCAATGCTAGACAACGCCCTAGCGTGTTTATTTTGCAACTCAGTGGTGTTAAGTGAGTACGCACACATCGCCATATAGAGCTGCGGAACTCCTTCTAGTGGCTCTGTGGAATAACAGAGTTCGCACATATTGCCACAGCGCGTTACGGCGTTTATTTTGGCAACTCTGCGGGATAACAGAGTTCGCTTCTTGCGCCATTTTACTAGCAGCAGGCTCTGCCTGCACGGTGGACCCCGGGCTGCGAACGCACCTCTCTACATCATATATTTGTTGCGTTCCGCAGACCCTTACAGCATTGAATGCTGATAAACAACAGAGACTAATAAAAAAGTTGGGCTTGATTGAATAAGTCCTTACTGTTGAGAAAGGGTGTTGGCATATGCAACAGATTGGGACTTATTATAAGTAAAAGGAGGACTTTATACTAACCAGACAGCAGATGGCGATAGTGTGTAATGTTATATGCTTGCTGTAATGTGGGGAGGGAAACTCTCTTGTTGTTGTTGGTTGTTTTACCTTTGCTTCCTGTTTCGTTTTCTCCACGGACTGTGTGACACTGAATTTTATCTCATGTTTATCCAGTATGAAGTAAATACTGTTTACTCAAGATATCTTGCTGTCTGAAGCTTGCGTAAGTACAGTGCCGACGATAAGAAGATGCACTCTGCGACATTAATGTTAGTGGGAAATCTGCAATATCGTTGCATTGGAACTGCCACTAATAATGCCGTGAAATGAGAAAAGCCATTTTCTTCTGTCCGACATGACCTGACAATTTAGAGGAGTGAACCCAGTGAACAAACTACATCCTGTACCGAGACTTGTCCAATGGATTGACAGTTACTATTTTGGAGGACTCAATAATGTGTTGAGGATCCTCCTCCTGGTCAAAAGACAGAAAGGACCTTTAGATCCTGCTATCCGGAGGACACTTAGGGGTGAGCTGAAACTTTTTTTCTTTTCTCATAAGAACAGAGGCTTGATGTGGATTTATCCACTGTGTGGATTGCAGATAGACTAGGTTCTTGTTGTCAGTGTAAATAACCACCGGAAGCATTGCTCCCTCAAGCAAAAATCGCCAGTCCTCCAGAGCCATTTTTATCGCCAACAGTTCTCAATTGCCTATCGAGTAGTTGTGTTCTGGAGCCAACAAGATTTTGGAAAATAAATCGCAGGTCACCATATGGTCGTAAGGAGACATCTGGATGAGGACGGCTCCAGTCCCAGAGGAAGAAGCATTCCCCTCCAAAAAGAATTGCTTATTATTGTCTGGTCGTTGCAGCATTGGAGCGAACAAGATTGTCTGTTTGAAGGACACAAAGGAACTTTCTGCCTCCAGAGTCCATACCTTAGAGATAGCCCTGTTGTTTGACAGAGCAGAAATAGGAGCTGTCTGAGAGGAGGAATTCGGAATGAACTGACAATAATTAGCGAATCTGAGAAAGCGCTGGATTGCTTTCAAGCCATAAGGATGTGGGCAAATCAGGACAGCAGACACCTTCTTGGAATCCATCTTCAGGCCGGTCTCAGAGATGAGGTACCCTAGGAATGGAAGAGAGGTTTGCTCGAACACGCACTTCTCAAAGTCCGTACAAATGGTTCTTCTTAAATCTCTGCAGAACCTGGAGAAATCCCTCCTGTGTGAGCATAGATCGGACGAGAACACCAATATGTCGTCCAGGTAAACTACCACAGATGAGTTGAGAAGGTACCGGAAGATATTGTTCACCAGTTCTTGAAAGACTGCTGAGGCATTACAGAGCACAAGCGGCATTATGCGATATTCATAATGGCCATCCTGGGTGTTAAAGGCAGCCTTACACTCGTCCCACTGGCGTATTCGGATCGGGGTATACGGCCCCACAGGTCTAGTTTCATGAAGACTCTGGAACCTTTGAGATGATCAAACAACTCAGAAATGAGGGGCAGAGGAAATTTATTCTTGATCGTTATCTGGTTGAGACCCCTCAATACCAGGTCAAAGTGAGCAATCTTTTTCATTACAAAGAAGAATCCTCCTTAAGCTGGGGAGGATGACTTCTGGATAAATTACCTGGCTAGATTCTCTTTGATATACTCTGACATGGCTCAGTTCTCAGCCTGGGATATGGGGTAGATACGGCTTCATGGAGGAGAAAAGCCAGACAGGATTTCTATTGGACAGTCGTACAGCCTATGAGGTGGTAGCGTCTTCGCCTCCATTTTATCGAAGACATCAGCGTACATCTAATAAGCAGGAGGCAAGCCAGATCAATTTGATGGAGTCATCGGAGGTTGATCTGGACAGATGGGAACTAGACATCTCTCATGAAACGCTTGACCCAAACAAAGTACTTCACTGGATCTCCAATCCAAGACAGGTTTGTCTTTCTGAAGGCATGGCAAACATAGGAGCAGAGGATGAGACAAACCTGATAGCACATAAAGCGGTATCTTCTTCAAGTGCAGCATTCCTATCTGAAGTTCAACCAGTTTGAAAACAAATGTAGGATGGCATCAGATAGAGGTTTTCCATTCAAGAATGATACAACCAAACAATTCTCCAGACATTGGATGGGGATCTGATACTGCTCCACAACGGCCTGTTGAAAGAAATTTCCTGCAGAACCAGAGTCCAAATAGGTTGATTCAATGAAATAGATTTTGACACAGGAAACGGATAGTCGGGGGGGAGTGAGTAGTCCTCATTCAGAGTAGATTCTCCAACAAACCCTAGGCTTTGGAGTTTCCCTGTTTTTCAGGACAGGAATGGATTAAATGATTGGGACTGCTGCCAATAGAATCATCTCCCCTTGGCACGACTGACCCCCTGACAGTGCTTGACCAGCTTCGCCCAGTCGATCTGAATGGATTCAAAGGAAAGTGTCAAAACTGAGGTCTGCGGCATGATCGGTCTTTGAAAGGTAAGAGCCAAGCACATAGATCTTCTCACGCGGATCACCTCCTTGGAGCGCTCCTGAAACCAATCCAGGTAATTAAGCACACCAGGTCATCCAACGAGGTTGGAATATCATGACCAGACAACTTGTTTTTAATTCTTCCAGAAAGGCCCTCCCAGAAGGTGGCCACCAGCGCCTTGTTGTTCCAGGCAAGATTTGAGGACAGGGTCTGGAAACGGATGGCATACTGACCAACTGAGAGGTTACCCTGGCATAACCTGAGAAGGGAAGATGATGCGGAGGAATCACAGGATATGCAGGCAGGTGCTGGTGGGCACAGCTGATATGCAAGCAGGAATGTGCTGGCGGGCATGACTGGAATACAGGTAAAACATGGCAAGTACGGGCACACAGGACAGGTAAACTGACTGGCATGTACAGGGGACCATTTAAGCATTTTAAGCAAAAAAAATGTGGTCAATTCTGTACTTAATATCCCCTATCCTAGTATGCATGGCCCCCCCTCATCCCTATCCTGGTATGCATGGCCCCCTCATCCCTATTCCCTATCCTCATATGCATGGCTCCCTCATCCCTACCCTGGTATGCATGGCCCCCTCATCCCTATTCTGATATGCATGGCTCCATCATCCCTATCCTTGTGTGCATGGCTCTCTTATCCTATCTTGGTGTGTGTGGCCCTCATCACCAGCCTGTTATGCATGCCGCCCTTATCTCTACCCTGGTAGGCATAGCCCCCTCATCCCTATCCTGGTAAGAATGGTCCCCCTCATCCCTATCCTGGCAGGAATGATCGCCCTCATCCATATCCTAGTATGCAGGGCCCCCATCTCATCCTTGTATGCATGGCCCCATCCCTATCCTGGTATGCAGGGCCCCATCCTTAACCTGGTATGATTGCCCCCCATCCCAGTCCTGGTATGCATGGTCCCATCCTTATCCTGGTATGATTGGCCCCCATCCCGGTCCTGGCATGCATGGCCCCATTCCTATCCTGGTATGATTGGCCCCCATCACGGTCCTGGTATGCATGGTCCCATTCTTTCCTTATCTTGGTATGATTGGCCCCTTCAGAAAACATTTAAAAAAAAAAACATAACACTTACCTCTCCCAGCTTCTTGCTCCGATGCCAGCAGCTGCTTTATGCTTGTTAGCAGCGCATTACAGGGATATCATGCGCTGTTTCAAGCCGAAGGGCAGCAGCCGGAATACTCAATGCTCTGCACGCCGGGACTCCAGAAGATGGAGGTCCAAGTGGAGCAGTAGGTTGAGGAGGATTTGGTGGTGTAAGTGGAAGAGGGAGTGTAGGAGTAGATAGCCAGCACTGTGGGTTTTTTTTGTTTTGTTTTTAAACTCTGAAAAGAGCAGTGTTATAATTTGCCGGGCACTTTCTCTGTTTACAGGCAGTGTAACGCTCTGCAATTTTTTGGCTTGAAAACAATGAGGAGAGCATCAAATAAGAAATGTGGCCGTGTTGGTGGTGCAGGGAGAGAGTGGGCACAGTTTGACTTTTTAAACATAAAATTGGCTGGAATCAAGAGCGTATGCCATGTCACATTAGGAAAGCTAATGTGTCTTAACAGTAGAAAATCCCCACATATGACCCCCACATTGGAAACTAGACCCTGGAATACATTGGAATGTATCTAGATGTGTGGTGAGCACCTTGAACCCCCTAAGTACTTCACAGAAGTTTATAATGTAGAGCCATGAAAATTAAAAAATAAAAACATTTTTCCCACAAAAATGTTCTTTTAGACCCCAAATTTTTTGTTTTCACAAGGGTAACAGAAGAAAATGGACCTCTCAATTTGTTGTGCGATTTCTCCTGAGTGTGCCAATACCTTACATGTAATCGGAAACTACTTTTGAGACACAGTGCAAAGCTCAAAAGGGAAGGAGTGACATATTATAGTGCAGATTTTACTGTTATGGTGTGTAGGTGCCATGACCCACTGGAAGAGCCAAAACAGCAGAATCCCCCATAAGTGACCCCATTTTACAAACTACACTTCTTAATGAATTCATCTAGAGGTGCAGTGATCATATTGACACCACAGGTGTGTGAAGAATTTTTAACCCCTTTCTGACATCTGACGTACTATCCCGTCCAGGTGACCAGGGTCCGTATGACCATGGACGGGATAGTACATCATATGCGATCAGCCATGCTCACGGGGGGAATGCAGCTGATCGCGGCCGGGTGTCAGCTGATTATCAAAGTTGACACCCGGCACTAAGTGCCAGAAGCGGTCATGGACCGCTCCCGGCACTTTAACCCCCGGGACACTGCATTCAAACATGATCGCAGTGTTCCTGCGGCATAGGGAATCATCACGCAAGGAGGGGGCTCCCAGCGTGCTTCCATGAGACCCTCAGAGCAGCGCGATGTGATCGCGTTGTTCCGAGGGCCTCCTCCCTGCAGGCCCCTGGATGCAAGATGGCCACGGGGTCCTTTTGGGTCCTGCAGGGAGGTGGCTTCTCAGTGCCTGCTGAGAGCAGGCGCTGAGAAGCCTCCTGCACTGCCTGTCAGATCGCTAATCTGACACAGTGCTCTGTAAAGTGTCAGATCAGCGATCTGACACTATATAGTGATGTCCCAACCTGGCAGGGCCGGTGTCAGCACCCGGCATACCTGGGCAAGTGCCGGGGCACCCGTTAGCGGATGAGAGCGGTACCAGCGCCGCCACTGGGCCCCCCCGCTTGCTCAGGGCCCCGGCAGCAGCCAGCGCAATACTTACCTCTCCCCGTGCCTCCGCAGCTCCGGGCTCCAAGGGGAGCCTGCAAGGCGCCCGCTCTTCCTCTCACAGCAGCGCCGCTGAATGACATCATCATTCAGCGGCCGGCTGTGGCAGAGAGTAAGCGCGGGTGCCAGACAGGTGAGATGTGAGGTGTATGTGTCTGTGTGTGTGTGTATCAGTGTGTGTGTGTCTATCAGTGTGTGTGTATGTAGTGCGGTGCTTTGTGTGTGTGTATGTGAGAGAGTGCTGCGGTGCTGTCTGTGTGTGGTGCTGTATGTGTGATGGTGGTAGGGGAAGGCAGTGATGGTGGTGAGGAGCCGGAGGCAATGATGATGATGATGGGGAGGCGATGATGATGGGGAGGCAATGATGATGATGATGGGGAGGCAATGATGATGATGATGGGGAGACAATGATGTTGATGGGGAGGCAATGATGATGATGATGGGGAGGCAATGATGGTGATGATGGGGAGTCTTTCCACAGCGCCCTTTCCTGAGCCGTAACAGCGCAGAACACAGCACAGTTCAGAGGAGAGCACTATATTTTGTATGGAGCATTATATGGGGACCAGTATCCTGTATGGAGCATTATTTGGGGTCCAATATTCTTTATGGAGCATTATATTTGGCTCATAATACTGTATGGAGGACTATGTGGTGCCCATAATATTGTATGGAGGACTGTACTGTCCAGCCTGTACTGTGCGCTGTGAGGATTTGTCGGTTTTTGAGCTATTGTACAATTTACAATAGAAATCACTCATGTAATGGAAGAAATGAAGTGTTTGGCATTGTACTATACCCATATTTCTCTGCAGTATCTGTGCATCATGAATCGTGGTCTGTGTTAAAGGGGCCCACTGAGACTCTTTCGCCCGGGGCCCATAAAAACCTGGAGCCGGCCCTGCATCCTGGGACAAAGTAAAAAAGTATAAAAAAAAATTAACATGTGTAAAAATAATTTTTTAAAAATTCCTAAATAAAGAAAAAGAAATATTCCCCAATAAATTCATTTCTTTATGTAAATAAAAAACAATAAAAGTACACATATTTAGTATAGCCGCATCTGTAACAACCCGCCCTATAAAACTGTCCCACTAGTTAACCCCTTTAGTGAACCCCTTAAAAAAAAACAAGGCAAGAAAACAATGCTTTATCATCATACCGCTGAACAAAAAGTGGAATAACACGCGATCAAAATTATGGATATAAATAAACATGGTACCACTGAAAACGTCATCTTGTCCAGCAAAAAACGAGCCACGATATAGCGTCATCAGCAAAAAAATAAAAAAGTTATAGCTCACAGAATAAAGCAATGCAAAAATAATTATTTTTTTACATAAAATTGTTTTTATTGTATAAAAGCGCAAAAACGTAAAAAAATGATATAAATGAGGTATCGCTGTAATCGTACTGACCCGAAGAATAAAACTGCTTTATCAATTTTACTACAAGCGGAATGGTATAAAGTCTCTCCCAAAAGAAATTCATGAATTGCTGGTTTTTGTTCATTCTGCTTCCCAAAAATCATAATAAAAAGCGATCAAAAAAGTCATGTACCCAAAAATGGTAACAATAAAAACGTCAACTCAGCCCGCAAAAAATAAGATCTCACATGACTCTGTGGGCCAAAATATGGAAAAATTATAGCTCCCAAAATGTGGTGATGCAAAAACTATTTTTTGCAATAAAAAGCGTCTTTTAGCATGTGACAGCTGCCAAACATAAAAACCTTCTATAAATAGCAAATCAAACCCCCCTTTATCACCCCCTTAGTTACGGAAAAATAATAAAATTAAAAAAATGTATTTATTTCCATTTTCCCATTAGGGTTAGCATTAGGGTTAGGGCTAGGGTTAGGGTTGGGATTAGGGTTAGGGCTACGGTTAGGGCTAGGGTCAGGGCTAGGGTTGGGATAAGGGTTAGGGGTGTGTTGGTGTTAGGGTTGGAGTTAGAATTGGGGGGTTTCCACTGTTTAGGCACATCAGGGGCTCTCCAAACGCGACATGGCATCTGATCTCAATTCCAGCAAATTCTGCGTTGAAAAAGTCAAACGGAGCTCCTTACCTTCCAAGCTCTGCCATGCGCCAAAACAGTGGTGTACCCCCACATATCAGCGTACTCAGGACAAATTGCACAATAACTCTTGGGGTCTAATTTCTTCTGTTACCCTTTGGAAATTAAAAAATTGGGGGCGAAAATAACATTTTGTGGAAAAAAATATGATTTTTTATTTTTATGGCTCTACGTTATAAAGTTCTGTGAAGCACTTGGGGTTCAAAGTTCTCACCACACATCTAGTTCCTTGGGGTGTAGTTTCCAAAATGGGGTCACTTGTGGGGGGTTTCCACTGTTTAGGCACATCAGGGGCTCTCCAATCGCAACATGGAGTCCAAGCTCAATTCCAGTCAATTTTGCGTTGCAAAAGTCAAACGGCGTTCCTTCCCTTCTGTGCTCTGCCATCCGCCGAAGCAGTGGTTCCCCCCACATACGGGGTATCAGCGTAGTCAGGACAAATTGCACAATAACTTTTGTGGTCCAATTTCTCCTGTTACCCTTGGGAAAATAAAAAAATTGGACCTGAAAAAATTTTTTTGTGAAAAAAAGTTGTATGTTCATTTTTTTAAACATTCAAAAAATTTCTGTGAAGCACCTGAAGGGTTAATAAACTTCTTGAATGTGGTTTTGAGCACCTTGGTGGGTGCAGTTTTTAGCATGGTATCACTTTTGGTTATTTTCTATCATATAGACCCATCAAAGTGACTTCAAATGTGATGTGGCCCACCCAAAAAAATGGTGTTGTAAAAAAGAGAAATCGCTGGTTAAATTTTAACCCTTATAACTTCCTAACAAAAAAAATGTTGGTTCCAAAATTGTGCTGATGTAAAGTAGACATGTGGGAAATGTTACTTATTAAGTATTTTGTGTGCCATATCTCTGTGAATTAAGGGCATAAAAATTCAAAGTTGAAAAATTGCGAAATTTTCAAAATTTTTGACAAATTTCCATTTTTTCACAAATGAATGCATGTTATATCAAATAAATTTTCCCACTTACATGAAGTACAATATGTCACGAGAAAGCAATGTCAGAATCACCAGGATTCATGGAAGCATTCCAGAGTTATTACCTCATAAAGGGACAGTGGTCAGAATTGTAAAAATTGGCCCGGTCATTAACGTGCAAACTATCCTTGGGGTTAAAGGGTTAACACCAAAAAAAATTATGTTTTTACCACAAAAATGTTGTTTTACCCTTATATTTTACATTTTCATATTGGGAAATGGGTAAAAATTTTACCAAAATTTGTCACACTATTTCTGCTGAACATGTAAATACTTTATATGTGGCTGTACAGTACTGCTTAACCACACAGCAAGACTTGGAACAAAAGGAGCACTATTTGCTTTCAGGTGCTCAGATTTTCCTAGAATAGTTTTTGGACTCCATATACAGAGCCCTGAGTGCTAGAAGAGCAGAATACCTCCCTCAAATGACCCCATTTTGGAAATTATACCCCTTTGGGAATTCTCTACAGGTGTTGTGATGATTTGACTCTGTGGGTGTTTTCCAGAAACAATAAACAGTAGATGTTGCTGAGTGAAAATTGAAAATCTGCTATTGTAGTGCCCGTACATTGTAGTGCCCATGACTTTGTATTGCTCAGTACATAGTGCCTAGCTCATGCTTCTGGAGACATACACTCGTATATTACGTGGGATCTGATCGGCCACAAAATGCCAAACATGTGGATGTTAAATGTTTTTTAGCCACACTGTGGGGCTCAGAAGAGAGGGGCATTTGGAATTGGGAGTGAAGAATTTGCTGGATTTGATTTGGGGGGTGAGGAACCATAGCACTTTTCCAGAGCCTTTGTGCTACTAGTAACGTGGAAGCCCCTTAAATTTTCATTGACAGATGACGGACCTGAGTGGTGACTTGCTTTTTTGAGAATTGAGTTGAAACATTTATTGGGAACATTTTACTAACATTTTGTATCACATTTATTCTGTCCTGTACGCTGAGCACTTACATCAGAGTTTCTATCTAAATCTCTAAGTGATGTGATTCAGATGAAACCCTGAGGGACCAATCACTGTAATGCGCTGTTCTATGCCTATATGTTCCTGGGTCTGTGGGAGAGGGAATTGTTTTCAATGGATGCCATGGATCAGGTCCTTTTTTTGGACCCGTTTTATAGATGACATCTTTTTTATTTGGCGTGGTGTTGTGAATGGGCTTGAGATGAGTTCTGAGCAGAGGCTCCCTCTGGTGGTTACAAGCGGTGCTGGTCTGTCCAGTGGAGATTGTGAGGATTGGGAGTCAGGTGTTACTGACTGGTCTTATATAAGGGAGTCACCTTCCCATCAGGGTTGCCGGTGATCAATTGTTCTGGTCTCAATCCTTGAATTCTGTTTCCCTTGTAGCCTGCTGTGTCGTGTCTGCATCTCCTGCTATCAGATAAGACATTTTCTTCTTTTTGTTTTTGTGCTTGATTTTTGCATTTTGTCCTGCACTTCTGTGGGGGCCTTCAGGGTCCCCTCTGGGGGCTTTTGCCCTCTCAGTTTAGTTCAGCCACTGATGTTTGTACTTTTGCTTTTTACAGTTTTTTCAGTGGCTGCTGTTTTGATTTTGTTACACCAGAGAACTAATTTAGGTGGTAGAGGTCGTGTGATCTCAGGTGTTTTTGAAATTAGTAGAGTTGGTGCTTTTCAGGGTTTTCTGGGATTGCAGTAAGTACCCTTCCTATCCTTTTCTATTTAGTTAGTTTGGGCCCCAGCGTTTGCTCATACTATTTTCTGTCTGTGTCAGTATTTCTTCTTGTCTAACCGCCATTACATGTTTGGGGGCTTTCTATTATCTTTGGGGTTCTGCTCCGGGGCAGATAGCTTTCCTATTTCTATCTTTAGGTGTAGTTAGTTTCTCAGGCTGTGACGAGGCGTCTAGGACCAACGTAAGAACGCTCCACGGCTGCCTCTAGTTGTGGTGGTTAGTCAGGGTACTGCAATCTCATAGATTCCAACTGCTCTGGTGTATTGCCTTTTTGCCTGCACTCCTCAGTTACCGAAACATAACAGCGTGGCAATTCTGTTGAATTACAAGATTTTATGAAATTTTTAAATTCAAACCAACTCAACATTAAATTAACCTGTCATCACAATGTACATAGTGTTGATTTTTTGGATGTTACTATCAGGCGTGATAGTTTTGGTACTTTACAAACAGATATTTTCTGTAAAGAGACATCTGTCAATTCCCTTCTTCACGCCGCCTCTGCGCATACTGGACATGATGTGATTAAGGCTATACCAACAGGGCAATTTTTGAGACTCCGACATTTATGTTCCTCTATGGATGATTTTAAAATTCGGGCTGATGAAATGAAACAGAGGTTTTGGGAGCGTGGCTATAGTCACAGATGTATTAAAAAAGCTTATAATCGGGCCCTAAATACGGAGCGACAAAGTCTTATCTTTTCAACTCAGAAATATAAGGTAGATGACAAGGTAAGGCTTATTACCGAATACCATTCTCAGTGGCAGCTTATGCGCGATATTCTTTCCAAATATTGGTCCATTTTAAATAGTGACCCAATTTTAAAACAATACCTTCCTATGAAACCAAGTATTATGGCGCGTCGTGCACGCAATCTACAGGATCACTTGGTTAAAAGTTTTTATCCCGTTAACAATCAATCGACATTATTTCCCTCTCTTGGTCCTAAACTGATTACGAGATGGGGATGCTCTCCATGTGGCAATTGCATTGCCTGTTCAATGTTTTATGCATCTGATAATAAATTATTTAAAATTACTCAAACAATCATTTGCAATACTAAGGCGGTGATTTATCATGCCACTTGCCCTTGCTCCAAAATCTATTTCGGATTAACTACTAGACCTTTGAAACTACATGTATGGGAACATGTGAGGGACATAATTGCTGCGGTTGTTGAGCACCTTAAAACTATCCCCAGGCATTTTAAAATATATCATAATTTTGATCCATCTGGTTTAAGAGTCATTGGAATTGATCGCATTGTTACATATTTTCATGGCGGTAATGTCAGCCAACTCCTTGCTCAGAAAGAAGCCAGATGGATCTGGACTCTGCGCACACTTCAACCTCTGGGTCTCAATGAAACTTTGAATTATTCATCTTTTCTCTGATCATCATAGTCTTGTTTTATATTTCATTTATTATTTTAATTATATATTTATCGTTTATAATTATTTTTATCTTTTTATATACTCTAACTCAAGAAAAAAAAATTTCTTCTTAGAATTTCATGTCCTATTATATTATGCCTTGAAAGCTAATATATTATATAAGAATTGGATGGATTAATCTACGTTTTTTTATACATCTTACTGAATGAAGACCTTTGGATCTGGTTGGATTTACTTTTCTATGAAGTCCTATTTATTTATTTATAGTTATATATGCATGGTCACTTTACTATCTCATACTTTTATATTCACGATATCCTGTAATTATTCAAAAAGCGTTACTCTGCACTGCCCCTTTAATTGTATCCATTATATATCTATATGTATTCTACTATGATGGGTTGTGTTTTGTCCTATCTATTTATTTATTGATATATGTATGGTCACTTGCACGGTCATCTTTTATTTTTATATCTCATGATATACTGTAATTAATTATATATTTTTATATTCAAAAATCTTATTTTTGATGTTATTGTGCACTGCCCCTTTAATTGTATCTATTAACATGTATATTAATTCTACCATGATGTGTTGTATTATATATATTTATTCACTTATTCTTTAATACCTCTTTTATTTACACATATATTTCATCATTTTTTCTCAGCTCATCTTTCACACACATCCAATACATTTTATCTTTCTTTATTTTGCTTCCATCCACTGTTAGTTTGTCTTCTACATGATTCTACTTTACCACATCCAGTCTAGCACTAAGCGCTTCTGTTTCTCCATGGTGACCTCTGTGTGCTGGTGGTGCGCATGCGCGTTACCTCTGTCTCAGCTGTGGCTTCTTTACCATGGCACAGTACTCTGGGCTGGGTCACGCTCACGTGATACACGTGGGTGTGGCTTCCACAGTCCTGTTTGCGCGGTGTCATGGTGATGCCTCGGGTGGATGTAACCGGGGTAGGACCGTTTGCGCATGCGCAGCTTCCACACCAGTGCACATGACACCCTTTCTTTACAATGATCTGATTGGATAATGGCCCTATAAATATGTATATCCCCTGTTCTTAATTGTACATGGCCCCCGGAAGAAGGCTAGTGCCGAAACGCACTTAGGGACCTGGCAGCACGTTTGATTTAGATAAATTATGCCTCTGCATTAACTCTTTATTTATTTTTCATAGCAGCACCTTATATTAATGTGCTGCAGCACTTTCCACACCTATTTCACTACCAGTGTGATTATATATTCCAGCACTTTGTTATTTTTTGTGGCGGACATTTTTTGTCCTATTTTGGATTTTGTAGTATAGATTTTTGATTGCGCTTATATTTTATTTTATGCACTATTGTTGTTTAATATTTTAGCACTCAGTCACTTTATTGCAGATTACTGCTGTACACATTGGTTTGACATTTTGACATTTTTTTAAAATGCACACTACAGGGTATTTCATTTATTTATGGTTTTATTAAGGTGCTATTATGAATTATTTATATATTTTTTAGCCATATATATGGTACTATAGATATTTCTTTATACATTGGCACGATATCTATTGTGGCTTATTTACCGGATCATCCTGTCCTCTTTGAATTTTATGTTAAAATATTCACCATATGTGCTCCATTAATTTCAGCTGTCTATTTGATTATTCACTATATATATTCTAATAAAATACACATTTTTTAATATATTTCATTACTTTGTCTTTATTGCACAATTCTTTTGTATGATTTTATTTCGATCTTGTGCTTGACTTTTACTTTTATATACAATTTGCTCCATCTTTGATAATACTATAATGAGGCAGCAGAGTTACTCTGGACACCATCTGGCCTCTGTTCAGCAGTGTCTTTCTTTTCAGAAGTGTACAAAACAGTGGCTGACCAAATTTTTATGTCTGCCTATAAAGACAGACACAGCTGAATCACAGGCAAGACAATATCCCATCTGCATCATTATAGAGAATCTTCTGCAAGAGCTTCCGTCTGAATCACGTATTTCAGAAATTTACACTGAAATCCCGGTATAAGCACCCACGTAGAGTGAAGGATAAATGTGAGCCAAGACTTACTGCAATCTTGGGGAGGCAGAATGAACAAATCAACAGCAGGTAAAGAATTGTTTTTATTTATTTACACTGTTCCTCGTGCGGTATAAGTGATTAGATGACTTTATTTTTGAGGACAATGCGATTACAGCAAAACCAGATTTACATATTTTTTTTGTTATTTCTGCTGTCACACACTAAAAGATGCTTTGCTTTTGCATCTTCATATTTTGAGAGCGATAATTTTTCCATATTTCTGCCGACAGAGTCATTTGAAGGCTTGTTTTTTGTGAATGTTGTATATGATCATATAAATTGTGAATCGCTGCATAATGTTGGCGTTATATAAATAAAGATTATTATTATTATTTGCGGGACGAGTTGACATTTTAAGTGGTATTATTTTCGTGAACATAACATTTTTTTACCGCTTTCTATTCCGATTTTTGAGAGGCAGCATGAACAAAAAAGAGCAATTCATAAGTTTTTTTATGCTGTTTTGCATGTGGTAAAATTGATGACACACCTTTATTCTTCATGTCAGTACGATTACAGCGATACCACATTTATATCTTATTTTATGTTTTGGCGTTTTTACACAATAAAAACTATTTTATAGAAAGGAAATATTTTTGCATCACTGTATTCTGAGAACTATAACTTTTTTATTTTTCCACTGATGGAGCTGTATGGCAGCTTGTTTTTTGCAGGACATGATGACATTTTCAGCTGTACCATTTTTATTTATATTCATCTTTATGATGCGGTATGTTGAAAAACCATAGCTTCCCATGTTTTTTTCTTTTAGTCGTTTACGGCGTTCATTTTAGGGGTTAATTAGTATGACAGTTTTATAGATCGAATTGTTCAAGACGCGGCTATACCAAATATGTATACTTCTTTTATTTTTTTATATAAAAATGTGTATTTATTGGTATAATTTTTTATTATTATTATTATTATTATTATTATTTTGTAATGTTTAAAAAAAATCTATTTTTTTTACTTTTTTACTTAGTCCTTCTATGGGACTTTTTTCACTTTGATCGCTGGTATAAAGCATTGTAGTGCACGAGCATTGCAATGCTTTATACCTGTCAGTTCTGCAATGACAGATGCTTCTTAGACCATGCTCTCAGCATGGTCAAAGAGGCTTTACAAAGCTTGGGGATCTGCATGTTTTCATAACGACCTTGAGTCAGCATGGAATTGATCAAGTCCCCGCAATGACGTTGCGTAGGCTGCGATCTGAAGGGAGAGGTAGTCACCTTCCTCTCCCAGCCTCCTAAATGTTGCGATCGCTCTCTATCGCAGCATTTAGCAAGTTAAACAGCCAGGGTCGGTGCTGGCACTGTCTGTGGCTGTTACTGCAGAAGCTCAGCCATTACCAGTGCCGAGCTCCTGTGGTGATCGTGCATTAGGTGTTGATATTTCAGCACCTCCTACGCAATCATGCTGTGATTGGTCAGTCAGATCGACTGACCGATTACACCCCCTGAGTGTGTGGACAAATGACATGGATCTCCACTAGTGTTGAGCGATCTTGCTCCGATAGGGTGTTATCCGAGCATACTCGGTTGTTATCTGAGAGTCCTGGGCGTGTTTGGATAATATGTTCAAGTCATTGCAACTGCATGTTTTGTGTCTGTTAGCCAAAACACATGCAGGGATTGCCTAACAAATAGCCATATTATGTACAATAATGTTTGTAAAGCGCTGTGGAATTAATGGTGCTATATAAAATGAGTAAAATAAATTAAAAAATAAATAAATTTTAAATATTATCCCAGCACGCCCAAGATACTCGGATAACACCCAAGCATGCTCGGATAATATTAATTTTGCCATTTTTTTCATTATATTATATTGTAAAATGAATGTTGTCATTCAAACTTACAGCTTGTGCTGTAAAAATAAAAGTTTCCAATAGCTAAATTGAGCAAAAATAATATGCATATACAAACACATTTTTATATAATTATATTTTTCAGATACTTACGATAATATACTTCAGTTTCTCAACCCCTTCACAGCCACTGGATATACAGCCTGGATTTACGTAGAGTTCTGTGGTGTACACTTGGTAGTTAACGTTTAAATTTACAGTTTGTCCTGTGTTGTACATGGGAAAAAAAGTACAATTAGTTTTTTTAATCAACACTTCAAGATACTTCTCATTTGTATTTGGTTCCTAACATTCAAATCCCCATCAATCAAAGGAAAGGGGTTCCAGAGTCCTCTGTGTGGATAGATTGGCAGTACAAATGTAGGGGCACAATTACATTCACTGTCTATGGTACTGACAGAAATAGCTGTGCTCTATATTCAGTTCTCTGTCAGTTTTCATAGACAGTGAATGGAGAAGTAGTCATGCATGTGTAACGGTGACCAGGGTGGTAGCCGCAGGTGAGTGTCATTTGTCCGACACCCCGACACCAGCCGCCGATGGTATTAGCTGGCCATGACCACGAGTTCCACAGATTAGTAAGGAGATTTCTGTTCAAACATGGAAACTTTCCTGAACTTGATGAGGATTATATACAAGGGAAAGCGAGTACACAGTCTTAAGCACTTTTCATTCACAGCAAGAAGCCTTTTCACTGACATCATCCTTCCACTGTAGTCTGCTCCAGTGCCGGTATAGTATACTGTTTTGCCCTACTTCGTCACAGCCTAGCTTGTCGCCACAGTACAGTTCATTGAGTTTCTCTACTCCTGCTCAGCAGCTCCACATCCTATCACAATGGACGCCCTGGATCTGCCATTCAGGACTCTTAATAGTCCTACAGTCTCAATCCTCTTTAGGTCTGTACCTTCAGCATTTGTAAAGCTCAAGGTTTCTCATGACACATTGGCCTATCCAAGGATGTCTCCAAACGGAAGCACTGCACACTTGTCACTTCTTCAAACTCTAATTCCTCTCTGACTAACTTCAGTAAGCAGGTTTCTTTCCCTAGCACTAAGCACTCCCCCTGCGGGCTGGTCCCAACATTAACTCTCTCTCCCTGAGTCTGTTGCTGGGGAATGTACCCTTCCACCTACATTCTATACAAACACTACCTTAAGTCCTAACCTATGTCTTTCATGCATCACTCATGTAGAAGTAATACCATAGAAACTGGGGAGCAAATAAGCTCAATAGGGTCTTAACTGGAAACAAGGTAGAATTGAAACAGGGTGTGAACTCACCTGATAAAGTTGCATATTAGCAACACATTACACACATGAATCAGGTGCAGTAGGACACGGGTCAGCAAACTGAAGTGATATACTTGAAAAAAGGCAAAGTATCTAAATCTGCGCTGTTGAAGAATCCTGGATACCGATGGCTTCTTTAAAAGTTTTATTCAAAACAGGTTAAAAGGTCAACGCATTTTAAAGTCATTCCAGACATCTTCTTCGGGACACAAACCATATCTATGACTGTGAAACCGATTGATTTGTTTTGAATAAAACTTTTAAAGAAGCCATCGGTATCCTGGATTCTTCAGCAGTGCAGATTTAGATACTTCACCTTTTTTCATGCATCAAATCACTATAAATGATAATAACTTACATTAGTACCTTACACAGGCAAAGATCTTACACTTCACATGACACAAGATGTACACTAGACACAGGAAATTATTCAAATTACACATCACATTATACACAGCACTGATGTCTTCAAGGGGAGCAGGGCAATAAGTCCATCTCCTTACATTTCCCCCATCTTTAATGATAGACGTCCTTGACAATGCACTATACCACACATATCATAAAATTTTAGCAAACATGAGGTCTTCGTCATTCTTTTTTCCGGAGTGACACAGAACCGGTTCTACTTGGTTAGAACCCTGGAACTACAGCTGCCCAAGTCACTTTAACCTGGCCACAGTCGATCGGGTTAACAATGGCCCTGTTTTTTTTTAAGGTCCCACAAGCCAATAACACCCATCAATTCATGAGCGCAGTCCATTTGCCTTAATAATAATAATAATAATCTTTATATAGCGCTAACATATTCCGCAGTGCTTTACAGTTTGCACACATTATCGTCGCTGTCCCCGAAGGAGCTCACAATCTAGATTCCCTATCTGTATGTTTTTGGAATGTGGGAGGAAACTGGAGTACCCGGAGGAAACCCACGCAAACACAGGGAGAACATACAAACTCCTTGCAGATGTTGTCCTTGGGGGATTCGAACCTAGGACTCCAGCGCTGCAAGGCTGTAGTGCTATCCACTGAGCCACCGTGCTGCCCAGGTGCCTTTAACCCGTTTGGAACATCGGGTCGTTCACTTGTCTCCACAGCTCTGCATGACCCTGATCTCGCCAGTTTGGATACCCTGACACCAAGTGTCTAAGTTCTTTTTAACCACTTTCTGACATTAGACGTACTATCCTGTCCATGGGACCTGGACCCGTATGCCCATGGACGGGAAAGTACGTCATAAGCGATCGGCCGCGCTCATGGGGAACCTCGGCTGGGTGTCAGCTGATTATCACTGCTGACACCCGGCACTAAGTGCCAGGAGTGCTCATGGACCGCTTCCGGCAGATTAACCCAGGGCACACTGCAATCAAACCATGATTGCAGCGTTCTGGTGGCATAGGAAAGCATCACGCAGGGAGAGGGCTCCCTGTGTGCTTTACTGAGACCCTCAGAACATCGCGATGTGATAGCGTTGTTCCGAGGGCCATCCTCCCTGCAGGCCCCTGGATCCAAGATGGCCACGGGGTCCTTCTGGGTCCTGCAGGGAGGGGGCTTGTCAGTGCCTGCTAAGAGAAGGCAACGGCAAGCCTCCTGCACTGCAGTGTCAGATCAGCGATCTGACATTATATCCCATCCCATCAATGTCCCATCCTCTGACAATGTAAAAATGTAAAAAAAAATTATACTGTGCAAAAATATTTTTTAAAAATCCATAAATAATTTAAAAAAAATATTTCCCCAATAAACACATTATTATTATGTAAATCGAAAAACCCAATAAAAGTACACATATTTAGTATCGCCGCATCCGTAACGACCCGCTCTATAAAACTGTCCCACTAGTTAACCCCTTTAGTAAACCCCTTAAAAAAAAACAAGGCAAAAAAACAATGCTTTATCATCATACTGCCGAACAAAAAGTGGAATAACATGTGATCAAAAAAGACAAATATAAATAAACATGGTACCGCTGAAAACATCATCTTGTCCCGCAAAAAACGAGCCACCATACAGCATCATCAGCTAAAAAATAAAAAAGTTATACCTCGCAGAATAAAGCGATGCAAAAATAATTATTTTTTGTATAAAATTGCTTTTATTGTATAAAAGCGCCAAAATATAAAAAAGATATAAATGAGGTATCGCTGTAATCGTACTAACCCGAAGAATAAAACTGCTTTATCAGTTTTACCACACAACGGAACGGTATAACCCCCCCAAAAAGAAATTAATGAATTGCTGGTTTTTGTTCATTCTGCCTCCCAAAAATCGTAATAAAAAGTGATTTAAAAAAAAGTCATGTGCCCAAAAATGGTACAAAAAAAATGTCAATTTGTCCCGCAAAAAATAAGACCTCACAAGACTCTGTGGGCCAAAATATGGAAAAATTATAGCTTTCAAAATGTGATGCAAAAACTATTTTTTGCAATAAAAAGCGTCTTTTAGGGTGTGACAGGTGCCAAACATAAAAACCTGCTATAAATAGTAAATCAAACCCCCCTTTATCACCCCCTAGAGAAAAACAATAAAATTAAAAAAATGTATTTATTTCCATTTTCCCATTAGGGTTAGGGATAGGGTTGAGGCTAAAGTTAGAGTTAAAGTTGAGCCTAAAGTTAGGGTTAAGGTTGGGGCTAAAGTTAGGATTAGTGGTTAGGGTTAGGGATGTGTTGGGGTTAGGGTTGGTGTTAGAATTGGGGGGTTTCCACTCTTTAGGCACATCATGGTGTCTCCAAATGTGACATGGCGTCTGATCTAAATTCCAGCCAATTCTGCCTTGAAAAAGTCAAACGGTGCTCCTTCCATTCTGAGCTCTGCCATGCGCCCAAACAGTGGTTTACCCCCACATATGGGGTATCAGCGTACTCAGGACAAATTGCACAATAACTCTTGGGGTCTAATTTCTTCTGTTTTCCTTGGGAAAATAAAAAATTGTGGGCGAAAATATCATTTTTGTGGAAAAAAATATGATTTTTTATTTTATGGCTCTACGCTATAAACTTCTGTGAAGCACTTGGGGGTTCAAAGTTCTCCCCACACATCTATATAAGTTCATTTGGGGTCTAGTTTCCAAAATGGTGTCACTTGTGGGGTGTTTCCACTGTTTAGGCACATCAGGGGCTCTCGAAACGTGACATGACGCCCGCAGATCATTCCATCCAAGTCTGCAATCCATAACGTCACTACTTCCCTTCCGAGCCCCGACGTGTGCCCATACAGTAGTTTTATCACAAATAAAGGGAGGGTATCAGCATACTCAGGACAAAATGGACAATAACTTTTGGGGTCCAATTTCTCCTGTTACCCTTGGGAAAATAAAAAATTGGGGACTAAATGATCATGTTTGTGGAAAAAATATGATTTTTTTATTTTAAACTCGGGCATTATAAACTTTAGTGAAATACCTGAGGGCTCAGAGTTCTCACCACACATCTAGACAAGTTCCAAGAGGGGTCTAGTTTCCAAAATGGAGTCACTTGTGGGGGGTTTCCACTGTTCAGGCACATCAGGGGCTCACCAAATGCGATATGGCGTCTGATCTCAATTCCAGCCAATTTTGCGTTTAAAAAGTCAAACGGCGCTCTTTCCCTTTAGCGGTCTGCCATGCGCCCAAACAGTGGTTTACCCCCATATATGGGGAATCAGCGTACTCAGAAATTTCACAATAACTTCTGGGGTTTGTTACCCTTGTGAAAATAAAAATTGAGGTGAAAAGATCATTTTTGTGAAAAAAATATGATTTTTTAATTTTACAGCTCTACGTTATAAACTTGTGTGAAGCACTTGGGGGTTCAAAGTGCTCACCACAAATCTAGATAAGTTCCTTAGGGGGTCTAGTTTACAAAATGGTGTGACTTGTGGGGGGTTTCCACTGTTTAGACACCTCAGGGGCTCTCCAAACGCGACATGGCATCCAATCTCAATTTCAGCCAATTTTGGTTTGAAAAAGTCAAATGGCGCTCATTCCCTTCTGAGCTCTGCCGTGTGCCCAAACAGTGGCTTCCCCCACATATGGGGTATCAGCGTACTCAGGACAAATTGGACAACAACTTTTGGGGTCCAATTTCTCCTGTTACCCTTGGGAAAATAAAAAATTGGTGATTAAAAGATCATTTTTGTGGGAAAAAAATAGGATTTTATATTTTCATGCCCCGGCATTATAAACTTCTGTGAAGCATTTTAGGGTTTAAAGTGCTCACCACAGATCTAGATAAGTTCCTTAGGGGGTCTAGTTTCCAAAATGGGGTCACTTGTGGGGGTTTCCACTGTTTAGGCACATTAGGGGCTCTGCAAACAGAACATGACACCTATCAAAGTTTGCATTCCAAAACGTCATTTCTTCCCTTCCGAGCCCTGCCGTGCGCCCAAACAGTTTCCCCACATATGGGGTAACAGCGTACTCAGGACAAATTGGACAACAACTTTTGGGGTCCAATTTCCTTGGAAAAAATTAAAAATTAAGGACTAAAAAATCATTTTTGTGAAAACATTTTTTTTCACGTCCAGGCATGAAACACTTGGGGTTCAAAGTGTTCACCACACATCTAGAAAAGTTCCATAGGGGGTCTATTTTCCAAAATGGTGTTACTTGTGGAGAGTTTCCACTGTTTTGGCACATCAGGGGCTCTCCAAATGCGACATGGCTTCCAATCTCAATTCTAGTCAATTTTGGTTTGGAAAAGTCAAACGACTCTCCTCCCTTCTGAGCCCTGCTGTGAGCCAAAACAGTGGATTTTCCCCACATATAGGGTATCTGCATAATCAGGAGAAATTGCACAACAACATTATCTGTCCATATTCTCCTTTTACCCTTGTAAAATAAAATAAATTGTTTGTAAAAGATCATTTTTGTGACTAAAAAGTTAAATGTTCATTTTTTCTTCCACGTTGCTTCAGCTCCTGTGAAGCACCTGAAGGGTTAATAAACGTCTTGAATGTGGTTTTGAGTACCTTGAGGAGTGCAGTTTTTAGAATCATGTCACTTTTGGATATATTCTGGCATATAGACCCCTCAAAGTGTCTTCAAATGAGAGGTGGTCACTAAAAAAAATGGTTTTGTAAATTTTGTTGTAAATTGAGAAATCGCTGGTCAACTTTTATCCCTTATAACTTCCTAAAAAAAAATATTTTGGTTCCAAAATTGTGCTGATGTAAAGCAGACATGTGGGAAATGTCATTTATTAACTAATTTTTAAGAAATATTTCTCTGTTTTAAGGGAATAAAAATTAAGTTTGAAAATTGCTAAATTTTCAAAAATTTCGCCATATTTCCGTTTTTTATAAATAAACACAATTTATATCAAAGACGTTTTACCACTAACATGAAATACAATATGTCTCGAGAAAACATTCTCAGAATTGCAAAGATCCATTGAAGCGTTCCATAGTTATAACCTCATAAAGAGACAGCGGTCAGAATTGTAAAAATTGGCCCTGTCATTAACGTGCAAACCACCCTCGGTGCTAAAGGAGTTAATCACAGGCCTGTTGGCCAAAACAGCAACAGCTCCAGTAGTTCTGGAGCACAGTCCACACAGTCCCTGATCTGTTTTTAAGAAGAGGGTGCAATTAACTCAGTCATGACCCAGCTTGATTCTCGGATCGTCCGTTTACATTACTCCGCTCCCCCTTTTGTGAACAGCAGTCTTTTTAAGTTGCACAGTCCATAGGTACAGAAAAGGGTTTCTGGCACTTTAAGAATTCATAGACCCCAGTCCAGCAGGGGGGTATGCAACATACGTAACACAAACTTGGAGGGGAGAAAAAGACATAAAACCTTCGGCCATCATGGCCAATATCTGGGGGGTTCCCCACACACTTAGGGCCTGATGCAATCTAGAATGTAGAATAGTTCCTCTAGTTGCTCTCTTTTCGTGCAACAGGCACAACTGAGCTTTCAGGGCTACCTTCACACACAGGTCTCCTGGCAGCACTTCACCCTCAGGCCACAGGCCTGTATCTCTTGAGTGGAGTCATCTCTTGGGGCTCCTGTGGCCTGGCATGGCCCCACTTTCACTGGCTGAAGTCTACCCTGACTCACCCCAGCTCAGTTCATCATCCTCATCAATTCTCATTTGTGCCTCCTCCGGCACACTCTGATCACCCCAGCAGTAGATCAGGTACTCATAAAAATAGGCGTCGCTGGTCTTGGTCCAATGCCTCCCTTCTTTTTATGCTGTCCTAGACCAACACGTTTCAGCTAGGAGCCTTAATCATGATACACCATGATTGAGCCTTCCAGCTGAAACGCATTGGTCTATCGTGCATGGATTTCTAGAGCTTACAAGCACATTTTTTATACTGGATGAATAAAAGTGAAGTTTTTATATTTGAATGATGGCATCCTTTTTGCTATCGCTGGAGATTACCTTCCTCCCTTTTTTGTTACTTGTCAAAGGTGAGTTTGAACGAGCATCACATGTTTGAAACAAATTTGTTTATCCACATTTTTGGAAGGTTACCAACAATTTTGTCCGGCCCATTTTTCAGGTTTTGTGTGAAATTATGAACAATTTACCTTTTTGTCTCTATTTTTTGTGTTGTTCCAATACACGCAAAGAAAATAAATATGTGTATAGCAAACTTTGTAAAATTGTGATAATTTTCTGGGAGAAATACTTCATTTTCTGGAACAATTTTCAAGAGTGCCAACACATTTGGCCATGACTGTATATATAAACCCTCTTCACATGTACAGCATCCTAGAATCCTACATGTGCCGTAATAGTACTCACATGTCGGACTCCCCCTGTCAGAACAAGAGCCTGTACCTTTCCGGGCACCTGGCAGCTGATCTATACAGCTGATATGTGCCCGCAACAGCTGCGGGCGGAATCGCGATCCACATGCGGCTGTTAACTAGTTAAATGCCACTGTCAATCTCAGACAGTGGCATTTAACTTGCGCTTACAGGAAGTGCGTCACTAATTCCACCCATCAGTGACCCCATGATCACGGGTCACCGATGGTTCGGCATGACAACTAGAGGTCTGCGCTCGTAGCAAGTGTCACGCTCATTCCCTGACTGATGGGCGTAAGCCAGAGGGTTGTGGCCCCACTGTGCCACAAATCAGACTACCCTGGAAATGGCATGACTAGGACAGCTGCCTTGGTTTTCACTGGAGCCTCTGATAGTGAGGTCAGCCTTGTGCAGCAGGCAGCTGCCAGGTGCCACTCCAGGGTGGTGTCTGGCTGTGGAAACTGATCACACTTGGGGAGACGGTGGCACGGTTGAGACGCAGGGATGGCAGGCACGGCTGAGACACAGGTTTGGCAGGCATGGCTGAAACACAGGGCTGGCAGGCACGGCTGAGACACAGCGCTGGCAGGGACGGCTGAGACACAGCGCTGGCAGGGACAGCTGAGACACAGCGCTGGCAGGGACGGCTGAGACACAGTGCTGGCAGGCACAGCTGAGACATAGCGCTGGCAGGCATGGCTGAAACACAGGGCTGGCAGGCATGGCTAAGACACAGGGCTGGCAGGCACGGCTGAGACACAGGGATGGCAGGTATGGCTGAGACACAGGGCTGGCAGGCATGACTGAGACACAGGGCTCGCAGGCATGGCAGAGACACAGGGTCTTCCATTCATCACCGTGCTTGATGCGAATAAGATTTTACGCCCCCCTGAGGTCAAGCTTGGTAAACCAACTAGCACCTTTCACTCTGGAAAATAGGTCAGAAATCAAGGGTAACGGATATTGATATTTAACAGTGATTTTATTCAGGAGATGATAGTCAATACACGGCCTCAATGAGCCATCCTTCTTGGCCACAAAGAAAAAGCCGGTGCCCAAGGGTGAAGAGGATGGTCTGATATGACCCTTCTCTAAAGACTCTTTGATATAAGATCGCATAGCATCATGCTCAGGTACAGATAAATTAAAGAGCCGACCCTTGGGAAATTTACAACCAGGTACTAAGTCAATAGCGCAATCATAATTCCTATGAGGAGGTAAGGATACAGACTTACTCCCACTAAACACATCAGAAAAATCAGTCAAATAGTCAGGGACATCTTGAGACTGTGGAGAGACAGAAAAGACAGGAGTGTCAGTACGAACACATTGACAACCCCAACTGGTCATAGACACAGATTTCCAATCCAAAATAGGATTATGAGTCTGTAACCAAGGAAAACCCAGCACAATAATGTCATGTAAATTATGTAACACCAAAAATTTGCAATTCTCTTGGTGGTCAGGGTCAACCCTCATTATCACCTGGGTAGAAAACTGGGGATTATTCTCCGCCAAAGGGGTAGAATCAATGTCAGCAAAGGAATAGACTTCCGCAGGGGTATCATGGGAAAACCACAACGATTGGCAAAATCAAAATCCATCAGGTTTATAGCTGCTTCTGAATCAACAATAGCCTGAGCCGAAAATGTGGACATGGAGCAAATCAAGGTAACAGTCAACAGAAATTTAGTCTGAACACTACCCAAAACAACTGAAAACGTCTTCCCCGCTTGGGGCAGACGGAAATAGCATGAGAAGCGTCACCACAGTAGAAGCACAACTTATTACGCTTCCAAAACTCATG
Organism: Oophaga sylvatica; assembly: GCA_033576555.1. NCBI lineage: Eukaryota > Metazoa > Chordata > Amphibia > Anura > Dendrobatidae > Oophaga > Oophaga sylvatica. Next base: position 1,660,619 of record JARQOD010000009.1, read on the forward strand.
ATGCTGTGCCCCAGAAGTCAGTCCATCACACTGCATGGGCTCAGGGCTGGCCCGCAAGGCATCACAATTTCACGTATATTTCTACCATAGGATTTCAGTATGGGCCGGTGATTCTGTTATGTTTTGGTAGCTGAGGAGGCAGGAGCAAAAAAAACGCAAAGGCAGCAAAACACCAGAGAGGTTGGAACTAATAGGTTGCAGACCCCTAAACTAACTGCACAGCTAGAAGCAGCCGTGGGACGCTCCTACGGTGCCCTAGACGCCTCGTTACAGCCAGAGAGATTAGCTACCACTGAAGATGGAAAGAGGAAAGCTAACTGCCCCCGAGAAGAGCCCCAAAAGAATAGGAAGCCCCCAAACATGTAATGGCATTTAGACATGATGAAAACACGAACACAGACAGAAAATAGAATGAGCAAACGCTGGGGCCCAAAATTGTCTAGATAGGACAGCACAGGAGAGAATACTGTCTGCAACCCAGAAAAACCCTAGGAAAAACTCCAACACTTCTGAATCCAAAAATGCTGAGACCACATGGTCTCGACCACCTATATCAGATCTTTGGTGTGAACACGCAGCTACCCAGCAGTAAAATATCACATGAACTGAGCAAATGAACAAATACAAAAAGAGAACAGAGACCAGCACAAGCCCCCAAAGGGGACCCGGCTGAACTCAAAATCAAGGCAGCAAAAACAAGAAAAATTACACCACAGAAAAAAAACAGAAAGTAACTTATCTGAATGATAGCAGGAGACAGCAGGAAAGCTAGCTGAATTCCAACCTAGACCAGGAAGTAACAATTGATCACCGGCGAGGATCATGGGAGGTCAGCTCACTTATATCAGGCCAGTCCATCCCACCTGATAACCATTCATCCATTGCAGGTGGTGGACTTTTGCTGTTCAACATACGTTCAATACCCTCAGCAACCACCAGAGGGAGCCTAAGCTCCGAAGTCATCTCCAACACGTTCACAACACTGGAGCATTCTAAATGGGCCACATCAGACACCGGAGCAGCATATACGGGGCCCATTATACACTGGAGCATTATAAATGGGGCCCATTATATATGGAGCATTATATTGGCCCATAAGTCACTGGAGCATCATCCATGGGGACCATCATATACTGGAGCATTATGTGGAGCTCATCATATACTGTATAGAACATTATATGGGACCAATTATGTATGGAGCAATATATGGGGCTCATTATTCTGTATGGCGCACTATGTGGAGGCCATAATACTGTATGGAGGAATATACTGTCCGGTTTTTGAGCTATTGTAGATTTTAAAATAGATATCAGTCATGTAATGTAAGAAGTGAAGTTTTTTCAATGCGTAACTATTATTATAAAGTAAATTAAGGTTGCCAAGCTTAACTAATAAGAATTGATGTTGTTGCCATTGAAATGGGCACTGTACAGTCATGGCCAAAAGTTTTAAGAATGACACAAATATTAATTTTTACAAAGTCTACTGCTTCACTTTTTCTAATGACAATTTGCATATACTCCAGAATGTTATAAAGAGTGATCAGCTTAACAGCAATTACTTGCAAAGTCAATATTTGGCTAGAAAATGAACTTTATCCCCCAAAACACATTTCAAAATCATTGCAGCCCTGCCTTAAAAGGACCAGCTAACCTCTTTTCAGTGATTGCTCCATTAACACAGGTGTGGGTATTGATGAGGACATGGCTGGAGATCAATCTGTCATGATTAAGTAAGAATGAGACCACTGGACACTTTAAAAGGAGGCTGGTGCTTGGCATCATTGTTTCTCTTCTGTTAACCATGGTTATCTCTAAAGAAACACGTGCAGTCATCATTGCAATTCACAAAAATGGCCTAACAGGGAAGAGTATCGCAGCTAGAAAGATTGCACCTCAGTCAACAATCTATCGCATCATCAAGAACTTCAAGGAGAGAGGTTCCATTGTTGCCAAAAAGGCTCCAGGGCGCCCAAGAAAGACCAGCAAGCGCCAGTACCGTCTCTTAAAAGTGTTTCAGCTGCGGGATCGGGCTACCAGCAGTGCAGAGCTTGCTCAGGAATGGCAGCAGGCAGATGTGAGTGCATCTGCATGCACTGTGAGGCGGAGTCTCTTGGGGCAAGGCCTGGTCTCAAGGAGGGCAGCAAAGATGCCACTTCTCTCCAGAAAAAACATCATGGACAGACTGATATTCTGCAAAAGGTACAGGCAGTGGACTGCTGAGGACTGGGGTAAAGTTATTTTCTCTGATGAATCCCCTTTTCCATTGTTTGGGACATCAGGAAAACGCCTCATTCGGAGAAGACAAGGTGAGCGCTACCACCAGTCTTGTCTCATGCCAACTGTTAAGCATCCTGAAACCATTCATGTGTGGGGTTGCTTTTCAGCCAAGGGAATCGGCTCTCTCACAGTCTTGCCTAAAAACACAGCCATGAATAAAGAATGGTACCAGAATGTCCTAAAAGAGCAACTTCTCCCAACCCTCCAAGAGCAGTTTGGCGATCAACAGTGCCTTTTCCAGCATGATGGAGCACCTTGCCATAAAGCAAAGGTGATAACTAAATGGCTCAGGGAACAAAACATAGAGATTTTGGGTCCATGGCCTGGAAACTCCCCAGATCTTAATCCCATTGAGAACTTGAGGTCAATCATCAAGAGACGGGTGGACAAACAAAAACCTAAAAATTCTGACAAAATGAAAGCATTGATTGTGCAAGAATGGACTGCTATCAGTCAGGATTTGGTCCAGAAGTTGATTGAGAGCATGCCAGGGAGAATTGCAGAGGTCCTGAAGAAGAAGGGTCAAAACTGCAAATATTGACTTGCTGCATTAACTCATTCTAACTGTCAATATAAGCTTTTGTTACTCATATGTTTGCAATTATATTTCTGTCTGTGATAAAAACATCTGTCAAACACACACATAAAAACCAGAGGGCAGCAGATCATGTGAAAATATAATATTTGTGTCATTCTCAAAACTTTTGGCCATGACTGTAAGTGTGTTTACTGTCCTCCACTCCCTGCCGACTTTGCTTCCCCATTGACTTGCATTGGGTTTCGTGTTTCAGTGGGACCTCCGACTTTTCCTGATAGTCGACCGATTTCGTTAGACTCGACCTTTGAAAAAGTCGGCTTTCATGAAACCCGACTCGACCCTAAAAAAGTCAAAGTCGCTCATCTCTAGTAGAGACCTGTTCACACAGGAGGAGAACCGCAAGGCTGTGGAGAAGGGCTGTAGAGATTCCATGTAGCAATTAGAGTTGAGCATTCCGATACCGCAAGTATCGGGTATCGGCCGATATTCACTGTATCGGAATTCCGATACTTAGTTCTGATATTTTCCATATATCGTATACCGGAATCGGAAGTTCCAATAATTCTTTGAGAGGCAATGTGATTTTAGTCAGCCAATGAGGAATCCTAAGAAGTGTGGGCACATCCTGTAATGCTGCGGTCATGTTAACTAATGGCATGGCTGTGATTGGATGCTGAAATGATGTCAGAATGCACTATAAAAGGCGCCGCCGCCATTTTAGCGTCACTGTGCTGTGAATTCAGTTAGGGACAGAACGCTGCTCTTCTGACTCTGAGGGACAGTTAGAGATTGCGATTTTGTGTACTGTGCTTTAGGCAGGCTAGTTTACCAACCGCTGTGTAAAGCTTCCTTTTGCCTTGCAGTGTTGTTTTAACAGCTCTGTGCAAGGTGTGTGTGTGAGAGTGCAGGTGACGCTGCAGTTTGCTCTGCATCCAACGCTGTTTGTAGGCATCTGCACGTGTCACTCACAGACTCTTTTTTTTTTTCTTTAGTGTAATTCTTGCTGCTCCATTCAATAGAAATTATATTTCTGTCTGTGATAAAAACATCTGTCAAACACACACATAAAAACCAGAGGGCAGCAGATCATGTGAAAATATAATATTTGTGTCATTCTCAAAACTTTTGGCCATGACTGTAAGTGTGTTTACTGTCCTCCACTCCCTGCCGACTTTGCTTCCCCATTGACTTGCATTGGGTTTCGTGTTTCAGTGGGACCTCCGACTTTTCCTGATAGTCGACCGATTTCGTTAGACTCGACCTTTGAAAAAGTCGGCTTTCATGAAACCCGACTCGACCCTAAAAAAGTCAAAGTCGCTCATCTCTAGTAGAGACCTGTTCACACAGGAGGAGAACCGCAAGGCTGTGGAGAAGGGCTGTGACGCGCTTCCATCCGTATACAATACATTGGTTGCAAACACTATAGAAGTACAGAAAGGAGCCTTTCAGAGATAGTGAACAGTTGTGTGCAGTGTTCACTCTAGTCTGTGAGGTTTTTTTTTTGAGTGCAGATCACGCTCCAGTTAGTTCTTCAACCACTGCTGCTTGTACTCTGCTGAGCGTGTCTCACTGCCTCATCCTTGACATTTTTCTCTAACTGGTGCTGCTCCATTCTATTTAAAAAAAATCAAATCTATTAGTGTGACGTGCTTCCATCCGTATCCAATACATTGGTTGCAAACACTATAGAAGTACACAAAGGAGCCTTTCAGAGATAGTGAACAGTTGTGTGCAGTGTTCACTCTAGTCTGTGAGGTTTTTTTTTTTTTGAGTGCAGATCACGCTCCAGTTCTTCAACCACTGCTGCTTGTACTCTGCTGAGCGGTTCACTGCCTCATCCTTGACATTTTTCTCTATTGGTGCTGCTCCATTCTATTTAAAAAAAATCAAATCTATTAGTGTGACGTGCTTCCATCCGTATCCAATACATTGGTTGCAAACACTTAGAAGTACACAAGGAGCCTTTCAGAGATAGTGAAGAGTTGTGTGCAGTGTTCACTCTAGTCTGTGAGGTTTTTTTTTTTGAGTGCAGATCACGCTCCAGTTAGTTCTTGAACCACTGCTGCTTGTACTCTGCTGACGTGTCTCACTGCCTCATCCTTGACATTTTCTCTAATTGGTGCTCCATTCTATTTAAAAAAAATCAAATCTATTAGTGTGACGTGCTTCCATCCGTATCCAATACATTGGTTGCAAACACTATAGAAGTACACAAAGGAGCCTTTCAGAGATAGTGAAGAGTTGTGTGCAGTGTTCACTCTAGTCTGTGAGGTTTTTTTTTTTTTGAGTGCAGATCACGCTCCAGTTAGTTCTTGAACCACTGCTGCTTGTACTCTGCTGAGCGTGTCTCACTGCCTCATCCTTGACATTTTTCTCTAATTGGTGCTGCTCCATTCTATTTAAAAAAAATGAAATCTATTAGTGTGACGTGCTTCCATCCGTATCCAATACATTGGTTGCAAACACTATACAAGTACACAAAGGAGCCTTTCAGAGATAGTGAACAGTTGTGTGCAGTGTTCACTCTAGTCTGTGAGGTTTTTTTTTTTTGGAGTGCAAATCCCGCTCCAGTTAGTTCTTCAACCACTGCTGCTTGTACTCTGCTGAGCGTGTCTCACTGCCTCATCCTTGACATTTTTCTCTAATTGTTGCTGCTACATTCTATTTCAAATAATTCAAATCTATTAATGTGACGTGCTTCCATCTGTATCCAATACATTGGTTGCAAACAATATAGAAGTACAGAAACGGACCTTTCACAGCTACTGAACAGTTGTGTGCAGTGTTTACTGTAGTCAGAGGTTTTCATTTTTGGAGTGCAGATCCCGCTCCAGTTAGTTCTTCAACCACTGCTGCTTGTACTCTGCTGAGCGTGTCTCACTGCCTCATCCTTGACATTTTTTTCTAATTGGTGCTGCTCCATTCTATTTAAAAAAAATCAAATCTATTAGTGTGACGTGCTTCCATCCGTATCAAATACATTGGTTGCAAACAATATAGAAGTACAGAAACCGGCCTTTCACAGCTAATGAACAGTTGTGTGCAGTGTTTACTGTAGTCAGAGGTTTTCATTTTTGGAGTGCAATCCCGCTCCAGTTAGTTCTTCAACCACTGCTGCTTGTACTCTGCTGAGCGTGTCTCACTGCCTCAATCTTGACATTTTTCTCTAATTGTTGCTGCTACATTCTATTTCAAATAATTCAAATCTATTAGTGTGACGTGCTTCCATCCGTATCCAATACATTGGTTGCAAACAATATAGAAGTACACAAACGGGCCTTTCACAGCTACTGAACAGTTGTGTGCAGTGTTTACTGTAGTCAGAGGTTTTCATTTTTGGAGTGCAGATCCCGCTCCAGTTAGTTCTTCAACCACTGCTGCTTGTACTCTGCTGAGCGTGTCTCACTGCCTCATCCTTGACATTTTTCTCTAATTGGTGCTGCTCCATTCTATTTCAAATAACTCAAATCTATTAGTGTGATGCGCTTCCATCCGTATATAATACATTGGTTGCAAACAGCCTTTTTGTTAAGGTACAGTATTATATCGACATTGTACAGGTGTCGCTATTCAGTCTGATAACTAGATATCATTCACCTTTTCTATCAGTTGTCGTTGTTTCAGCAAAACTTGCAGGTATATATTTAGCTATTGTGACTATGCACTATTGACTTTAACAAGGTAATGCATGAGTTTTGTTACCGATTCTCATTTTTACATGATGGACCTTTATGATATGGGTTGTTAAATTTGTAATTAAATATGTATTTTTTGAAATGACACAAATATAAGTAATGTTGAAGAGGACTAGTCCTACATCCATTGTTTGCACAATATTACAGGTGTACATCACGTCCCTTAATCAACAATGGATTATTAAATTTACTTGTATGCTTTTATTTAAAAGCCAAGAACACTGAAGGCTAACCTTCGCACTGCAGCTGTTGTCAAAGTTCAACCCACATTATGCACTTCCAACATTGCAGCATTTGAGGCATGATGTGAGTTGGATTTGTCTAAGTTATGGAGTGACAAGGTTCACCATCAGTACCCTATAGCATAAGTAGGCTTTTGTGTTAGCATTTGTGTTCAACATGTGGATATCTGCAGTAATATGTCACAATTATTTTGTTACAGATTTGTGACAAAGACTAATAATTTTATGGTTTTAAAGGTGACGTTTCACTTGTTTACAGCTTAGAAATAAGGGTGTAGCCTCTTATCTATGTGTAGCAGTAGCCACTTTAACATGTCATGTTTTTTTTCAACATGTGTAGCTACCTAGCAGTAATTTTTGCCGGACACACAGCAGGGAACAGCAGGCGTTACTGAACCCCACAAACACATCAGCGATTGTTTTGATCTGTGCATCCAACACTTCTGAGCAGCAACTGGCAGTGTTGTAGCCCAGGCAGTAGAGTTCAGGTGGTAGAAAGATGAACATAACAGGAGACATGGATAACGTTGCCAACCAGTTATTTAATCTGAAACCGGACAGGCAAATTCATGCGAGATCCATGCCTTGTTCATTTTCAGAAAAGTAAGCCGGTCTACATTATCGGAGGATAGTCGCATGCTACGGTCTGTTAGTACACCACCTGCAGCACTAAAGAAGTGCTCCGATAATACACTGGCAGCAGGGCAAGCCAGCACCTCCAATGCATACTGGCTAAGCTCTGGCCATGTATCCAGCTTAGAGACCCAAAACTTGAATGGGGAAGAGCCATCTGGGAGTACACTGAGAGGCCAAGACATGTAGTCTGTCACCATCTTACGGAAACTTTGCCTCCTGCTGACTGGAGCCGTCTCGGATGGTGTAGACATTGGTGGCGCTGCCACAAAACTTCGCCACATTTGGAACATACTGGTCTTGCTGTTGTGAATGTGCTAGAAATGAATTCTGAGCAGAAGCTCCCTCTGGTGGTTACAAACAGTACTGAACTATCCAATGAAGATTGTGAAGATTGGAGATCAGGTGTTACTGACTGGTGTTATATAAGGGAGGTTCCCTCCCATCAGGGTTGACGGTGATCAATTGTTCTGGTCTCATCTTTGATTCCTGTACACTTTGTAGCTTGCTGTTTCGTGCCTGCATCTTTTTCTAACAGATAAGACATTTTCTTCTTTTAGTTTTTTGTGGTTTTTTTTGGCATTTTGTCCTGCACTTCTGTGGGGGTCTGCCGGGTCCCCTTGGGGGGCTTGTGCTCCTCTCAGTTTAGTTCAGCCACTGTTGTTTGTTCATTTTCCTTTTCCACTTTTTTCTGTGGCTGCTGTTTAGTTTTTGTTACACCAGAGAACTAATTTAGGTGCTAGAGGTCGTGTCATCTTAGGTGTTTTTGTAATTAGTAGAGTTGGTACTTTTCAGGGTTTTTTGTGATTGCATAAAGTGCCCTTCCTATCCTTTTCTATTTATGAAGTTTGGGCCCCAACGTTTGCTCATACTATTTTCTGTCTGTGTCAGTATTTCTTCTTGTCTAACCACCATTACATGTTTGGGGGCTTTCTATGTTCTTTGTGGATCTGCTCCGGGGCAGATAGCTTTCCTCTTTCTATCTTTAGGTGTAGTTAGCTTCTCAGGCTGTGACGAGGCGTCTAGGACCAACGTAGGTACGCTCCACGGCTGCCTTTAGTTGTGGTGGTTAGTCAGGGTACTGCAATCCCATAGATTCCAACCTCTCTGATGTATTGCCTTTTTTGCCTGCTCTCCTCAGCTACCAAATCATAACATCTTGCCCTGTGCAGAGGCGCTGCTTGTGCTCCCTCTTGTTGCAGAGCTGTCTCCACTGCCTCGACGCACAGAGCTGCTTTGTAAAGCAGTAGTAGCAGCAGTGCTCTCGGCTGGAATGGAGAACATTATGGATTGCACCAGTGTGTCTTGGTACTCCCGCATTTTACGCTCCCGGTTCAACGGTGTGATGAGGCTTTGTAAGTTGTCCCGGTAGCGAGGGTCTAGGAGGGTGGACACACAATAATCAGACGTGGTGAGAATGTGGGCGATGCGGCGGTCGTTTCTCAGGCACTGCAGCATGAAATCAACCATGTGCTGCAGACTCCCAACTGGCCAAGAAACGCTGTCCCCTGCTAGAGACGTCATCTCTGCCTGCTCTGCATCACCCCACCCTCTATACATACTGACTAGAGCGTTGTGTACCTCCCTCTGGAGCGATGTCTTCCTCCTCCATTGACTCCTCCTCATCCTCCTCACAAAGTGAGCCCTGCCCAGCCCTTTGTGAGGAACCACGTTGCGCTGACTGTCCAGAAGGTGACGGAATTTGTGACTCCTCATCCTCCACCTCTTCCAAAACCTCATCCCTTAGTGCTTGCATTGTTTTTTGAAGCAGGCAGATAAGGGGGACAGTCAGGCTGACTAGTGCATCATCTGCACTCACCATCTGCGTTGACTCATCAAACGCACGCAAAACGTGGCAGATGTCCTTCATAGAGTCCTTCGCCAGTCCTTACACTGGCTGCCCATTCATTATAGTATCCAATTCAAAGTACTGGTTGTCACCCACAAAGCTCTCCACAGTGCAGCACCCCCCTACATATCCTCCCTCATTTCTATCTATCGGCCTAATCGACTGCTGCGCTCTGCAAACGACCTTCGACTAACCTCTGCACTAATCCCAACCTCCCACTCCCGACTCCAAGACTTCTCCCGTGCTGCGCCAATCCTCTGGAATGCTCTACCCCGAGAAATTAGGACTATCCGCAATTAGCATGGTTTCAGGCGCTCCCTCAAAACACATTTGTTCAGAGCGACCTATCACATTCACTAATCAAAGTCATTCTATGTGTAAGTCTGTGTGTGTAGCCCATTCACTATCTCCATCCATCCATCACTCCCTCAAAATGGCTGGACCATCATTGTAAATACACCATTGTATATAAACACCTGTACTTTGTATTCCCCCACCTCATTGTAGATTGTAAGCTGTCACGAGCAGGGGCGGCTTATATTGCTTTAATTATTGTATTGTTAACGTTGTTACTTATGACTTGTGCTCTGAAACTGTTAAACTGTAAAGCGCTGCGGAATATGTTGGCGCTATATAAATAAAGATTATTATTATTATAGAGGCCCAGTCAGTAGTGGTGAAGTGTGAACGGCGCAAATTGCGAGTTGATTGCGCCTGATGCAGCTGACACTCCATTACTGTTGGCTGCTGCTCACACAACCGCTCCAACATATGTAACGTGGAATTCCACCTGGTGGGTACGTCACATATGATGCGATGTTCAGGAAGGCGAAATCTGCGTTGCAGAGCTGCAATCAGCGATCTGGCCATGCTGGAACGTCGCAAGTGAGCGCACTCTAGGCGGACCTTGTGCAGCAGTGCATCAAGATCCGGATAGTCCCTCCAAAAACTCTGCACGACCAAGTTGAGCACATGTGACAGACATGGTATGTGAGTGAGGTTGCCAAGGCCCAGAGCTGCCACCAGATTTCGGCCATTGTCACACACTACCAAGCCTGGCTGGAGATTCGCTGCCAAAAACCACATGTCGCTCTCCTGCTTGATGGCATTCCAGAGCTCCTGCGCTGTGTGGCTTCGATTCCCCATGGAAATTAATTTCAGGACGGCCTGTTGACGTTTGGACACGGCTGTGCTCATATCGGTCGCAACAGGTAACCGTTCACGGGTCCATGTGGAGGTAGACCGTGACGGCTCCTGCAGCGATGATTCTGAGGAACTGGAGTAGGAGGAGGAGTCAATGTGTACAGACTTGATTCCTGCAATCCTTGGAATTGGCAGAACACGTACAGCGCCACTCGCAAGATCAGTACATCATTGACCCAATGGGCAGTGGGGGAAAGGTATCGTCCCTGGCCATGGGTGTTAGAACCCTCTTGTTAGGTTTTGTTTCAGTTTGCTGGTCACATGACCTTTTTTCCCTATTTAGTCTGGCTCCGCCCTTCTGGCTTTGCTTGACTTCATTGTATTATCTACTGTTAAGCTAGCCGGGTGCTTAGGGGCCTTACTCAGTCAGTTTTGCTTGATGTTAGGATCTCAAAGTATTTTGTTTTCTGTTTAATTATCCCTGCTACAATTTCTGTTAGGAGGTGTCCACCTTTTCTCCCAGTCCCTAGATCTTGTAGGGATTCCTCCCTCGCAACTATAGGTCTTCGTTCAGACTAGCTGAGGACTTTAGCGGGTCTGGTCGCAGGATCAGGTTCCCCGTTACATCGTAGGGATTCAGCTTAGTTCTATTGTAGGGACAGAATTCCCTTCTTTCCTTAGTGGTTGTAGCAGATCATAACAATGGGTACTGGTCCACGCATCGGTGGTCAGGTGGACCTTGCTACTGATGGCGTTTAGTAGCGCATGTTTAATTTTTCCCTCAACATGCTTTTGCAGACCAGGGATGGCTTGCCTGCTGAAATGAAATCGGCTTGGCACATTGTATTGTGGGACTGACAATGATATTAAGTTACGGAAACTGTCTGTCTCCACCAGCCTGAATGACAGCATTTCAAGGGACAGGAGTTTTGCAATGCCAGCATTCAGAGCCTGTGCTCGTGGATGGTTTGCCGAGTATGGCCGTCTTTTATCCCATGCCTGTGCTACCGATGGCTATTTTGTGGCCTGGGAGTGTGAGGATGACAGGGAACTTGCTGCTGTGTGTGGAATAACACTTTGTCTCTGGACAACAGTGACCGAGGTTCTTCCATGGCGATCCTGTGAGGAAGCAGAACCAGCTGTGTGTGAGCTCGATGAAGAGGCTTCAACACAACCTGAAGATGTAGGTGCTGCTGTAGGTTGGCCTACATCTCCAGTGTGTCTTTGTAACTCAACTACGTGCTTTGTCCGCACATGTTTCCACATATTAGTGGTATTGAGGTTACTGACACTTTTACCTATTTTTAATTTTTGATTACACAGCTTGCATTTGACATAGCAAATATCATCTGCAAGTGTGTCAAAAAAGGACCACACAGTGCAAGTCCTGGGAGCGCACGTTTTGACTTTTGGAAGACAACTGCTCCGAACAGGTGCCAAACTGGAGGCTACAGGCAACCGAGTCTGCAGCCTAACTCTCCCTCCTGTTTGTACCGTTGGGGCAATGTCTTCCTCTATCTTCCTTCTATCACTAACCACTTCTCTAGGCCTCTCACAGCTTTCAACCAAAGTACTGGTTCTCAGCCACAAAGCTATCCACAGTGCAGCACCCCCCTACATCTCCTCCCTCATTTCTATCTATCGGCCTAACCGACTGCTGCGCTCTGCAAACGACTTTCGACTAACCTCTGCACTAATCCTTACCTCCCACTCCCGACTCCAAGACTTCTCCCGCGCTGCGCAAATCCTCTGGAATGCTGTACCCCAAGAAATTAGGACTATCCACAATTTGCATGGTTTCAGGCGCTCCCTCAAAACACATTTGTTCAGAGCGGCCTATCACATTCACTAATCAAAGTCATTCTATGTATTCTGTGTAAGTGTGTGTGTGTGTGTCTAGCCCATTCACTATCTCCATCCCTCACTTCCTTAAGATGGGTGGACCATCATTGTAAATGCACCATTGTATATAAACACCTATACTTTGTATCTCCCCCACCTCATTGTAGATTGTAAGCTGTCACGAGCAGGGACGACTTATTTTGCTTAAATTATTGTATTGTTAACGTTGTTACTTATGACTTGTGTTCTGAAACTGCTAAACTGTAAAGCGCTGCGGAATATGATGGCGCTATATAAATTAATATTATTATTATTAGTATTCCTCTGAGCTGCTCCCAACACCTTCCTGTTCCTCACGCCATGTTGGGTCTTGGACCTCATCATCTCCACTACCCTTTTTTCAACACCTGCTGCTGTTGGGTGGTCTGGCCAGCACCATGCTCAACAGAAACTGGCACCTGAGTCTCATCATCATCAGATGCGTTCTGCGGTGTGCTGACCATCGGCACTGTCTCACCCGCCTCTTCAGATTCAGAGAGACACAGCTGTTGCGCATCACTGCATACTCCCTCTTCTTCACATTCCAGAATTCTGCTTGGCTGGGCCCCTGTTTGCAAGCCAACAGATTCTGAGAACAGAAGCAGACACTCAGCTGGCTCCTGTACAGAACTCTGTGACTGCCTGGGCAAATTGGCAGGCGGTGAAGAGACAGATGGTTGCTCAACAGTGCTGTGGTCCTGAGAGGAGGTGGAAGCAATTGAAGTCGATGCATTGGCTGACATCCAACCAACAACGGCTTCAATTTGTTCTTCCCGCAGCAGGGGGGTACGCCAACCTCCTACAAAAGTGCGCATAAAGGAACGCTCACAGGGAAAACTGGTGGATGCTGTGTCACTGGGGGCGGCAGCAGCCACAGAATCCCAACGTCCTCTCCCTGCTGAAACTCCACGGCCACGACCACGTGCCTTCCCTCCCTGCCTTCTTCATCTTGGTAGATTGATAAAGAAAGTCGAAAAGTTATAAGGCCTAAGTGTGGTTATTCCGCAGAGACTGCAGTGAACACTGCACACAACTGTTCACTACCCAACGCGTCACAGCAGGAAGGCAGTCTGTGCGTCCAAACAAAGGCGCAAGCATACATGCACGTACCCTGTTTATAAAGCTATATAAAAAAAATTATGTGAGTAGGACGCACACTTTATTGAGGTACAGTATTACATGGCCATTCACCATCTGTGGCTATGCAGTCTCATCTATATATACCTTATCTATCCGTTGTCATGCTTGCAAGTCCACAGTCAGGCATAAATAGCAATTTGCGCTATGCACTTTTTAAAGTTATGTTTGTTAATAAAAATGATTATTGGCACATATTATGAGTATTACATGATGGAAATTGTATAATTTTTATAAACTGTTTAGTGACATTATTCAGCAAATGTAACATTTTATTAATGTCACAGATAACTTGTAATGCTGATGATGTTTTGAAGTCAGACATTCATTGTCTATACAATAAAAATGGTGTACATACTGTTACTTATCCATCATTAATGGATTCAGATATGTCTTGTATGCTTTTATATACAACCGTATAGCAGATTCCTTAACTAATTTATTTTGTGGTTTGCATTGCTGTTAAACATGTTAATGTATGCGTTTATGTTTGTCAATTCTTTATTTATCTCAATATTTTTTTAACTGAAATCATCATCTTATGGTAGTAAAGCTTATCTTTCTCTTGTTTGGAGTATAGACATTTAAAATTGACACGTAACAAGGAAAATACTTGATCTACTATTTAAACATCCTCCTTGACCCTGGGCTTCAACACCGCCAGTTGTTGCCTAGAAGTGCTGTTAGCACAGTCAACACTTGCTCCTGTGTTACTGGGGTTCAGTAACACCAGCTGTTTCCCCTGCTGTGTGTACGTCAAAAAGTCCTGCTGCCTCCACCCTGTCCTCCTCTCATCCCTGGGCTCCAACACCGCCAGTTGTTGCCTGGAAGTGCTGTTAGCACAGTCAACACTTGCTCCTGTATTACTGGGGTTCAGTAATGTCAGCTGTTCCCCTGCTGTGTGTACGTCAAAAAGTCCTGCTGCCTCCACCCTGTTCTCTTCTCATCCCTGGGCTCCAACACCGCCAGTTGTTGCTCGGAAGTACTTGGCACGGGTACTGACTCCTGCCCAGCCTGGTTACAGCACGACAGCTGTTTCCTGGCAGTGTCAACGTCAATTAGCCTCCAATAAGTTGTCCTGTCGTGTTGCATTCTGGTTAGCCGACTATATGGTGCCTGCAGTTTTGGTCATTCCTATGTGTGCTGTGGGATATGTAAATAAAAGGGTGTTTCCGTTGTGACAATAGGACAAGCACCCACTGTAGGACTGTGTGATTCGGTAACTGCGGACGGCTTGCGGCCTGTCAACTTACATTTTCATGGGTGCCTTATGGTACCCGTCCGGGTTCCAGTACCGTCAACTGGTTCTCCGCAGTGCCTTTGGCCTAGGTGCCTCCATCTCGGTATCCGAGTTCCAGCAACGTCTGCTGGTCCTTGGTAGTGCTTTGGAGCACAGGTACCTCCTGCTTAGTAACCGTGTCCCAGTAACGTCAGCTGGTCCTCGGTTGTGCCATTGGCTCTTTTCCTTCTGCTGCCCCTCCGGGTTCCAGCACAGTCAGCTGGTCCTCGTTACTTGCATTGGCTCTTGTACCTTCTGCTACCCGTCCGGGTTCCAGTACCGTCAACTGGTTCTCCGCAGTGCCTTTGGCCTAGGTGCCTCCATCTCGGTATCCGAGTTCCAGCAACGTCTGCTGGTCCTTGGTAGTGCTTTGGAGCACAGGTACCTCCTGCTTAGTAACCGTGTCCCAGTAACGTCAGCTGGTCCTCGGTTGTGCCATTGGCTCTTTTCCTTCTGCTGCCCCTCCGGGTTCCAGCACAGTCAGCTGGTCCTCGTTACTTGCATTGGCTCTTGTACCTTCTGCTACCCGTCCGGGTTCCAGTACCGTCAACTGGTTCTCCGCAGTGCCTTTGGCCTAGGTGCCTCCATCTCGGTATCCGAGTTCCAGCAACGTCTGCTGGTCCTTGGTAGTGCTTTGGAGCACAGGTACCTCCTGCTTAGTAACCGTGTCCCAGTAACGTCAGCTGGTCCTCGGTTGTGCCATTGGCTCTTTTCCTTCTGCTGCCCCTCCGGGTTCCAGCACAGTCAGCTGGTCCTCGTTACTTGCATTGGCTCTTGTACCTTCTGCTACCCGTCCGGGTTCCAGTACCGTCAACTGGTTCTCCGCAGTGCCTTTGGCCTAGGTGCCTCCATCTCGGTATCCGAGTTCCAGCAACGTCTGCTGGTCCTTGGTAGTGCTTTGGAGCACAGGTACCTCCTGCTTAGTAACCGTGTCCCAGTAACGTCAGCTGGTCCTCGGTTGTGCCATTGGCTCTTTTCCTTCTGCTGCCCCTCCGGGTTCCAGTAACGTCAGCTGGTTCTCAGAAGTTAGTCAGCCTTCTTGTACCTTCAGCTACATTTACAAATTGAAGATTTTTTAAATGTTTTTTTGGGTAATCACTCTGGATCTCCAACAATGAAGACGACGACCCTGATGACCACCCCGAAGAAGATGACGACCACAAGGACAACGAGCATCAAGCCAACCAGCCTGAACACCATCACAAAGAAGAAATAAAAGATTACCCAGAAGAACATCACCAACAGGACAAAGAAAGTTAAGACAAACTACAAGATACAGTAAAAGAGACAGAAGAACAATAAGCAGAAGATCAAAAAGCAGAAGAACATTAAGTATAAGACCAAAATGAAGAGCAAAATATATGCTCTAAATTATAAGCAGAAGAAGACTAAGCAGTGTATGGGGTGAGTCCGTTCCTCCTCGTGGTGCCCCTGGAAAATGCCTGCTGCTGCAGGCTAAACTGAACACGGACAAATACTGTTGTAATTTAAATCTTTTGTGACAGCAAGAACGGAAGGATGAAAAATTCATACTTTTACAGATTACAAGTACAGGAATCTCTGTCACAAATAAGAATATGATGAAGAAGATGAAGATGAAGTAGAATATGAAGAAGAATAATAGTTTAATAAGAAGAATATGAGTAATGTTAACAAAAAGATGAATAGCAAGAAGTTTAAGAAGAAGATAAAGAAGGTGAAGATGAAGAATAATTTGATGAAAAAGATGATGCTGCTGAAGATTATGAAGGAGAAAGTGTGTCAAAAGTTAAAAAGGTGAAGAGCATGGAAGTTGTGAAATATACATATTTGCCAAAATAGAAAAAAACGTTAACAACATTGTCAATTTCTTCGTCAATCCGAACATCTTTAAAAAAAAAATATTAATGCTATTCCATTTGATGGGGTTAAACATCTATGCCTTTAATGTCTCCTCAACCTCCCCCAATACATTCTACATTACTCTTTGTTGTTTTCCTTCATGTACAATTAACCAACAAGGCAAGAATGGGTTTTTTTTAATTCCGATATTTTGTTCCCATAGACTTACATTGGATTTCCGGTATCGGTATCGGGTATCGCCGATATTTTTTAGGTATCGGCGATACCATTCCGATTCCGATACTTTTGGATATCGGAAAGGATCGCTCAACTCTAGTAGCAATGCCCAAATATTTGAGCAGCCACAGTCAGAAGAGGTGGACGATGATGAGACTAATTTGCCGGAAAGTCAGTAGTAGGACCAGGGTGCGGAAGTGGAAGATAAGGTGGTGGATGATATAGTAACAGACCCAACCTGGCAGGAGGACATGCAGAGCGAGGAAAGCAGCACACAAGGGGTGGGAGGCGTAGCACCCTTCAGGCAGGAAGAAGCCATGTGGTGGTTGCAGAAAGAAGGTGGGCAACCGTTACCCGTAACACCAACATGATGTAAGTTGGCAAACTGTTAGGTCTTCCCGAGTCTGTTTTCTTTTTTAAAGATATTTTTAAAAATAAAAAATTCAGGCCACATATTGAACAGTCTGTTATCGCTGTCAGACGATTGATGTATTTGTGGAATACAAATAGTGGCAGGAAGCAGGAAGGCAAGCTGAGCTCCAAGCAAGACCTGGAAGAACAATTGATTACCGGCAAGGCTGATGGGAGTTCAGGTCACTTATATCAGACCATTCAGACCCAGCTGAAAGCCATTCAGCAATTGGTTCATTACCTTCAGCAACCACCGGAGGGAGCCCCAGCTCCGAAGTCACCTCCAGCGTGTTCACAACAGTACCCCCCCTTGAGGAGGGTCACCGAACCCTCACCTGCGCAACCAGGCCGATCAGGATGAGCTCGATGATAGGCATGGATCAGTCTCCTAGCATGGATGTCCGAAGCAAACACCCAAGAATTGTCCTCCTGACCATAACCTCTCCACTTAACCAAATACTGGAGTTTCCGTCTAGCAAAACGAGAATCCAATATTTTCTCAACCACATACTCCAAATTGCCCTCAACCAAAACAGGGTCGGGAGGCGCAGCCACAGGAACCACTGGCTAGACAAACCTCTTCAATAAGGACTTGTGGAACACGTTATTGATCTTAAATGTCCCTGGAAGAAACAAACGGAAGGAAACCGGATTAAGATTTTCCATGATCTTATAAGGTCCAATGAACCTTGGCTTAAATTTGGGAGATGCAACCTTCATATGGATATTTCTTGAGGACAACCAAACCAAGTCCCCCACTTTAAAACGAGGACCATCAGCACTATGCCGGTTGGCAAACCGCTGGGCTTTCTCTTGAGAGAGAGACAACCTCTCCACTACCTGGTCCCAAATCTGCTGCATTCGCTCCACAATAGAGTCAACCCCCGGACAGACAGAAGCCTCTGCCTGTCCTGAAGAAAATCTAGGGTGAAACCCAGAATTGCAGAAAAATGGAGACATCAAGGTGGCAGAGCTAGCCCTATTATTAAGAGCAAACTCAGCCAAAGGCAAAAAAGAGACCCAGTCATCTTGATCAGCAGACACAAAACATCTCAAATAAATCTCCAAGGTCTGGTTTGTTCTCTCGGTTTGTCCATTTTTCTGAGGGTGAAATGCAGAGGAGAAAGATAACTGAACACAAAGTTTAGAACAAAATGTCCTCCAAAATCTGGAAACAAACTGGACTCCTTTGTCAGACACAATGTTCTCTGGAATGCCATGTAACCGAACCACGTGCTGAAAGAACAAAGGCACCAATTCGGAGGAGGAAGGCAACTTAGGTAATGGCACAAGATGTATCATCTTGGAAAACCTATCACAGATTACCCAGATAACGGTCATTCTCTGAGAGACAGGGAGGTCGGAAATAAAATTGTTGGAATAATGCATATTGATTTGTATTTATTGCAACAACTACTACAGTACTGTTTGATATGTTGTGCATATTGTGAGGTTGTTAACAAAGTTTTGTAAAAAAAAAACCTCACTCACAGACAGGATGCCTCCTCCTTCTCTTCCTCTGTTGTTGTAATGTTTTTCATGCTGCAGCCATAGCAGATATCAGGCTGATCACATTTCATGCTGTGTTGTAAGCTGTCTATACTGGATGTGAATAAATCTACATTCTCTGTTGCTGACTCCGGATATTACGCTGGTTAATCCACTGCTAACAGGTTATGGGCCCAGAGTTCCCAGAGTGCCCAGAGTCCTAGAGTCCCAGAGATCCCCAGAACACAGAGAAAAGAAAGAAAGACAGCAAAGATGGCCACCAGCAGCAGCAACTCCATGAAGTTTACAGTACCAAGTCTCACTAACCAGAACTATCAATCCTGGAAATTCAAAGTGAAGATGCTGCTGATAAGGGAAGGTACGTGGAAATACACACAGGAGCCTAAACCTGACCCAGTACCACAGGAGTGGATAGAGATGGATCAGAAAGCACAGAGTACCATATCACTCAGCATAGATGATGATCAGATTGTTCATATGTGTAAATGTGATACTGCAAGAGAAATGTGGGAGCAGCTGCAAAAGGTACATGAGAGGATTAATTTAAGCAATAAACTGTATCTTATGAGAAAACTGTACCAGTCTAAGCTACAGAAAGGCCAGGATATGCAGGAGTATATCAGGAGTATTATAGAGCTTGTAGAACACTTGAGAGGCATTGGGGAAGATCTGAAGGACTTTCATGTAGCCACATTACT
>JARQOD010000009.1:1680070-1776484 GCA_033576555.1 Oophaga sylvatica
AAAATAAAAATTGGGGTGAAAAGATCATTTTTGTGGAAAAAATATGATTTTTAAATTTTACGGCTCTACGTTATAAACTTGTGTGAAGCACTTGGGGGTTCAAATTGCTCATCAAAAATCTAGATAAGTTCCTTAGGGGGTCTAGTTTCCCAAATGGGGTCATTTGTGGGGGGTTTCCACTGTTTAGGCACATCAGGGGCTCTCCAAATGCAACATGGCATCCAAACTCAATTCCAGCCAATTTTGGTTGGAAAAAGTCAAATGGTGCTCCTTCCATTCCGAGCTCTGCCTGCGCCCAAACAGTGGTTCCCCCCCACATATGGGGTATCAGCGTACTCAGGACAAATTGTACAACAACTTATGTGGTCCAATTTCTCCTGTTACCCTTGGGAAAATAAAAAATTAGTGACTAAAAGATAATTTTTGTGGGAAAAAAATAGGATTTTTTATTTTCATGCCCGGGCATTATAAACTGTGTGTGAAGCACTTGGGGGTTCAAAGTGCTCACCAAACATCTAGATAAGTTCCTTAGGGGGTCTAGTTTCCAAAATGGGGTCACTTGTGGGGGGTTTCCACTGTTTAGGCTCATCTGGGGCACTGCAAACGGAACATGACCCCCATTAACGTCTGCATTCCAAAACGTTACTACTTCCTTTCCAAGCCCTGCCGTGCGCCCAAACAGTTTCCCCCCCCCCACATATGGGGTATCAGCGTACTCAGGACAAATTGGACAACAACTTTTGGGGTCCAATTTCCTTGGGAAAATTCAAAAATTTGGGACTAAAAAATCATTTTTGTGGAAAATTTTTTTTTTTTTTTCACACCCAGGCTTTATAAACTTTTGTGAAACACTTGAGGGTTCAAAGTGCTCACAACAGATCTAGATAAGTACCTTAGGGGTCTAGTTTCCAAAATGGTGTCACTTGTGGGGGGTTTCCACTGTTTAGGCGCATCAGGGGCTCTCCAAACGCGACATGGCATCCAATCTAAATTCCAGCCAATTTTAGTTTGAAAAAGTCAAACGTTGCTCCTTCCCTTACGAGCTCTGCCGTGTGCCCAAACAGTGGTTTTCCCCCACATATGGGGTATTGGCGTACTCAGGAGAAATTGCATAACAACCTTATCTGTCCATTTTCTCCTTTTACCCTTGTGAAAATAAAAAAAAAGTTTGTAAAAGATAATTTTTGTGGCTAAAAAGTAAAATATTCATTTTTTCCTTCCACGTTGCTTTAGTTACTGTGAAGCACCTGAAGGGTTAATAAACTTCTTGAATGTGGTTTTGAGTACCTTGAGGGTGCAGTTTTTAGAATGGTGTCACTTTTGGGTATTTTCTGCCATATAGACCCTCAAAGTGACTTCAAATGTGAGGTGGTCCCTAAAAAAATGGCTTTGTAAATTTTGCTGTAAAAATGAGAAATCGCTGGTCAACTTTTAACCCTTATAACTTCCTAACAAAAAAAAATTTTGGTTCCAAAATTGTGCTGATGTAAAGTAGACATGTGGGAAATGTTATTTCTTAACTATTTTGTGTGATATATTTCTCTGTTTTAAGGGAATAAAAATTCAAAGTTTGAAAATTTAAAAAGTTTAAAAATTTTCGCCATATTTGCATTTTTTTCAAAAATAAACGCAAGTTATATCGAAGAAATTTTACCACTAACATGAAGTACAATATGTCACGAGAAAACAGTCTCAGAATCGCGAAGATCCGTTGAAGCGTTCCAGAGTTATAACCTCATAAAGAGACAGTGGTCAGAATTGTAAAAATTGGCCCGGTCATTAACGTGCAAACCACCCTTGGGGGTGAAGGGGTTAAGGTCATACAGTAAAGGACCTGACTTGAAAAATAGTTTGTAGCATTTAGTGTGTTATAGAGGCCTGATCCATAGGCCACAAAAAATCCTTCTGTTATTAACCCCTTAACCCCCAAGGGTGGTTTACATGTTAATGATCGGGCCAATTTTTACAATTCTGACCACTGTCTCTTTATGAGGTTATAACTCTGGAACGCTTCAACGGATCTTCACAATTATGAGAATATTTTCTCGTGACATATTATATTTCATGATAGTGGTAAAATTTCTTTGATATAACTTGCGTTTATTTATGAAAAAAATGGAAATATGGCGAAAATTTTGAAAATTTTGCAATTTTCAAATTTTGAATTTTTATTCCCTTAAAACAGAGAAATATGTCACAAAAAATAGTTGACTAAATAACATTTCCCACATGTCTACTTTACATCAGCACAATTTTGGAGCCAACATTTTTTTTGTTAGGAAGTTATAAGGGTTAAAAGTTGACCAGCGATTTCTCATTTTTACAACAAAATGTACAAAGCCATTTTTTTTAGGGACCATCTCACATTTGAAGTCACTTTAAGGGGTCTATATGGCAGAAAATGCCCAAAAGTGACACCATTCTAAAAACTGCACCCCTCAAGGTACTCAAAACCACAAATTGGCTGGAATCAAGATTAGACACCATGTCACGTTTGTGTAGCCCTGATGTGCCTAAACAGTGGAAACCCCCACAAGTGACCCCATTTTAGAAACTAGACCCTATAAGGAACTTATCTACTTCTGTGGTGAGCACTTTGAACCCCAAGTGCTTCATACAAGTTTATGACGTAGACCCGTAAAATTAAAAAATCATATTTTTTCCACAAAAATGATCTTTTCACCCCAATTTTTAATTTCCCAAGGCTAACAAGACCTCAAACTTTATTGTGCAATTTGTCCTGAGTATGCTGATACCCAATATGTGGGGGGTAAACCACTGTTTGGGTGCATGGCAGAGCTCGGAAGGGAAGGAGCGCCGTTTGACTTTTTCAATGCAGAATTGGCTGGACGCCATGTCGCTTTTGGAGAGGCCTTGATGTGCCTAAACAGTGGAAACCCCCCACAAGTGACACCATTTTGGAAAATAGATCCCCTAAGAAACTTATCTAGATCTGTTGTGAGCACTTTGAACCCCCAAGTGTTTCACTAAAGTTTATAATGCCTGGGTGTGAAATAAAAATTTCCACAAAAATGATTTTTTAGTCCCCAGTTTTTGATTTTTCTCAAGGAAATTGGACCCCAAAAGTTGTTGTCCAATTTGTCCTGAGTACGCTGATACCCCATATGTGGAGGGGAATACTGTTTGGGCGCAAGGCAGGGCTTGGAAAAGAAGTAATGACGTTTTGGAATGCAGACTTTGATGGGTGTCATGTTCAGTTTGTTGAGCCCTTGATGTGGCTAAACAGTGGAAACCCCCCATAAGTGACCCCATTTTGGAAACTAGACCCCCTAAGGAACTTATCTAGACCTGTGTTGAGCATTTTGAAACCCCAAGTGCTTCAAACAAGTTTATAATGCCTGGGCATGAAAATTAAAAATCCTATTTTTTTCCCACACTAATGATCTTTTAGTCACCAATTTTTTATTTTCCCAAGGGTAACAGGAGAAATTGGACCCCAAAAGTTGTTGTACAATTTGACCAGAGTACACTGATACCCCATATGTGGGAGAAAAACTACTGTGTGGGCACATGTCAGGGCTCGGAATAGAAGTAGTGACGTTTTGTAATGCAGACTTTGATGGAATGGTCTGTGGGTGACATGTTGCGTTTGGAGAGCCCTTGATGGCTATAATTTTTTCCATATTTTGGCCCACAGAGTTATGTGAGGTCTTATTTTCTGCGGGACGAGCTGACGTTTTTATTGGTACCATTTTTGGGCACATGACATTTTTTGATCGGTTTTTATTACGATTTATGGGAGGCAGAATGAACAAAAACTAGCAATTCATGAATTTCTTTTGGGGGGGGCGTTTATACCATTCCGCGCAGGGTCGGACAGGCCCACCAGAGAACCGGAGGATTCTCCGGTGGGCCCTGGCATCTGGGGGGCCCTGGCACCTGCTGGCATACAGGGGCCAGTTGCCTAGGGCCCCGCTGCTCCAGGGGCCCCCAGCCGGTGGCGTGTTGCTAATAGCGGCACACCACGCAGCTGCCATGGGGGCCCCGTACCAGCGGAGCAGCAGCGGGTGACAGGAGGCAGGAGCCCCTGTCCCCGCTGCTAAAGAGAAATGAATATTCACTGCTTCCCACGCCCACATGGGCGTGGGAAGCAGTGAATATCATTACTTACCTGTCCCGTTCCACCGCTGCGCCGTTGTGTCCTCGGGTCCTCTTGCTGCGATGTTCAGGCAGAGGGCGCGTGACGGGGTTAGTGTGCACCGCGCCCTCTGCCTGAGCATTCACTGCCGGAGGACCCGAAGACAGCGGCGCTCAGCGGTGGAGTGGGTGACAGGTAAATCTCTCAGGTGCCGGGGCCCTGAGCCAGCGGTGACACCGGCACCTGTCCCCCATAGCGCGCCGGTGTCCCCGCCTGCTCAGGACACCAGCACCTGGCACCCTGCGACGAGAGGTGAGTATGTCTTTTTTGCAGCAGCAGCAGCAGCTGCGGCAGCATAAAGGGGCCTATAAAATGCAGCATCTATGGGGGCACAGTCTGTGGAGCATCTATGGGGGCATAATCTATGGGGGCATAATCTGTGGAGCATCTATGGGGGCATAGTCTATGGGGGCATAATCTGTGGAGCATCTATGGGGGCATAATCTATGGGGACATAATCTGTGGAGCATCTATGGGGCATAATCTATGGAGCATCTATGGGGGTATAATCTATGGAGCTTCTATGGGGGCATAATCTATTGGGGCACAATCTATGGAGCTTCTATGGGGGCACAATCTATGGAGCATCTATGGGGGCACAATCTATGGAGCATTAGGGGGGCACAATCTGTGGAGCATCTATGGGGGCACAATCTATGGAGCATCTATGGGGGCACAATCTATGGAGCATCTATGGGGGCACAATCTATGGAGCATCTATGGGGGCACAATCTTGGAGCATTCTATGGGGCATAATCTAAGGAGCATCTATGGGGGCATAATCTATGGAGTATCTATGGGGGCATAATCTATGGAGCTTCTATGGGGCATAATCTATGGAGCATCTATGGGGGCATAATCTATGGGAAATCTATGGGGGCATAATCTATCAATCTATGGAGCTCTATGGGGGCAAATCTATGGAGCTCTATGGGGCATAATCTATGGAGCATCTATAGGGGCGCATAATCTATGGGGCTTCTATGGGCTATCAAAGGAGCTTCTATGGGGCATAATCTAAGGAGCATCTATGGGGGCATAATTTATGGGGCATAATCTATGGGGGCATAATCTATGGAGCATCTATGGGAGAATAATCTATGGAGCATCTATGGGGGCACAATCTATGGAGCATCTATGGGGGCATAATACATGGGCAGCATATGGGGCACAATCTATGGAGCATATTGTGGGGCATAATACATGGGGCAGCATATGGGCATAATCTCATTTTCCACCCTAGGCTTATACTCGAGTCGATAAGTTTTCCCAGTTTTTTGTGGCAAAATTAGGGGGGTCGGCTTATACTCGAGTATATATGGTATCTATCTATTATCTATCTATATCTATCTATATATATATAGCATTATACCCTATGAGGGGCAGATTACCTATGAGGGGGCAGCATTACCCCCTATGAGGGGGCTGCTTTATAATCTATGAGGGAGGCTACCCCAACTCCTGCTACATAATTAAGACATGTACTACCTTATATTATACCCTGATATTAGTGTGTTTTACTGCACAATTGGTGGTCTTGTATTTATTTCTATGTAGCTACGTAGTGCGCCCCAAGAATGATTTTCTCTGGTGGGCCCAAGGTGTTCCAGTCCGATGCTGGTTCTGCGTGTGGTAAAATTGATAAAGCGGTTTTATTCTATGGGTCAGTACGATTACAGCGATACCTCATTTATAACTTTTTTTATGTTTAGGCGCTTTTATACAATAAAAACAATTATATAAAAAATAATTGTTTTTGCATCGCTTTCTTCTGCGAGCTATAACTTTTTTATTTTTTTGCTGATGATGCTGTGTGGCGGCTCATTTTTTGCGGGACAAGATGACGTTTTCAGCGGTACCATGTTTATTTATATCCGTCTTTTTAATCGCGTGTTATTCAACTTTTGTTTGGCGGTATGATTATAAAGCATTTTTTTTGCCTTTTCTTTTTTTTTATGGGTTCACTAAAGGGGTTAACTAGTGGGACAGTTTTATAGGGCGGGTCATCACGGACGCGGCGATACTAAATATGTGTACTTTTATTGTTGTTTTTTTTTTTACATTAAAGAAATGAATTTACTGTGAAATATTTTTTTTTCTTTATTTAGGAATTTTTTTTTTACACATGTTTATTTTTATGTTTTTACATTTTTACTTTGTCCCAGGGTGGGACATCATTGAATAATATCAGATCACTGGTCTGACACTGTGAACAGCACTCTGTCAGACCAGCGATCTGACAGGCACTGCAGCAGGCTTTCTCAGCGCCTGCTCTCAGCAGGCACTGAGGATGCCGCCTTCCTGCAGGACCCGGAAGGACCCCGCAGCCATCTTGGTTCCAGGGTCCAGCAAGGAGGAGGCCCTCGGAAAAGCGCAATCACATCGCTCTTCTCTGAGGGTCTCAGGGAAGCACGCAGGGAGCCCCCTCCCTGCGCGATGCTTCTCTGTGCCCCCGGTACACCGCGATCATCTTTGATCGCAGTGTGCCAGGGGTTAATGTGCCAGGAGCTGTCTGTGACCGCTCCTGGCACATAGTGCCGGTTGTCAGCTGTGATAATCCGCTGACACCCGGCCGCGATCAGCTGATCGCATATGACGTACTATCCCATTCTTGGGAATTAAGTCCCAGGGCACATGGACGGGATAGTACGTCAGATGACAGAAAGCGGTTAACATCATACAGTAAGGGACCTGAGTTTAAAAAGAGTTTGTAGCATCTAGTGTGTTATAGAGGTCTGATACATAGGCCACAAAAAAATTCTTCTGTTAGTAACATCATACAGTAAGGGACCTGACTTGAAAAATAGTTTGTAGCATCTAGTGCATTATAGAGGCCTGATCCTTGGTCCAAAAAAAATTCTTCATTTATTAATATCATACACTAAGGGACCTGAGTTGAAAAAAAGAGTTTGTAGCATCTAGTGCAGTGATGGGCAACCTTTTTAGCTCGGTGTGTCAAAATTTGCCAAAAAAACAAGCATAACTCGTGCGGTGTGTCACTTCGAGAAAAAAAAACAATTTCGCGATATTTATAGTTTAAATAACAAAATGTATAAAAACTAATTATTTAACTTACCTGCTTAGTAGTGACTTCTTTGTTCATCTGTCAGTCGTTTTCTTTTGTTGCTCTTGATATTATTTAACTTGTGTGGGGTGCCGTGAACTAAGATAAGTGAGGGGGAGGGGGAATTCTTTAAAGAGGACCTGTCATCCGGAGGACCCCCTCTCCGCCATTAACTGTGTACATAGCTGCTATGTACACAGTTAATGGGGAAGGGGGGTCATCCGGATGACAGGTCCTCTTTAACTAACCTGCCTATTAGTGACTTTTTTGTTGCTGAATTTCATTAGCTAAATCTTCAATTGAAGGTTGGTATTTTGTACACTTCAAGCCCAAACAAGCACTACTAACTTCATCTGTCAATCTGTTTCTTTTGTTGGTTTTGATATTATTAATGCTGAGAATAAGGTTTCACAAAAGTACGTAGAGGGAAAAATGGTGAGTAAAGCCATTGCTATATTTTTCAGCGTGCTAAAAGTGTCTGGTATACGGTTCCAGGTACTCCAAATTTCCTGTTCATAGTGGCACTCCTCTTGATTCTCCGAGCGGCACCTTTCCAGATTTTCAAGCTTTGACCTCAAGTCGACAAACACCTGAGACCAGATGCTGTCTTGAAATTCTGCAAGTTGCATCTCCAAATCATCAATTTGCATCCATTGGAGGCAATTTAATTCCAAACTACTGCAGACTACTACATCAGGATACTTAATTATTTTCATGGTCTGTTCTAGGCTTCTAAATTGATTAAATCTTTCACTGAACTGGTCAAGTAACGAGTCTAAAACATGCTGGTACTTTATATGCAAGAGTTCCATTTCATTTTGTACAGCTGTACTGGCCTTCTCAAAATACTTTGTTACTCGAGGAAAATACTTATAAGTTTTAGTTTCTACATCTCGCTTGAAAATTCTCAGTTTACTTTCAAAAGCTTTTACGTATCCAAACATAACGTCAATGCTTTTGCCAAAACCTTGTAACTTTAAGTTCAGTTCATTAAAATGAACAGAGAGATCTGTAAAAAATATCAGGGTGTTGACCCACTTATCATCATTGAGCTGAGGAAAGTTTCCCAGATCCTTAGCCTCAAGAAATACCTTAATTTCTTCAAAGCACTCCACAAAGCGCTCAAGAACTTTGCCTCGGCTCAGCCATCTTACATTATTGTACATCAGCAGTCCACTATAGGTGGAATCAACCTCCAGTAAAAGTGCAGAAAATTCTCGCTTGTGAAGGGGGCGAGCAGCTATTAAATTAACTATTTTTGTAACAACTGACATTAAGTCATTTAAATTGGTGAATCCTGCCTTGGCACATAAAGCCTCCTGATGGATAATACAATGAAAAGGCACAATCGGATGTCCAATAGCTTCCGTAAACAATTTGACAAATCCAACTTTTTTCCCCACCATGTTTGGTGCCCCATCTGTCGTCACTGACACAACTTTAGAGATATCAATGCTTAGGTCACGGAATGTTTGTATAACAACCTTACATATTTCACTTCCTGATGTACTTGTTGGCACTGATACTAACTTTATCAACTCTTCTCTCATTGTGAGACCATCAGAATATCGACCAATAATGGCCAACTGAGCATGTGATGTGACATCGGTAGTTTCATCAAGAGAGATCGAAAAATATTTACAATTACTTATGTCTCTCTTTAATTGATGTTGTACGTTTGTGTTCAGTCTCATTATTCGGTCTTTTATGATATTTCTACTGAGTGGTAACTCAGATATTCTCTTAATAATTGCATCTTTATTATGCATATCATGAAATAGAACTGGTGCACATCCTAGGAGAGTTTTTTTAATAAATTCTCCCTCACTGAGTGCTTTTCCATGCTGAGCTATGGAGTGAGCAATGCTCAAACTTGCAGATGTTAAATTTGTAGAGTCTTTTACAAATTTAAGTATGGAGTTAGATTGGCTCTTATAAAGGTGTAGCTGCCTGGAAATGTATTCCTTCCTTTCATCCTCACTTTTCTTCAAGAGCTGGGAATGATTAGTTTCAAAATGTCTATTTATATTCCACGTTCTGCTTACTACCGTTTCAGTACATAGAACACAAAATGATCTGCCATTTTTATCTATAATGCCATACATCTCGGTCCATGTCTCTTGAAAGGGCCGGCTACTAGCACCACTTCCTTTACTTAACCTTGGTTTTTTTTGGGTTCTCCATCAGGGGGCAGTGACAGAATATTTATAGATAGCCTGTTAGCCCTGCAGGCAATTAGGGGTTCACTAGCCTAACTGACCACAAGATGGCACATGTAACTATGGTTTAGGAAAGATGCACAACAGTAATAGTGTTGAAATGGAGTCTGCACTATGCTGCAAGATGGCTGTCGCTATTTCTAATGGCAGGAAACGGCACCTATAGCACAGCCACAGACCCTCGCCTCTCCTAGCCTCTCCCAGCCTCCCCCACACTTATCTTGTCAAAGAAAATAATATGTGACACCCCAGGCCAGAGCCCAGTAACAGTTGCTGGTAATGGCGTCCTCCGCACTATTCCACTGCTTCCTGCACAGCCACAGACCCTCCTTGCCTTCTTCCAGAAGGCCCCGGCCACCCTACATTTAAAGCCTATTGTTCAAAGACAATTAAGAATGTGGACACCCCAGGCCAGAGCCCAGTAACAGTTGGTGGTAATGGCGTCCTCAGCGGTATTTCACTGCTCCCTGTTCCGCCGGCCGGAAGTGAAGACCTAACCCGGAAGTCCCAGTACTAGACGCGCTGTGCCGGAGTGCTGCTGTTTTGGCATACAGACCTCCAGCACAGAGCGTCCACTACACTACAGCAAATGTATTTCAGCGCAGGATGTATTTCTTGTCATGTGGCCGCATACTTCTCTGTATGCGGCGGCGTGTCACCGAAAATGGCTCCGCGTGTCAGTGCTGACACGCGTGTCATAGGTTCGCCATCACTGATCTAGTGCATTATAGAGGCCTGATCCTTGGTCCAAAAAAAATTCTTCTCTTATTAACGTCATATGGTAAGGGACCAAATTTTAAAAATAGTTTGTAGCATCTACTGTGTTCTAGAGGCTTGATCCATGCTCCAAAGAAAAAATCTTTTTTATGTGACTAACACGATACATCATGCCATATTTCACCTTTGAATTAACTGTAGCTGAAATTCAGCTGTTTACAGAGGTGGTGCAGAGTTTAAAATCTAATTTTTGGTTGCTGATACTGTGCTCATACTACACTATCTGAGCAACATGACTGGGAAAAAGCGAGGCCGTGCTGGAAGGGGAATTAGGCTTGGAGATCAAGGTGTACGTGGGGTAGATGGTAATGTTGGTGAAAGCACTACTGAAGCAACGTCACGTCCTATGCAAAGACAACTGACAACTTCTGTTACTGGACAGGCTACACCACTATCTTTCTTTGGCATCTGCACAGCGGTACACCTTGTCGATGATGCCCAGAAAGAGTATGTACTTTAGTGGATGGCAAGTGCAGCTTCAAGTGGCCTCTCCTCCTCTTCCTCAACATCACACCCAGTACAGTCCACAGATGTGGCACCCAAATTCTCCTTGCTTTCCCCCACGTCCCAACAATCCAAACGTTCAACTGACTGTATGGAACCACAGATAGGTAATTCTGAATAGCTGTTCACACATTCTATGCCATATTCATCAGAAGTGTACTCAAAAGCTTTGCAGAGTCAAGGTGAGGAAATCTGCACTGATGCCCAAATTTTCTTTTAGCTTGAGTGTCCATCTGCTGAGCTGAGTGCAGAGAAAGACCTGTTGGTTCCTATTCTACTATTTCTACTGTGGTGAAATTGATGCCACTTTGGCGGTGTCTGACAATAATTTTTGGCAATATGGACATTCATGGTTGAGAGTCCATCTGCTGGATTGGGTGTGGAGAAAGACATGTTGGTCCCGTATTCTACTATTTCTACTGTGGTGAAATTGATGCCACTTCTGTGGGGTAAGGCTCTCAATTCTTTAAATGTGAACACTCCTTGTTGAATGTACATCTGCTGGTAAGGGTGTTGTGAAACACATGTCGGTCCCTACTCTACTATTTCTACTGTGATGAAATTGATGCCACTTCTGTGGGGTAAGGCCCTCAATTCTTTAAAGGGAATCTGTCACCCTAAATTGGCAGGATATTTAAATGATGGCAGTCAGGTCAGATGGGCGGTGTTTTGGGTAATTGCCTTAACATGTTGTTCGCCGCTGTCTCCATTATTTCTGGGAATTGTAGTCGTTGCCCTCCATATAACGCACCTGCGCATTGCAATCTGCAGGCAAAGCATACTGCGCGTGCGCAATTCAAGATTGCAATGTGCAGGCGCGTTATATGGAGGGCAATGACTACAATTCCCAGAAATAATGGAGACAGCGGCGAACAACATGTTAAGGCAAGTACCCAAAACACCGCCCATCTGACCTGACTGCCATCATTTAAATATCCCGCCAATTTAGGGTGACAGATTCCCTTTAAATGTGGTCACTCCTTGTTGAGTGTTCATCTGCTGGTTTGGGGTTGTGATAGATCTATTGGTCCCTATTCTACTATTTCTACTGTGGTGAAATTTATGCCACTTCTGTGGTTTAAGGCTTTCAATGTGAACACTCCTTTTGAGTATCCATCTGCTGGTTTGGGTGTATAGGCTAGCAAACATTTTCCCTTGTGGGGTATACCTCAAACTTTTCCATATCAAGTATTTTATGCCCAGCATAACCACCCACCCTTATTAGGAATTCGACATTGGCTGTAGCAGCACGGAACACGTTAACCCTGGTGATCTAGTGGTGGTGGATGATGAGATGTGGAGGAAGGCCTGATTAAAAACTATACCCAATTTAAAGAAGCGGGTCTCCTAGATTTGGAATGCCCATATGGGCTGGCAAACATTTTCCCCTGTGGGGTACACTTCAACCTTTTCTATAACAATTATTTTACGCCCAGCATAACCACCCACCCTTGTTAGGAATTCGACACTGGCTGTAGCAGCATGGAACACGTTAACCCTGGTGATCTAGTGGCAGTGGAAGATGACACGTGGAGGAAGGCCTGATTAAAAACTATGCCCAATTTAAAAGGAGCAGGTCTCCTAGACTTGAAATGCCCATACACTAAGTGAATGAGCTGTCAAACATTTTCCCCTGTGGAGTACACCTCAACCTTTTCCATAACAAGTATTTTATGCCCAGCATAACCACCCACCCTTGTTAGGAATTTGACACTAGCTGTAGCAGCACAGAACACATTAACCCCGGTGATCTAGTGGCGGTGGATGATGAGACGTGGAGGAAGGCCTGATTAAAAACTACTAGCTATGAACCTGTTCTATGCCCGGGT
Organism: Oophaga sylvatica; assembly: GCA_033576555.1. NCBI lineage: Eukaryota > Metazoa > Chordata > Amphibia > Anura > Dendrobatidae > Oophaga > Oophaga sylvatica. The sequence goes on from JARQOD010000009.1 coordinate 1,692,623, forward strand.
GGCAAGCATTATTATAGGTGTATGGTCTCCCATCCTGGTATGTGCTGCCCCCTCCTATCCTGGTATGCATGGCACCCCTCATCCCTATCCTGGTATGCATGGTACCCCTCATCCCTATCCTGGTATGTATGGTCCCCTCACCCCCACCGAAATCTGGTATGCATGGCACCCCATTCCTCATCCTGGTATGCATGGTCCCCTCATCCCCCAATCCTGGTATACATGGTACCCCCTCATCCCTATCCTGGTATGCATGGTACCTGCTCATCCATATCCTGGTATTCATGGTTCCCTCACCCCCCAATCCTGGAATGCATGGTCCCCTTACTGCCCAATCCTGATAAGCATGGTCCCCTCACCCCCAATCCTGGTATGCATGGTCCCCTCCCACCCAATCCTGGAATGCATGGTCCCTTCACCCCCCAATTCTGGTATGAATGGTCCCCTCACCCCCAATTCTGGTATGCATGGTCCCCCCTCATCCCTATCGTAGGATGTATGGTACCCTTCACCCCCAATCCTGGTATGCATGGTCCCCTCATGCCCAATGCTGGTATACATGGCACCACTTACCTCCCAATTCTGGTATGCATGGTCCCCTCACCTCCCAATCCTGGTATGCATGGTACCCCTCTATCCTGGTATGCATGTTACCCCTCATCCTCCAATCCTGGTATGCATGGCCCACTCACCCCCAATCCTGGTATGCATGGCCCACTCACCCCCCAATCCTGGTATGCATGGTCCCCTCACCCCCTTCCTGATATGCATGGTCCTCTCACCTTCAATCCTGATATGAATGGTCCCCTCAACCCCCTATACTGGTATGCATGATTCTGTCACCCCCCTATCTCGGAATGCATGGTCCCCCCCCCAATCCAGGTATGCATGGTTCCCTCACTCCCCAGTGCTGGTATGCATGGTCCCCCCTCATCCATATCGTAGGATGTATGGTACCCCCTCACCCCCCAATCCTGGTATGCATGGTCCCCTCATCCCCAATCCTGGTATACATGGCACCCCTTACCTCCAAATTCTGGTGTGCATGGTCCCCTCACCCCCAATCCTGGTATGCATGGTACCCCTCACCCACCTATCCTGGTATGTATGTTACTCCTCATCCCCATTCCTGGTATGCATGGACCCCTCACCCCCAAATACTGGTATGCATGGTCCTCTCACCACCAATCATGGTATGCATGGTCCCCTCACCCCTGTTATGATTTGGTAGCTGAGGAGAGCAGGCAAAAAAGGAAATACACCAGAGAGGTTGGAATCTATGGGATTGCAGTACCCTGACTAACCACCAAAACTAAAGGCAGCCGTGGAGCGTACCTACTTTGGTCCTAGACGCCTCGTCACAGCCTGAGAAGCTAACTACACCTAAAGACAGAAAGAGGAAAACTATCTGCCCCGGAGCAGATCCCCAAAGAACATAGAAAGCCCCAAACATGTAATGGTGGTTAGACAAGAGGAAAATACAGACACAGACAGAAAATAGTAAGAGCAAACGTTGGGGCCCAAACTTCCTAAATAGAAAAGGATAGGAAGGACACTTACTGCAATCCCAAAAAACCCTGAAAAGTACCAACTCTACTAATTACAAAAACACCTGAGATCACACGACCTCTACCACCTAAATTAGTTCTCTGGTGTAACAAAACTAAACAGCAGCCACTGAAAAAACTGGAAAAGGCAAATGAACAAACAACAGTGGCTGAACTAAACTGAGAGGAGCACAAGCCCCCGGAGGGGACCCGGCAAACCCCCACAGAAGTGCAGGACAAAATGCAAAAAACAAGCACAAAAAACTAAAAGAAGAAAATGTCTTATCTGTTAGCAGAAGATGCAGGCACGAAACAGCAAGCTACAAAGTGAACAGGAATCAAAGATGAGACCAGAACAATTGATCACCGGCAACCCTGATGGGAGGGAACCTCCCTTATATAAGACCAGTCAGTAACACCTGATCGCCAATCTTCACAATCTTCATTGGATAGTTCAGTACTGTTTGCAACCACCAGAGGGAGCTTCTGCTCAGAATTCATTTCTAGCACATTCACAACAGTACCCCCCCTTGAGGAGGGGTCACCGAACCCTCATTTGAGCAACCAGATCGGTCAGGATGAGCTCTGTGATACGCACGGATGAGTCTCCTAGCATGGATGTCCGAAGCAAACACCCAAGAATTGTCCTCCTGACCATAACCTCTCCACTTAACCAAATACTGGAGTTTACGTCTAGAAAAACGAGAATTCAATATTTTCTCAACCACATACTCCAGATTGCCCTCAACCAAAACAGGGTCAGGAGGCACAGCCATAGGAACCACTGGCTCAACAAACCTCTTCAATAAGGACTTGTGGAACACGTTATGGATCTTAAATGTCCCTGGAAGAAGTAAACCAAAGGAAACAGGATTAAGAATCTCCATGATCTTATAAGGTCCAATGAACCTAGGCTTAAACTTAGGAGATGCAACTCTCATAGGGATATTTCTTGAGGACAACCAGACCAAGTCCCAAACTTCAAACCGAGGACCATCAGTCCTATGCCGGTTGGCAAACCGCTGGGCCCTCTCCTGACAGAGGGACAACCTCTCCACTACCTGGTCCCAAATCTGCTGCATACGCTCCACAACAGAGTCAACACCTGGACAGACAGAAGCCTCCGTCTGTCCTGAAGAAAATCGAGGGTGAAACCCAAAATTGCAGAAAAATGGAGACATCAAAGTGGCAGAGCTAGCCCTATTATTAAGAGCAAACTCAGCCAAAGGCAAAAAAGAGACCCAGTCATCCTGATCAGCAGACACAAAGCATCTCAGATAAGTCTCCAATGTCTGGTTTGTTCTCTGGGTTTGTCCATTGGTCTGAGGATGAAAAGCCGAGGAGAAAGACAATTGAACACCAAGTTTAGAACAAAAAGTCCTCCAAAATCTGGAAACAAACTGGACTCCTCTGTCAGACACAATGTTCTCAGGGATGCCGTGTAACCGAACCACGTGCTGAAGGAACAAAGGCACCAATTCAGAGGAGGAAGGCAACTTAGGTAATGGCACAAGATGTATCATTTTGGAAAACCTATCACAAATCACCCAGATAACGGTCATTCTCTGAGAAACAGGGAGGTCGGAAATGAAATCCATAGAGATATGGGTCCATGGTCTCTTGGGCACAGGCAATGGCATCAACAAACCACTAGAGCGTGAGCAAGGCTTGGAGCGAGAGCAAGTCCCGCAGGACTGCACAAATTCCCTGACGTCACGAGACAAAGTAGGCCACCAAAAGGACCGACTAACCAAGTCTCTGGTACCAAAAATTCCGGGATGACCGGCCAACGCGGAACAATGAATCTCAGACATCACACTCTTTTTCCACCGGTCTGGGACAAACAATTTCCCAATAGGCAGCGCTCGGGTTTATCCTCCTGACACCCTTCCAGAGCCAGTCTCAAATTGGGCGAGATGGCGGAAAGAACTACACCCTCTTTCAAAATAACAGCAGGATCAGATAACTCAGGAGAGTCCGCAAGGAAACTCCTCGAGAGGGCATCCGCCTTAACATTCTTAGTGCCAGGAAGAAAGGAAACCACAAAATTAAAACGTGTGAAAAACAAGGCCCACCTGGCCTGTCTAGGATTAAGTCGTTTGGCTGATTCCAGATAAACCAGATTCTTATGGTCTGTGAGGACCACCACCTGATGTTTGGCTCCCTCCAGCCAATGTCTCCACTCTTCAAAAGCCCACTTCATGGCCAATAACTCCCGATTACCCACGTCATAATTACGTTCAGTTGGAGAAAATTTTCGAGAGAAAAAGGCACAAGGGTTACTTTTAGAGGTCTCTGGATCTCTTTGGGACAAAACAGCAAATGCCCCAATTTCAGAGGCATCAACCTCCACCTGAAATGTAAGAGAAACATCAGGCTGCCGTAGAACAGGAGCAGAAGTGAATCTCTGCTTAAGTTCCTGAAACGCAGAGACTGCCTCAGGAGGCCAATTCACCACATCAGAACCCTTTTTGGTCAAATCAGTCAACGGTTTAACAATAACAGAGAAATTACCAATAAATTTACGATAAAAATTGTCAAAACCCAAGAATCTTTGAAGAGCCTTTAATGAAGTAGGTTGGACCCAATCACAGATGGCCTGAACCTTGACCGGGTCCATTTCAATAACAGATGTGGACAAAATGAATCCCAGAAATGGGATCCTCTGTACGCCAAAAATACACTTTGATCCCTTCACATACAGAGCATTCTCTCTCAAAATCTGGAACACAGTCCGAACATGTTTCACATGAGAGTCCCAGTCATTGGAAAAAATCAAGATATCATCCAAATAAACAATCAGAAATTTATCCACAAAATCCCTGAAAATGTCATTCATGAAGGACTGGAAGACAGAAGGAGCATTAGTGAGCCCAAAGGGCATCACTAGGTACTCAAAATGTCCCTCTGGGGTATTAAATGCCGTCTTCCATTCATCCCCGTGCTTAATGCGAATAAGGTTATATGCCCCCCTGAGGTCAAGCTTGGTAAACCAAGTAGCACTTTTCACCCTGGAAAACAGGTCAGAAATCAAGGGTAACGGATATTGATATTTCACAGTGATATTGTTCAAGAGACGATAATCAATACACGGCCTTAATGAACCATCCTTTTTGGCACAAAGAAAAAACCGGCACCCAAGGGTGAAGAGGATGGTCTGATATGACCCTTCTCCAATGACTCCTTGATATAAGACCGCATAGCGTCATGTTCAGGTACAGACAAGTTAAAAAGGCGACCTTTAGGGAATTTACTACCAGGCACTAATTCAATAGCGCAGTCATAGCTCCTATGGGGGGGCAAGGATGCAGATTTACTTTCGCTAAACACATCAGAAAAATCAGTCAAAAAGTCAGGAACATCCTGAGCCTGGGGGGAGGCAGAAAAAACAGGAGTGTTGGTATTAACACATTGGCAGCCCCAACTGGTTACAGACACAGATTTCCAATCCAAAACAGGATTATGAGACTGTAACCAAGGGAAACCCAGTACGATAATGTCATGCAGATTATACAGCACCAAAAATTTGCAACTCTCCTGATGATCAGGTTCAACCCTCATTATCACCTGAGTAGAGAACTGAGGTTTATTCTCAGCCAAAGGGGTAGAATCGATCCCCAGTAGGGGAATAGACTTCCATAGGGGTATTAAGGGAAACCCACAACGTTTAGCAAAATCAAAATCCATCAGGTTAATAGCTGCTCCCGAATCAACAAAAGCCTGAGCAGAAAATGTGGACAGGGAGCAAATCAGGGTAACAGTCAACAGAAATTTAGTCTGAACACTACCCAAGACAACTGAACGTGCAAAACGTCTTCCCCGCTTAGGGCAGACTGAAATAGCATGAGAGGCATCACCACAGTAGAAACATAACCCATTGCGTTTACGAAACTCATGACACTGTGCCCCAGAAGCCACTCTATCACACTGCATGGGTTCAGAAGCTGGTTCACAAGGCAACACTGTTCCACGCATACCTCTACGCTCACGCAAACGTCTGTCAATTTGAATCGCTAATGACATAGAATCATTGAGACCAGAGGGGACAGGGAATCCCACCATAACATCCTTTACATTCTCTGAGAGACCCTTCCGAAAAAGGGCTGCCAAAGCATCGTCATTCCATTTGGTCAGGACTGCCCACCTTCGGAATCTCTGACAGTATAACTCAGCGTCCTCAAGCCCGTGATTTAATGCCAACAAGGCTTTTTCAGCTTGATCAGTGACATTAGGCTCATCGTACAATAACCCCAGAGCCTGAAAAAATGCATCAACATTACTCAAAACAGGATCCCCAGGTGTCAGGGAAAAAGCCCAATCCTGAGGATCGCCGCGCAGGAGAGAGATGACAATTTGAACCTGCTGTGCTGCGTTCCCTGAGGACTTAGATTTTAAGGCAAAAAACAACTTACAGTTATTTTTGAAATTCAGAAATTTAGCTCGATCCCCTAAAAACAAATCTGGCATGGGAATCCTAGGTTCCACAACAGGCAACCCTGCAAGATAGGTAGCAATACTCCGAACTTCAGTGGCAAGCTGATCCACATGGCCAGACAACTGTGCAAACTCCATTGAGAGAAAAAAAAATCCTCAGCATTCAGAGAAACAGAGGGAAAAAAAAAATAAAAAATCTCTGACAACTCTGACAATCTTCTTTCTTTAACACTATTTTTCCCTTCTGTGAGTACCATACAAATATCAGTTTTTGGGCCGGTGATACTGTTATGATTTGGTAGCTGAGGAGAGCAGGCAAAAAAGGAAATACACCAGAGGTTGGAATGTATGGGATTGCAGTACCCTGACTAACCACCACAACTAAAGGCAGCCGTGGAGCGTACCTACGTTGGTCCTAAACGCCTCGTCACAGTCTGAGAAGCTAACTACACCTAAAGACAGAAAGAGGAAAACTATCTGCCCCGGAGCAGATCCCCAAAGAACATAGAAAGCCCCCAAACATGTAATGGCGGTTAGACAAGAGGAAAATACAGACACAGACAGAAAATAGTAAGAGCAAACGTTGGGGCCCAAACTTCCTAAATAGAAAAGGATAGGAAGGACACTTACTGCAATCCCAAAAAACCCTGAAAAGTACCAACTCTACTAATTACAAAAACACCTGAGATCACACGACCTCTACCACCTAAATTAGTTCTCTGGTGTAACAAAACTAAACAGCAGCCACTGAAAAAACTGGAAAAGGCAAATGAACAAACAACAGTGGCTGAACTAAACTGAGAGGAGCACAAGCCCCCGGAGGGGACCCGGCAAACCCCCACAGAAGTGCAGGACAAAATGCAAAAAGCAAGCACAAAAAACTAAAAGAAGAAAATGTCTTATCTGTTAGCAGAAGATGCAGGCATGAAACAGCAAGCTACAAAGTGAACAGGAATCAAAGATGAGACCAGAACAATTGATCACCGGCAACCCTGATGGGAGGGAACCTCCCTTATATAAGACCAGTCAGTAACACCTGATCGCCAATCTTCACAATCTTCATTGGATAGTTCAGTACTCTTTGTAACCACCAGAGGGAGCTTCTGCTCAGAATTCATTTCTAGCACATTCACAACACCCCCCCTATCCTGGCATGCATGATCTCCTCACCCCCAATCCTGATATGCATGGTCCCCTCACCCCCAATCCTGATATGCATGGTCCCCTCACCCCCCTATCCTGGTATGCATGGTCCCCTCTCCCCCCTATCCTTGTATGCATGGTTCTTTCACCCCCTATCCTGGTATGCATGGTCCCCTCACCCCCAATCTTGGAATGCATGGTCCCCTCACCCCCCAATCCTGGTATGCATGGTCCCCTCACCCCCAATCCTGGAATGTATGGTCACTTCACCCCAATCCTGGCATGCATTTTCCCCTCAGCCGCCAATCCTGATATGCATGGTCCCCTCACCCCCCAATTCTGGTATGCATGGTCCCCTCATCCCTATCGTAGGATGTATGGTAACCCCTCATCCCCCAATCCTGGTATGCATGGCACCCCTTACCTCCCAGTTCTGGCATGCATGGTCCCCTCATCCCCTATCCTGGTATGCATGGAACCCCTCATCCCCCAATCCTGGTATGCATGGTCCCCTCACCCCCAATCCTGGTATGCATGGTTCCCTCACCCCCAAATTCTGGTATGCATGGTACCCTCACCCCCAATCCTGGTATGCATGGTTCCCTCACCTCCCAATTCTGGTAGGCATGGTCCCCTCACCCCCAATCCTGGTATGAATGGTCCCCTCACCCCCCAATCCTGGAATGCATGGTCCCCTCCCCCCTATCCTGGTATGCATGGTCTCCTCACCCCAATTCTGGTATGCATGGTCCCCTCATCCCTATCATAGGATGTATGGTAACCCTCACCCCCCAATCCTGGTATGCATGGCACCCCTTACCTCCCAATTCTGGTAATCATGGTCCCCTCATCACCTATCCTGGTTTGCTTGGTACCCCTCACCCCCCAATCCTGATATGCATGGTCCCCTCACCCCCCCCAATCCTGGTATGCATGGTTCCCTCACCCCCAAATCCTGGTATGCATGGTCCCCTCACTCCCCAATCCTGGTATGCATGGTCCCCTCGCCCCCTAATCCTGGAATGCATGGTCCCCTCACCCCCAATCCTGGTATGCATGGTCCTCTCACCCACCATCCTGGTATGCATGGTCTCCTCGCCCACTTCCTGATATGCATGGTCCCCTCACTCCCATTCCTGGCATGCATGGTCCCCTCAGCCCAATCCTGGTATGCATGGTCCCCTCACCCCCCAATTCTGGTATGCATGGTCCCCTCATCCCTATCGTAGGATGTATGGTACCACCTCACCGCCTATCCTGGTATGCATGGTCCCCTCACCCCCAATCTTGGAATGCATGGTCCCCTCACCCCCAATCTTGGAATGCATGGTCCCCTCACCCCCCAATCTTGGTATGCATGGTCCCCTCACCCCAAATCCTGGAATGCATGGTCACTTCACCCCAATCCTGGCATGCATGGTCCCCTCAGCCCCCAATCCTGATATGCATGGTCCCCTCACCCCCAAATTCTGGTATGCATGGTCCCCTCATCCCTATCGTAGGATGTATGGTAACCCCTCATCCCCCAATCCTGGTATGCATGGCAGCCCTTACCTCCCAGTTCTGGCATGCATGGTCCCCTCATCCCCTATCCTGGTATGCATGGTACCCCTCATCCCCCAATCCTGGTATGCATGGTCCCCTCACCCCAATCCTGGTATGCATGGTTCCCTCACCCCCAATCCTGGTATGCATGGCACCCTCACCCCCCAATCCTGGTATGCATGGTTCCCTCACCCCCCAATTCTGGTATGCATGGTCCCCTCACCCCCCAATCCTGGTATGCATGGTCCCCTCACCCCCAAATCCTGGAATGCATGGTCCCCTCCCCCCTATCCTGGTATGCATGGTCTCCTCACCTCCAATCCTGATATGCATGGTCCCCTCACCCCCTATCCTGGTATGCATGGTCCACTCTCCCCCCTATCCTGGTATGCATGGTTCTCTCACCCCCCTATCCTGGTATGCATGGTCCCTCACCCCAATCTTGGAATGCATGGTCCCCTAACCCCCCCAATCATGGTATGCATGGTCCCCTCACCCCCAATCCTGGAATGCATGGTCACCTCACCCCCCAATCCTGGCATGCATGGTCCCCTCAGCCCCAATCCTGGTATGCATGGTCCCCTCACCCCCCAATTCTGGTATGCATGGTCCCCTCATCCCTATTGTAGGATGTATGGTACCCCCTCACCCCCCAATCCTGGTATGCATGGCATCCCTTACCTCCCAATTCTGGTTTGCATGGTACCCCTCACCCCCCAATCCTAATATGCATGGTCCCCTCACCCCCCATCCTGGTATGCATGGTTCCCTCACCCCCAAATCCTGGTATGCATGGTCCCCTCACTCCCCAATCCTGGTATGCATGGTCCCCTCACCCCCCAATCCTGGAATGCATGGTCCCCTCATCCCCAATCCTGGTATGCATGGTCCTCTCACCCCCATCCTGGTATGCATGGTCTCCTCGCCCACTTCCTGATATGCATGGTCCCCTCACTCCCAATCCTGACATGCATGGTCCCCTCAGCCCCAATCCTGGTATGCATGGTCCCCTCACCCCCAATTTTGGTATGCATGGTCCCCTCATCCCTATCATAGGATGTATGGTACCCCCTCACCCCCAATCCTGGTATGCATGGCACCCCTTACCTCCCAAATCTAGTATGCATGGTCCCCTCACCCCCAAATCCTGGTATGCATGGTCCCCTCACTTCCCAATCCTGGTATGCATGGTCCCCTCACCCCCCAATCCTGGAATGCATGGTCCCCTCATCCCCCAACCCTGGTATGCATGGTCCCCCCTCATCCCTATCGTAGGATGTATGGTACCCCCTCAGCCCCCAATCCTGATATGCATGGTCCCGTCACCCTCCAATCCTGATTATGCATGGTCCCCTCGCCCCCCCAATCCTGATATGTATGGTCCCCTCACCCCCCAATCCTGGTATGCATGGTCCCCTCACCCCCCAATCCTGATATGCATGGTCCCCTCACCCCCAAACCTGATGTGTATGGTCCCGTCACCCCAATCCTGATGTGCATGGTCCCCTCACCCCCCAATCCTGATGTGCATGGTCCCTTAACCCCTCAATCCTGATGTGCATGGTCCCCTCACCCCCAATCCTGATATGCATGGTCCCCCCACCGCCCAATCCTGATGTGCATGGTCCCTCAACCCCCAAACCTGATATGCATGGTCCCCCTCATCCCTATCATAGGATGTATGGTACCCCCTCAGCCCCCAATCCTGATATAGAAAAACAGGCACAAAAAAAAAAAAAAAAAAAAAAAAAAAAAAAATCCAAAAATGAAATAAAAAATCCCTATTGTAGGATGTATGGTACCCCCTCACCCCCCAATCCTGGTATGCATGGCATCCCTTACCTCCCAATTCTGGTTTGCATGGTACCCCCACCCCCCAATCCTGATATGCATGGTCCCCTCACCCTCCAATCCTGATTATGCATGGTCCCCTCGTCCCCAATCCTGATATGCATGGTCCCCTCACACCCCAATCCTGGTATGCATGGTCCCCTACACCCCCCAATCCTGATATGCATGGTCCCCTAACCCCCCCACAATCCTGGTATGCATGGTCCCCCCTCATCCCTATCGTAGGATGTATGGTACCCCCTCAGCCCCCAATCCTGATATGCATGGTCCCCTCACCCCCCAATCCTGATATGCATGGTCCCCTCACCCCCCAATCCTGATGTGTATGGTCCCGTCACCCCAATCCTGATGTGCATGGTCCCCTCACCCCCCAATCCTGATGTGCATGGTACCTTAACCCCTCAATCCTGATGTGCATGGTCCCTCACCCCCCAATCCTGATATGCATGGTCCCCCCACCGCCCAATCCTGATGTGCATGGTCCCCTCACCCCAAAACCTGATATATGCATGGTCGCCCTCATCCCTATCATAGGATGTATGGTACCCCCTCAGCCCCCAATCCTGATATGCATGGTCACCTCACCCTCCAATCCTGATTATGCATGGCCCCTCGTCCCCCAATCCTGATATGCATGGTCCCCTCACACCCCAATCCTGGTATGCATGGTCCCCTCACCCCCCAATCCTGATATGCATGGTCCCCTAACCCCCCCACAATCCTGGTATGCATGGTCCCCCTATCCCTATTGTAGGATGTATGGTACCCCCTCAGCCCCCAATTCTGATATGCATGGTCCCCTCACCCTCCAATCCTGATTATGCATGGTCCCCTCGCCCCCCCAATCCTAATATGCATGGTCCCTCACCCCCAATCCTGGTATGCATGGTCCCCTTACCCCCAATCATGATATGCATGGTCCCCTCACCCCCCAATCCTGATGTGTATGGTCCTTTCACCCCCAATCCTGATGTGCATGGTCCCCTCACCCCCAATCCTGATGTGCATGGTCCCCTAACCCCTCAATCCTGATGTGCATGGTCCCCTCACCCCCCAATCCTAATATGCATGGTCCCCTGACCCCCAATCCTGATATGCATGGTCCCCCCTCATCCCTATCGTAGGATGTATGGTACCCCCTCAGCCCCCAATCCTGATATGCATGGTCCCCTCACCCTCCAATCCTGGTATGCATGGTCCCCTTACCCCCAATCATGATATGCATGGTCCCCTCACCCCCAATCCTGATGTGTATGGTCCTTTCACCCCCAATCCTGATGTGCATGGTCCCCTCACCCCCAATCCTGATGTGCATGGTCCCCTAACCCCTCAATCCTGATGTGCATGGTGCCGCACCCCCCAATCCTAATATGCATGGTCCCCTGACCCCCCAATCCTGATATGCATGGTCCCCCCTCATCCCTATCGTAGGATGTATGGTACCCCCTCAGCCCCCAATCCTGATATGCATGGTCCCCTCACCCTCCAATCCTGATTATGCATGGTCCCCTCACCCCAATCCTGATGTGCATGGTCCCCTCACCCCCCAAATCCTGATATGCATGGTCCTCTCACCCCCCAACTCTGATGTGCACGGTCCCCTCACCCCCAATCCTGATGTGCATGGTACCCTCACCCCCAAACCTGATATGCATGGTCCCCCTCATCCCTATCATAGGATGTATGGTACCCCCTCAGCCCCCAATCCTGATATGCATGGTCCCCTCACCCTCCAATCCTGATTATGCATGGTCCCCTTGTCCCCCAATCCTGATATGCATGGTCCCCTTACACCCAATCCTGATATGCATGGTCCCCTCACCCCCCAATCCTGATATGCATGGTCCCCTAACCCCCCCACAATCCTGGTATGCATGGTCCCCCCTCATCCCTATCGTAGGATGTATGGTACCCCCTCAGCCCCCAATTCTGATATGCATGGTCCCCTCACCCTCCAATCCTGATTGTGCATGGTCCCCTCGCCCCCCCAAATCCTAATATGCATGGTCCCCTCACCCCCAATCCTGGTATGCATGGTCCCCTCACCCCCCAATCATGATATGCATGGTCCCCTCACCCCCCAATCCTGATGTGTATGGTCCCCTCACCCTCCAATCCTGATTATGCATGGTCCCCTCACCCCCCAATCCTGATGTGCATGGTCCCCTCACTCCCCACTCCCGATGTGCATGGTCCCCTCACCCCCTATCCTGATATGCATGGTCTCCTCACCCCCAATCCTGATGTGCATGGTCCCCTAACCCCCCAATCCTGATATGCATGGTCCCCTCACCCCCAATCCTGATATGCATGGTCCCCTCACCCCCCCAATCCTGATATGCATGGTCCCCTCACCCCCCAATCCTGATATGCATGGTCCTCTCACCCCCCAACTCTGATGTGCACGGTCTCCTCACCCCCAATCCTGATGTGCATGGTCCCCTCACCCCCCAAACCTGATATGCATGGTCCCCCTCATCCCTATCATTTGATGTATGGTACCCCCTCGTCCCCCAATCCTGATATGCATGGTCCCCTCACACCCCAATCCTGATATACATGGTCCCCTCACGCCCCAATACTGATATGCATGGTCCCCTAACCCCCCCACAATCCTGGTATGCATGGTCCCCCCGCTTCCCTATCGTAGGATGTATGGTACCCCCTCAGCCCCCAATTCTGATATGCATGGTCCCCTCACCCTCCAATCCTGATTATGCATGGTCCCCTCGCCCCCCAAATCCTAATATGCATGGTCCCCTCACCCCAATCCTGGTATGCATGGTCCCCTCACCCCCCAATCATGATATGCATCGTCCCCTCACCCCCCAATCCTGATGTGTATGGTCCCCTCACCCTCCAATCCTGATTATGCATGGTCCCCTCACCTCCCAATCCTGATGTGCATGGTCCCCTCACTCCCCACTCCTGATGTGCATGGTCCCCTCACCCCCCTATCCTGATATGCATGGTCTCCTCACCCCCAATCCTGATGTGCATGGTCCCCTCACCCCCCAAACCTGATATGCATGGTCCCCTCACCCCCAATCCTGATATGCATGGTCCCCTCACCCCCCCAATCCTGATATGCATGGTCCCTTCACCCCCCAATCCTGATATGCATGGTCCTCTCACCCCCCAACTCTGATGTGCACGGTCTCCTCACCCCCAATCCTGATGTGCATGGTCCCCTCACCCCCCAAACCTGATATGCATGGTCCCCCTCATCCCTATCATAGGATGTATGGTACCCCCTCAGCCCCCAATCCTGATATGCATGGTCCCCTCACCCCCCAATCCTGATATGCATGGTCCCCTAACCCCCCCACAATCCTGGTATGCATGGTCCCCCCTCATCCCTATCGTAGGATGTATGGTACCCCCTCAGTCCCCAATTCTGATATGCATGGTCCCCTCACCCTCCAATCCTGATTATGCATGGTCCCCTCGCCCCCCAATCCTAATATGCATGGTCCCCTCACCCCCAATCCTGGTATGCATGGTCCCCTCACCCCCCAATCATGATATGCATCGTCCCCTCACCCCCCAATCCTGATGTGTATGGTCCCTTCACCCCCAATCCTGATGTGCATGGTCCCCTCACCCCCAATCCTGATGTGCATGGTCCCCTAACCCCTCAATCCTGATGTGCATGGTCCCCTCACCCCCCAATCCTGATGTGCATGGTCCCCTGACCCCCCAATCCTGATATGCATGGTCCCCCTCATCCCTATCAAAGGATGTATGGTACCCCCTCAGCCCGCAATCCTGATATGCATGGTCCCCTCACCCTCCAATCCTGATTATGCATGGTCCCCTCACCCCCCAATCCTGATGTGCATGGTTCCCTCACCCCCCCACTACTGATGTGCATGGTCCTTTCACCCCCCTATCCTGATATGCATGGTCTCCTCATCCCCAATCCTGATGTGCATGGTCCCCTCACCCTCCAAACCTGATTATGCATGGTCCCCTCATCCCCCAATCCTGATATGCATGGTCCCCTCACACCCCAATTCTGGTATGCATGGTCCCCTCACCCCCCAATCCTGATATGCATGGTCCCCTAACCCCCCCACAATCCTGGTATGCATGGTCCCCCCTCATCCCTATCGTAGGATGTATGGTACCCCCTCAGCCCCCAATTCTGATATGCATGGTCCCCTCACCCTCCAATCCTGATTATGCATGGTCCCCTCGCCCCCCCAATCCTAATATGCATGGTCCCCTCACCCCCAATCCTGGTATGCATGGTCCCCTCACCCCACAATCATGATATGCATGGTCCCCTCACCCCCCAATCCTGATGTGTATGGTCCCTTCACCCCCAATCCTGATGTGCATGGTCCCCTCACCCCCAATCCTGATGTGCATGGTCCCCTAACCCCTCAATCCTGATGTGGCATTGTGTCTCCCTGCACCCCCCAATCCTGATATGCATGGTCCCCCCTCATCCCTATCGTAGGATGTATGGTACCCCCTCAGCCCCCAATCCTGATATGCATGGTCCCCTCACCCTCCAATCCTGATTATGCATGGTCCCCTCACCCCCCAATCCTGATGTGCATGGTCCCCTCACCCCCACTCCTGATGTGTATGGTCCCCTCACCCCCCTATCCTGATATGCATGGTTTCCTCACCCCCAATCCTGATGTGCATGGTCCCCTCACCCCCCCAATCCTGATATGCATGGTCCCCTCACCCCCAATCCTGATATGCATGGTCCCCTCACCTCCCCAATCCTAATATGCATGGTCCCCTCACCTCCCAATCCTGATATGCATGGTCCTCTCACCCCCCAACTCTGATGTGCACGTCCCCTCACCCCCAATCCTGATGTGCATGATCCCCTCACCCCCTATCCTGATTTGTATGGTCCCCCTCACCGCTATTAAACTGCACACATACCAAAAAAAAACCATTTATACTCACCTTTCTTCCCTGTGCTCCAGTGCCGTCCCGTTCTGCCGCAGGCCGGGGGAGGAGAGCGGGGCCGCAGTACGCGCATGCCCATACCGTGCTGTCCGGCGCCATATTGCTGAAGACACACTGTAAATGTGTCTTCAGCAAAATAGCGCCGGATAGCGCTATGCGCATGCGCGATTCCGACGTGCCCTCCTGGTCTCCTGTCCCGGCAAGAAGAAAAGCGCTGCGGCAACGCTCCTCCCGGTTAGGTAAATATGTAAGTATGGCACCGGAGATCGCAGTATGCATCCAGTGTCTACGCATACAGCGATCTCCGGCGCCATACACAGTACTCACCGCTGGATGCCTCAATCTGTCTGGAGCCAGACTGCGCAGGCGTGTCGCGCTTGCGCAGTCTATAAAGGCTTCGCACAGAGTCACGCTCCTAACGTTATATTATAGATGCCCAATTTAAAGGAGTGGGTCTCCTAGACTTGGAATGCCCATACACTAAGTGTACGAGCTGGCAAACATTTTCCCCTGTGGGGTACACCTCAACGTTTTCCTTAACAAGTATTTTACGCCCAGCATAACCACCCACCCTTGTTAGAAATTCTACACTGGCTGTAGCAGCACGGAACATGTTAACCCTGGAGATCTAGAGGCGGTGGATGATGAGACGTGGAGGAAGGCCTGATTAAAAACTATGCCCAATTTAAAGGAGCGGGTCTCCTAGACTTGGAAAGCCTTTATACTAAGTGTATGGGCTGACAAACATTCACTCTGTGGGTAGATATCAACATAGTGTGTAAATGTTTTTTTTTAGGGGCATCATATACACCTTGCAAAACTGTAACGTGGTTTCCTACACAGTTGCTGCTGGGAAGGTGCAGGTTTTTAGTAAAAATATGGCGAACGAATCGTTGGATGAAGTGATCAGGAAAAGGGGCATGGTGATGACAGGAATGGGAAAGTACATGATTAATAACAGCAGTGGCTATGGGAGGTATGAGATCCAGGATACAGCCTACAATGATTCGTAGTTTAGCCATCATCAATGACCAGAATCGGTTTCATGCCCGTCAGAAGATCGGTGTAACAGATGCACGCGAGACTCTGCCTAAGAAATGTCCGTTCAAAATATATTGCCAAACACGCACGTGTCTGTATAAAGGGAAAAGTGCAACATGTTCATGAGATGCTGAAATAGAGAAAGCAGATCAGCGTCAGAGGAAACCCAAACAAACTGATGGATGCTCATGAAATGCTAAGTTTAAAGAGGAGTGCACTGTCCGTAACTATAAACACACCCGTGGCACAAGCTTCTTCATCTTCACCCATACATATTACCAATACTATCCAAATGTCCCAGTCGAAAATTATTTGTACTAGTGTAACGAACGCTGTTAAAGGAATGCCACTAAACGTATATAACCACGACCCTTGTAAACACCAGATTTCCTCTTTACAAGATATGGATGATGATGGTATTGATGACAACTTTGAAATTTACCACATCCACACAAGAAGATCAAGATCACAGCTGCAAAACGTGCACAAAAAGGCCGTGAATGTCTGGAAAATCATTTTCTCTAGGACAAAGTTTCACTCTTACTAAAGAGGTACCGAATGATGCATACACAGCTCTCATGTCTACTCAGCGTCAGATGCTTGAAAGATGATGTATTCTTTTTTGTCCATGTCCACTTTTTGAAAGCGAGCAGAAAAGAAGGATGATATAGCAGGAAGACGTGTGATTTTGGTCAGTAAGGAGGTGATGTCAGGTACAGATAGGTAGATCTGTGTGTCATCGGCGTAGTTTTGATATTGCAAACTGTACCATTACATCAGCTGTCCCAGGCCGAAGGTGTAGATGGAGAAGGGCAGGGGTCCTAGAAGAAAGCCTTGGGGAAGACCAAAAGACGAGGTGAGGAGGTGGTGTGGGAGAAGAAGACAATGAATGTCCCCCTAACAGTCTTGTTGTTTTTTAAAGACTCTGCCGATAACCCCAAAAAGGCCATTTTCACCACCGGCCATGCCCGCATCAGCAAGGGTAGAAAACCTACCAGCCTTACCACCACCAGCATGATCAGGCACATGGCAGCAAAGCACCTGACTTTGTTGGTTGAACACCAGGCTTCATGAACAGTGTCTGCTGGTGATACCATTGCTTTTTCCGTTGTTGTGCGTGCAAGCCAATCTCCTGTCCATGGTGCATGCAAAGATCTCTCCTGCCCTGCATCTGTAATTGCACACAAACTCAACTAGCACCATTAACAATGACGTCCACGTCCTTGTCCCAACGCTGCGTTCAGCTGTCCATACCACAGTCCTTGGAACGCAAATGGAAATACGCAGTCAACACCACAGTACTAAATTCACATATTTCTCGTCTGCTTGCGCTCGAAATGTTGCATTTTAAGCTCTTGGGAGACTGAAGCTTTCCGCAACCTGATGGCGGAGACCGTATGAAGGTACTTGGTCCCCACCCGCAATTATTTCTCCCGGTCTGCCATAATGACATTACACAAGCAAGGACATGTCCCACAACATTACCTGGGTCTTCAACAATGCTGTTACAGGGAAAGTGCACCTAACCACGAACATGTGGACAAGTGCTTGTGGTCAGAGACGGTACATCTCGCTGATGGCACACTGGGTTAGCGTTGAATAAGTCATGAGCCAGTCGGACATTGGGAGGCGACGTCACATGTATGGAGGGGACAGTTTCTGGAAGGCTTTGTATGTCATAGTTAGGCTTTTGAACTGCAGCCTATGAGCAATAGGAAGGCAGTGAAGAGACTGGCAGAGAGGAGAGACTGGGGAATAATGGAGGGACAGTTGGATTACTCTGGCAGCAGAGTTTAGGATAGATTTGAGTGGTTCAAGAGTGCTAGAAGGGAGGCCAGAAAGTATAAGGTTGCACTAATCGAGGCGGGAGATCATGAGGGCTTGCACAAATATTTTTGAATTTTCTTGGAATGTACGGATCCAGGAAATGTTTTTGAGTTGTAGTGGGCCAGAGGAGGCAAGCGCTTGGATATGTAGCTTGAAAGAGAGGGCAGATTGAAGGATCACCCTAAGGCCATGAAAAAGCGGGACTATTTTTCACGGTGTGCCGTCACGGCATTACACAGGCATGTGTCCACAGCATTACCCGTGCCCTCCACAATGCTGTTACTTGGAATCTCAACCTAACCACAAACACGTGGACTGTGGTCAGGGACGGTACATCTCACTGAGGGCACACTGGGTTAACATAGTGGAAGCCGGGACCCACTCCGACCTCGGTATGGTGCAACTCCTCCCAACCCCTAGTATTGCGGGCCCTACATAAATCTGGGTTGCCCCCACAGTCTAAAGCTCCTGCACCTCTTCCTCCTTCGCCTACTCTTCAGCCTCCATCTCCAAAAGTAGCACATCGGTCAAACACTGAAAGCACTGCAGCACTGCCTCATCAAAACGGCAAAAGTGCTGAAGGTAATATGCTTAGGTGACAAAATGCACAATGATGAAAAGTTGTGGACAGCTCTGAAAGAGCAGGCAGATCTGTGGCTGACACCGCTGAACCCACAGCCAGGCATAGTTGTGTGTGACAATGGTTGGAACCTCGTGGCTGCTCTGTGGCGAGGCGAGCTCAGACACGTGCCATGCCTGGCTAATGCGCTAAACCTCATTGGTCAAAGTTTTCTGAAAAGCGACACGGATCTGCCAGATCTGCTAGGAAAAGTACAACGCTCTGCTGACCCATTTTAGAAAGTCAGCTACAGCTTCATCCGCCATTGCCGTGCTTCAGCAGCGCTAGCAGCTTCTGGCTCACTGACTGGTGTGTGATGTCCCCAGGCAATGGAACTCTAAACTGCAGATGTTGGAAAGGATTTGTGAGCAGAAGATGGCATTTGGTGACTAGTCTACCAGCATCAACAAGGTTGTTGGTATTCAGTTCTGACTTCACACATAAGATCTCAGGAGTGGACATGGATGTCAGACATATGTACCATCCTCCAAAACTTTGAGGAATCCAACCAGATGGTGAGCGTCAATGACGCCATCATTAACATCTCCATCCTGCTTCTCTGTGTTCTAATATGAATATTTATAGTTATTTATATAGCGCAAACATATTTACAGTTTAACAGTTTGAAAAACAACAGTCCTAAGTAACAACGATAACAATAATACAATAATTAAACCAAACTAAAACAAACTTGCTCGTGACAGCTTACAATCTACACTAAGTAACAATGATAACAATAATACAATAATTATACAGAAATAAAACGACCCTGCTCGTGACAGCTTACAATCTACTCAAAGTAACAATGTTAACAATAATTAAACCCCCCAAAATATCCAGATCATAGGAAATTACAATCTACAAAGAGGTGGGGAAAATAAAAACTGCTGGGGTGTATTTACAATAATGTATTTACAATTATATTACTGAGGTTAGTCGAAAGTCGATGAGGCCTGAAGACAAGTAGGAGGAGGAGAGCATGGTCAGTCGTCCTCTTGGTGAGGACACGGCAGTATTGACTGTTAGCAGTCTTGCACACATGGCTGAGTTTATGTACTGCTGCTTTTTCCATCACCATCACGTTCAAAATTTTGGGTGATGGGCAATACTGATTGGTTACACTTCTAGACCCGCGCTACAAGGAGAACTTTATATCTCTTATTGTAGAGGCAGACAGGTGTGCTAAAATGTTGGGGGACCAGAATTATTAAAAAAATTCCCATATGAAAACGCTGGCAGCAGAGTTCACAGTTTGTAGGCCAAGCAAGGAGTACAGATGAGAGATATACCCAACTCCAATCCAGCAGAGGCAGTGGAACACTGGCAAAGTTCGGGGAGATTTTTCTCAGACCCTCCCATCTCCCTGGCCCGGAGGCACGGGGGACTCTCACAAGGAGTGAAAATACTGAGGGAGTACCTTGCTGACCGTACCAACGTCCTCTGTCATTCCTCTGTGCCTTATAATTATTGGTTATCCACGCTGAACATGTGGCATGAACTGCCTCTCTCTACTGCGCACGTGCGCTGTACTCACAGTCAAGGAGCGCACGGTGCCACACCCTCTGGCGATCACGGCACATGGCACCTCGCTAAATGACAGTACCGCTTTTAGTGGTGGGAGCCAACGGGAAAAAGTCCTTTCCAGCACCAGTGCTGTAAGGACAGAACACACTGCTCAGCCTCCTATGATGCCAAAAATCTATGCTGTCATGCCTGCTTTGTCTTCAGCTGGCCCCCCTGCTTGTAGGTCACCGGATCTGTCTGTTTGCGGCGCTTCGGGTGCGTAGTGCACTGCCCCCTTGATGCTCACACGCTCACAGCTGGGGACTCACTCATGCTTTGCGTTTTTCTCCCTCAGCTTCCGGCCAGGTTCCCTGTCTAAACACGCCCACTTTTCCTGGGTAATGGGGCCTGTCCGTTCCCCTATTCCTTGCCCTGGGAAACAGGGGACGCAGCCTTGACAGTTCTAGACCCGGCGCAGCACAGGTACCCGCAGCCCGGTCATCCTGACTCCGTACATAGCAGGCCAATCAGTTCTTTAATGCAAGCAACACAGAAGGCATGTGTTAGAACCCTCTTGTTAGATTTTGTTTCAGTTTGCTGGTCACATGACCTTTTTACCCTATTTAGTCTGGCTCCGCCCTTCTGGCTTTGCTGGACTTCATTGTATTATCTACTCTTAAGCTAGCCGGGTGCTTAGGTGCCTTACTCTGTCAGTTTTGCTTGATCTTAGTGTGTGGCCCAGCTATGCAGGCACACATAAAATCCAGGAGAGTGCACAGGAAGGTAATCGCAATGCTTGATATGCATTCACTGCCACTCACTCTTTCAGACACACCCATCTGAGATATAGGGGGGAGTGACACGTAGCAGAGATCAGTTTGAGTTTGAGAGAGTTTCCTGTCTGAGAAGAGCTCAGTTCAGTCAAGCTCAGGGAGTGTTCCGTTTGACTTCAGTCAGTTAGCTTCTGTCTAAGGACAGAGCAGCCATTCAGTCTCAGTCCAGTCTGGACTTGGAGGATACTGAGAGCTGTGCAGCGAGCTCTGGGAGAAAGCTGACATTTCCATGAAAAGCTACAAGTGCTTATGTTAAGAGCGGGAAGCAGGGCGAAGGGCGCAGTGGAGAAGACAGAGAAGTGCTACAGGTATTGGATTACCTGCACTAAATTGCTGGACACCGGGGTCCGAGGCGTTGCTAGAGTTTCAAGCTTAGTAACAAGAAAACCGGAGGCATCTGGACTACAGGTCGCAGAGTGCAGCCCAAAGCGTCAATACGTAACCGGAGTCAGGGAGAACGGGGACTTTGAGTCAAGCGCAGACAAAAGTAAGAACTTAGTTCTCACCACTTAGAAGGCTCCACCACAATGTTGGCCGGGCATTACAGCTATTGAGAAAGCTGGAGAGTTTAGAGTTAACTTCGCTTCAGGCAAGTTGGACTCACATGTATATGGAAGTAAAGGAGGCCTCTAACCTGCTCAGCGGTTACCCGAATGTGCATTCTCCACCCCGACCAGCTCCCCGGGACCTGCTTGAACCATCTACCAGTAAAGGTATGAAAAGAAGCTGCATTGTGTGTGACTGAATTCTTATCTACACCCTGCATCATCACCATAGACTTCCAGGGACCAGTCTCACCTGTGGGAGACTTACCACCCAGCTGCCCCATAACATCCCCTGTGAAGATCCTTACAGCAGCGCTGGTACAATTGACCAGAAACCGCAGGTGGCGTCACGAACTACCTATCCTAATAATCCCCTGTAAATATCCCCCATTGTATGAGCGCCCAGGGCCACGGACCGAGTCCTGCTGCCAGTGACAAATCCCATAGACTTTCATGGGCTCGGTGCCGAGTACCCCATTGCCCTGGTACTTAGTGCGACTCATCCTTGGCGTCACGGAGCTAAAAAGAAGGATCCAGAGTCATGCAGATCTGCAGGAGACGGAGAGACGCTGGCGTGCCCAGACACAGCGGCTGCTGTGGGACGCAGTGTTCTCTCCCACAAGCCTAACGCCGTCTCCTGATTTCCCAAGAGTGCTGTACCTGATCCCACCGATGCGGAGGTGGAGGAGAAGGAGGCTGAGGAGGCCCTGCCCGGTCCGGAGTGCCAGCCAGGCCAGGAGGCCACAGCGGAGTACGGTTCCCCGGTAAGGTCACCGGAGGGGTCCCAGCCGTCATTGCCGGAAATCGACTGGGATGAGATGGAGCGTCTGGACGACGTGACTTACGACCTCCAAACCGGAAACGCCTGGCAGCACCGCGAGAGAGTGAGACAGCAGTAGGAGGAAGAGAGAAACATACAGCGGTCCCGACAAAAACAGCATGAGGAATTCATCGCTGATAAAGAAACAGTCCGCCGGGATAAAGGTACCCGACGGGAACCGCGGCGGCAGGGGTGCGTCACCGAGTTTCAGCTCCGCAAGGGCTGGGGCTTTATCCGCGAGCCGGGCCTCTATCAGGGGGTCTTTGTGAGCCGCCGGGACGTGAAGTCCCACTTGCCCATTGGTCATCCTGGGAGGGACCTGATAAATGGGGACATTGTGAGCTACACACGTCACTGGGGCTTAAAGGGGTGGTATGCCCTGAACGTCTCCATCGTCAGTGACCCCGTCCCCGACGCCGGTACCGAGGCGTCCCAGTCCCGAGCTCTCACCGCACCAGGCCGTGCCCTGGCATCGCCCTACTCTGCATCGCAATCGGCGACCTACTCTGCATCGCCCTACTCTGCATCGCAAGTTAATGTGGCCCTTGCAGCGACGCAATCAGCGTCTTACAGGAAAGAAATACCCGTTGGGTCCCCCGTTAAAATGAGAACTGTGGCCACTCAAACGCTAATAGCAGGTCATGACTTATTTGTAATGCGTTCTAAGGAACACCGCGTCGTTCCAGCCCCAGGAGTGGAAGACGTCATCGAAATTAGCAAGAAAAGTGAAGACCGGTAGGACCCAGACAGGGGTTTACCGTATCTAAAAATTGTATAAAGTTTGATAAAAGAAGATTTGCCATTTTGCACTTTATTGCTGTGTATGATGATGTTTTACATATTGAGTAGAATACCCGGCTGGGTACAAGGTTAAAAAATTTGAAAAAGTTAAAAAAGTAATGTGTTGATTGCATAGTCGCATAGAATACCCTGGTTGGGTAAAGCAAGTAAAGTGAGTTATTGAGATATATGTGAATACTTGATTTCTAAATTTATATATATGTGTCTTTTAACCATGCCAATGGACTGAGAGGCTGTGGACTGTGCCAGCCCAAGAACTTGCTTTGTAAATAGTTGCACTACGGTGCATTATCTTGGTTTTACACGAAACCACTACTATCTATCTACCTCTGAAGAAAAACCCGTATGGTGGGCCTAGAGTGAGGTCTGCAGTCAGAAGTCCTGCAGCCCACCCAGGACCCACGTGGGAGGTTTTTGGTGCGGGTCCTCCACAAGTATCCTGTATTTATGAGCATGTCTTGATATTTTGATACTTTTGTATTCTTCATTGTACAAATTGTAACGTTCAAGAAGTCTTACCTCCCGGAAGGGATGAGTTATTATGTTGATGTTATATGCAAAACAAAAATGTTTTTCTTTTTCTCTTTTACAGCCCGGGAGTGCTGTGTTTAACCAAGGGGGGATGTGTGGCCCAGCTATGCAGGCACACATAAAATCCAGGAGAGTGCACAGGAAGGTAATCGCAACGCTTGATATGCATTCACTGCCACTCACTCTTTCAGACACACCTATCTGAGATATAGGGGGGAGTGACACGTAGCAGAGATCAGTTTGAGTTTGAGAGAGTTTCCTGTCTGAGAAGAGCTCAGTTCAGTCAAGCTCAGGGAGTGTTCCGTTTGACTTCAGTCAGTTAGCTTCTGTCTAAGGACAGAGCAGCCATTCAGTCTCAGTCCAGTCTGGACTTGGAGGATACTGAGAGCTGTGCAGCGAGCTCTGGAAGAAAGCTGACATTTCCATGAAAAGCTACAAGTGCTTATGTTAAAAGCGGGAAGCAGGGCGAAGGGCGCAGTGGAGAAGACAGAGAAGTGCTACAGGTATTGGATTACCTGCACTAAATTGCCGGACACCGGGGTCCGAGGCGTTGCTAGAGTTTCAAGCTTAGTAACAAGAAAACCGGAGGCATCTGGACTACAGGTCGCAGAGTGCAGCCCAAAGCGTCAATACGTAACCGGAGTCAGGGAGAACGGGGACTTTGAGTCAAGCGCAGATAAAAGTAAGAACTTAGTTCTCACCACTTAGAAGGCTCCACCACAATGTTGGCCGGGCATTACAGCTATTGAGAAAGCTGGAGAGTTTAGAGTTAACTTCGCTTCAGGCAAGTTGGACTCACATGTATATGGAAGTAAAGGAGGCCTCTAACCTGCTCAGCGGTTACCCGAATGTGCATTCTCCACCCCGACCAGCTCCCCGGGACCTGCTTGAACCATCTACCAGTAAAGGTATGAAAAGAAGCTGCATTGTGTGTGACTGAATTCTTATCTACACCCTGCATCATCACCATAGACTTCCAGGGACCAGTCTCACCTGTGGGAGACTTACCACCCAGCTGCCCCATAACATCCCCTGTGAAGATCCTTACAGCAGCGCTAGTACAATTGACCAGAAACCGCAGGTGGCGTCACGAACTACCTATCCTAATAATCCCCTGTAAATATCCCCCATTGTATGAGCGCCCAGGGCCACGGACCGAGTCCTGCTGCCAGTGACAAATCCCATAGACTTTCATGGGCTCGGTGCCGAGTACCCCATTGCCCTGGTACTTAGTGCGACTCATCCTAATCTCTTAGTATTTGTTTTCTGTTTTATATTCCCTGCTACACTTTCTTGTTGTGAATGGACTTGAGGTGAGTTCTGAGCGGGGGCTCCCTCTGGTGGTTACAAGCGGTACTGGACTGTCCAGTGAAGATTGTGAGGATTGGGAATCAGGTGTTACTGACTGGTCTTATTTAAGGGAGTCGCCTTCCCATCAGGGTTGCCGGTGATCAATTGTTCTGGTCTCAATCCTTGATTCCTGTTTCATTTGTAGCCTGCTGTGTCGTGTCTGCATCTCCTGCTAACAGATAAGACATTTTCTTCTTTTTGTTTTACTTGATAAAGGCCTGAAAATGGCCGAAACGTCGTATTTTATGGTGGCTGAATAAAGACTTGTTATACTTCACCTGGATTGGATGCTGTTCCTATTTTTTCGTTGGACTGTTGTTCATTTGGATCCTTGAACGCCTGAACGTGCATCCGTGCTAACTCCTGAGTGCTGTCAGCTGCTTGAATACTTGTGGCTCTGGAGGGGTGTCAGGAGGATAGGCCCGAGCGCTGCCCTGTTGGGAAATTGTTTGTCCCGGACCAGTGGAAAAAGAGTGTGATGTCTGAGATTCATTGTTCCGCGTTGGCCTGTCATCTCGGAATTTTTGGTACCAGAGACTTGGTTAGTCGGTCCTTTTGGTGGCCTACCTTGTCTCGTGATGTCAGGGAATTTGTGCAGTCCTGCGGGACTTGCTCTCGCTCCAAGCCTTGCTCTCGCTCTAGTGGTTTGTTGATGCCATTGCCTGTGCCCAAGAGACCATGGACCCATATCTCTATGGATTTCATTTCCGACCTCCCTGTTTCTCAGAGAATGACCGTCATCTGGGTGATTTGTGATAGGTTTTCCAAGATGATACATCTTGTGCCATTACCTAAGTTGCCTTCCTCCTCTGAATTGGTGCCTTTGTTCCTTCAGCACGTGGTTCGTTTACACGGCATTCCTGAGAACATTGTGTCTGACAGAGGAGTCCAGTTTGTTTCCAGATTTTGAAGGACCTTTTGTTCTAAGCTTGGTGTTCAGTTGTCTTTCTCCTCGGGGTTTCATCCTCAGACCAATGGTCAAACTGAGAGAACAAACCAGACATTGGAGACTTATCTAAGATGCTTTGTGTCTGCTGATCAGGATGACTGGGTCTCTTTTTTGCCTTTGGCTGAGTTTGCTCTTAATAATAGGGCTAGCTCTGCCACTTTGATGTCTCCATTTTTCTGTAATTCTGGGTTTCACCCTCGATTTTCTTCAGGACAGACAAAGGCTTCTGCCTGTCCAGGTGTTGACTCTGTTGTGGAGCGTATGCAACAGATTTGGGACCAGGTAGTGGAGAGGTTGTCCCTCTCTCAGGAGAGGGCCCAGCGGTTTGCTAACCGGCATAGGACTGATGGTCCTCGGTTTTAAAGTGGGGGACTTGGTCTGGTTGTCCTCAAAAAATATTCCTATGAGAGTGGCATCTCCTAAAATTAAGCCTAGGTTCATTGGACCTTATAAGATCATGGAGATTCTTAATCCTGTTTCTTTTCGTTTGCTTCTTCCAGGGACATTTAAGATCCATAACGTGTTCCACAAGTCCTTGTTGAAGAGGTTTGTTGAGCCAGTGGTTCCTACTGCTTTGCCTCCTGAGTCCTGACCCTGTTCTGGTTGAGGGCAATATTGAGTTTGTGGTTGAGAAAATATTGAATTCTCGTTTTTTTAGACGGAAACTCCAGTATTTGGTTAAGTGGAGAGGTTATGGTCAGGAAGACAATTCTTGGGTGTTTGCTTCGGACATCCATGCTAGGAGACTCATCCGTGCGTATCATAGAACTCATCCTGACCGACCTGGTTGCTCAAGTGAGGGTTCGGTGACCCCTCCTCAAGGGGGGGGTACTGTTGTGAATGGACTTGAGGTGAGTTCTGAGCGGGGGCTCCCTCTGGTGGTTACAAGCGGTACTGGACTGTCCAGTGAAGATTGTGAGGATTGGGAATCAGGTGTTACTGACTGGTCTTATTTAAGGGAGTCGCCTTCCCATCAGGGTTGCCGGTGATCAATTGTTCTGGTCTCAATCCTTGATTCCTGTTTCCTTTGTAGCCTGCTGTGTCGTGTCTGCATCTCCTGCTAACAGATAAGACATTTTCTTCTTTTTGTTTTTGTGCTTGATTTTTGCATTTTGTCCTGCACTTCTGTGGGGGCCTTCTGGGTCCCCTCCGGGGGCTTTTGCCCTCTCAGTTTAGTTCAGCCACTGATGTTTTGTACATTTTCTTTTTCCAGTTTTTTCAGTGGCTGCTGTTTTGATTTTGTTACACCAGAGAACTAATTTAGGTGGTTGAGGTCGTGTGATCTCAGGTGTTTTTGAAATTAGTAGAGTTGGTGCTTTTCAGGGTTTTTTGGATTGCAGTAAGTGCCTTTCCTATCCTTTTCTATTTAGATAGTTTGGGCCCCAACGTTTGCTCTTACTATTTTCTGTCTGTGTCAGTATTTCTTCTTGTCTAACCGCCATTACATGTTTGGGGGCTTTCTATGTACTTTGGGGATCTGCTCCGGGGCAGATAGCTTTCCTCTTTCTATCTTTAGGTATAGTTAGTTTCTCAGGCTGTGACGAGGCGTCTAGGACCAACGTAGGAACGCTCCACGGCTGCCTCTAGTTGTGGTGGTTAGTCAGGGTACTGCAATCTCATAGATTCCAACTGCTCTGGTGTATTGCCTTTTTTACCTGCACTCCTCAGCTACCTAATCATAACACTTTCTGTTAGGAGGTGTCCACCTTTTCTCCCAGTCCCTAGATCTTGTAGGGATTCCTCCCTCGCAACTATAGGTCTTCGTTCAGACTAGCTGAGGACTTTAGCGGGTCTGGTCGCAGGATCAGGTTCCCCGTTACATCGTAGGGATCCAGCTCAGTCCTATTGTAGGGACAGAATTCCCACCTTTCCTTAGTGCTTGTAGCAGATCATAACAGTAAGTCCAGCCCAAAGAAAAAAAAAAAAAAAAATCTCTAAGGAAAGATTTTCTGTTTCATCATGGTTTCGGTTCAGGATTTGGTTCAACGCCTGCAGGGACTTTCTCTGGAGGTGGCTGAGATAAAGCAACACGTGAGTAGTTGTTCTGGAGCACATTTCGTGGAGCCAAAGGTACGTTTGCCTGATTTATTTTTTGGTGAACAACAAGATTTTTTTTCTTTTAAAAATGCTTGCTTGTTGTATTTCCGTTTGAGACCCAGATCCTCTGGTGATGAATCACAGCGCATAGGGTTCATAATGTCACTTTTGCGCAAAGAACCTCAGGACTGGGCCTTTTCTCTGCAGTCTAGTGATCCATGCTTTAGATCAGTGAATAGTTTTTTTTCTGCTTTGGGGTTATTGTATGACGATCCGGATCGTGTTTCATCAGCTGAGACAGAGTTGAGACGTTTGAGACAGGGATCAGGTAGTGTGGAAAAATATTGTACTCACTTCCGAAGGTGGTCCACTCAGGTGGGCTGGAACGATTCAGCTTTGAAAAGTTTATTTCTTGCAGGGTTAAGTGAGAGGGTTAAAGATTTGCTGATTGCTTATCCCATACCTGGTAACTTGCAAGAGGCTATGCAATTAGCCATACGGGTGGATAGGAGACTGCGTGCAAGGGTTAATGAGAGTAAACCTGCCTTGTCAGCTCCAAGTTTGGAGAAGGAATGTACTGACATTGCAGAGCCGATGGAAATTGGAGCAATGGCACCTCACTCTCGAGAAAAAGAACGCAGATTTGCTCAAGGGTTGTGTTTCTATTGTGGTAAATCTGAGCATTTCATTAAGAACTGTGCGCTTCGAATGAATAAAGAGAGAAAAAAAAATGAGGTCAGTTTTGCCCGCATAGCTTGTTTAAACAATAAAGGTGTCTTTCTTTCTGCTACCACTGCTGTTGAGGAGGAATTAATGGAGTTTTGGGTATTTGTGGATTGTGGTTCAACTCTCAATGTGATTGATGGGACATTTTTGGAAAAACTAAAATTAAAACCCAAACTTCTGTCTTCCCCTATTAATGTGGTGTCTGTGGATGGTTCTCCTTGAAAAATGTTACTCACCATATCTGTGAATTTCCTCTTACTATTAATGGTGTTCATCAAGAGAATTTGGATTTGGTAGTTTTGAATAATTTGCCCTCACCGGTGATTTTGGGGTTACCCTGGTTAAAATTGCACAATCCGGTACTGGATTGCTCTACCAATGAAATTAAGTCCTGGAGTCCTAAGTGTTATGACAAGTGTTGTAACGGGCGCATTGCTGCTGTAGTTAAGGGGGAGTTACCTGTACCTATTCAGGATTTTTGGAAAGTTTTTTCTGATAAGGAATCGCAGGTATTGCCTCCTCATAGAGATTATGATTGTGCAATTGAATTTGTCCCTGGAGCGACTCTTCCTAAAAGTCGTTTATTTAATTTGACTATTCCTGAGAGAAAGGCTTTGGAGGAATACATACAGACAAGCTTGGCCGCCGGTCACATTAGGCCTTCCAAATCTCCTGTGGTGGTTGGATTTTTTTTTGTTAAAAAAAAGGACGGCGGTTTACGGCCTTGTCTAGACTTTCGTGAGATTAATAAGATTACTGTACGCAATCCTTACCCACTGCCATTGATTCCTGATTTGTTTAATCAGTTAGTGGGGGCCAAGTGGTTCTCGAAAATTGATCTTCGAGGGGCATACAATTTGTTGCGCATGAAGGAGGGGGATGAATGGAAGACTGCGTTTAACACTCCACTGGGTCATTTTGAGAATCTGGTCATGCCCTTTGGACTTTCCAGTGCTCCGGCATTTTTTCAGAATCTTATTAATGACATCCTTAGACCTTTGATCGGCAGAAATGTGGTTGTGTATTTGGATGACATTTTGATTTATTCATCAGATTTGGAGTCTCATTGGAGGAGTGTGCGTGAAGTATTACAGTTACTGAGTGATAATTCACTTTTTGCCAAACTAGAAAAATGTGAGTTCGCTGTACAGAGACTTAGTTTTTTGGGCTACATTGTCTCCAGTGAAGGTTTTGAGATGGACCCAGTGAAAGTGCAAGCTGTGCAGGATTGGCCTAGACCTATTGGTGTGAAATCAATACAGAGGTTTTTGGGGTTCGCCAATTATTATAGAAAATTCATACAAATTTTTTCTGTGATTGCCAAACCTCTGACCGATCTCACCAGGAAAGGTGCTGATGCGGTTCAGTGGACTACTGAGGCCATTGAGGCTTTTGTGTTGCTAAAGGAGAGGTTCAGCTCTGCTCCCATCCTTACGCAGCCTGATGTGACTAAACCATTTTTGGTTGAGGTTGATGCTTCTTCTGTGGGGGTCGGCGTGGTGTTGTCTCAGGCAAAGACGGATGGAGTACATCCCTGTGCTTTTTTTTCAAAGAAATTTTCTGAGTCTGAACTAAATTATGATATCGGTAATCGGGAATTGTTGGCAATTAAACTCGCATTTGAACACTGGCGTCATTTTTTGGAGGGAGCGGAATTTCCCGTTCAAGTCTTCACCGATCATAAAAATCTGATCTACCTTGATGCTGCCAAACGCTTGAATGCCCGTCAGGCTAGGTGGGCACTGTTTTTCTCACGGTTTAATTTTACCGTTACTTACATCCCAGGTACTAAAAATGTTAAAGCTGATGCTTTGTCTCGCAGCTTTTCTCCTATGGTGGGTACTGAGGAGGAGGAGGAGAACATCTTGCAAGAGGGGGTTGTTATTGCTGTTTTGGACTCCGTGTTGGAAGATGAGATTCTTAAAGCACAGGAGAATGCCCCATCTAACACGCCGCATGGGAGGTTGTTTGTGCCTGGTACCCTGAGGAGAGATTTGTTTGTTGAATGTCATGACTCTCGGTTGGCAGGTCATCCTGGAATCTCTGAGACCAAGAGACTTGTGGGTCGCAGTTTTTGGTGGCCAGGATGGCAGAGGGAAGTCATTAAGTGGGTGCGTCAATGCACTGTGTGTGCTAGATCTAAGTCTTCTCATACTCCTGCTGCGGGGTTGCTTTGTCCTCTGGAGGTCCCTAGTGCACCTTGGACACATTTGGCTATGGACTTTATTACTGACCTTCCCCCCTCTGAGGGTTTCACTGTCATCTGGGTGGTCGTGGACCGTTTTAGCAAGATGTGTCACTTGGTTCCTTTCATCAAACTGCCCTGCGCTAAGACTCTCGCTAAGGCCTTTGTCAAGGAAATAGTCAAACTACATGGCGTTCCTACTGACATTGTTTCTGATAGGGGACCTCAGTTTGTGGCTCGTTTTTGGCGCGCTTTTTGTGACAGGTTGGGAGTTCATTTGTCGTTTTCTTCAGGATATCATCCTGAGTCTAATGGCCAGACAGAAAGGAAAAACCAGGATGTTGAGCAGTTCTTGCGTTGTTTTGTGACTGATAATCAAGAGGGGTGGTCTGAGTTTCTGCCACTTGCTGAGTTTGCTCTTAACAATCATACATCCGCTTGTGCTGGTTGTTCGCCTTTTTTTTGTTGTACTGGGAGACATCCGTCTTTTGGGTCATTTTCCAAGTTGGGATCGGCTGTACCTGAAGAGGAGAATTTTTCTGCTGTTTTGGAGAGAGTTTGGACTGATGTGCGTTGTAATCTTCAGGAGGCTAACAAAAGATCCAAAGTGTATTTTGATAGAAAACGACAAGAGGTTTTGTTTGCTATTGGTGACATGGTTTGGTTGTCCTCTAAGAATCTGCGCTTGAGGATTCCGTCTAAGAAATTGGGTCCCAAGTTTGTAGGGCCCTTTAAGGTGCTTCAGGTTATTAACCAATCTGCTGTTAAGTTGGAGTGTCATGTATAGTGTACAGTTCCTATAGCGTCTTGTGCTTGGGTGCGAGGAAAACACAGGAGACATAGGTTGAAATGAAATGACTTGTATTTCTTCATACAAGCATGCTGAAAAGTTCACACAGTTTGCAGGAACAGCGACAGGAGACACAGCAGGCCAGAGTAACTTCAAGCACTACAATAAATCTCCAAAGCAGGTTCAGGATCTCTTCTCTGTACCGTAATTCCTCTGCAAACATGGATTCACCAAACAGCAGGTTTCCAGAGTCCAAAAGTGTTCCAAGGTTCCTCAGTAGGGAATAGCTGGAGTACAAGTCCAAGGCTTCCAGGAGTCAGGTCACAGACTGACTGAGGCTTGATTCAGGAGCACTGATTGTTCAGCTGAGGCTGCTTAAGAAGCAAGAGGGAAGAATCAGGGCGGGAACATGAAAACTGGAAACTCCATATTAACTGAGGGCAAGAGCTGCAGAAAGACAGAAAGCAAAATGGCCGACGGAAAACTGAGTTTCAAGGAACATGTCAACAGAGACAAAGAACCTTACATTACTCCCCCCTTAGGGACAACCTCCGGATGACCTCAGACCAGGCTTGTCAGGGTACCTCTGATGAAACTGGCGGAGCAGGCGAGGAGCATTTACATTATTGACTGGTTCCCATGAGTTGTCCTCCACTGGGTAGCCCTGCCATTTAATCAAATATTGCAACTGATTTCTGTACAACCTGGAATCTAGAATCCTTTCCACCATAAATTCTTCCTGACCATCGACCAGCACTGGGTCAGGGCAAGGAGAAGAACGTCCAGGAAACGTATTGGGTGTTGCAGCCTTTAGTAGGGATACATGAAAGATAGGGTGGATTCTCATAGTTCTGGGCAGTTGAAGACGACAAGCAACAGCACTTATAATCTTATTGATCTTATAAGGTCCAATGTACTTATGTCCCAATTTAGACGATGGAATCTTTAATTTAAGATTTCTGGTTGACAGCCAGACCAAATCTCCTACCTTGAAAGCTGGTGCAGGTTTACGAAATTTATCTGCTGCTTTCTTGTACCTTTCCTGAGCCAATTCTAGATTTTCCTTTAGAAGATCCATATTCTTTTGTAAAGAAGTGATTCTTTCAGCCACTGCCGGCAAGGGCGTATCTATGGGAAATCGAGGAAGAATGTTAGGATGATAACCTAGATTGGAGTAAAAAGGAGTGTAAGGTTCTTTGTACATGTTCTTGAAACTCAGTTTTCCGTCAGCCATTTTGCTTTCTGTCTTGCTGCAGCTATCTTGCCCTCAGTCAATATGGAGTTTTCAGCTTTCATGTTCCCGCCCTGATTCTCTCCCTCTTGCTTCTTAAGCAGCCACAGCTGAGCAATCAGTGCTTCAGAATCTAGCCTGCAGTGAACCTGTGACCTGACTCCTGGAAGCCTTGGACTATGTACTCCAGCTATTCCTACTGAGGAACTCTGAACACTTGTGAACTCTGGAACCCTGCTCTTTGAAAGATCCACGTTTGCATGGACTTACGGTAACAGAGAAGAAGATCTTGAACCTGTTGTGGAGAGTGATTGCTGAGCTTAAGTTACTCTGGCCTGCTGTGTCTCCTGCTTCTGTATCTGCAAACTGTGTGACTATTTTTGCCACTTGTATGAAGTAATACAAGACCTTCTATATCAAACCTGTGTCTCATGTATTTTCATCGCACCCAAGCACAAGACGCTATATGAACTGTACTACATACATTACAAGGAGACTGCTTAGTGGAGGCGCTCTGAGAGTTGTTATAAGAGAACTCAGCCAGTGGAAGTAGATCCACCCAATCATCCTGTAGGTGGCAGATAAAACAGCGGAGATACTGCTCCAGGGTCTGATTGGTTCGTTCTGTCTGTCCATTAGTCTGGGGATGAAAAGCAGAAGAAAGGTTTACTTTAATGTCCAATGCTGCACAGAAATTTTGCCAAAACCTTGAAGTGAATTGCACCCCTCGATCCGAAATGACCTCATCCGGTACTCCATGTAAGCGAAACACATTCTTAATCATCAAGTCTGATGTCTGTTTTGCAGTGGGTAAGCCGACACAAGGGATAAAATGAGCTGCCTTTGTTAGACGGTCAACCACCACTAGAATGGTGTTCTTCCCTTGAGAGGTTGGTAACTCCACAATGAAGTCCATAGAAATGGATCCCCACGGGCGGGACGGGGTGGGAAGAGGTTGCAACAGACCAGTTGGTGAGGAGCGAGGTGTTTTGCATCTTGCACAGACTTCACATGAAGTGACATAGTTTAAGTCATCTTTCCTGTAAGTGGGCCACCAAAAGAAACGAGAAATAAATTCTTGTGTCTTTAGAATTCCCTTTGCCCGGCTATCTTGGAATCGTGGATGAGTTGCAATACTCTCAATCTGACTGTTTCAGGTATATACAGACGTTGTCCCTGAATCCACACACCATTCTTAAAGACAAGACTTACGTCCCTTGGGGGTTGAGCCAACAAAGAATCCGCATGGTATGCTTCCTTGATGTCCTTAAGTAGGTTTTGATTATGAATCACTCCCAGGAATCTAGAGTCAGGAAGAATAGTCTTAGGAGGAGTAAGTGGACGTGTCTCTGCTGAATGAATCCTAGAGAGTGCATCAGCCTTTCCATTGCGCGATCCTGGTCTATAAGAAATGACAAAATTAAATTGGTTTAGGAAAAGATTCCAGCGAGCCTGGCGAGGAGTCAGGCACTTAGCCGACCTGATAAATTCAAGGTTACGATGGTCTGTCAGGACGACTATTTGCTGTGCATCTCCCTGAAGAAGGTGTCTCCATTCCTTGAAGGCGGCAATAATGGCCAACAATTCTCTATTGCCCACATCGTAGTTCCTCTCAGCCGAAGACAACTGCTGGGAAAAGAAGGCACAGGGATGCAAGACATTCTTCTCACCTGTTCTCTGAGAGAGTATAGCTCCAACGGCACAGTCTGAAGCATCCACCTCTATTATGAAGGCAAACTCGGGGTTGGGATGTACTAAGATAGGTGCGGTGGTAAATTTATCCTTTAAACAGGAAAATGCTTCCTGAGCTTGCGGGGTCCAGGAGAACCTAGACTGTTTCCGGGTAAGTTGGGTGATAGGTGACACTACCTCAGAAAAATTCTTAATGAAACGTCTATAGAAGTTGGCAAACCCGATGAAACGCTGCACCTCCTTCACATTTCTAGGAATTGGCCAATCCTTGATGGCTTGGGTCTTGCTTCCATCCATACTACTCCCTTGCGTAGATAGTACATACCCCAGAAATTGAATTTCGGTCCTATGGAATTCACATTTTTGAAGTTTGATGTAGAGATGGTTTTGTCTTAGGCGTTCTAAGACCATTCTCACATGTCCATGATGTTCCTCTGTGGAGTTAGAAAAAATTAGAATATCATCCAGATAAATCACCACAAATGTATCTAGGAGATCCCTGAAGATATCATTCACGAAGTGTTGGAAAGTGGCTGGGGCGGTACTCAGACCAAAAGGCATAACTAGATATTCAAAGTGTCCATAGCGTGACCTGAAAGCAGTCTTCCATTCATCCTCAGGTCTAATACGGACCAAGTTATAGGCCCCACGGAGATCCAGTTTAGAGAAAATTTTGGCATGCCGCACTCTCTCCAACAATTCAGGGATTAAAGGCAATGGATAACGGTTTCTAATAGTAACCTTATTGAGTTCCCTATAGTCTATGCAGGGTCTCAGAGATCCATCTTTCTTCTTCACAAAGAAGATGGGTGCACCTGCGGGAGATGAAGAGGGGCGTATGAAGCCCTTGGCTAAATTTTCGTCTATATAATCCTTCAAAGCTTTTAGCTCTGGCCCCGCTAGGGGGTAGATCTTACCAAAAGGTATCTCGGCTCCAGGCAATAATTCAATTGGACAATCATATGGACGGTGAGGAGGAAGCTGATCAGCGTTCTTCTTGTCACATAAATCCACATAGTCCTGGTATACAGCTGGTAGTTCAGGGACTGACATGGTTCCTTTAGGAACAGAGCAAGCTGAAACTCCTTGACTCATCTGTTTCTCCGGAAAGTGTAATTCCTTGGTCTCCCAGTTAATCGTAGGATTCTGCGTCTGCAGCCATGGTAGCCCTAGAATAATGGGAAAGTGGGGAGAAGAGATAAGCATAAAAGACATTTTCTCCTGATGATCTTTACCCATAAGGACCCTCAAAGGCTCTGTTTCTTGATCCACTGGTCCAGAAGTCAGTAGAGAGCCATCCACAGTCTCCATCTGTACTGGAGTAGCCTTCTTCACTGAACGTATCCCCTGTTTCAGAGCAAAGGAGATATCCATAAAATTTCCACTTGCTCCTGAGTCGATCATAGCAGAGCTAGACACCCAGACTGAGTCAACCCAGAGTTTGATGGAAAGGAAGCAATGAGAATTGTTTCTTTTACAACTCAGCTGGGACACCGCTGAGGAAACTTGAAAAATTGCAGCGTTTATACCGTCATCGTCCCCAGAACTAACAGAGTTTAAGTCCGAGAAATCAAGATCTCTTGCAGCAGATCTCTTGGAGCCTGAGGCTCGGACATGACAGAGCTCCTCTCGCAACACTCACAGTGAATGACTGCTGCAGTAGTCTTACTAGAACGGCTGGGGGCACAGGGGAGGATCGCGCAGGGTGGGGGCTCCCTGCGCGCCCCCCTGAGACCCTCAGAGCAGCGCGATGTGATCGCGCTGTTCTGAGGGCTTCCTCCCTCCCAGGACCCGGATCCAAGATGGCGCCGGGGTCCTGGAGGGAGGCGGCTACCTCAGTGCCTGCCGAGAGCAGGCACTGAGAAGCCTGCATCTATGCCTGTGCGATCGCTGGTGTGACAGAGTGCTGTGCACACTGTCACACCAGCGATCTGATAAAATACTGTGATGTCCCACCCTGGGACAAAGTAAAAAAGTTAAAAAAGTAAAAATAAACATGTGTAAAAAAAAAATCCAAAATAAATAAAAAAAAAAAAAATATTCCCCAATAAATTCACTTCTTCCTGTAAATAAAAAAAAAACAATAAAAGTACACATATTTGGTATCGCCGCGTCCGTAACGACCCCCCCTATAAAATTGTCCCACTAGTTAACCCCTTTAGTGAACCCTTAAAAAAAAAAAAAAAAAAAACGAAGCAAAAAATCAATGCTTTATCATCATACCGCCGAACAAAAGTGGAATAACACGCGATCAAAAAGACCGATATAAAAAAACATGGTACCGCTGAAAACGTCATCTTGTCCCGCAAAAAACGAGCCATCATAAAGCATCATCAGCGAAAAAATAAAAAAGTTATAGCTCGCAGAATAAAGCGATGCAAAAATAATTATTTTTTTATATAAATTGTTTTTATTCTATAAAAGCGCCAAAACATGAAAAAATGATATAAATGAGGTATCACCATAATCATACTGAGCCGAAGAATAAAACTGCTTTATCAATTTTACCACACGCGGAACGGTATAAACGCCTCCCCCAAAAGAAATTCATGAATTGCTGATTTTTGTTCATTCTAACCTCCCAAAAATCGAAATAAAAAGCGATCAAAAAATGTCACGTGCTCAAAAATGGTACCAATAAAACGTCAACTCGTCCCGCAAAAAATAAGACCTAACATGACTCTGTGGGCCAAAATATGCAAAAATTATAGCTCTCAAAATGTGATGATGCAAAAACTATTTTTGCAATAAAAAGCGTCTTTTAGCGTGACAGCTGCCAATCATAAAAACCTGCTATAAATAGTAAATCAAACCCCCCTTTATCACCCCCTTAGTAAGGGAAAAATAATAAAATAAAAAAAAAGCATTTATTTCCATTTTCCCATTAGGGTTAGGGTTAGGGTTGCGGCTAAAGTTAGGGTTAGGGTTGGCGCTAAAGTTAGGATTAGGGTTAGGGTTGGGATTAGGGGTGTGTTAGGGTTAGGTTTGTGGTTAGGGTTGGGACTAGGGTTAGGGGTGTGTTGGGGTTAGGGTTGGAGTTAGAATTGGGGGGTTTCAGCTGTTTAGGCACATCAGGGGCTCTCCAAATGTGACATGGCGTCTGATCTCAATTCCAGCCAATTCTGCGTTGAAAAAGTCAAACGGTGCTCCTTCACTTCTCAGCTCTGTCATGCGTCCAAACAGTAGTTTATCCCCACATATGGGGTATCAGCGTACTCTGGACCCCAAGAGTTATTGTGCAATTTGTCCTATTTCTTCTGCTACCCTTGGGAAAATAAAAAACTGGGGGCGAAAATATCATTTTTGTACAAAAAAAAATATTTTTTTGTTTTTACGGCTGTACATTATAAACTTCTGTGAAGCACTTGGGGCTTCATAGCGCTCACCACACATCTAGATAAGTTCCTTGTGGGGTCTATTTTCCAAAATGGGGTCACTTGTTGGGGATTTCCACTGTTTAGGCGCATCAGGGGCTCTCCAAATGCGACATGACGCCCCCAGACCATTCCATCAAAGTCTGCAATCCAAAACGTCACTACTTCCCTTCCGAGCCCCAACGTGTACCCATACAGTAGTTTTCTCCCACATATTGGATATCAG
The DNA here is from genome assembly GCA_033576555.1 of Oophaga sylvatica. NCBI lineage: Eukaryota > Metazoa > Chordata > Amphibia > Anura > Dendrobatidae > Oophaga > Oophaga sylvatica. Next base: position 1,731,158 of record JARQOD010000009.1, read on the forward strand.
CGTACTCAGGACAAATTGGAAAACAACTTTTGGGGTCCAATTTCTCCTGTTACCCTTGTAAAAATAAAATATTGGGGCAAAAAAATCATTTTTGCAAAAAAAAAAAAGATTTTTTATTTTTACGGCTGTGCGTTATAAACTTCTGTGAAGCACTTCGGGGTTCAAAGTGCTCACCACACATCTAGACAAGTTCCTTGTGGGGTCTATTTTCCAAAATGGGGTCACTTGTGGGGGTTTCCACTGTTTAGGCGCATCAGGGGCTCTCCAAATGCGACATGACGCCCCCAGACCATTCCATCAAAGTCTGCAATCCAAAACGTCACTACTTCCCTTCCGAGCCCTGACGTGCGCCCATACAGTAGTTTTCTCCACATATTGGGTATCAGCGTACTCAGGACAAATTGGACAACAACTTTTCTGGTCCAATTTCTCCTGTTACCCTTGTGAAAATAAAATATTGGGGGCAAAAATTATCATTTTTGTAAAAAAAAAAAAGATTTTTTATTTTTACGGCTGTACGTTATAAACTTCTGTGAAGCACTTCGGGGTTCAAAGTGCTCACCACACATCTAGATAAGTTCCTTGTGGGGTCTATTTGCCAAAATGGGGTCACTTGTGGGGGGTTTCCACTGTATAGGTGCATCAGGGGCTCTCCAAATGTGACATGACGCCCCCAGACCATTCCATCAAAGTCTGCAATCCAAAACGTCACTACTTCCCTTCCGAGCCCTGACGTGCGCCCATACAGTAGTATTCTCCCACATATTGGGTGTCAGCGTACTCAGGACAAATTGGACAACAACTTTTGGGTTCCAATTTCTTCTGTTACCCTTGTGAAAATAAAATATTGGGGACGAAAAAATCATTTTTGTAAAAAAAAAAAGATTTTTTATTTTACGGCTGTACGTTATAAACTTTAGTGAAACACCTGGGGGTTAAAAGTTCCCACCACACATCTAGATAAGTTCCTTGAGGGGTCTAGTTTCCAAAATGGCGTCATTTATGGGGGTTTCCACTGTTTAGGCAGATCAGGAGCTCTCCAAACACGACATGGCGTCCAGCCAATTCTGCGTTGAAAAAGTCAGACGGCGCTCCTTCCCTTCCAAACTCTGCCATGCACCCAAACAGTGGTTTACCCCCACATATGGGGTATCAGCGCACTCAGGACAAATTGCACAATAACTTTTGGAGTCTTGTTACCCTTGGAAAAATAAAAATTGGGGTGAAAAGATCATTTTTGTGGAAAAAATATGATTTTTAAATTTTACGGCTCTACGTTATAAACTTGTGTGAAGCACTTGGGGGTTCAAATTGCTCACCAAAGATCTAGAAAAGTTCCTTAGGGGGTCTAGTTTCCAAAATGGGGTCATTTGTGGGGGGTTTCCACTGTTTAGGCACATCAGGGGCTCTCCAAATGCAACATGGCATCCAATCTCAATTCCAGCCAATTTTGGTTGGAAAAAGTCAAATGGTGCTCCTTCCATTCTGAGCTCTGCCGTGCGCCCAAACAGTGGTTCCCACCCACATATGGGGTATCAGCGTACTCAGGACAAATTGGACAACAACTTATGTGGTCCAATTTCTCCTGTTACCCTTGAGAAAATAAAAAATTAGTGACTAAAAGATAATTTTTGTGGGAAAAAAATAGGATTTTTTATTTTCATGCCCGGGCATTATAGACTTGTGTGAAGCACTTGGGGTTCAAAGTGCTCACCAAAGATCTAGATAAGTTCCTTAGGGGGTATAGTTTCCAAAATGGGGTCACTTGTGGGGGGTTTCCACTGTTTAGGCTCATCTGGGGCACTGCAAACGGAACATGACCCCAACAACGTCTGCATTCCAAAACGTTACTACTTCCTTTCCAAGCCCTGCCGTGCACCCAAACAGTTCCCCCCCCCCACATATGGGGTATCAGCGTACTCAGGACAAATTGGACAACAACTTTTGGGGTCCAATTTCCTTGGGAAAATTCAAAAATTTGGGACTAAAAAATCATTTTTGTGGAAAATAGTTTTTTTTTTTTTCACACCCAGGCATTATAAGCTTTTGTGAAACACTTGGGAGTTCAAAGTGCTCACAACAGATCTAGATAAGTACCTTAGGGGGTCTAGTTTCCAAAATGGTGTCACTTGTGGGGGTTTCCACTGTTTAGGCGCATCAGGGGCTCTCCAAACACGACATGGCGTCCAATCTCAATTCCAGCCAATTTTAGTTTGAAAAAGTCAAACGGCGCTCCTTCCCTTACGAGCTCTGCCGTGTGCCCAAACAGTGGTTTTCCCCCACATATTGGGTATTGGCGTACTCAGGAGAAATTGCATAACAACCTTATCTGTCCACTTTCTACTTTTACCTTTGTGAAAATAAAAAAAAAGTTTGTAAAAGATCATTTTTGTGGCTAAAAAGTTAAATATTCATTTTTTCCTTCCACGTTGCTTTAGTTCCTGTGAAGCACCTGAAGGGTTAATAATCTTCTTGAATGTGGTTTTGAGTACCTTGAGGGGTGCAGTTTTTAGAATGGTGTCACTTTTGGGTATTTTCTGCCATATAGACCCTCAAAGTGACTTCAAATGAGAGGTGGTCCCTAAAAAAAATGGCTTTGTAAATTTTGTTGTAAAAATGAGAAATCGCTGGTCAACTTTTAACCCTTATAACTTCCTAACAAAAAAAAATTTTGGTTCCAAAATTGTGCTGATGTAAAGTAGACATGTGGGAAATGTTATTTCTTAACTATTTTATGTGACATATTTCTCTGTTTTAAGGGAATAAAAATTCAAAGTTTGAAAATTGCAAAATTTTAAAAATTTTCGCCATATTTGCGATTTTTTCAAAAATAAACGCAGGTTATATCGAAGAAATTTTACTTCTAACGTGAAGTACAATATGTCACGAGAAAACAATCTCAGAATCGTGAAGATCCGTTGAAGCGTTCCAGAGTTATAACCTCATAAAGAGACAGTGGTCAGAATTGTAAAAATTGGCCCGGTCATTAACGTGCAAACCACCCTTGGGGGTGAAGGGGTTAAGAAGCAAGAGGGAAGAATCAGGGCGGGAACATGAAAACTGGAAACTCCATATTAACTGAGGGCAAGAGCTGCAGAAAGACAGAAAGCAAAATGGCCAACGGAAAACTGAGTTTCAAGGAACATGTCAACAGAGACAAAGAACCTTACATGGAGCTTCCTACCTCCTGGAAGATTAATCCGGTGTTTCATGTTTCTCTCTTGAAAAAAGCTGAGGTCTCAGAGGGAGACGTGTTGGCCACTGTTCCCCTGGTGGTGGAGGACGGGCAATATGAGATTTCCCGCATCCTAAATTCTAGACGGTATAGAGGGGGTTTGCAGTACCTCGTCGCTTGGAAGGGTTATGGACCCGAGGATAACTCATGGGTGAGGGCGGATGATGTTTCTGCATCTAGACTTGTTAGAGCGTTTCACAAGAGGTTTCCGGATAAGCCTAAGTCCTAGGGGATCCGGAGGATCCTCTTTGAAGGGAGGGTACTGTTAGAACCCTCTTGTTAGATTTTGTTTCAGTTTGCTGGTCACATGACCTTTTTACCCTATTTAGTCTGGCTCCGCCCTTCAGGCTTTGCTGGACTTCATTGTATTATCTACTCTTAAGCTAGCCGGGTGCTTAGGTGCCTTACTCTGTCAGTTTTGCTTGATCTTAGGATCTCTTAGTATTTGTTTTCTGTTTTATATTCCCTGCTACACTTTCTGTTAGGAGGTGTCCACCTTTTCACCCAGTCCCTAGATCTTGTAGGGATTCCTCCCTCGCAACTATAGGTCTTCGTTCAGACTAGCTGAGGACTTTAGCGGGTCTGGTCGCAGGATCAGGTTCCCCGTTACATCGTAGGGATCCAGCTCAGTCCTATTGTAGGGACAGAATTCCCACCTTTCCTTAGTGCTTGTAGCAGATCATAACAGTATGTTCTTGCAATTTTCCAGAGAAAATTGTACATTACATCCAGAACAGTTTCACTTAGAAGGACTTTGTGGCTCATATCAATCCACAAGATGACAGTAGTCTCATACTTCAAAATTTCGGTGGAAAATCATTTCCCCACTGATAGATTCTGTATGTTCTGACTTATGTAACATCATTTGGGTAATAATAATTATTCATACCTATTTTCTTCACAATATATTCATCTTTTTCTTTAAGGCTTCCGAATATAATGTTGTAAAAGTGAAAACAAGATGGTGAAGTGTGTTTTAACTCAAATGTGAAACAAATTGTCAGCTTTAATATTTCTCCATTCTGTGTGCGGCTAACCCACGTGATTGATCTTATTGAGTTTTTTTGGCAAGAAAACAACAGCTCCATCAATACCATGTGCTTTTCCTATGTATTCATCATGCTGGTAAAGTAGAGGTGAGTTTAGGGATCTCGATAACATATGGGGACTGTAGTCAACATGACACTGTGCCAAGACCCACTGGGGTTTAGCTAACAATTTGACATAGTTTGGTCACAGCTGAACAGAGTTGTCAGAAAAACAAGATTTTGATTCAATAACATGTTGGATGGATTGTCTAGTGGAAATACCCATATAGTATTATTATTTATTTATATAACGCCATTAATTCCTTGGTGCTGTACATGAGAAGGGATTACATCCAAAGTAAGAGATATCGTTTACAGTAAACAAGTTTAAAATGACAGACTGGTACAGAGGGGAGGGTGTTGTGAAAACGCTGGAGGCAACTTCAGAGCTGGGGCTCCCTCCGGTGGTTGCTGAGGGTGATGAACTAATTGCTGAATGGCTTTCAGCTGGGTCTGAATGGTCTGATATAAGTGACCTGAACTCCCATCAGCCTTGCCGGTAATCAATTGTTCTTCCAGGTCTTGCTTGGAGCTCAGCTTGCATTTCTGCTTTCATTCAGATAAGTGATTTGCTGTTTTTTTTCCTCTGGTTGGATTTTCCTTGCTGGTTTGCTGCCTTGCAGTGGACTTCAGCCTGGTCCCCTTTTTGGGGCCTGGCGCTGCAATTGTGCTCAGTTTGTGTTTGCACTTTTGCTCTGTTCCTGTGTCACTTTTTATTTGCTGAATTGCTGTGTGTTACACCAGAGATCTGATTTAAGTGGTAGAGATCGTGTGATCTCAGGTTTTTTTGTTAATCAGAAGTGTTGGTATTTTTGTCAGGGTTTTTTGGGTTGCAGTCAGAATTCTTTCCTATACTTTTCTATCTAGACAGAATTGGGCCCCAGCGTTTGCTCATTCTATTTTCTGTCTTTGTTCGTATTTTCTTCTTGTCTAACCGCCATTACATGTTTGGGGGCTTCCTATTTCTTTGGGGGTTCTGCTATGGGCAGTTAGCTTTCATCTTTCTGCCTTTAGGTGTAGCTATCTCTCCGGCTGTGACGAGGCATCTGGGATCACCGTAGGTACGCTCCACGGCTACTTCTAGTGTTGCGGTTAGTTTAGGGTCCTGCAACCCAATAGTTTCCAGCCTCTCTGGTGTATTGCTACTTTGTCTATTTTTGCTATTTCTCCTCAGCTACCGAAATATAACAGTATTACCGGCAAACTGAAAATTATATGGTACTCAACAGAAGGGAAAAATAGTAAAAAAGGAAAAAGAAAAAAGGGAGTTGTCAGAATTTTTTTTTTCTGTTTGTTGCATTTTTTCCCTCTTTTTCTCTGGGTGCTGAGGAGGAAAATTTTTTTTCCCTCAATGGAGTTTGCACAGTTGTCTGGCCGTGTGGAGCAGCTTGCCACTGAGGTTCAGAGTATTGCTACCTATCTTGCTAGGTTGCCGGTTGTGGAACCTAGGATCCCCATACCAGATTTATTTTTGGGGGATCGGTCTAAATTTCTGAATTTAAAAAATAACTGTAAGTTGTTTTTTGCCTAAAAGCCTAAGTCCTCAGGGAACGCAGCACAGAAGGTTCAAATTGTCATCTCTCTGCTGCGCGGCGACCCTCAGGATTGGTCTTTTTCCCTGACACCTGGGGATCCTGTTTTGAATGATGTGGATGTATTTTTTCAGGCTCTGGGGTTATTGTACGATGTACCTAATGTCACTGATCAAGCTGAAAAGACCTTGTTGGCATTAAATCAGGATCGTGAAGACGCTGAGCTGTACTGTCAGAAATTTCGAAAGTGGGCAGTCCTGACCAAATGGAATGATGATGCTTTGGCAGCCCTTTTTCGGAAGGGTCTGTCAGAAAATGTAAAGGACGTTATGGTGGGATTCTCTATTTCCTCTGGTCTCAATGATTCTATGTCTTTGGCTATTCAAATTGACAGAAGTTTGCGTGAGCGCAGGGGTATGCATGAGATAGTGTTGCTGTTATGTTCTGCTACAAGCACTAAGGAAGAAAGGGATATCTGTCCCTACGATAGAACTAAGCTAGATCCCTACGATGTAACAGGGAACCTGATCCTGCGATCAGACCCGCTAAAGTCCTCAGCTAGTCTGTACGAAGACCTATAGATGCGAGGGAGGGATCCCTACAAGAACTAGGGACTGGGAGAAAAGATGGACACCTCCTAACAGAAGTTGTAGCAGTAAAAGACAAACAAACAACATAGAACATAGAGGTCCGAAGACCAAGCAAAACTAATTGAGTAAGGTAACAAAGCACCTGGCTAGCTTAAGAGTAGAAATTACAATGAAGTCAAGCAAAGCCAGAAGGGCGGAGCAGGATTAAATAGGCAAAAAAGGTCATGTGACCAGCAAGATAGAAAAAACCTAACAGGAGAGTTCTAACAGTTGCCTTGTGAGCCAGCTCCTCAGCCCATTTAGTGTGATGGAGTGACTTCTGGGGCTCAGCGTCATGAGTTTCGAAAGCGCAATGGGTTATGTTTCTACTGTGGCGACGCTTCTCATGCTATTTCCGTCTGCCCTAAGCGGGGAAGACGTTTTGCGCGCTCAGTTATCTTGGGTAGTGTTCAGACTAAATTTCTGTTGACTGTTACCCTGATTTGCTCCCTGTTCACATTTTCGGCTCAGGCTTTTGTTGATTCAGGAGCAGCTATTAACCTGATGGATTTTGACTTTGCCAAACGTTGTGGGTTTCCCATGATACCCTTGCGGAAGTTTATTCCTTTACTGGGCATTGATTCTACCCCTTTGGCAGAGAATAAACCCCAGTTTTCTACTAAGGTGATAATGAGGGTTGAACCAGATCATCAGGAGAGTTGCAAATTTCTGGTGTTGCATAATCTGCATGACATTATTGTACTGGGTTTCCCTTGGTTACAGACTCATAATCCTATTTTGGATTGGAAATCTGTGTCTGTGACCAGTTCGGGCTGCCAATGTGTTAATACTGACACTGCTGTTTTTTCTGCCTCTCCCCAGTCTCAGGATGTCCCTGACTTTTTGACTGATTTTTCGGATGTGTTTAGTGAGAGTAAGTCTGCATCCTTACCTCCTCACAGGAGCTATGTTTGCGCTATCGAGTTAGTGCCTGGTGGTAAATTTCCTAAAGGTCGCCTTTTTAATTTATCTGTACCTGAACACGATATTATGCGATCTTATATCAAGGAGTCTTTGGAGAAGGGTCATATCAGACCATCCTCTTCACCCTTGGGCGCCGGTTTTTTCTTTGTGGCCAAGAAGGATGGTTCATTGAGGCCGTGTATTGACTATCGCCTCCTGAATAAAATCACTGTTAAATATCAATATCCGTTACCCTTGATTTCGGACCTATTTTCCAGAGTGAAAAGTGCTGGTTGGTTTACCAAGCTTGACCTCAGGGGGCGTATAACCTTATTCGCATTAAGCACGGGGATGAGTGAAAGATTGCGTTTGATACCCCAGAGGGGCATTTTGAGTACCTAGTGACGCCTTTTGGGCTTACTAATGGCCCTTCCGTCTTCCAATCCTTCATGAATGATATTTTCAGCGATTTTGTGGATAAATTTCTGATCGCTTATTTAGATGATATCTTGATTTTTCCCAACGACTGGGACTCTCATGTAAAACATGTTCGGACTGTGTTCCAGATTTTGAGAGAGAATGCACTGTTTGTGAAGGGATCAAAGTGTCTTTTTGGCGTACAGAAGGTCTCATTTCTGGGATTCATTTTGTCTCCGTCTGTTATTGAAATGGACCCGGTCAAGGTTCAGGCCATCTGTGATTGGGTTCAACCTACTTCAATGAAGGCTCTTCAGAGATTTTTGGGTTTTGCCAATTTTTATCGTAAATTTATTGGTAATTTCTCCGGTATTGTTAAACCATTGACTGATTTGACCAAAAAGGGTTCCGATGTGGTGAATTGGCCTCCTGAGGCAGTTTCTGCGTTTCAGGAACTTAAGCAGAGATTCATCTCTGCTCCTGTTCTACGGCAGCCTGATGTTTCTCTGCCGTTTCAGGTGGAGGTTGATGCTTCTGAGATTGGGGCAGGTGCCGTTTTGTCCCAAAAGGATCCAGAGACCTCTACGAGTAACCCTTGTGCCTTCTTCTCTCGAAAATTTTCTCCAACTGAACGTAATTATGACGTGGGCAATCGGGAGTTATTGGCCATGAAGTGGACCTTTGAAGAGTAGAGACATTGGCTGGAAGGAGCCAAACATCAGGTGGTGGTCCTCACAGACCATAAGAACCTGGTTTATCTCGAATCAGCCAAGCGACTTAATCCTAGACAGGCCAGGTGGGCCTTGTTTTTCACACGTTTTAATTTTGTGGTTTCTTTTCTTCTGGGCACTAAGAATGTTAAGGCGGATGCCCTCTCGAGGAGTTTCTTTGCGGATTCTCCTGAGTTATCTGATCCTGCTGTTATTTTGATAGAGGGTATAGTTCTTTCCGCCATCCCGCCCAATTTGAGACTGGCTCTGGAGGGGTGTCAGGAGGATAAACCTGAACGCTGCCCTGTTAGGCAATTGTTTGTCCCAGACCAGTGGAAGAAGAGTGTGATGTCTGAGATTCATTGTTCCGCGTTGGCTGGTCATCCCGGGATTTTTGGTACCAGAGACTTGGTGAGTCGGTCCTTTTGGTGGCCTACTTTGTCTCGTGACGTCAGGGACTTGGTGCAGTCCTGTGGGACTTGCTTTCGTTCCAAGCCTTGCTCTCGCTCTAGTGGTTTGTTAATGCCATTACCTGTACCCAAGAGGCCATGGACCCATATTTCTATAGATTTTTGTTAGCAGGGGATTAACCAGCGTAACATCCGGAGTCAGTAACAGAGAATGTAGATTTATTCACATTCAGTATAGACAGCTTACAACACAGCACGAAATGTGATCAGCCTGATATCTGCTATGGCTTCAGCATGAAAAACATTACAACAACACAGGAAGAGAAGGAGGAGGCATCCTGTCTGTGAGTGAGGTTTTTTTTTTACAAAACTTTGTTAACAACGTCACAATATGCACAACATATCAAACAGTACAGTAGTAGTTGTTGCAATACATACAAATCAATATGCATTATTCCAACATCCCCACTCAACAACTACTTATCCTCTTATTCCCATTGTGGTTCTCATTTCTTGGAACCTGGCTCGTGACAATGGCTTTGTCATAATGTCAGCTAGCATCTTATCAGTTTCACAATAGACAAACTGAATTATGCCACGATCTATCAAATCACGTAGATGATGGTGTCTGACGTCAATGTGCTTGGTTCTAGCACTGATCTTTTCACTGCATGCAAGTTTAATGCATCCTTGGTTGTCCTCATAAATCACCGTCGGCTGAGTTGACGGTTTGCCAAGATCGTCCATCAATTGTCTTAGCCAAACGACCTCCTGGCTTGCATAGGCTGTGGACACATACTCCGCTTCTGTGGATGACAAGGCAACAGACACTTGTTTCCTACTAGACCAGGAGATTGAACTTTCTCCAACTTTAAACAAGTATCCGCTTGTGGATTTACGATCATGCGAATCACCAGCCCAATCCGCATCTACATAGCCGGTAAGTTCCAGATCTCCGCTGCAGATAGTTTTAAATTTACATCTTGCGTTTCTTTCAAATATCGCAGAAGTCTTTTAACAGCATTCCAGTCTCTTTGGCGCGGTTTTTCCAAATATCTGCAAAGGATTCCAACTGTTGTTGTGATATCCGGTCGAGTCATAGTTGATATGTACAGAAGTGCCCCACTGCCTGACGATATTTCTCATTGTTAGGCAACAGGTCATCTTCTTCTTCCAGCTTCAGGTAGGATGGTTCCATTGGGGTTGATATACCTTTGGCCTCTGACATTCCAAATTGATTCAGAATCAAATTAATTTTTGCACTTTGGTTTAGAAGAAAACTCCCATCTTCCTCTCTCTGGATTTGGATTTCTAGATAATATGTCACACTTCCAAGGTCTTTTGTTTCAAAATGCTGATTCAGAATTTCAGTCATTTTTCCAATTTCTGCATCTTCTTGATGAACTACAATCACATCGTCCACATATAAGAGAATATACATCCACTTTCCATCTGTATATTTTGTGTTTAAGCATGTATCTGCTTGACCTCTTTTAAATCCTTCTTCCAACAAGACTTTATTCATCTTGGCGTTCCATGCTCTTGCTGATTGCTTAAGACCATAGAGAGATTTTTGAAGTTTGCAAACAAGATTCTCTTCACCTCTTTTTACATAACCTTCAGGTTGAGTCATGTATAAGTCCTCCTCAATGTCACCATTTAAGAAAGCAGTTTTTATATCCAAATGTCTGACATACATCTTTTGTACAGCAGCTACAGCTAACAAAGCTCTGAACGTAGTCTGTTTAGCGACTGGAGCAAATGTAGCATCGTAATCTTCGCCATACTTTTGAGAATATCCTTTTGCGACCAACCTTGCTTTAAATCTGTGGACTTTACCTTCAGAGTCATATTTGGTTTTAAAGACCCACTTGCACTTGATTGCCTTTTTGCCCTGTGGCAGCTTGGTGAGTTTCCAAGTTTGGAGTTGATGAAGCGACTTGATTTCCTCATTAGCGGCATCAATCCACTTTGTTCTTTCATGGATAGGTAGTCCTTGCATTTCATCCCATGATTGCGGCTCTGACTCAGGTAGTGTCTTGACAATGTAGGATAGACGTTTAGCTGGTATACCTTTGTTTGATCTTGACGATCTTCTGATTTCAGATTCTTCTGATTTTTCTGTTGTTCTTTCAGTGGTTGAAGAATCCAGCCAGACTTCTACATCCTCCTTGTTATTGTCTTGTAATTGTGACTTCAGCTGGACTACTGGCGTGATGTCACAAAACTTGGGTGATACAAAGTTCTCATCAATCACTACATCTCTGCTTATTGTGACCTTGTTTGTTTCTGGGTGTAGAATCCTATAACCTTTCTGGGTTTCACTGTAGCCTACCAGGATACCTTCTTTAGCGTGAGATTCCCACTTAGTTCGCTTTTCTTTGGGAATATGTACAAATGCTTTACTTCCGAATATTCTTATGTGGTGCAGTTTTAGCTTTCTGCTGTTCCATTGCTCAAATGGAGTTTTCTCTGTAGCTTTACCTGGTAGTCTGTTCTGAAGATAGCAAGCTGTCATGATTGCCTCACCCCAATATGTTGTAGGCAGATTTGCATCAAATAACATACTTCTTGCACTTTCACAGAGTGTTTGGTTCCTTCTTTCCACAACACCATTTTGCTCAGGGTTGTACGGTACAGTGGTCTGAAATAGGATTCCATTTTTCTTTAGAATGCTCTGTGTCTCATTGCTTGTATATTCAGTCCCATTATCTGCACGTAGAATCTTTGGCATTCTTCCAAATTTATTATATACCTCAGCTAGAAATATTTCAAGTTTCTCTGGAACTTCTATCTTGCTGTGAATCAGATGGACAACTGTATATCTGGAATGATCATCAATAAATGTGAGAAAATATCTCTTCTTCCCAGGAGTCTGAGTGCTCATTGGACCACAGACATCTGTGTGTATTAAATCTAGTGGCTGTTCTGTTCTTGTAGTACTTCTCTTAGGAAAAGCTTTTCTAGACATTTTCCCTTTGATGCAGCTAGTACACTTCATTGTCTGGTTACATAGATCAATTGTGATATCATCAGCTAGTTGCTTTAGGGTATGTGCACACGTTGCGGATTCTGCTGCGGATCCGCAGCGGATTTACCGCTGCGGATCCGCAGCAGAACTGCAAGTGACATACAGTAGCATTAAATTCAATGAAAAAAAAAACCGCAGTGCACATGCTGCGGATTTTTCCGCGCGGATTTGGTGCGGATTTAAATCCGCAGCATGTCACTTCTTTTGTGCAGTTCCGCAGCGTTGTCAGACCTGCTCTAAGTGGCTGTGCCCACCATGCGGAAGCGGTTCATGTGCGGATGGTACCCAGGGTCTGGAGGAGAGGAGACTCTCCTCCAGGCCCTGGGTACCATATCCATGTAAAAACAATAATTAAAATAAAAAATAATGATATTCTCACCTTCCGGCGTCCCGCAGCTTTCCCGCCTCTCAGCGACGCTCCCGCCAATCGCGTTCCCAGAAGTGCTTTGCGAGATCACCCAGATGACGTAGCGGTCTCGCGAGATGTACGTCATCGGGATGATTGCCGCAAAGGACTCCTGGGAACGAAACTTGCCGGGAGCGTCGCTGAGAGGCGGGAAAGCTGCGGGGCCGCCGGAAGGTGAGAATATCATTATTTATTATTTTTTTTATTATTTTAACATTAGATCTTTTTACTATTGATGCGACATAGGCGGCATCAATAGTAAAAAGTTGGTCACACGAGTCAAACACTTGTTTGACTCGTGTGACCACCCTGTCAATAGAAATCCGCAGGTCTGAAACCGCTGGGGAAATCCGCAGTAAATCCGCAGTAAATCCGCAGGTAAAAAACAGGTCATTTTACCTGGGGATTTCACAAAAACTGCACTGAAAATTCCTCAGCCCATTCCGCACCGTCTGCACCTAGCCTAAATGTAACTTCATTTCCTTGTTTTGTGAGTTTCTTCACACATAGTAAATTACTCTCAAGACTAGGCACATAGAGCACATCTTTTACTGGGATCTTCCTGCTTTGTGTTGGTGAGATTTGACAATCAATATAACCATCTCCTATGCCTTCTGAACTCATGTACTGACCATTAGCCATAATCACTTTTTCTGACTTATTTTGATTAAGCTTAGAAAAGAAGTCTCTGTTATTAGTCATGTGACTAGTTGCTCCAGAGTCTATACACCATTAGTGTTGAGCATTCCGATACCGCAAGTATCAGGTATCGGCCGATATTCGCTGTATCGGAATTCCGATACTTAGTTCCGATATTTTTCCTATATCGTATACCGGAATCGGAAGTTCCCATAATTCTTTGAGAGGCAATGTGATTTTAGTCAGCCAATGAGGAATCTTATGAAGTGTGGGCACATCCTGTAATGCTGCGGTCATCTTAACTAATGGCATGGCTGTGATTGTCTGCTGAAATGATGTCAGAATGCACTATAAAAGGCGCCGTCTCCATTTTAGCGTCACTGTGCTGTGAACTCAGTTAGGGACAGAACGCTGCTGTGCTGACTCTGAGGGACAGTTAGACATTGCGATTTTGTGTACTCTACTGTGCTTTAGGCAGGCTAGTTTACCAACCACTGTGTAAAGCTTCCTTTTGCCAGTGTTGTTTTAACAGCTCTGTGCAAGGTGTGTGTGAGAGTGCAGGTGACGCTGCAGTTTGCTCTGCATCCACCGCTGTTTGTAGGCATCTGCACGTGTCACTCACTGACTCTTTTTTTTATTTGATTTTGTAGAATTGGTGCAGCTTCATTATATTTTAAAAAAATCTAATCTATTAGTGTGACGCGCTTCCATCCGTATACAATACATTGGTTGCAAACACTATAGAAGTAGACAAAGGAGTAGCCTTTCACAGATTGTGGACAGTTGTGTTTCAGTGTTCACTGTAGTCTGTGAGCTTTTCATTTTTTGAGTGCAGATTACGCTCCAGTTAGTTCTTCAACCACTGCTGGTTGTAGTCTGCTGAGCGTGTGTCACTGCCTCATCCTTCACATTTTTCTCTAATTGGTGCTGCTCCATTATATTTTAAAAAAAATCTAATCTATTAGTGTGACGCGCTTCCATCCGTATACAATACATTGGTTGCAAACACTATAGAAGTAGACAAAGGGGCCTTTCACAGCTACTGAACAGTTGTGTTTCAGTGTTCACTGTAGTCTGTGAGCTTTTCATTTTTTGAGTGCAGATTACGCTCCAGTTAGTTCTTCAACCACTGCTGGTTGTAGTCTGCTGAGCGTGTGTCACTGCCTCATCCTTCACATTTTTCTCTAATTGGTGCTGCTCCATTATATTTGAAAAAAATCTAATCTATTAGTGTGACGCGCTTCCATCCGTATACAATACATTGGTTGCAAACACTATAGAAGTAGACAAAGGGGCCTTTCACAGCTACTGAACAGTTGTGTTTCAGTGTTCACTGTAGTCTGTGAGCTTTTCATTTTTTGAGTGCAGATTACGCTCCAGTTAGTTCTTCAACCACTGCTGGTTGTAGTCTGCTGAGCGTGTGTCACTGCCTCATCCTTCACATTTTTCTCTAATTGGTGCAGCTCCATTATATTTTAAAAAAATCTAATCTATTAGTGTGACGCGCTTCCATCCGTATACAATACATTGGTTGCAAACACTATAGAAGTAGACAAAGGGGCCTTTCACAGCTACTGAACAGTTGTGTTTCAGTGTTCACTGTAGTCTGTGAGCTTTTCATTTTTTGAGTGCAGATTACGCTCCAGTTAGTTCTTCAACCACTGCTGGTTGTAGTCTGCTGAGCGTGTGTCACTGCCTCATCCTTCACATTTTTCTCTAATTGGTGCTGCTCCATTATATTTGAAAAAAATCTAATCTATTAGTGTGACGCGCTTCCATCCGTATACAATACATTGGTTGCAAACACTATAGAAGTACACAAAGGGGCCTTTCACAGCTACTGAACAGTTGTCTGCAGTGTTCACTGCAGTCTCTGAGGAATAACCACACTTAGGCCTTATAACTTTTCTGACTTTCTTTATCAATCTACCAAGATGAAGAAGGCAGGGAGTAAGGCACGTGGTCGTGGCAGTGGAGTTTCAGCAGGGAGAGGACGTGGGGATTCTGTGGCTGCTGCCGCACCCAGTGACACAGCATCCACCAGTTTTCCCCGTGAGCGTTCCTTTATGCGCACTTTTGTAGGAGCTCAGCGTACCCCCCTGCTGCGGGAAGAACAAATTGAAGCCGTTGTTGGTTGGATGGCAGCCAATGCATCAACTTCAATTGCTTCCACCTCCTCTCAGGACCACAGCACTGTTGAACAACCATCTGTCTCTTCACCGCCTGCCAAATTGCCCAGGCAGTCAGAGAGTTCTGAACTGGAGCCAGCTGAGTCTCTGCTTCTGTTCTCAGAATCTGTTGGCTTGCAAACAGGGGCCCAGCCAAGCAGCATTCTGGAATGTGAAGAAGAGGCAGTATACAGTGATGCGCAACAGCTGTGTCTCTCTGAATGTGAAGAGGCGGGTGAGCCAGTGCCGATGGTCAGCACACCGCAGAACGCATCTGATGATGATGAGACTCAGGTGCCATTTTCTGTTGAGCAAGGTGCTGGCCAGACCACCCAACAGCAGCAGGTGTTGGAAGAGGGTAGTGGAGATGATGAGGTCCAAGACCCAACATGGCGTGAGGAACAGGAAGGTGGTGGTAGCAGCTCTGAGGAAGAGATTGCCCCAACTGTCCAAACAGTAGGGAGAGGTAGGCTGCAGACTCGGTTGCCTGTAGCCTCCAGTTTGGCACCCGTTCGTAGCAGTTCTCTTCCAACAGCCAAACCGGGCGCTCCCAGGACTTGCACTGCGTGGTCCTTTTTTGACACACTTGCAGATGATATTTGCTATGTCAAATGCAAGCTGTGTAATCAAAAAGTTAAAAGAGGTAAAAATATCAGTAACCTCAATACCACAAATATGTGGAAACATGTACGGACAAAGCACGTGGCTGAGTTACAAAGACACACTGGAGATGTAGGCCAACCTACAGCAGCACCTACATCTTCAGCTCGTGTTGGAGCCTCTTCCTCCAGCTCACACACAGCTGGTTCGGCTTCCTCACAGGATCGCCATGGAAGAACCTCTGTCACTGTTGTCCAGAGACCCAGTGTTATTCCACCCACAGCTGCAAGTTCCCTGTCATCCTCACACTCCCAGGCCACAAAACAGCCATCGGTAGCACAGGCATGGGATAAAAGACGGCCATACTCGGCAAACCATCCACGAGCACAGGCTCTGAATGCTGGCATTGCAAAACTCCTGTCCCTTGAAATGCTGTCATTCAGGCTGGTGGAGACTGACAGTTTCCGTGACTTAATGTCATTGGCAGTCCCACAATACAATGTGCCCAGCCGATTTTATTTCAGCAGGCAAGCCGTCCCTGGTCTGCAAAAGCATGTTGAGGGAAAAATTAAACATGCGCTACTAAACGCCGTCAGTAGCAAGGTCCACCTGACCACCGATGCGTGGACCAGTACCCATGGCCAGGGACGATACCTTTCCCTCACTGCCCATTGGGTCAATGTTGTGGAGCCGGGTACAGATCTTGCGAGTGGCGCTGTACGTGTTCTGCCAACTCCAAGGATTGCAGGAATCAAGTCTGTCCACATTGACTCCTCCTCCTACTCCAGTTCCTCAGAATCATCGCTGCAGGAGCCGTCACGGTCTACCTCCACATGGACCCGTGAACGCTTACCTGATGCGACCGATATGAGCACAGCCGTGGCCAAACGTCAACAGGCCGTCCTGAAATTAATTTACATGGGGAATCGAAGCCACACAGCGCAGGAGCTCTGGAATGCCATCAAGCAGGAGAGCGACGTGTGGTTTTTGCCAGCAAATCTCCAGCCAGGCTTGGTAGTGTGTGACAATGGCCGAAATCTGGTGGCAGCTCTGGGCCTTGGCAACCTCACTCACATACCATGTCTGGCACATGTGCTCAACTTGGTCGTGCAGAGTTTTTTGAGGGACTATCCGGATCTTGATGCACTGCTGCACAAGGTCCGCCTAGAGTGCGCTCACTTGCGACGTTCCAGCATGGCCAGATCGCGCATTGCAGCTCTGCAACGCAGATTTCGCCTTCCTGAACATCGCATCATATGTGACGTACCCACCAGGTGGAATTCCACGTTACATATGTTGGAGCGGTTGTGTGAGCAGCAGCCAGCAGTAATGGAGTATCAGCTGCATCAGGCGCAATCAACTCGCAATTTGCGTCGTTCACACTTCACCACTACTGAGTGGGCTTCTATGAAGGACATCTGCCACGTTTTGCGTGCGTTTGATGAGTCAACGCGGATTGCGAGTGCAGATGATGCACTAGTCAGCCTGACTGTCCCCCTTATCTGCCTGCTTCAAAAAACACTGCAAGCAATAAGGGATGAGGTTTTGGAAGAGGTGGAGGATGAGGAGTCACAAATTCCATCACCTTCTGGACAGTCAGCGCAACGTGGTTCCTCACAAAGGGCTGGGCAGTGTTCACTTTGTGAGGAGGATGAGGAGGAGTCAATGGAGGAGGAAGACATCGCTCCAGAGGGAGGTACACAACGCTCTAGTCAGTATGTAGAGCGAGGGTGGGGTGATGCAGAGCAGGCAGAGATGACACCTCTTGCAGGGGACAGCGTTTCTTGGCCAGTTGGGAGTCTGCAGCACATGGTTGATTTCATGCTGCAGTGCCTGAGAAACGACCGCCGCATCGCCCACATTCTCACCACGTCTGATTATTGGGTGTACACCCTCCTAGACCCTCGCTACCGGGACAACTTACAAAGCCTCATCACACCGTTGAACCGGGAGCGTAAAATGCGGGAGTACCAAGACACACTGGTGCAATCCATAATGTTCTCCATTCCAGCTGAGAGCACTGCTACTGCTTTACAAAGCAGCTCTGTGCGTCGAGGCAGTGGAGACAGCTCTGCAACAAGAGGGAGCACAAGCAGCGCATCTGCACAGGGCAAGACCAGTATGTTCCAAATGTGGCGAAGTTTTGTGGCAGCGCCACCAATGTCTACACCATCCGAGACGGCTCCAGTCAGCAGGAGGCAACGTTTCCGTAAGATGGTGACAGACTACATGTCTTTCCCTCTCAGTGTACTCCCAGATGGCTCTTCCCCATTCAAGTTTTGGGTCTCTAAGCTGGATACATGGCCAGAGCTTAGCCAGTATGCATTGGAGGTGCTGGCTTGCCCTGCTGCCAGTGTATTATCGGAGCGCGTCTTTAGTGCCGCAGGTGGTGTACTAACAGACCGTCGCATGCGACTATCCTCCGATAATGTAGACCGGCTTACTTTTCTGAAAATGAACAAGGCATGGATCTCGCCAGAATTTGTCTGTCCGTTTTCAGATTAAATAACTGGTTCGCAACGTTATCCATGTCTCCTGTTATGTTCATCTTTCTACCACCTGAACTCTACTCCCTGTGCTACAACACTGCCAGTTGCTGCTCAGAAGTGTCGTGTCCACAGACCAATACACAAGCTATAGTGTTAGTGGGGCTCAGTAACGCCAGCTGTTCCCCTGCTGTGTGTCCGGCAACAAGTCTCCTGTTCCCTACACATGCACAGAAAAACCCATGTCGAACATGCTCCAAATAGGGAAGAGCCGTCACCCTGATTGTTATGCTTAAAACAGGAAATTGTGAAGTTTTCCAGGCCTAGAATGATAAATTTTTATGACAAATATGGACAAATAATAATTTGTCATCACAGCGCATATCTGCACATGTCTATTAGAAATGGTAACAAAAACTAAAACATAGTGTTCACTTTTTGAAATTAATGCATAAAAGTACATTTCATACTTATCAATTAATGCTTTTTAAGGAACTTTATCTGTACCTGTAAGATAATGCAGTCAATGGATGTACGAATCATAAAATCCTCATCATCATCACGAGTTTTATTTATGACAGACATTATAAAATACACATACTGATGCCAACTGTAACTTCACACACCATATATGAAATGGCCAGCATCTAAACCTGGTAATAATGTGCAATAATAAATTATTACATCTAGAAAGTGCATCATGCATACTGACAATAGGTAGTACTAGTTATACCTGCAAGTGCTGTTGAAACAACCACAACAGATATAAATTAATAATGGTATATAGGTATCACAGTGCATAGTTACTCATGGACAATGTCGATGTAATACTGTACCTCAATAAAGTCTGTGTCAACCATTATGCTTGTTAGTCTTGTAGATTGTTAAAGAGGGAACGGTCTTTTTTTGTTGGTCATAGGTGGAGTATTAGACAGTAAATGATTACTGCTGTCGTATTTTTGGCGTCCCTAGGGCGCAATAACGCTGCGTAACGTCACATTTTATAGAGTCATATAATTGACACACGCTACCCTACCCTACGCGTGACAGTAGGAAGGTAGTGTTGACGGATAAAGCCTTGCGCAACCAGACATGCTTTTACCCTCTTCAACACTGTCCAAGCAAAAAATGCATGATTGCAGCCGCAGACTTTATTGACGTACAGTATAACATCGCCATTACCCATCAGAGGCTGTCCACTGTCTGATACAGACATAGAATATACCTTTGCTATCCGTAGCCTTTCTTTCACCTACACTTGCAGGCACACACTTAAATTGTGACAATGCATTATGTTTTTTTAAATGTTTATTTTTTATCGTACATTATTCTGTCATCACATTGATGAGTCCATGCTGGACATGTCATACATGCTGTACAAAGTAACGATTTTATTAACTTAAATAATTGAAATGTCTGTGACTGTCACATCTAAATTGCAATGATGATGATGATGAGTTACGATTACAAAATCCATTGTCTTCACTACGTTATGGTTTAACATAGCGTTCCTTAAGCATTATTCATAAATACAAAAATGGACTTTTATTGTTAAATTTACAACACTATATTTTGTAACCAATTTTTTGTGTGGTGTCTGTGTTGTTCCATTTCTTGTTGGCATGTGCATATATGCGTTTATATTTGCAGTGTCTTTATTTTTATTCTTGAAGTTAGGAAACATGTGTATCTTCGTACCGTGTTAGCCATTAGATAGAAAAATATTTAGACTTGAGAGTCCGCAGTGGTTGATACCTTTGAATGGATAACTGAAAAGATGGTAACAAATTGCAAGCTTTCGAGGCTACTCACGTCTCTTCATCAGGCAAAGACTAAAACAAAAAATGAAGCATCACATATTTCTATACACAACAGGACACAGGAATAGTGCAATAGGTAAGACAAGTAAGTGACGTGTAGCAGAACTGTCATTATCACAGAGGGATGAACATAAATATTGGAACAGTTCCTAGATAAGGATAGAAAGTTTTATTGCCCTCTGATTGGGGTCTGGTTTTGTGTTTTCATGCCCCTGGAAGGGCAGAGACGCAGATTCCTTAATTGATATAGAATGACATAAATCCGTGTGATCTATTCATTCCATCACTAACAGTGTCAAAGGTCATGATGAGCTTATATTCTGAAACCTTTGTATCTTTCTCATATTTGAAGTTATATTTTAATACCAGTAATTCCATATCCATCATGCTATGACCGGGCATACAAAAGTGTTTTGCCACAGGTAAATCCATGATTTTTTGACTTATCGTGTGGCGCTGATAATTCATCCTTGTTCTCATTTTTTGGCCGGTCTCCCCTCACTTGTCCCTCCCTCACTTGTCTTACCTATTCCTGTGTCCTGTTGTGTGTAGAAATATGTGATTCTTCATTTTTTTTTTTTTGTTTGAGCCTGATGAA
This sequence comes from Oophaga sylvatica, assembly GCA_033576555.1. Taxonomy (NCBI): domain Eukaryota; kingdom Metazoa; phylum Chordata; class Amphibia; order Anura; family Dendrobatidae; genus Oophaga; species Oophaga sylvatica. Next base: position 1,751,830 of record JARQOD010000009.1, read on the forward strand.
GAGACCTGAGTAGTCTCGAAAGCTTTGAATTTGTTACCATATTTTCAGTTAGCCATTAAACGGTATCAACCACAGAGGACTCTCAAGTATAAATATTTTTCTATTCTTGGAATTGAAATTCATCATTTTATTGTCCTAGTAAAACTTCATTTATTCTTGTTTGAAGTACATACATTTGCAATGGCCACGTAACAAGGCAATAAGTCAATATTTTGTGCCTACACCCTCCTTGACCCTGGGCTTCAACAGCGCCAGTTGCTGCTCAGAAGTGTTAGATGCACAGATGAAAACAATCGCTGATGTGTTTGTGGGGTTCAGTAACGCCTGCTGTTCCCCTGCTGTGTGTCTGGCAAAAATTACTGCTGCTAACTACAACTTCAACTTCAAACATCTCATACTAGGCCTCTGCCTACACCCTCCTTGACCCTGGGCTTCAACACGCCAGTTGCTGCTCAGAAGTGTTAGATGCACAGATGAAAACAATCGCTGATGTGTTTGTGGGGTTCAGTAACGCCTGCTGTTCCCCTGCTGTGTGTCTGGCAAAAATTACTGCTGCTAACTACAACTTCAACTTCAAACATCTCATACTAGGCCTCTGCCTACACCCTCCTTGACCCTTGGCTTCAACACGCCAGTTGCTGCTCAGAAGTGTTAGATGCACAGATGAAAACAATCGCTGATGTGTTTGTGGGGTTCAGTAACGCCTGCTGTTCCCCTGCTGTGTGTCCGGCAAAAATTACTGCTAGCTACCTAATCATGGTGAAAAAAACATGACATGTCAAAGTGTCTAGTGCTACACATAGATATGAGGCTACACCCTGATTTCTAAGCTGTAAACATTTGAAACGTCAACTTTAAAACCATAAAATGATTAGTCTTTGTCACAAATCTGTAACAAAATAATTGTGACATATTATTACAGATATGCACATGTCGAAAACAAATGCAAACACAAAAGCCTACTTATGCTACAGGATACTGATGGTCAACCTTGTCACTCCATAGCTTAGACAAATCCAACTCACATCATGACTCAAATGCTGCAATGTTGTAAGTGCATAATGTGGGTTGAACTTTGACAACTGCTGCAGTGCGAAGGTTATACTTCAGTGTTCTTGCCTTTTAAATAAAAGCATACAAGTAAATATAATAATCCAATGTTGATTAAGGGACTGATGTACACCTGTAATATTGTGCAAACAATGCATGTAGGAATAGTCCTCTTCAACATTACTTATATTTGTGTCATTTTAAAAAATACATATTTAATTAGAAAGTTAACAGCCCATATCATAAAGGTCCTTCATGTAAACATGATAATCGCTAACAAAAATCATGCATTACCTTGGTAAAGTCAATAGTGCATAGTCACAATAGCAAAATATATACCTGTAAGTGGTGCTGAAAGAACGACAACTGATAGAATAGGTGAATGATATCTATTTATCAGACTGAATAGCGACATCTGTACAATGTCGATATAATACTGTACCTTAACAAAACAGCTGTGTCACACCTCACACTCGTTTTTCTTGTAGCTTGTTATGTAATAGGGCACATGCGTGTATGTTTCATCATAGGTGCATGTTTACTGAGTAAAGCAGTCATGACAACGCCTTTGTGTTGTCGGTACGCTTGCGATGATGAACGATGCGCACCGTGAATGTTAGTCTGCGTCATAAGACGTACAGACGCTCCAATACCCAACGCGTCACAGCAGGAAGTCAGTCTGTGCGTCCAAACAAAGGCGCAACCATACATGCACGTAACCTTTTATAAAGCTATATAAAAAAAGGATGTAGTAGTAACGCACACTTTATTGAGGTACAGTATTACATCGCCATTCACCATCTTGGCTATGCAGTCTCATCTATATATACCTTATCTATCCGTTGTCATGCTTGCAAGTCCACAGTCAGGCATAAATATCTGTTTTCACTCTGCACTATGCACTTTTTAAATTTTTTGTTTGTTAATATAAATGATTGGCACATATTATCAGTATTACATGATGGAAATTTTAGATATTTTTTAAAAAATTTTAGTGATATTATTCACCAAATGTAAAGTTTTATGAATGTCAAAGATAACTTGTAATGCTGATTATGTTTTTAAGTCAGCCATTCATTGTCTACACAATAAAAATGGTGTACATACTGTTACTTAGCCATCATTAATGGATTCTGATATGTACTTGTATGCTTTTATTTTAAACCGTATAGCAGATTATTTAACCTATTTTAATTGTGGTTTGCATTGCTTTTCAACATGTTAATGTATGCGTTTATGTTTGTAAATTATTAATTTACATATATTTTTTTAAGTTAAATCATCATCTTATGGTACTAAAGGTTATTTTCTCTTGTTTGGAGTATAGACATTTTTAATTGACACGTAACAAGGAAAATACTTGATATAGTATTTAAACATCCTCCTTGACCCTGGGCTCCAACACCGCCAGTTGTTGCTCGGAAGTGCTGTTAGCACAGTCAACACTTGCTCCTGTGTTACTGGGGTTCAGTAATGTCAGCTGTTCCCCTGCTGTGTGAACGGCAAAAAGTCCTGCTGCCTCCACCATGTTCTCTTCTCATCCCTGGGCTACAACACCGCCAGTTGTTGCTCTGAAGTGCTGTTAGCACAGTTACACTTGCTCCTGTGTTACTGGGGTTCAGTAATGTCAGCTGTTCCCCTGCTGTGTGAACGGCAAAAAGTCCTGCTGCCTCCACAGTCTCTTACTCATCCCCGGCTACAACCGCAGTGTTGCTCGAAGTGCGTTAGCACAGTCACACTGTCCTGTGTTACTGGGTTCTATGTCAGCTGTTCCCCTGTGTGTGTATGGCAAAGTTCTGTGCCTCCACCATGTTCCATTCTCACCCTGGATAAACACCGCCATGTGTCGGAAGTGCTGTTAGCACAGTTCATCTTGCTCCTGTGTACTGGTTCAGTAATGTCCTGTTCCCTGCTGTGTACGCAAAGTCCTGTTGCCTCACTATGTTCTCTTCTCTCCCTGGGTACACACCCCGTTGTGCTCGGAGTGCTGTACACAGTCACACTGCTCCTGTGTTACTGGGGTTCAGTAATGTCAGCTGTTCCCTGCTGTGTGAACGGCAAAAAGTCCTGCTGCCCCACCATGTTCTCTTCTCATCCCTGGCTACAACACTGCCTTTTGCTCGATGCTGTTAGCACAGACACTGCTCCTGTTACTGGGTCAGTAATGTCAGCTGTTCCCTGCTGTGTGAACGGCAAAAGTCTGCTGCCCCACCATGTTCTCTTCTCATCCCTGGGCTACAACACGCATTGTGCCGGAGTGCTGTTATCACAGCCTACACTGCATCCGTGTTACTGGGTTCAGTAATGTCAGCTGTTCCCTGCTGTGTGAACGGAAAAAGTCCTGCTGCCTCCACATGTTCTTTCTCATCCCTGGGCTACAACACCGCCAGTTGTTGCTCGGAAGTGCTGTTAGCACAGTCAACACTTGCTCCTGGTTACTGGGGTTCAGATTATCAGCTGTTCCCTGCTGTGTGTACGGCAAAAAGTCCTGCTGCCTCCACCATGTCTCTTCTCATCCCTGGGCTACAACACCGCCAGTTGTTGCTCGAAGTGCTGTTAGCACAGCTACACTTGCTCCTGTGTTACTGGGTTCAGTAATGTCAGCTGTTCCCCTCTGTATGAACGGCAAAAGTCCTGCTGCCTCCACCATGTTCTCTTCTCATCCCTGGGCTACAACACCGCCAGTTGTTGCTCGGAAGTGCTGTTAGCACAGTCAACACTTGCTCCTGTGTTACTGGGGTTCAGTAATGTCAGCTGTTCCCCTGCTGTGTGAACGGCAAAAAGTCCTGCTGCCTCCACCATGTTCTCTTCTCATCCCTGGGCTACAACACCGCCAGTTGTTGCTCGGAAGTGCTGTTAGCACAGTCTACACTTGCTCCTGTGTTACTGGGTGTCAGGAGTCGAACCCAGTACCTCTTGTCCACTGGCCAGCAGCTCTACCATCTGAGCTATTCTGCTGGCTGCAAAGTTCCTTGCTGAACCCAGATACCATTGACTGTTCTTCCTGATTGGCTACACCTAGTGCTCTTTTGATTGGGCCTCTGATTGCCAATTACACACCCTATATAAACCTGGCCCTGTGGGTGTGTCATTGCGAGATTATTGAGCTCCAAGCCTTTAGTCAAGCGTTTCCTGCTGATCCATTTCTACAAACACTGCTCTCCTGTGAACCGACCTCGGCCTGCCTTCTGACTACGCTCTCCGCCTGATCCATTGCTACAAACACTGCTCTCCTGTGTACCGACCTCCGGCTGCCACCTGACTACGTTATCCGCCTGATCCATTGCTACAAACACTGCTCTCCTGTGTACGACCTCCGGCTGCCACCTGACTACGTTATCTGCCTGCTCCTCTGTTACCGAACTGCCTTTCCTGTGTACCGACCTCCGGCTGCCATCTGACTACGCTACCTGCCTCTGCTTCCCCTAGTGTTTGCAGTAACATCGGCTCCAACCCAGACGGGATCTTGACAGAATAATCTCGCGCCAAAATGGAGTCCGCTGTGAACACCCTGAGACGGCAAGTTACGGAGCTTCAAAGTTTTTGTACTGACTCTCAAGGAAAATATGCCAAGTTACAAACTGATTTCACGGCGATACAACAGGAAGTAATTGAGCTACAAAAACAACTACTGGACGTGCGCAATTCAGGGTCCGAATCAAACGCGCGGCTGCCGCTGCCTGCAAAGTTCAGTGGGGATCGCAAGCAGTACCGAGGATTCCTCAATCAATGCCGCATATACTTCCAGATGCAACCTGCTCCCTTTACCAGTGAGAGGAAGAAAGTTTTTTTCATGATAAATCTCCTGACGGATGAAGCTCTTGCTTGGGCTTCACCTTATGTAGAAAAGGACTATGCCCTCCTTAATGACCTGGAAGCTTTCATCGCAGCTATGAATCAAGTTTTTGATGACCCAAACCGCTGTGCCACAGCAGAAACCAAATTACATAATTTGCGCCAAGGACGTCGCTCTGTTGCGGAATATACATCGGAGTTCCGTCGCTGGGTGGCCGACACCACCTGGAATCCAGCGGCCCAGAGAAGTCAATTTCGACGAGGGTTATCAGAACCAGTGAAAGACGAGCTTGCCAGGGTTGAGACCCCTGACCAGTTGGAGGACTTTATTCAACTATGTATCCGGATTGACCAGAGACTTACTGAAAGGAGAAAGGAGAGACTGCGAGCACTTGGGAATAGCCCTGGCTTCTCATTTTCAGCATCAGACCACCAAGAAAAGACGCAAGTTGTGTCTGAACCGATGCAGATCGACGTCATCCGAAGACCACTCTCTGCACAGGAGAAGGAGAGGCGACGTGCAGAACATCTCTGCCTCTATTGTGGGGACCCTGGACACTATGCCATCAACTGTCCTAACAAAAGGACTATAGCCTTTACCAACAACAGGTCTGCCAGCAATACGGACCTTTCTCAGCAGTCGGATTCCATCTTGCAGACTATCTCATCAGTAACGCCAGAAATAGACAAAATACATACCACATCATCTCATTTTGTAATCCCCATTCAGGTTGTAATGGGCACCCAAAAAATACAATGCTCATGCCCTGTTGGATTCGGGAGCAGGAGGAAATTTTATGGACTTAAAATTTACACGTGATAATGATATTTCCAGTAGGACCAAATCCACACCAATTGAAATGGAAACTGTGGATGGATCACCTTTGTCTTCTGGACCTGTCACGCATGAGACAATCGAACTGGAGATTTGTATCGAACCGGATCATCATGAAGCTGTCAGTTTCCACCTTATTTCATCTCCGAAATTTCCGGTTATTCTAGGGATCCCCTGGTTTTCAGTCCATAACCCTTCTATCAACTGGGCATCAAGGACCATCACCTTTCCATCTGACTACTGTAAGAATAATTGTCATAAGGAACCCCCTGTTCTCCAACAAGTCCAAATCTCTGAGATTTCGCATGAGAAGGAAGAGAAACTACCACCTCAATATCAGCAGTTCTCTGATGTCTGCAGTAAGAAGAAAGCAGATCAATTACCTCCTCACCGTCCTTACGACTGTCCCATTGAATTGCTGCCAGGAGCAACCATTCCATTTGGACGGATTTACAATCTTTCCGAACCTGAATTGAAGGTATTAAGAAAGTTCCTGGATGAAAATTTAGAGAAAGGCTTTATTCGACCTTCCACATCTCCAGCTGGGGCACCCCTGTTCTTTGTTGAAAAGAAAGACTCCACTCTGCGGCCATGTATTGACTACAGAGAGATGAATAATATCACTGTCAAGAATCGCTACCCGCTACCCTTGATTCCTGAACTATTTGAGAGACTCCGTTCTGCGAAAATCTTTACGAAGCTGGATCTTAGAGGGGCTTACAACCTCATACGGATTCGCCCAGGAGATGAGTGGAAGACCGCCTTCAGAACGAGATATGGACATTTTGAATCTCTTGTTATGACCTTTGGCCTTAGCAATGCCCCAGCCACCTTTCAACATTTTATTAATGATGTATTTCGAGATTTCTTGGACCAATTCGTTGTGGCTTATCTCGATGACATTCTTATATTTTCAGACACCTTGGAAGAGCATCGCAGGCACGTCCAGTTAGTCTTGGAACGACTACAGGAGAACCATCTTTACATTAAACTTGAAAAATGTGAGTTTGAAAAAACCAGTATCCAATTTCTGGGATATATCATCTCCCCAGAAGGTCTGAGCATGGATCCCGGCAAAATCAATGCTGTAGTGGACTGGCCTGTTCCAAGAAATTTAAAAGACGTCCAGCGTTTCATAGGATTTGCAAATTTTTACCGAAAATTTATAAAGAACTTTTCACGGATCATACTACCAATTACTACACTAACAAAAAAGACCAAAGCATTTTTCTGGTCTCCAGAGGCACAGGAGGCTTTTGACAATTGAAAACTCTTTTTACGTCTGCTCCATTGTTAGTACACCCAAATCCTGAATTGCCATTTACTGTCGAAGTGGACGCCTCGGACTCTGCAGTGGGAGCTATTCTGTCTCAGCGAGTTGGGGACAAATGCAACTTCACCCATGTGCGTTTCTTTCCCACACCATGTCATCTGCAGAAAAGAACTACGACATTGGTAATAAAGAACTGTTAGCCATTAAAGTTGCCTTCTCCGAGTGGAGACATCTTCTGGAAGGTGCCAATCACCCTGTGACTGTCCTCACGGACCACAAGAATCTTGAATTCCTCCGTACAGCAAAAAGATTGTCTGCAAGACAAGCACGATGGGCCTTATTTTTCTCAAGATTCAATTTTATAATCTCTTACCGGCCTGGTTCAAGAAATGGCAAGGCTGACGCCCTGTCCAGGATGTGTTCGGAACCTCAGGAGAGGTCTAGTAATGATGATACAATTCTAGGCCCTAAAAATTTTTTGGGAATATTGCACTCTAGAGGACTAGGTAATAGAATTAAAGATGGATATCAAGAGGACTCTTTCCTTAACCATCCTTCGGAAGACGTCGATCTTTCATTCAAAGAGGGGTTTTGGATGCAGAAACACCAAATATATGTACCTGAATCTTCTCGCCTTGAAGTCCTCAAAAGTGTCCATGATTCTAAACTGGCAGGACATCCTGGAGTTGCAAAAACACAAGACTTACTACTTCGTTTCTTTTGGTGGCCTAATTGTAGGAAGGACGTGAGGAAATATGTTTCAACCTGTTTAACATGCGCACGAAACAAGACCCCACGATCGTCTCCTCTAGGACTCTTGCAACCACTCCCAGTTCCATCCAGGCCTTGGGGATCTATTTCCATGGATTTTATTGTGGAACTACCCCCTTCCAAACAGATGACCGTCATCCTTGTCATAGTGGACCGACTCACAAAAATGGCCCACTTTATCCCAACTGAAGGAATTCCTACTGCTGAAAAAACTGCAGAACTGATGATCAAAGAGGTATTCAGGTTACATGGAATTCCTGACAGCGTGGTGTCTGACAGAGGCGTTCAGTTTACGTCAAAATTTTGGAAGAGTTTCTGTACAGCCTTGGGAGTCACGGTGAATCTTTCTACCACTTTCCATCCTCAGTCCAATGGCCAGACGGAGAGAACGAACCAGACTTTGGAGCAATACCTCCGTTGCTTCATTTCCTATCTTCAGGATGACTGGGTGGACTATTTACCAACAGCAGAGTTTGCCTACAACAACTCCATACATAGCGCTACATCTCAAACCCCATTTTTTGCTAATTATGGAGTACATCCAGTATTTATCCCTAATCTGCCAGTGAACACTCCCATTCCTGCTGTTAATGACAGGCTTACAAAATTACAGGAATCCCAGAAGGAATTATCAGAGATATTGCTCAAGACCCAGGAAGAATATAAGAAGCATCAGATAAACATAGGAGAGTGCCCCCTGCTCTTCAGGTTGGAGACAAAGTTTGGCTGTCCACTAAAAACCTTAAGACACATGTGCCATCCTCCAAATTGGGTCAGAAATTCATTGGACCTTTTCAAATTTCTGCAAAAATTAACCAGGTTGCTTTTCGTTTAAAACTTCCCAACAATCTAAAGATTCATCCAGTGTTTCACATATCCTTGCTCAAACCCTTCTGTGAAAACCCGTTTCCAGGAAGACTTCAGCCACCTCCTCCACCAGAAAGGATCCGTGGTGAAGAAGAATACATTGTGGATAAGATTCTGGACTCCCGAAAATTCAGAGGTAAACTGCAGTATCTGGTGCAGTGGAAGGGTTACGGACCAGAGGAAAATTCATGGGAACCAAGGGACAACGTCCATGCTCCTAGACTGACAAGAGCCTTTCATCAAAGGTACCCGGATAAGCCAGCTCCTGAGATGTCCAGAGGCCATCCTGGAAGGAGGGGAGTACTGTCAGGAGTCGAACCCAGTACCTCTTGTCCACTGGCCAGCAGCTCTACCATCTGAGCTATTCTGCTGGCTGCAAAGTTCCTTGCTGAACCCAGATACCATTGACTGTTCTTCCTGATTGGCTACACCTAGTGCTCTCTTGATTGGGCCTCTGATTGCCAATTACACACCCTATATAAACCTGGCCCTGTGGGTGTGTCATTGCGAGATTATTGTGCTTCCAGCCTTTAGTCAAGCTCTTTCTCCTGCTGTTCCTGCTGCTACAAACACTGCTCTCCTGTGTACCGACCTCCTGCTGCCACCTGACTACGTTATCTGCCTGCTCCTCTGCTACCGAACTGCCTTTCCTGTGTACCGACCTCCTGCTGCCACCTGACTACGTTATTTGCCTGCTTCCCTGCTACAAACACTGCCTTTCCTGTGTACCGACCTCGGCCTGCCTTCTGACTACGCTACCTGCCTCTGCTTTCCCTAGTGTTTGCAGTAACATCGGCTCCAACCCAGACGGGATCCTGACAGAATAATCTCGCGCCAAAATGGAGTCCGCTGTGAACACCCTGAGGCGGCAAGTTACGGAGCTTCAAAGTTTTTGTACTGACTCTCAAGGAAAATATGCCAAGTTACAAACTGATTTCACGGCGATACAACAGGAAGTAATTGAGCTACAAAAACAACTACTGGACGTGCGCAATTCAGGGTCCGAATCAAACGCGCGGCTGCCGCTGCCTGCAAAGTTCAGTGGGGATCGCAAGCAGTACCGAGGATTCCTCAATCAATACCGCATATACTTCCAGATGCAACCTGCTCCCTTTACCAGTGAGAGGAAGAAAGTTTTTTTCATGATAAATCTCCTGACGGATGAAGCTCTTGCTTGGGCTTCACCTTATGTAGAAAAGGACTATGCCCTCCTTAATGACCTGGAAGCTTTCATCGCAGCTATGAATCAAGTTTTTGATGACCCAAACCGCTGTGCCACAGCAGAAACCAAATTACATAATTTGCGCCAAGGACGTCGCTCTGTTGCGGAATATACATCGGAGTTCCGTCGCTGGGTGGCCGACACCACCTGGAATCCAGCGGCCCAGAGAAGTCAATTTCGACGAGGGTTATCAGAACCAGTGAAAGACGAGCTTGCCAGGGTTGAGACCCCTGACCAGTTGGAGGACTTTATTCAACTATGTATCCGGATTGACCAGAGACTTACTCAAAGGAGAAAGGAGAGACTGCGAGCACTCGGGAATAGCCCTGGCTTCTCATTTTCAGCATCAGACCACCAAGAAAAGACGCAAGTTGTGTCTGAACCGATGCAGATCGACGTCATCCGAAGACCACTCTCTGCACAGGAGAAGGAGAGGCGACGTGCAGAACATCTCTGCCTCTATTGTGGGGACCCTGGACACTATGCCATCAACTGTCCTAACAAAAGGACTATAGCCTTTACCAACAACAGGTCTGCCAGCAATACGGACCTTTCTCAGCAGTCGGATTCCATCTTGCAGACTATCTCATCAGTAACGCCAGAAATAGACAAAATACATACCACATCATCTCATTTTGTAATCCCCATTCAGGTTGTAATGGGCACCCAAAAAATACAATGCTCTGCCCTGTTGGATTCGGAGCAGGAGGAAATTTTATGGACTTAAAATTTACACGTGATAATGATATTTCCAGTAGGACCAAATCCACACCAATTGAAATGGAAACTGTGGATGGATCACCTTTGTCTTCTGGACCTGTCACGCATGAGACAATCGAACTGGAGATTTGTATCGACCCGGATCATCATGAAGCTGTCAGTTTCCACCTTATTTCATCTCCGAAATTTCCGGTTATTCTAGGATCCCCTGGTTTTCAGTCCATAACCCTTCTATCAACTGGGCATCAAGGACCATCACCTTTCCATCTGACTACTGTAAGAATAATTGTCATAAGGAACCCCCTGTTCTCCAACAAGTCCAAATCTCTGAGATTTCGCATGAGAAGGAAGAGAAACTACCACCTCAATATCAGCAGTTCTCTGATGTCTGCAGTAAGAAGAAAGCAGATCAATTACCTCCTCACCGTCCTTACGACTGTCCCATTGAATTGCTGCCAGGAGCAACCATTCCATTTGGACGGATTTACAATCTTTCCGAACCTGAATTGAAGGTATTAAGAAAGTTCCTGGATGAAAATTTAGAGAAAGGCTTTATTCGACCTTCCACATCTCCAGCTGGGGCACCCCTGTTCTTTGTTGAAAAGAAAGACTCCACTCTGCGGCCATGTATTGACTACAGAGAGATGAATAATATCACTGTCAAGAATCGCTACCCGCTACCCTTGATTCCTGAACTATTTGAGAGACTCCGTTCTGCGAAAATCTTTACGAAGCTGGATCTTAGAGGGGCTTACAACCTCATACGGATTCGCCCAGGAGATGAGTGGAAGACCGCCTTCAGAACGAGATATGGACATTTTGAATCTCTTGTTATGACCTTTGGCCTTAGCAATGCCCCAGCCACCTTTCAACATTTTATTAATGATGTATTTCGAGATTTCTTGGACCAATTCGTTGTGGCTTATCTCGATGACATTCTTATATTTTCAGACACCTTGGAAGAGCATCGCAGGCACGTCCAGTTAGTCTTGGAACGACTACAGGAGAACCATCTCTACATTAAACTTGAAAAATGTGAGTTTGAACAAACCAGTATCCAATTTCTGGGATATATCATCTCCCCAGAAGGTCTGAGCATGGATCCCGGCAAAATCAATGCTGTAGTGGACTGGCCTGTTCCAAGAAATTTAAAAGACGTCCAGCGTTTCATAGGATTTGCAAATTTTTACCGAAAATTTATAAAGAACTTTTCACGGATCATACTACCAATTACTACACTAACAAAAAAGACAAAAGCATTTTTCTGGTCTCCAGAGGCACAGGAGGCTTTTGACAAGTTGAAAACTCTTTTTACGTCTGCTCCATTGTTAGTACACCCAAATCCTGAATTGCCATTTACTGTCGAAGTGGACGCCTCGGACTCTGCAGTGGGAGCTATTCTGTCTCAGCGAGTTGGGGACAAGATGCAACTTCACCCATGTGCGTTTCTTTCCCACACCATGTCATCTGCAGAAAAGAACTACGACATTGGTAATAAAGAACTGTTAGCCATTAAAGTTGCCTTCTCCGAGTGGAGACATCTTCTGGAAGGTGCCAATCACCCTGTGACTGTCCTCACGGACCACAAGAATCTTGAATTCCTCCGTACAGCAAAAAGATTGTCTGCAAGACAAGCACGATGGGCCTTATTTTTCTCAAGATTCAATTTTATAATCTCTTACCGGCCTGGTTCAAGAAATGGCAAGGCTGACGCCCTGTCCAGGATGTGTTCGGAACCTCAGGAGAGGTCTAGTAATGATGATACAATTCTAGGCCCTAAAAATTTTTTGGGAATATTGCACTCTAGAGGACTAGGTAATAGAATTAAAGATGGATATCAAGAGGACTCTTTCCTTAACCATCCTTCGGAAGACGTCGATCTTTCATTCAAAGAGGGGTTTTGGATGCAGAAACACCAAATATATGTACCTGAATCTTCTCGCCTTGAAGTCCTCAAAAGTGTCCATGATTCTAAACTGGCAGGACATCCTGGAGTTGCAAAAACACAAGACTTACTACTTCGTTTCTTTTGGTGGCCTAATTGTAGGAAGGACGTGAGGAAATATGTTTCAACCTGTTTAACATGCGCACGAAACAAGACCCCACGATCGTCTCCTCTAGGACTCTTGCAACCACTCCCAGTTCCATCCAGGCCTTGGGGATCTATTTCCATGGATTTTATTGTGGAACTACCCCCTTCCAAACAGATGACCGTCATCCTTGTCATAGTGGACCGACTCACAAAAATGGCCCACTTTATCCCAACTGAAGGAATTCCTACTGCTGAAAAAACTGCAGAACTGATGATCAAAGAGGTATTCAGGTTACATGGAATTCCTGACAGCGTGGTGTCTGACAGAGGCGTTCAGTTTACGTCAAAATTTTGGAAGAGTTTCTGTACAGCCTTGGGAGTCACGGTGAATCTTTCTACCACTTTCCATCCTCAGTCCAATGGCCAGACGGAGAGAACGAACCAGACTTTGGAGCAATACCTCCGTTGCTTCATTTCCTATCTTCAGGATGACTGGGTGGACTATTTACCAACAGCAGAGTTTGCCTACAACAACTCCATACATAGCGCTACATCTCAAACCCCATTTTTTGCTAATTATGGAGTACATCCAGTATTTATCCCTAATCTGCCAGTGAACACTCCCATTCCTGCTGTTAATGACAGGCTTACAAAATTACAGGAATCCCAGAAGGAATTATCAGAGATATTGCTCAAGACCCAGGAAGAATATAAGAAGCATCAGATAAACATAGGAGAGTGCCCCCTGCTCTTCAGGTTGGAGACAAAGTTTGGCTGTCCACTAAAAACCTTAAGACACATGTGCCATCCTCCAAATTGGGTCAGAAATTCATTGGACCTTTTCAAATTTCTGCAAAAATTAACCAGGTTGCTTTTCGTTTAAAACTTCCCAACAATCTAAAGATTCATCCAGTGTTTCACATATCCTTGCTCAAACCCTTCTGTGAAAACCCGTTTCCAGGAAGACTTCAGCCACCTCCTCCACCAGAAAGGATCCGTGGTGAAGAAGAATACATTGTGGATAAGATTCTGGACTCCCGAAAATTCAGAGGTAAACTGCAGTATCTGGTGCAGTGGAAGGGTTACGGACCAGAGGAAAATTCATGGGAACCAAGGGACAACGTCCATGCTCCTAGACTGACAAGAGCCTTTCATCAAAGGTACCCGGATAAGCCAGCTCCTGAGATGTCCAGAGGCCATCCTGGAAGGAGGGGAGTACTGTCAGGAGTCGAACCCAGTACCTCTTGTCCACTGGCCAGCAGCTCTACCATCTGAGCTATTCTGCTGGCTGCAAAGTTCCTTGCTGAACCCAGATACCATTGACTGTTCTTCCTGATTGGCTACACCTAGTGCTCTCTTGATTGGGCCTCTGATTGCCAATTACACACCCTATATAAACCTGGCCCTGTGGGTGTGTCATTGCGAGATTATTGTGCTTCCAGCCTTTAGTCAAGCTCTTTCTCCTGCTGTTCCTGCTGCTACAAACACTGCTCTCCTGTGTACCGACCTCCTGCTGCCACCTGACTACGTTATCTGCCTGCTCCTCTGCTACCGAACTGCCTTTCCTGTGTACCGACCTCCTGCTGCCACCTGACTACGTTATTTGCCTGCTTCCCTGCTACAAACACTGCCTTTCCTGTGTACCGACCTCGGCCTGCCTTCTGACTACGCTACCTGCCTCTGCTTTCCCTAGTGTTTGCAGTAACATCGGCTCCAACCCAGACGGGATCCTGACAGGTTCAGTAATGTCAGCTGTTCCCCTGCTGTGTGTATGGCAAAAAGTCCTGCTGCCTCCACCCTGTTCTCTTCTCATCCCTGGGCTACAACACCACCAGTTGTTGCTCAGAAGTGCTGTTAGCACAGTGAACACTTGCTCCTGTGTTACTGGGGTTCAGTAATGTCAGCTGTTCCCCTGCTGTGTGAACGGCAAAAAGTCCTGCTGCCTCCACCATGTTCTCTTCTCATCCCTGGGCTACAACACCGCCAGTTGTTGCTCGGAAGTGCTGTTAGCACAGTGAACACTTGCTCCTGTGTTACTGGGGTTCAGTAATGTCAGCTGTTCCCCTGCTGTGTGTACGGCAAAAAGTCCTGCTGCCTCCACCCTGTTCTCTTCTCATCCCTGGGCTACAACACCGCCAGTTGTTGCTCAGAAGTGCTGTTAGCACAGTGAACAATTGCTCCTGTGTTACTGGGGTTCAGTAATGTCAGCTGTTCCCCTGCTGTGTGAACGGCAAAAAGTCCTGCTGCCTCCACCATGTTCTCTTCTCATCCCTGGGCTACAACACCGCCAGTTGTTGCTCGGAAGTGCTGTTAGCACAGTGAACACTTGCTCCTGTGTTACTGGGGTTCAGTAATGTCAGCTGTTCCCCTGCTGTGTGAACGGCAAAAAGTCCTGCTGCCTCCACCATGTTCTCTTCTCATCCCTGGGCTACAACACCGCCAGTTGTTGCTCGGAAGTGCTGTTAGCACAGTCTACACTTGCTCCTGTGTTACTGGGGTTCAGTAATGTCAGCTGTTCCCCTGCTGTGTGAACGGCAAAAAGTCCTGCTGCCTCCACCATGTTCTCTTCTCATCCCTGGGCTACAACACCGCCAGTTGTTGCTCGGAAGTGCTGTTAGCACAGTCTACACTTGCTCCTGTGTTACTGGGGTTCAGTAATGTCAGCTGTTCCCCTGCTGTGTGTACGGCAAAAAGTCCTGCTGCCTCCACCCTGTTCTCTTCTCATCCCTGGGCTACAACACCGCCAGTTGTTGCTCGGAAGTGCTGTTAGCACAGTGAACACTTGCTCCTGTGTTACTGGGGTTCAGTAATGTCAGCTGTTCCCCTGCTGTGTGTACGGCAAAAAGTCCTGCTGCCTCCACCCTGTTGTCTTCTCATCCCTGGGCTTCAACACCGCCAGTTGTTGCTCGGAAGTGTCATTGGCATGGGTACTCACTCCTGCCCAGACTGGTTACAGCACGCCATCTGTTTCCTGTCAGTGTAAACGTCACTTAGCCTCCAATAAGTTGTCCTGTCGTGTTGCGGTCGGGTTAGCCGACTCTATGGTGCTTGGAGTTTAGGTGCTTCCTATGTGTGCTGCGGGATATGCAAATAAAGGCTGTTTCCGTTGTGACAATAGGACAATCACCCACTGTAGTACTGTGGGATTCGGTAACTGCGGCCGGCTCGCGGCCTGTCATCTTAAATTTCCATGGGTACCTTCTGCTACCCGTCCGGGTTCCAGTACCGTCAGCTGGTTCTCCGCAGTGCCTTTGGCCTAGGTGCCTCCATCTCGGTATCCGAGTTCCAGCAATGTCTGCTGGTCCTTGGTAGTGCTTTAGAGCACAGGTACCTCCTGCTTAGTAACCGTGTCCCAGTAACGTCAGCTGGTCCTCGGTTGTGCCATTGGCTCTTTTCCTTCTGCTGCCCCTCCGGGTTCCAGCACAGTCAGCTGGTCCTCGTTACTTGGATTGGCTCTTGTACCTTCTGCTACCCATCCGGGTTCCAGTACCGTCAGCTGGTTCTCCGCAGTGCCTTTGGCCTAGGTGCCTCCATCTCGGTATCCGAGTTCCAGCAATGTCTGCTGGTCCTTGGTAGTGCTTTAGAGCACAGGTACCTCCTGCTTAGTAACCGTGTCCGAGTAACGTCAGCTGGTCCTCGGTTGTGCCATTGGCTCTTTTCCTTCTGCTGCCCCTCCGGGTTCCAGCACAGTCAGCTGGTCCTCGTTACTTGGATTGGCTCTTGTACCTTCTGCTACCCATCCGGGTTCCAGTACCGTCAGCTGGTTCTCCGCAGTGCCTTTGGCCTAGGTGCCTCCATCTCGGTATCCGAGTTCCAGCAATGTCTGCTGGTCCTTGGTAGTGCTTTAGAGCACAGGTACCTCCTGCTTAGTAACCGTGTCCCAGTAACGTCAGCTGGTCCTCGGTTGTGCCATTGGCTCTTTTCCTTCTGCTGCCCCTCCGGGTTCCAGCACAGTCAGCTGGTCCTCGTTACTTGGATTGGCTCTTGTACCTTCTGCTACCCATCCGGGTTCCAGTACCGTCAGCTGGTTCTCCGCAGTGCCTTTGGCCTAGGTGCCTCCATCTCGGTATCCGAGTTCCAGCAATGTCTGCTGGTCCTTGGTAGTGCTTTAGAGCACAGGTACCTCCTGCTTAGTAACCGTGTCCCAGTAACGTCAGCTGGTCCTCGGTTGTGCCATTGGCTCTTTTCCTTCTGCTGCCCCTCCGGGTTCCAGCACAGTCAGCTGGTCCTCATTACTTGCATTGACTCTTGTACCTTCTGCAACATTTACAAATTGAAGATTTTTTCAATGCTTTTTTGGGTAATCACTCTGGATCTCCAACAATGAAGACGACGACCCTGATGACCACCCCGAAGAAGATGACGACCACAAGGACGACGAGCATCAAGCCAACCAGCCTAAACACCATCACAAAGAAGAAATAAAAGATTACCAAACAGGACTAAGAAGGTTAAGACAAACTACAAGATACAGAACAAGAGACTTAAGAACAATAAGCAGAAGATCAAAAAGCAGAAGAACATGAAGTATAAGACCAAAATGAAGAGCAAAATATATGCTCTAAATTATAAGCAGAAGAAGACTAAGCAGTGTATGGGGGTGAGTCCGTTCCTCCTCGTGGTGCCCTGGAAAATGCCTGCTGCTGCAGGCTAAACTGAACACGGACAAATACTGTTGTAATTTAAATCTTTTGTGACAGCAAGAACGGAAGGATGAAAAATTCATACTTTGACAGATTACAAGTACAGGATTCTCTGTCACAAATAAGAATATGATGAAGAAGATGAAGTACAATATGAATAAGAATAATAGTTTAATAAGAAGAATCTGAGTAATGTTAACAAAAAGATGAATAGCAAGAAGTTTAAGAAGAAGATAAAGAAGGTGAAGATGAAGAATAATTTGATGAAAAAGATGATGCTGCTGAAGATTATGAAGGAGAAAGTGTGTGAAAAGTTAAAAAGGTGAAGAGCATGGAAGTTGTGAAATATACATATTTGCCAAAATAGAAAAAACGTTAACAACATTGTCAATTTCTTCGTCAATCCGAACATCTTTAAAAAAAAAAATATTTATGCTATTCCATTTGATTGGGTTAAACATCTATGCCTTTAATGTCTCCTCAACCTTCCACAATACATTGTACATTACTCTTTGTTGTTTTCCTTCATGTACAATTAACCAACAAGGCAAGAATGGGGTTTTTTTAATTCCGATATTTTGTTCCCATAGACTTACATTGGATTTCCGGTATCGGTATCGGGTATCGCCGATATTTTTTGAGTATCGGCGATACCATTCCGATTCCGATACTTTTGGATATCGGAAAGTATCGCTCAACCCTATACACCATGCATGCTTTGATGTATTTGCACTGACAGTAAATGCAATTTCAGTATTCACAGAATTATTTTCTCCAGACACAGCACTCTTAACCCTTTGCTGACTGTTTTGCTTTTTCAGCTGATTCATTCTAGTTTTCCAAACTCTGCAGTCTGTAGCGCCGGTGTCCCTGCCCTCTGCCAGGCAGGGACGCTGTTCCCCTGCGCCAGCGTCCTCTGCCAGGCAGGGACGTCGCCCCCCTTACCCACGCTCGGCGTCCTCCTTCCGCCCTGCTGGGGTCGCGCGCTCCTTCCCTGCTGCTGGACTTAGGGCGCGCGCCCGCGCGCTCCCCCGCTCTTAAAGGGGCCGCGCGCATCTTTCAAAAAAGGTCCCCGGCCAATGCTGGAGGACTCCACCCTATATAAAGTACTCCCTCCTTAATGGAGGTGCCCGAGCAATGTTGTTGCACTGTTTACTCTGCTTCAGCCCTCAGGTTCCGTTTCCAGTTACCTGCCTGTCTCCTGCCAGTTTGCTGTCTGCCATCTGCCTGCAGACCTACCCGGAGGTTCGGACGTCACATGCGGTGACCATCGTCTATTCCAGAGAATCTCGCCTGCTCACTTGGGGGCGCTCATCTGCCATCTGCCTGCAGACCTACCCGGAGGTTCGGACGTCACATGCGGTGACCATCGTCTATTCCAGAGACTCTCGCCTGCTCACTTGGGGGCGTTCATCTGCCATCTGCCTGCAGACCTACCCGGAGGTTCGGACGTTACATGCGGTGACCATCGTCTATTCCAGAGATTCTTGCCTGCTCACTTGGGGGCGTTCATCTGTCATCTGCCTGCTAGCCTACCGGGAGGCTCCACCAACTCAGGTCATATTTACCTGTCCTTCCAGAGACTGCCCCGGTCACTTGCCGTGACTACCTGCCTGTCCTTCCAGAGACTGCCCCGGTCACTTGCCGTGACGACCTGCCTGTCCTTCCAGAGACTGCCCCGGTCACTTGCCGTGACTACCTGTCTGTCCTTCCAGAGACTGCCCCGGTCACTTGCCGTGACTACCTGCCTGTCCTTCCAGAGACTGCCCCGGTCACTTGCTGTGACTACCTGCCTGTCCTTCCAGAGACTGCCCCGGTCACTTGCCGTGACTACCTGCCCGTCTATCCAGAGACTGTCCCTGTCACTTGCCGTGACTTCCTGTCCGTCTCCCCGGGCGCCACCCGCTCCTTTACAAGGAAAGCCTCCTTGTATAATAAAGCTCAGAGGTTCCGCCTCCCAGACCCGTTACAGTTTGCTCGGGCCATGGAACCCGGTGGCACCCAAACCCCTTCACTCTCTGACCTGTGTCATGAACTGTCTCGTCAGAGGTCTCAACAGGAGTCCATCCTGGGTCATCTGCGGAATGTTAATTCCCGCCTGGACACCCTGACTACTTCACCAGCAACCACCACTGGCGCCATGACTCGCAATCCAGCAGTTCCGTTGCTTACCAATTCCGTGGTTTCTGTTCCTGGACCTCGACTTTCTGCTCCTCCACGGTTTGGAGGCGATCCTACTCTGGCTCGGGGTTTCATTAACCAGTGTACCCTGCATTTCGAACTCCTGGCTCACCAGTTTAACTCCGACCGGGCCAAAATTGCCTTCATTATGTCCCATCTCACCGGAGAGGCTCTGGCCTGGCTCAATCCTCTCTGGGAGAGAGAAGATCCTCTGGTGTCTGACCTGCCTGCTTTTCTCTCGGCCTTCCGGAAGGTATTCGACGAACCCGGACGGAAGACCTCCTCTGCATCATCTCTGTTGCGTCTCCGTCAGGGTAGTCTCACCGTGGGGCAATATGCCATACGGTTCCGTACCCTTGCCTCGGAGCTGGCCTGGGATAATGATGCTCTGATATCTGTCTTCTGGGAGGGTCTGTCCGGCCGTATTAAAGATGAACTTGCCGGTCGAGACATTCCAACCTCTCTCGATGACCTAATAACTCTGGCTAATCGAATTGATCTACGGTTCCAGGAACGCGCCAAAGAGGTCACCCGTGAGAGAAGGTTTCCTCATCTAGCTCCTTCTTTTCAGAGACCTGTAACTCCTTCCGCTTCTCCCCAGGTACACACTTCTGAGCCTATGCAGGTCGACCAGACCAAGATGGTCAAAGCCCGTCAGGACTTACGCCGTGCCGAGGGGAGTTGCTTCTACTGTAGCAGTAAGGAGCACCTGATCCGTACCTGTCCGGAGAGATCGGGAAACGCCTGTGTCTAGGTTCGCTCGGAGAGGTCAACCTAGACAAGAATAAATCCTCTTCATCTCTGCTGCTGTCAGTCTCAATTCTCCTCGGTGAGAACCGTTATTTCGAACAAGCCCAACTTGATTCTGGAGCAGCCGGGAATCTTGTTTCACAGGCTCTAGTAGAGAAATATCACATTCCTACCAAACATCTGGTTGAACCAGTATCTGTTGCTGCTGTGGACGGGGGTCTCCTACCACGTCCCATCCAACTTATCACTGAAGCCATAACCCTGCAGGTGGGAATGTTGCATTCTGAGAGCATCTCGTTTCATGTCCTGCCTGGACTCTCTCATGCTTTCTTATTAGGTCTACCTTGGCTCCAAAAGCATGCACCCGTGCTCGACTGGCAGACTGGAGAGATCCTTCGCTGGGGACAGGACTGTCATAAAACGTGTTTGGTTCCTGTTCATCCCGTCCGTCCTTCTCCTACACCAACTAATCTACCAGGGCTCCCGATTCCATATTGGTCGTTCGCTGATGTCTTTAATAAAAAGGAGGCAGAGACATTACCCCCTCACAGACCTTATGATTGCCCGATCGACCTGCTACCCGGTACTACGCCTCCCCGTGGGCGTATTTACCCATTGTCGGCTGCTGAGACCAGGTCGATGTCCGAATATATCGAGGAGAATTTGGCCAAGGGATTCATCCGGAAATCTACCTCCCCAGCGGGAGCAGGTTTCTTCTTCGTAAAAAAGAAAGACGGCTCTCTCCGTCCCTGTATTGACTACAGAGGCCTAAACCTGATCACGGTGAAGAATAAGTACCCTCTTCCGCTCATTCCCGAATTGTTTGATCGTCTGAGGGGCGCTAGAATCTTCACCAAACTGGATCTTCGTGGAGCATATAACCTGGTCCGTATCCGTCGGGGAGATGAATGGAAGACGGCATTCAACACCCGGGACGGCCACTATGAGTATTTGATGATGCCCTTTGGTCTCTGTAATGCTCCTGCAGTCTTTCAGGAGTTGGTCAATGACATCTTCCGGGACCTGCTCTACTCCTGTGTTGTGGTGTACCTAGACGACATCTTGGTCTTCTCTCCGGATCTCCAGTCTCACCGGAGGGATGTTCGTCAGGTTCTGCTCAGGCTTAGGCAGAATCACCTTTTCGCCAAATATGAGAAGTGTCTCTTTGAGCAGACCTCGCTTCCGTTTTTGGGTTACATCATTTCTCAGACAGGCCTAAGAATGGATCCGGAGAAGCTATCTGCCATCGAGAAATGGCCCCGACCGGAGGGATTGAAGGCCATTCAGCGGTTCCTGGGATTCGCCAATTATTACCGCCTCTTCATACCGCACTTCTCTTCCCGGACTGCTCCAATCTCCGCGCTCACCCGCAAGAATGCTAACCCCAAACAGTGGACGCCCGAAGCAGAGGAGGCCTTTCTTTCCTTAAAACAGGCCTTCTCTTCCGCTCCAGTGCTGCATCGCCCGGACGGCAACAAGCAGTTCTTCCTGGAGGTGGACGCTTCCTCTTCTGGAGCCGGGAGCGGTACTGACTCAAAAGTCTTCTTCCGGGAGAATGGTATCTTGCGGCTTCTTCTCAAAACTCTTCTCCTCTTCTGAGCGCAATTATTCCATAGGAGACCGAGAGTTATTGGCCATCAAGCTGGCATTGGAGGAGTGGCGTTACCTACTCGAGGGGGCTCTTCATCCGGTAATCATTTACACTGACCACAAAAATCTGGCTTACCTCCAGCATGCCCAGAGACTTAACCCTCGCCAAGCCCGGTGGTCCTTGTTTTTTGCCCGCTTCGACTTTCTTTTACACTTTCGCCCAGCCGACAAGAACATCAAGGCGGATGCCTTGTCCCGGTCTTTCCTGGTGTCGGATCTCGAGGAGGAACCTAAACATATCATCGATCCCGCCAGAGTGATGCAGGTGGCTCCCGTGAGTCTAAATCATCTCCCTCCTGGTAAGACGTTCGTATCGGTACCTGATCGGGAGAGGATCCTCCACTGGGGTCATTCGTCTAAACTAGCTGGCCACGCTGGTCAGAGAAAGACCCTCCAGCTCATTACCCGACATTACTGGTGGCCTACCCTGCACAAGGATGTAATAGACTTTGTTTCTGCCTGTGCCTCCTGTGCCCGCAACAAAGTTCCGAGACACCTGCCTGCCGGCTGTCTTCTCCCTCTTCCTGTACCCGCTGCCCCCTGGCAGCATATAGCCATGGACTTCATAACGGATCTTCCCGTCTCTGCTGGTTGTACGGTCATTTGGGTGGTCGTTGACCGATTTTCCAAGATGGCTCACTTCATTCCCCTGCCAGGGCTTCCGTCTGCACCCGAGTTGGCTAAAGACTTTATCCGCCACATCTTCCGTCTTCATGGTCTGCCTCGTCACATTGTGTCGGATCGTGGGGTGCAGTTCACCTCACGTTTCTGGAGAGCCACTTGTAAGTTGCTAGACGTCACCCTGGATTTCTCCTCCGCTTACCACCCACAGTCCAATGGTCAAGTCGAGCGAATCAATCAGATTCTGACCAGTTATCTCCGGCACTTCGTTAATGCCCACCATTCTGACTGGGTGGATCTCCTGCCTTGGGCCGAATTTTCGTACAACAATCACGAGAGCGAATCTTCCTCCAAATCTCCGTTTCTTGTAGTCTTCGGTCAACATCCTCGGATCCCTGTACCTTTTTCCATCTCTGTGGACAATCCAGCTGCGGAATCCCTGGTTAACGAATTCTCCTCCATATGGGAGAGTACCCGGTCCGCACTCATTCTGTCATCCGAGCGCATGAAGAGACATGCTGACAAGAAACGTCTGGATCCTCCTCAATTCCGTCCTGGGGATAAGGTCTGGCTCTCGTCCAAGTATGTTCGGCTCAAGATTCCTTCCTACAAGTTAGGTCCTCGGTTCATCGGTCCTCTGGAGATCATCAGTCAGATCAACCCAGTGTCCTATAAATTGAAACTCCCGGCCAATTTGCGGATTCCTAACTCCTTCCATGTATCTCTCCTCAAACCGGTGGTACTTAACTCTTTTGTCAAGTCTACAGGTACACCTCCTGCTCCACTGTCTGCTGAGAACGAATTTGAGGTAGAGAACATTTTGGCCACCAAAAGGGTAGGAAGAAAGACCTATTTTCTGGTGGATTGGAAGGGGTTTGGTCCTGAGGAGAGAACGTGGGAGCCTCGGGAGAACATCCATGCCCCTCTCATCCTAGCTAAATTTCTTTCTGACCTAAAAAAGGGGGGGCCTAAAGGGGGGGTACTGTAGCGCCGGCGTCCCTGCCCTCTGCCAGGCAGGAACGCTGTTCCCCTGCGCCAGTGTCCTCTGCCAGGCAGGGACGTCGCCCCCCTTACCCACGCTCGGCGTCCTCCTTCCGCCCTGCTGGGGTCGCGCGCTCCTTCCCTGCTGCTGGACTTAGGGCGCGCGCCCGCGCGCTCCCCCGCTCTTAAAGGGGCCGCGCGCATCTTTCAAAAAAGGTCCCCGGCCAATGCCGGAGGACTCCACCCTATATAAAGTACTCCCTCCTTAATGGAGGTGCCCGAGCAATGTTGTTGCACTGTTTACTCTGCTTCAGCCCTCAGGTTCCGTTTCCAGTTACCTGCCTGTCTCCTGCCAGTTTGCTGTCTGCCATCTGCCTGCAGACCTACCCGGAGGTTCGGACGTCACATGCGGTGACCATCGTCTATTCCAGAGACTCTCGCCTGCTCACTTGGGGGCGTTCATCTGCCATCTGCCTGCAGACCTAGCCGGAGGTTCGGACGTCACATGCGGTGACCATCGTCTATTCCAGAGACTCTCGCCTGCTCACTTGGGGGCGTTCATCTGTCATCTGCCTGCTAGCCTACCGGGAGGCTCCACCATCTCAGGTCGTATTTACCTGTCCTTCCAGAGACTGCCCCGGTCACTTGCCGTGACTACCTGCCTGTCCTTCCAGAGACTGCCCCGGTCACTTGCCGTGACGACCTGCCTGTCCTTCCAGAGACTGCCCCGGTCACTTGCCGTGACTACCTGTCTGTCCTTCCAGAGACTGCCCCGGTCACTTGCCGTGACTACCTGCCTGTCCTTCCAGAGACTGCCCCGGTCACTTGCTGTGACTACCTGCCTGTCCTTCCAGAGACTGCCCCGGTCACTTGCCGTGACTACCTGCCCGTCTATCCAGAGACTGTCCCTGTCACTTGCCGTGACTTACTGTCCGTCTCCCCGGGCGCCACCCGCTCCTTTACAAGGAAAGCCTCCTTGTATAATAAAGCTCAGAGGTTCCGCCTCCCAGACCCGTTACACAGTCGGCTTTCAAATGTCCTGATTTCTTGCAAACAAAACATTCACGTGTTTCTTTTAGGTGCTTTCTGTTATCATATAGACTCTGTGTTTGTAAAGCAGACTCTGTCTTGGTTGTTATACATTCTGCCTTCCATTTATATTCATCTATAAGCTTCCTTTACATACTACAGAGTAAGCTCATCATCTGGGCGCGCATCTAGTGCAGTCACAAGCGTGTCATAGCTCTCTGGAAGACAACAAAGC